>CAWUFW010003638.1:0-1200000 GCA_963921515.1 Calotriton arnoldi
ATGGGGCCGATTCCGATCTCGGTCGGAGGCGCACCCAATAGCATTCGGTCGGGAAAAAAGCCATGCGAAAGCCTGTTTCCCGACCGATCCGTACAGCACACCGAACGAGTAAGTACGATGCGCACAACAGCAAAGAATCCGGCCGAGCCGTACTCACCCAAACCAGGTCCTGTTCCCCGACCGAGGCGAATCCGGAAACGCCGAATCGAGTCGCACGGAAGGAAAAATGCAGCTCCGTCCGGCCGAACGAGTACGATGCGCTTTCCGTACGCGTCGAACCCGTCGCTACGCACGGCATGTCAAAGCATCCAGGAGAGGCGCACATAAGCTCCGATTCGCGCCACAACACGATCCACGGCTCCGAGACGAACACGCCAGCGACGAGGACGAGGCGAAGCGACGAGGACGACGCGAAGCAACGAGAAGGACGAACGACACGAACCAACCATGAATCCCTTCGTCCCGATCATACCAATATTCTACATTTACTACCGGAACAGGCACGGACGCGTACGGCGCAGAAGGTAAGCCAGACACCAACCACAAAACACATACAACACGTACACGACACATCTCACACACACAGAGGTATGCAGAATATACTTGCAACAGCAGCACCATAGGGGCGGGATGCCCATCACCAATGCCACATATGCACACAGGGGCCTGAATGCGCACCACCACCCCTACCCAGGGGGGCAGGATGCCTACCACTACTACCACCCTTAGCCAGGGGGGCTGGATGCCTACCACTACTACCACCCTTAGCCAGGGGGGCTGGATGCCTACCACCACTACCACCCTCACCCAGGGGGGCTGGATGCCTACCACAACTACCACCCTCACCCAGGGGGGCTGGATGCCTACCACTACTACCACCCTCACCCAGGGGGGCTGGATGCCTACCACTACTACCAGCCTTAGCCAGGGGGGCTGGATGCCTACCACTACTACCACCCCCACTCATAGGATGGACAATGCATGACACAACCAGCACACCACAACCTAGGGAATGCAAGAAGAAGACATCCCCCAACACCATGACAAGCGTGTGTAGACTGTGTCAAATGCGTACAACACCGAACATGACTTTGAACGTACAATGTGACCCCCTAGCACATGTGCCACACATATATGTGTGTGGCACCCACAATGCAAGCAGGCCATGACCATTGTGGCAATGGGGTCCAAACCCCCATCATCACAGTGACCAAAATGTAAGTGTGGGGTCCATAGCTGAAGCACATTTTGAACATTGTGGCAATGGGGTCTAAACCCCCATCACCACAGTGACCAAAAGGTAAGTGTGGGGTCCATAGCTGAAGCACATTTTGAACATTGTGGCAATGGGGTCCAAACCCCCATCATCACAGTGACCAAAATGTAAGTGTGGGGTCCATAGCTGAAGCACATTTTGAACATTGTGGCAATGGGGTCCAAACCCCCATCATCACAGTGCCCAAAATGTAAGTGTGGGGTCCATAGCTGAAGCACATTTTGAACATTGTGGCAATGGGGTCCAAACCCCCATCATCACAGTGACCAAAATGTAAGTGTGGGGTCCATAGCTGAAGCACATTTTGAACATTGTGGCAATGGGGTCCAAACCCCCATCATCACAGTGACCAAAATGTAAGTGTGGGGTCCATAGCTGAAGCACATTTTGAACATTGTGGCAATGGGGTCCAAACCCCCATCATCACAGTGACCAAAAGGTAAGTGTTGACAAAGAAAGAGGTGCAACTGCCAAACTGCATGGATGATTCCTGGTCACAGAACAACAAACACATCAGTGGCAAAGTAGTGTATGTGTCCCATTGCAACATAAATTGGGGGAGCCAAATACTGCAGTGCAAATAAGACATACCTTTGGCCATGTGCAGACAAACAACACCCATGGGGGCTGACACCGTCAACAATCATCAATGACACAATGACAGAAGTGACCATCAGAATGCAGACCCACATATTTGCACCAATGGGCACACACATGCAGATACCCTATGGAGACTACAGATGTGAGGTGAACAGATACCATACCATGGCAGCAATGGGACACACAAACCATGATCATTGTGCTGACCGATGACCTAGGAGTCCCAGGGACAGCAGGGGAAACCCACCAAACTACATACAGCCAATGGCACACCCAAGATATGCCAATGCAGTGGTGCAGATGGACAAACACAAACAGGCAGACCCACACTGCACATCATACACAACAGGTGAGGGGGGGTGTCAGTGTCCCCAGGCAACCACACAACACATGAGGAGACCTGAATACCAATCATACAGATGTGCATACAGTGCCACACAAAGGTAACTCATGGATCCAAATCCCCTATGTGGGCAAGCAGGCATTGTCAGATGAGAGGGAGCACAAATCACACATGTCACACAGGCACGTAGGGACAGCAACTGACACAGCAAGACACAGACACACCACAGCACCACCCCCAGGGCCCCCACAATGTGGTGACCCTGGGCTGCATTACAATCCCACTGTGATGACAAAGCTAAATGTGGTTCACACTGTGAACCACAGTCTTGTGTCCTGAGCAACTAACTACCATCACACCTACACAAGCACAAATCAAACAGCATGGCCAGTAAGCCAAGGCCAACATGGAGGCAGGGGCCTAGCCGGGCAACAACTCTCATCTGCACACACTCAACACCACACCCCTCGACCTCCAACAATGTGCAGCAGTGAAGCACACATGCACTGGTGACATTGCACATGCACCCATGACTATTCCAGGGTGGTGGGTGGGAACCAAGGTGCAGAAACACAACACACTTGGCCACTCAACAAGACTCCTGAATGTCTGACACACTGCACACTACGCTGTACATGGACATGACGGCAATACCACACCAACCAATGGGATCCCAGCCACAGTCACACACCAATGAAGAAGCCAAGGTCACCCACAAAGAACACACATAGACAACAACCAACATTGCAGCCCGGACCCTGAGGAGTGCCAGCAGTCACACACACGTGTCACAATCACTGAAAGATAACACAAACTGGAAATCACATGACGGGGGCAAACAACAAGTGCCAAGGGGAAACCTGACTGTGACCCATCTGCGTCTGCACACAAACTCAGCCCTGACAGCAAACACACCTATGGGTGACACCCTGATGACCAGTAATGTGCCATGCACCCACATCACAGAGAACCCAGGGAGAAGACTTTGGGGGAACATAGGTCAACTCAGCTAGCATCACAAACAGGTACTAGGGATCACAGCATGCACAGCTAAACGGAAGTGAACACACAGACATGCACATACAACACACACCTTGGGCGCAGGCAATGTCACAGGAGTACACACTGCCATGAGGGAACTCCACTCCTGTGTGAGGAAAGCTGTGCCATATGTTGCCTCAGTAGGGCCCCATCATGTCAGCTGAGCACTTGGTCACACAATCAACAATTAGCACCAAATGAGGGCTCCCGTAACATCAGCCTGGTCATGGAAGTGCCAACGGAATCATCAGCACAGATCCAACACACTTGTATAGCAATGTTGCACTGACAACACAGAGGAGTCCTTCCCCATTGATGCCCAAACCTGCATGTCCACTGGTGATGGCCACACGGTCAGGGAAGTAGACGAATTGAACAATGGCAGGCACAACAGATGTGCAGGGGTGGAAGCCACAGATGTGAAATAGGCAATCTAAGTAGGAAATCCCATTGCCAAATACTGAACACATGACACCCTCAGATGCTGCTATGGATGACATGGATACACCACAGGATAGGACACATTCCCCCTGGACCACATGGGTTCCTGCACAGTAACACTTCATTATCATGAGACCAAATATCACCATCACTGCAGCAAGGGCATGGTTAGCATCATCAACGTCATGTACATCAGAAGCAAAAGCACTAGAGAACAGAAAGTTGCTTTATTCAGCATATGTGGCATTAAAAGTAGAAGTCCAGTAGAAAATAAACAAAGGCCAATGGCCAGTCCATCAACAAAGTCACAAGTGGGTGACAGTGGCAGATGCCACCCTACACATGCCTGCACAAAACCAGGGACAATCCACTAGGAGGGGCAACCGGGGGGTAGGCCAGGCACCGCAGGGACAGGATCAGGGCTCACCAGGAGGAAGCAGGGAAGGGGTGGTGGGTGCTGGAGAGCCACTGACAACTGCAGTGGAGGTGTCTGACATGGTGTGTGCCGGCACAACTGGGGGCATGGGTCAGATGTTGTGGGTGCCGGCACGACTGCAGTGGACCCTGCAGATGGAGTGGACAGGTCCGCCACTGCAGTGCCCAAGTCAGACAGGGTGGTAGTGGACTCCACTGCAGTGCCTACCACCAGGAGAGGAGAATGGGGAACAGGCAAGGTGGGCTGGACAGAGGGGGAGGACACCCTCACCACATCAGTGGCACAGACAAGCGCAGCGGGGGTGTGGTGCCGGGAGAGCAAGTGGCAGGGGGAGAAGGCCGGATCCTCTTGGGGATGGTATATCTGTGGGTGGGGGAACCTGGGGCAGGGTGTGGTGGGGGCACCTGTGGAGTGGGGGCCTGAGGGATGGAGGAAGGAGACCTGGTGCTTGAGCTGCAGGGCGGTGGCGGGGTCTTGCTCTTACCACTCCGGGGGACTTGCGGGTGGGGGCCTCAGTCTGTCTGCGCCTGGGGGAGGGTGTCCGGGGGCGAGGGGCACTCTGCTCCGTGTGGGGGCTTCCTCTTCCCCCTGGATGCTGGAGCAGCTGGATCGGAGGGGAAGAGGCCGAGGTCACTGAGGAAGAGGCGCTGGATCTTTGGGGTTGCAGGTGAGGCAAGGGAGGGTGCTTTGGAGGGAGAGGCAACTGAGGACTGCGCAGTGCCCGTGGATGCGTGTGTGTACACCAGGGCCCCATCCCCTGTGAGTCTGGTTTCAGTCCCCTGACTGTGCGTGCGTGTGCGTTTTGTTTGTGGCGTGTGTGTCTGTGTGCTGGACGTGTGTGTGCTGGTGTGTGCCTGTGCCGGTGTGTGTGTGCTTGGGACGGGTAAGGTGCTGGGGAGTGTGGATGGAGCAGAGGCAGGAGGGGTGAGGGACTGTCTGAGGAGGGACACTGCTGCCGTCAGGGAGGAGTCCATGGACCTATTGCCCCTCTGTAGGTCAGACATGCCCGATGAGATGCCCTCCATGAACGACACCAGCTGAGTCAACAGAGCGGTGTGCGCATGGAGGACACTCAGCATGGCTGTCTGCCCTACATGGAGCTGGCGAAGGAGGTACACAGACTCCTCACTCAGGGCAGCAGGGGACACAGGGGTAGGGGGTGCGGTGCCTGGTCCAAAGGAGACACGCTCCCGAACATGGGAGCCTCCACGGACCTGGGGAATGGGAGCCGATGGGAGGGCGGTGGTGGTGCTGGTGGTGGCGGGGACAGCAACACTAGCTGGGGTGTGGTGGCTGCTGACACCCGCCTCCATAAGGGAGTCATCCTCAGAGTTGCTCTGGTCCTCAGCTGAGGTGGATGGTGCTGAGGACTCCTCGGTGTGGCTCCCCTCGCCCTCTGTGCCACTGGGTCCCTCCGACCACTCCTCGGCTGCTGACCCAGTCTGGCTCTCTGGCTCCTCCTGGTCCATGGAGCTGTCCCCTTCCGTGGCAGTGGATGTATCTGCAAACAATGGGGAAACAGACAGACATCAGTCACCTGCACCAAACGCACACACCACTGTGAGCACAGCACATTACAGAGCAAGCCCTGGCATCATTAGTTGTACATTGCTAAAAGTGCCCTAACTGAACAGGAGAAGCCAATTGTAAGTCTGATGCCAACCATGGCACTCACATCCCACATGGCCTTGCACCCATCTGTCTGGTGTCTGTTGGATTGCAACACCCCAGTGTGGACACATGCACCAAGTACACAGTAGTTGGACAGTGCAGAGGACACGGTGTGGCATGTGGACATGCACACATCACAGCTCTTGCCACTGAGTCAGTACAGGTTTCCGGATGAAAGGGATGCCCAGAGTCAAATAGGAAATGCATGTGATGCATACCAGCGACAGACACCATGATGCACCCATGTCCTGATAGCCATCGCCACAATGGTGTGCATGTAGCACATGTCACTCCCCTGCAGGACCACCAATAAGTTGACACATGCCATGGCAGAGGCATGACTGCTAAGTCATACATCACTGTCTCAGTGATGTATGACTTGGCAGCCAGACAACAACACTATGCACTGTGTCACAATAGTAGGTCATGGGGAATGCAAGTCCTGGAGCTGCACAAGTGCACATGTACATCCCCCACACAACACATCATCTTAACCCTCATCTGTCCAGGTCAACCTGAGCCCCTCACAATCTGCTGTGAATGGGGAACAGCTGCCTGAACTTCACATTCGCATACCCCAGTCTGCACGGGCAGCTGATCAAACACCTATGTGACACACAAGTATCGTCTCCTATGGTCACATCTCCAGGGGCATGCTGAGCCCCTACCAAGAAACACCCCAGCAGTCCTGGCAACTAATCCACAGCACACTGACACAGAGGCAGACACCTGAGGGGTCAAATCACTGCGCACAATGTGTCAGCTGATACACGGGAGTGGGAGTACAGAGTGCATTGCATGGCCTGGAGTAGGCATGACTGTCCTGCTCCACATGAATGAGGGATGAGCCCTGGACAGTGGATAGCTGGCTATGTATGTGTGACACAGGTAATCTGCACACTCCTGGGGCCCAAACATTGTTCCCACCCGCTGCATGGGCGTGTGCCACATACCCCAGGCACATGTGGTGGCTCAGCTCAGCAAGTGGACCGCATATCAAAGCAACACGCAGATTACATGTCCGAACACAGGCGTTGTGTGAACAATGGACCCACCCATGATGCCCACAACAGAGTTAGGGAAACAGATGCTGTCCCCCACCTTTAGTGAAGCAAACTGCAAGGACACAGTCCCAAGTGACACAATTCCCTGAATGTAAGGGCCACACCTGGGTATCAGATGAGCAGTGGGCAGTGCACAATAGAGGGACATGGCTCCTGGACAACATGACTGCTGCACTGTGGCAGTTGAACCAGGCCAGAGGAGGGCACAAAGCATGTAATACAGAGTTCACAGTGCAGTCTTTGACTCACCCCCTCCTTGCTGCTGTCTGGCCTTCGGCTGCCCATCCAGGTCTGGAAACACCACCGCCAGGATCTGGAGCATGTGGGGGGTCAGGGTCCGTGTTCCGCCCCTCCTGCGAGGAGGCGACAGCTTCAGCTGGACCCGTGCAATCCTCCGGGTCCAGCCACCTCTTCTGGCAGTTGCGGATCCGGCGCTTGTAGACCCCCACGGCCCGGACGGCCCGGACGATGTCCTTCCAGATCTCCTGCTTCCGATGGGCATTAACCTGTCAGGATGACAAAGTGAAAAGGCCATTACTACACATGCAACATATCCGTGCATGACACAGTTGTATATACATATCTCAATCACAGGGGCACATGATGTACACAGGCAGTGCAAAGCTGCCCATGGACAGTTTGCCAGACGTCACTACATGGTATCATTGCATGGGAAGTAAAACCTTGTTCAAATGCACTGTCACTGCACCATACCTGTCCAGTGCATGTCACTACACACTATGGGGGGTGACAACTACTCAGTGAGCCTGCTAGCCAGTGGCGTGCAGACTTTCAGCCTTGCTAGTCAGACAATATGCACATTCAGAAAGGCAGTGCACAGAACACTCACCTGCTCCCCTGGTGTCCCATACAGCTTGCTGTACTGTGGAAGTAGGCTGTCCAGCAGGGCCTGGTTCTCCTCAAGGCTGAAGGCTGGGGCTCTCTCCACAGTACGTGCCATTGCAGGGTCCAGAGGGGCAGAGACAGCAGCAGTGCAGTGGCAGATGTCGTCCTGGAGCATGTAGTGCAGGCAAGTGAGCTCTCAGGGGAACAGCCAGCAATATATATGTGCTGGAGAGGCAGATACTGTCCCTTGTGTCCAAAGTGATAGGTCCAAGTCGTTTGCATCTTCTGAATCTGGCCAATCCATGGAATAGCAGCACCAAAACACGCCCACAGCATCCTTCAAATCTTCAACTTCATGACATACATGATTTTGCAACATTGTTGTGGGTGACCAACTGATTTTCCAGCAACCGACTCGTTCGAAATTCGAAAACGCGTCCGTTGCCAGGCAAGCCCATTGTCAATGGGTGCGCACCGATCGGTCCATTGCGGTACAACGCGTACAGGGGTACAACGCGTACCCGCACACATTGAATGCAATGGGCCGGCCGGGGCACCGATCGGTCCATTGCAGTACAACGCGTACAGGGGTACAACGCGTACCCGCACACATTGAATGCAATGGGCCGGCCGGGGGCACCGATCGGTCCATTGCAGTACAACGCGTACAGGGGTACAACGCGTACCCGCACACATTGAATGCAATGAGCCGGCCGGGGGCACCGACCGGTCCATTGCAGTACAACGCGTACAGGGGTACAATGCGTACAGGGGTACAACGCGTACCCGCACACATTGAATGCAATGGGCCGGCCGGGGGCACCGACCGGTCCATTGCAGTACAACGCATACAGGGGTACAACGCGTACCCGCACACATTGAATGCAATGGGCCGGCCGGGGGCACCAATCGGTCCATTTCTGTTCAACGCATCACTGTACATGTGACTGGCATATGTCAGCATGCCTGTCTCAGATGGACATATGCCAGCCACAGATAGCTCCCAGGGAGTGAGGGGCACACCTACATCACGACAGCCTGTCCAAACTTTATCATAAGGCATGTAAGGCTGCATTTCCTATTGTGTGTATGTTGGTGTACATGTTGTCCTGTGGGTGTCACCTGTGGGCAGCCACCCCCAGGCTGTGCACGTGTTCATGGGGACAGGATCCTGGGTGTTAAGTGTACATGACCACTGTGATGTGCAACTGTTCATATCTGTGCATGTGCCATGGTCACATTTCACGGTGGTGTATGTGTATGTCATGTCACATACCCCGTGAGTCCCATGTGGGACGGTATGTTTGAGCCAGGGTGTCCCAGTGGCACAATAGTGATGGTCCTCCACAGTCTTTGTGCATGTAGTGTTTACAATGTCTCTGATTTCATGTGCACAATGGGAGACAGTCTCCACATCGACGTTGTGTGTGCCTGGACTTTGATGTTGTGCGTGTGTGTGTCACAGACGTCCATGTCTGTCCTGCCGTGGCAAGTGGGACCACTACCTGTGGGGGTCATGGTTGTTTTGCTGTGGTGTATACATGATACTCCATGTAATGCCAGTGTCCATGTGGCAATACAGGGTCCGTGGGAATGTACCTGTCGTTGAGCTGTGGTGCCTGGGGCACATCTGTCCTCACATGTCACTGTGGGGGGTGATTGTGACACGGCAGCAGGAGATGGGAACTGTGACACGGCCTCATGATATCCAATGGGCCAACCTGGGACTAATTGATGCCACCTGTTGGACCGTGTTGACAGATGTTGGCCATGTATGTACCATACATGTCCTTACGGAACTGCACACTTCATGTAGTTGTGCCTCATAATGATGTATGTTGGGATATTGAGTGTGTTCAATGCCGCATATGTGGGGTGACTGACAATCTTGCTTACTTCTCCTCTGCACTGCAGGGCTCCTGCTGTCCATCGACCATTCCCAGACCTGGCAACGATGGTGGAACGGGACAGCATCCGACGGTACCGCTTCACCAGGCAGCTGATTGAGGATTTGGCAGTGCAGTTGTCCCCACATTTGCAGCCTGGCCGGCCGTATCCTACAGCGCTGACCCCCAAGGTGAAGGTGATGGCAGCCCTACACTTCTTTGCCACCGGTACCTTCCAACATACTGTGGCGACTGCTGGTGGGATGTCACAGACCATGTTGAGCCGTGTGCTCCGCGATGTTTTGGCGGCAATGTTGCTATTCCTGAACCGGTACATCTATTTCCCTAGACTGCGACGACTCACTGACGTGAAGAGTGACTTTTATGCCCTGGGGAGGATGCCGCATGTCATTGGCTCCATTGATGGGACACATGTGGCTTTGGTACCACCACAGGCCCAGGAGCAGGCCTACAGGAACCGCAAGCACTACCACTCGGTCAATGCACTGGTGGTGTGTCTTGCAGACATGACCATCACACACGTGTGTGCCCGTTTCCCTGGTTCAGCACACGATGCCTTTGTGATGAGGAGTAGTCGCATCCCCAGGATGATGGCACAGATGCAGAACCAGCGTGCCTGGCTTGTCGGTGTGTACTGACTTTGTGCCATTGTGTGTGATCTGATCTGTAGTATTCCGCCCACTTTTCCAAGTCAGCTAATGTGCACTTGTCTGTCCGTAGGTGACTCTGGATACCCCAACATGCCGTGGTTGCTGACACCCCTCAGGAACCCTGTGACACCAGCCCAGATGCGCTACAATGAGGCACATGGTCGGACCAGGAGAGTGATTGAGCGGACATTTGGTCTCCTGAAGAGCCGCTTCCACTGCCTGGACAAGACCGGAGGGTCCCTCCCATATGCCCCTGCGAAAGTGTGCAAGATCATCATCGTCTGCTGCATGCTCCACAACCTGGCAGTGCAGAAGGAGTTGCCTCTCATCCAGGATGACAATGACCAACATCCGCCACCTGTGGAGGATCCTGGCCTGGACCACGATGCCAGTGACGATGATGATGATGATGGTGATGTCCGCACACAGCTCATCACCAACTTCTTTAGCTGAATGTGATTATCCTGAGGTGTCATGTCAATGATGTGAGTTGGCATGATGTGTAGGTGATGCTCTAGTGCTGTTGGAGTGTGTCCATGGGCTACTTGACTGGGTGTGTGTTGCGATGTGTGCTTACAGGTGGGCTGTACTCCCCAACAGTGTTGACATGCTAACTTGGTTCTGGGTGGGTATCTTGTAACATGTATTGTGCATGAGTTTTGCTGTTCTGTACTGTACTCCATTGCTTTTGACTGTGTGTCATTTCTGTCCTTCACAGGGTACTTTCAGATTCGTTTGGTCAACTGTGTCCACCGATGACGTGATTGCACTTCCAGGCTGGTAGCTGTTGTGTCCCTACAGGTGATGTGCGCCACACCCATGGACTTCCTTCCGTCTACAGTTGTTGACTGTGTGCCCGCTGCCAGGTGGGATTACCTTGCATCTGTAGTGGTTACGACATGTTGCAACTGTGTAATAAACCTGTGCTTCACTTTGTGATGTGCGTTGTCTGTGGTCACACATTTGACTGCCATTTGCTTACTGCACCTGTGGGCTACTTGACTACAACTGGGAATGGGTGTGGTGTCTGTGCATTGCACCGTCTTCCATGGCAACATCAGTGTAGGCAATGAGTCAGACGGCCTAGGTGTGTATGTGTTGTGTAGCCCTGGTGGTGTGTCTCCCTCATATGTGTCACGTTGCCTTTACTCACATGCCTGTGTTGTCCTTGCTGTTGCAGTTCGCATACACAGTGTAATTTTGCAGTTCATCATCCCCATAACAGCACCCACGTTGGAATCACAACAGAGGCAAGTATGGTGTATTAGTGTGTTTATTGTGATACATTTGTGTGAATAGTGCATAGGATGGGTAGTGCTGTACATAAATCTTGCAATCCGAAGTTCCTAGGTGAATTGAAAGTCCTGGTAGACAGAATCCCCAGTATCGGGGCCACAGTTGTCTGAGACATTGGTCCAACTTGTACTCCCCATGCAATGTGTGGGAGTAGTGTTGCCGTCAACAGGGTGAACAGTCTGTGCACAAAGGTGAACATCCAGAACAGGTTCAGGCTTCCTGGGAGTTGCGCTTGGCCATCGGCCTCTCACTTGCCCCTCCTCGGACGACCCCTCTTCTTGGGGGGGGGGGGGCACCTCAAGTACAGGCTGCTGCGGTGCAGGGGACTCTCCGTCAGAGTCATCCTCCCTCCCTGTGGCAGTTGCAGTTTGTTCGGCACCAGATGTTGTTGGCACACAGGGAGGTGTGGACTGGTTGCTGTTCATCTGGCGGAGGCATTGTAAAATGTCCCTGTGCACCGCCGTCATCTCATGCAGTGCATCCCACTTGGACTCCACGCGGGACGTGTGTGACTCCACGTGGGACATGTGGGAGTCCAAGCGGGCATGATGGGCAGCCTGCTGCTGTTTCATGTCTCTGAGGAGCCCCACTACCTGGCTGAGGTCTCCGGTGCTGGACTGGTACGCATCAGCTATGCGTACCAGTTGTGGGTCATCATGCACACCAGCAACCTCTGCAAGCAGCGACCTTCTGTCTCCCACCCCTCCCACCACCCCTGCTGACATGTGCAGTGTGTGCAGTGGCACGCACAGATGACCCTGGTCCACCTTGGGGGTTGGTGGTGGTGGTGGTGGTGTCCATGGCCCCAGGTTGGTCCAGGGTCCCTGTGCTGGTGTTGCTCCTTGTTCTGTCCATGTCGGCAGGGATGGTATTTGTGGTGACAGTCGTTGGAGGGGTGGGTGCAGGGGGTGCAGCTGGTGGTCCTGCTGGTGCTGCAGCTGGTGGTCCTGCTGGTGCTGCATGTAGACTTGCACCGGATGTGCCAGGTTGGTCTTCATCGTCCGAGGAGGACAGAGGCTGTACGACGCCAGTGAGCTCCGCATCCTCTTGAGCCTGGGACTGGGACTCCTCAGCGTCTGCTGCTGTGTCCCCATCATCACCTGTTTTTGGGAGACACACACAATGTATGTTATGTTTCTGCAGGCATCAATGGTTGACACACATGACAGTTGTGACTGTGCCTCTGGGTGCGGGCCTGTACATTGCATTGTCCTAAGTCGTCACAGTCAGGGGTTGATATTGGTGTGGCACATTATCCTGCATTATTTGGGCATTTCTATGTATTTTTTGGGGTGTGAACATGGTCTGCATTGGTTGTGTTTGGTTGACAGCCGGCCCTCCTTCCCACCCACCCAGCCAGTCAGTTATCCCACCATGGAACATGCTTGCATTGCAGGGAGTGGAAGTTGTCTCTCAGGATGTCAGTCAGTGGTGTCCTGCTGTTTGTTGGTGCACAGTTGCCAGCAGGGCCTTGTGCTCCCCACAGCAGTAGCCAGTGTCAGCCATCTTGTGAGTCCTTCTCCACTCCCTGTGATGTGAGCATGGTTCAGGGTGGTGTTGATGGGACAGTTGTGGGGGTGAGCTATGTCTGTGACTACGACTCCCATCATGCTATTGCCTCCACCCCACTTCCCAGCATTCCCATACTTACTTGCTTTTGTGGGGGAGTTCAGTGTGTGTGTGGGTGTGAGAGCAATGGCAAGATGGCTGACAGTGGTGTCCTGCTGTTGGTTGGTGTGCAGTACCCAGCATGCCCTTGTGCTCCCCACGACACAGCAACAGTGTCAGACATCTTTGATGGGCCTTTCCACTCTCTGTGGGATGTGCATGCGTGAGTGTGAGCTTGCTGGGCCATGTGGTGGGGGATGTGGAGCTGTGACTACGACTCCCATCATGCTATTGCCTCCACCCCCTTCCCAGCATGCCCATGCTTCCTTCCTTTTGACTCTGCTTCCCTGTGGGGTGGGCTGGCTGTGCTGACAGGATGGCTGGGAGTGTTGTCCTGGCAGTTGTTTGGCTAAAAGTCCCAAGAGTGTCCCTGTGCTTCACACAACATAACCCAGGGTGGTGGTTCTTTGTGGGATCTTGTGTTAGGATGGGGGGCATTGCATTCTACCAGGTGGGTTCTGTGGAGTTTGTGTTGGGGGTGTGTGTGAGGGGAGGTGCTTGTGACTATGGTCAGTGCTGCAAGTCCTCCTTCCCACCCACCCAGCCAGCCAGTTATCCCACCATGGAACGTGCTTGCATTGCAGGGAGTGGAAGTTGTCTCTCAGGATGTCAGTCAGTGGTGTCCTGCTGTTTGTTGGTGCACAGTTGCCAGCAGGGCCTTGTGCTCCCACAGCAGTTGCCAGTGTCAGCCATCTTGTGAGTCCTTCTCCACTCCCTGTGATGTGCGCATGGTTCATGGTGGTGTTGATGGGACAGTTGTGGGGGGCAATATGTGTGACTATGACTCCCATGATGCTATTGGCTACACTGACTTGGCCAGCATACACAGAATTCCTTCCTTTGAGTGGTCTTCACTGTGTGTTGGTGTTGTTGTGGTGGCTACATGTCTGGATGTGTTTGTTAGTTCTATTTGTGCCACTGCCTAGCTGTAGTTGTAGTTGTGTTTGTACATGTGATGGCACAGTTGGATGTGACTTTTTTGATGGCATGTGTTGTGTTTATCTGACTGACGTACACATTTTGGGATGATTCTGTTCTGGTTGCTGTGTAATTGCTATGAGTGCATGGTTTGACTCTCCCCTTGACAGTGATGTGTGTGTGTTTTGTGGCAGTATATTGTGTTCATTTGTTGTGTACTCGCCAGGCTCTGGGATGTCCTCTAGTCCATATACGCTCACTGGCGGAAGGATGGCCCGCACCACCTCCTCCCAGGGCCTGAGGTATATTGGCTTGGCAGGAGGGCCACTGCCGGTGTATTGGCTGTTGATGTAGTCTTTTTTGAGCAGGTCCCGTACCCTCCTGCGCACGTCATACCACCTGTTCTGGATGTCGCTCTTTGTGCGCCGACATGGTGATTGTGCGTTCACCCTGTTGATGATCCTCTCCCACATCTTGGTTTTCTGGGAGATGGGGGTCTGTTGGACCAGTGTGCCAAACAGCTGTGGCTCTACCCTGAGGATCTCGTCTTCCATGACTTCCAATTCACAATCTAGGAACTTGGGATTCTTCTTGGGGGCATGGTGGTGGGTGGTGATGGTGAGTGATGTGTGTGTTGGTGTGCAGGTGAGGGTGTGTGAGTGTGTGTTTTGCTGGGTGTATGTGAGGTGGGTATTTGTTGGTGTGCTGATGGTGTGTGGCTTGTGTGAGGGATGAGCTGTGGGTGTGTGGTTGCTTTCTCTTGGGTGCTGGCAGTGGAATGGCATTTGCAAAGGCTCATGGTTGTGATTTGTGTCCTTTATATGGGTGGAGTTGTGGGTGTGTCTTTGTTCTCTGTCCCCACCCCCCAGTATTTATTGGCTTGGTAATTGCTTGTTTGGCCTTTTTTTGGGTGATTTTTCCTTTGTACTGTCTGTTGGAAACGTTCTTGTGACCGAGTCGGACCCTGCATTTGTCTCGTACGGTCTTCTCCGTTTCGTTCACGCTGTGTATGTGCAGTTTTCTATGCTGCGTACGCGTCGGTCGCGGTGTTTTGTGTTGCTTCGGCTCGGTTTTGTATGCGTGTCGGTCGTACGGCTTGGCCTCCGTCCGACTCGCTCGTTGTTTTCGCGCCTTGCATCGTACTTTGCGGTTTGGAGTTCGCGTGTACGTTTCGGTCGGATTTGTTCCGGGTGCGTGTCGGTCGGTTGGATTTGCGTGTTTTTCCGACCGGATTGCTGTTTTCCGTGCGGCTCGGTCGGTCGACTTGGGTTCGGTACGTGTCGGTCGGATTTTGCACGCCTTGCATCGTACTTGGCGTGTCGGGCGCCACAGGTACGTGTCGGTCGGTATAATTTCCGGATCCGAGTCGGTCGGTGCTTTTTCCGGCCCGAATCGGAATCGACCCCTATGTGTGCATAGAACAGGGAGAACAATAAACATAGTAAGCAATATTATCATGCCTATCACTAAGAGTTGTGAAATAACAGGTACAAATCCTAGCAATACAAGCATTAACAGTTTAAGTACACCATCAACAATGCCTACAGTACAAGCAAGACTTATTAGCACTACACTTAATACTGTAGATGCTAACACATTATTAAACAAACAAAAAAGAACATGCAAAGCTCATGTACCAGAAGAAATACTATCAAGCAAAAGGCAATGTGTACAACACAACAGACACAGTATAGTAAGCAATAGTATGGATAATGAAACAGATATGATAGCAACAGACATAATAAGTGCTTTCCATAAGGAAATTTTATATGGGCCAGAGTACATTTGTACCATTTGCAACCAATTATGGCATAAGCAATCACTAAAGAACACAATAGGAATTCCCACACACCCAAGATTTATCCAATGTAACATTAGCTACAAAAAAACACACTATATATGTAGCACTTGCTATATACATATTAGCAAAGATAAAATACCACCATGCTCATTTATAAATGGAATGAAATTCGAAAAAATACCAAAGCAATTACAATTGCATAATTTAGAAGAGAGATTAGTTTCACCAAGAATTCCTTTTATACAAGTTAGAACACTACCTCGTGGGTCTCAAAAGTCATTATCAGGCGCAGTTGTTAATGTACCTGCAGATGTTATGACAACAGTTACAATTTTGCCAAGACAGATTAATGACGACATGACCATACCAATTAAATTAAAAAGAAAGTTAGCTTTTAAATCATTTACACATTTTGAAAATGTTAGACCAAATAAAGTCACACGAGCAGCACTATGGTTAGCAATAAACAGTGACATGTTTAAAGAACATGGAATCACTATTAATCCAGATTGGAAGTATATACCACCCGAAATAAACAATTGCAGTGAAACATCAGAACAAGATAATTCAACAAGCACTTCGGACAACATAGAAGCTGGAAATTTAGATACCTTATTAATAAATGAAACAATTACCACTGATAGTCTCAATGTCTTATGTTTAGCACCTGCTGAACATAACACACCCAGAGGTTTATATGAAGACAAAGATTTTGAATTTTTAGCTTTCCCAACAATTTTTACTGGCAATCGAAGACCTAACAATAATGATAGACACTTACCTGTGCATTCTAGTACAATATGCCAATGGGAATTAAGGAGCTATGATAGAAGAGTAGCTAAATCAATTACTAATATTTTCTTCAAACTATAAAAAAATTGCACATAAAACAAATACAAGGTAAGATGAATATATCTTTGCGCAAATATTTCACTAATGGTGAATGTATTACTGCAAAAGACATAAAAAATAGCTTAGAAAGCATCTTACGTTATAATGAAGGTTATAAAATGCTAAAAACTATTCGCAGTTCACCACCATATTGGGAGCACTGCAAAAAAGATCTCTTTGCTATGATAAGACAACTTGGGATACCAACATTTTTCCTCACTCTATCTGCCGCAGAAACAAGATGGCACCACTTAATTAATATATTGTTGAGAGTGCAAAATCTACAAGAATGCACTGAACAAG
Organism: Calotriton arnoldi; assembly: GCA_963921515.1. NCBI lineage: Eukaryota > Metazoa > Chordata > Amphibia > Caudata > Salamandridae > Calotriton > Calotriton arnoldi. Next base: position 17,153 of record CAWUFW010003638.1, read on the forward strand.
AATTTAAAGAAATGTCTTGGGAAACAAAATGTAAATTAATACAGGGAGATCCAATTACCTGTGCTAGGCATTTCGATTTTCAAGTTAGGAAATTATTTAATTGCGTGATAATGGATACAACGAACCCTATTGGAAAATTACAAGACTTCTTTTACAGAGTTGAATTCCAACAAAGAGGTTCACCACATATACACGCATTATTATGGATTGAAAATGCACCACTATATGGAATAGCAAAGTTACCAGAAGTCATTACATTTATAGACAAATATATTACTTGCAGTAAATCACAAGAACCAGAGTTAGAGCAGTTGCTGCCTCTACAAAAGCATGCACATACCAAAAATTGCAGAAGAAAAAACAAACGGACATGCAAATATCAATATCCAAGATATTCAATGTCACAAACTATAATACTTGAATCTTTGCCGCATGATTCTGCAGACAAAGAAATGCAAAAAAAATTCAATCTATTCATGAAACAATGAATACTCCAGAGTTTTATACACTGGATTTTACTCAGTTCTTAGAATTAATAAAAATGGATAATAAGCAATACATTACATGTATACAATATATAATAGAAAAAACGATTTTTTTGAAAAGATTACCAGCAGAATGCTTTATTAATAACTATAATACAATACTTCTTAGAGCTTGGAGAGCAAACATAGATTTGCAGTATATATTAGATGCATATGCTTGTGCTGTCTACATCATTTCCTATATCAGTAAATAACAACGGGGAATGAGCAAAATAATTGCACAAGATGCAAAAGAAGTAGCTCATAATACTAATGTCAAAGAACAACTTAGACACATAAGCAATAAATTCCTAAACTGTACAGAAATAAGTGCTCAAGAAGCAGCTTATCTTATACTTCAAATTCCATTACAGAAAAGTTCGCCATCATTTGTATTTATTAATACTAGCCCCCTGAAAAAAGAACTTACTTACTGAAAGATGTAGATACTATCAATTCATTGCCAGATACATCGACTAATATCCAATGTAAAAACATCATAGCAAAATATTGCAACCGCCCAAAAACATTAGAACAGTGTACATTAGCTGACTTTGTCGCTACTTATAATTACAACTCCCCAAAAAAATTACAACAGGATAAAAATGACAGTGACAATTTACTCACTGAAACAAATTTTTATAGCTCAGACGAAGAAGAACTCGAAATAAAGACCATAGAGCAAGACACACTAAAAAAACCAAATAGGGACAAATTGTACTTTCACTAAACGCTCATTTAGAAAAATCATACGGTACTGCAGGTTTAACAAAAACAATGACTCTGAGAACTATTACCGCGAATTATTAATGCTTCACTACCCATGGAGAGAAGAAAGCAAAATAATCTTAAATAGCCCCACATATTATGAAAGATATATGCAAGTAAAATAGTAGATAACATTATAATAATTCTAATACAAACAATGAAATTATTACTGAACTTAATGATAACTTACATGAAATACTAAATAGCGAGCCACAATCAACAGTAATATTACCTTCAGACACTGCAAATAGTGAGGTTGAAAATAATGAACAACAACTACAATATGACTTATCACTAGATATAGGTATCAGAAGCATAGCTGAAAACGAAACATTATCTAATTCAATCCTTACAGATGAAAAATATTACAATCATGCATAATTTAACAGAGGAACAACTAAATTTTGTCTCATCATTTACACTGGATAAAAACAAAAGATACACCATGCTATACATTTTGCACTGGTGGTGCAGGAGTAGGAAAAAGCTTTCTTATTACTGCACTTTATCAAACATTGCTACGGTATTATAATACCAAAGCTGGTGAAAATCCTAACAATATTTATGTATTACTTACAGCTCCAACAGGGAAACCAGCACACAATATTAATGGCAAAACACTACATAGCACTTTTAAAATACCTGTGTCACAGAATTTGACTTATAAACCACTAACACATGAACACAGAAGTACTCTTCAAACTCAGTTCATGCATGTTAAAGTACTAATAATAGATGAAATATCAATGGTTGGAAGAAATATTTTCAACTTTATACATAACAGACTGCAGGAAATAAAATCGTCTAACCAGCCTTTTGGAGGCATTACAATCTTAGCTATTGGAGACTTTTATCAGTTAAAACCAGTATTTGATACCTATATCTTTGAAAATAGTAAACACTCATATGGACCTTTAGGAACTAACTTATGGTTAACGCATTTCAAACTTTTCGAATTAACTAAAATAATGCGCCAACAAAATGACCTGCTATTTGCTGAATTATTAAACAGGCTAAGAGAGGGAAAACATACAAGCAATGATATATTACACATTAAACAGCGTGAGAAACAACCAGATGATAGTATAGCTAAATATATACCATATATAATGTCAACTAACAAAGAAGTAAACGCCGTTAATGAAAAGGTTTTAATGCAACATAGTCAGCAATATGAAGTTTATGCTACAATAGCAAAAGATACTGTTAGTTCAGATCTAGCAGAAAGAGTTAAAGAAACAATATTACAACAATTACCAAAGGATCCAACAAAAACTATGGGTCTTGCCCACACATTACACATAGCTTTAAAGCTACGCTATGATTTAACTTGTAATGTTGATGTTAATGATGGCCTAACTAATGGGGCTACAGGTTTAGTAGAATTAGTAGAAACTATTAATCATGCACCATATATCATTTGGATTGCATTTGATAATAAAGCAGTTGGCAAAAATGCACGACAGCAAAACAAACACTTATATCACTCACACATTTCTGAAGAATGGACACCCATTCATACAATTTCAAGACAGTTCCAATGTACAAAAAAATGTATCACAATTATACGCAAGCAATTTCCATTACGACAAGCATCAGCAAGAACTATACATAGAACACAAGGTGAAACAATAGAACCCCTATATATACACTTTAATAACCGCAAAATACATCACTTGCATTATGTTGCTTTAAGCAGAGCTAAATCTATATCAAACATATACATTCAAAACTTTAATGAAAACAAAATTCTAGTACATCCAAAAGTTAGAGAGGAAATGCAAAGATTAAGAACACATATGCTATTACAAATATCTGTACCACAATTAGGAATATATAACACACATTTTAATATCATTGTACAGAATATACGCTCACTTCAGAAACATTTCAAATCTCTAACATCAGATACAAACATTATGAAAGCTGACATTATTTGTTTAACTGAAATAAACACTACTACAAAAGCAACACATAATACCTTTCTTATTCAGCAATATCATTATATGATTTTTGATAAATACCATCAGCAACAAACAACCCATGGCATTATATTTTACTACAAGAAAGACATTTCCATTCTACCAATTTATGAAACACACCAAGGAATTGACATTGTACACTTCACGCTACACATTAATGATAAAAAATACCTAGTTAGAATATTATACAAACCACCACAAATATTCTTACAAACATTAATACAAGCCATCACAAACATAACTCAGTTCTACCCAGATTATCTATATATTATTATGGGAGACTTCAACATAGACTTAAACACTAAATGCCCAAAAACTACACAACTCCTTCAATTTATGGCTACACAATTGCAATGCAACCAACTTATAAACACACAACAAACTACCAATTATTATTAGACCACATATACACAAATGAACAGCTACAAGCCTTTGGAACTATAGAATGCTATTATATCGATCACAAAACGTTATGGGTATCGATTTGAAATGTTACTCATTTTTCATATCATTGCAGATGCTTACTATTGAAGACATCATCAACAAGCCAACAGATGACAGCAAGCCTTACCAAAAGCCAATAAGAGTCAACGTTGTAAAATGCTCCGAAAAAACATATTACAGGAATGCCAAAGAAGACAACAAAGTGTTATATCATTTGGCATTGGCAGACACCACAGGAACAATTAAAGCAACATGCTATAATGAAGAGTTTTACAACCAAACTAAAGAAAATACTGGATTGCTAATTAGAAATTTTTTAATCAAAAACAATGCAATTCTGATGACAAAAACAAACAAAAATTACTGCAATGCCATTATCAGAATTTACAACTAAAGAGGCTGAAAAAATATTACAACCGCCAGCACCTCCAGCATCGTCAATAAAGGAGGTAGAAGGAGCACAGTTAAAATCCATGGTGACTGTTTGCGGGACAATTGCAGAGGTACGTCCATTTGCATATATATACTCTATTTACAACACTTTCCACCTTGCATGGCTCTTACATTACCACAAACTCCTCACAAACACAACAGCTATTCGATGCAGTAGGAAATTAAATTATGGGCAATGGTGTTGTGCAGGTAGCCAAAGAAAAACAACAAGGGATCTATACAAAACATACCTTGCTGTTCTTCTTTAACTTCCTCCACCACACCATTGCCCATTATCCACTTTCCTACTGCATCCAATAGCCCATACTCAATAACAAACCATTCTAAACCCTTCACATTATCACTTCCAATGTTCAATCCTATCTCAAAAATTCACCTCTACATCTGCCATTACATTTCTTTAACTCCTATTTTTCTACTTGTATGCCATTACAATCACAATACAATATTCATTATCAGACTACAGATGCCTCCATAAATAAGTGTTCTCACCTCTTATACAACACAAATTCACAAGAAACATCAACATATACTATACATTCACCTACTGCAGTTTTAGTTTCACACTAACAAACTGCTCATCTTTTGAACTATTTAAAATTAATCCACTAAAACCACTCCAAACCTATTTTTAAACACTCAACATTCACAATTTCCTACATCTAACAACATTAGACTGCTGTCCCTATAATTACGTATCTTCACATTCATACCTGTTAGTGGTGCTACAAAACAAGACATGAGACTCACTGCCTATAGCTTTACAATTTTTTTTCCCAAATATAAAACTACTCTATATACTACCCCTCCACATACTCTGCAACACACATATTTAAGCAGCTACTACTACCCGTTCTTCTCTCAGCAATTTCTAACATGCTCTCATTTACATACGTAAATACACAACAGATTCATACTTTCTTTTACTCTATTTTCACATTCATCTGTACGCTTTTCCAAAATGCTCTTCATTCTTTAGTTACGCTTTCAAAAAATACCTCCACAAAACATACCTTTTTACCTTCCACTTACTACCAATATCTCAAATAAATAAACTCCACATGTTGTTCACATAAGTACTGCAACAACAGTCTTTCCACGCTGACCTTCTTCTTGTGCTTACTGCATACTTCTATCTTTTATTTTAATGCACTTATTACAATTTCTGTTTTTTGCCCAACATTTCGCATCTTCTGTTATTATCTTGCATTACTATAACCACCCTCTCTAATACTAAACTCCTACTTAACTCTTCCAAGAAACTTCAACTTAACACTTCCCTTTAAAAAAAAAAGAAAAGTTCATAACACTACCAAATGTTCCATCCCCCACCCTATACCACTTCAATACATTACTCTATAAATATAAAAACTAACAACCCCTAGATTCTTATTTTACTAACTACCTCCCTCTCACTAAATACCTCTATGCTACTCTCATTTCTTATATAACGCTTCACACTAGCAATAACTAACAACAAGCACAAAGTATTGTACATTAATGATGTTTATTTTTTGCAGGAAGAAGAAATAAAAACAATATTTATTAACGGAAAGGAAACTCTGTTAAGGTCCATAACACTCAAGGACTCAACGGACTACGTAAAAATAACATTGTGGAGGGAAGCAACCAACATTAAAATACAGATTGGACAATGTCAAAATAACTCATGTCACTGTACACGAGTTCAACAATGAAAAAGTGTTGAACACAACAAGACACAGTCAATTTGAAGTAAGTAATATTTTACTTTCTTAATTTCTTCTAAGCATGAAAAACCAGCTAACAGGTATATCAATGCAATATGTCTTGTATCATAAAACTTTTTGCTATTGCCATTGCAAATAATAATGCAATACCAATAGCACAAACATTCAATAATGCAACACATACTGCATTACCTATAGCAATTCACCCTATTAAAACTACAAAAGCAAACACCTCCTTATAACATACAAATTGCACAGTCACCATTATCTGTAATAAATACTAGGGAAAAAAGTAGTACGTACCAAGGAAAAGAGAAAAAAAAAGGTTCTTGTAAAGGATTCACAAAAAATACCAGCATCATTTTATAAACAAGCATACAACCTGCCAAAGTACAGTCTCAAAAAAAGCAAGTAACACTATGCAAGCATAACAGCATTATCATATATAATTTACAGAGCTGCTAAAGCATGCTTTTATAACTATAATTAAGTGCCAAAGTTATAGCATTACATCTAAGCTGCTCACTTCAAAAACAAAACAAAAACACAAGTGCACCACACAGCAGAACTTAATCAAACTGAACAATTATAGAGTCCATATCCAATAAACATGTTCTTCTACTTTTTCTTTTAATCCATTTTCATTTAAAGTGCCTACAACAAACTCAAATTTTAATAACTCTTCACATAACACAGCCAACGCATTTAGGCCTACTGGAAGACTTATTCAAGGCACTACATGTTGCTAAAGTCAAACACAACTACAAGCTAATAGGTCATAGAATTACCAGCCAGCTGGAGCCTCAGCCAGGTAGGATTTCACAAGCCTGGGTACAGCAGTCACCAACAAGTCCAGGTGCACTAGGTGCAGTGGACTTGTCATACAATTACAGCCAATAGACTGTTCCACGTCCAATGTTATATTATATCCAACCATACAGCCATCTACACCTGGAACACAAAAAAGTAATAACGAAATGCATACCCATAATAAAAATCTCATGCACCATTATTATCTTACACTGTACTCCATTGCTGTTGCATCCTACAGCACTCCCAGTGTCTACGACAGTCTAATCTTAGCTGTTCGTTTCATACCTATTTGGTCTTTTTTTCCACTTATAAAATACCTACAATAAGAGTTTACTCTACTTACATACACCATAGCTTTTACAAAAACCATTATTCAACAAATTTAGCCCTAATACAGTACAGTAACTAGTCTAAGCTATACGCCTCACTGCAATATTGTAAAGATTAACTGCCACAAAATTGGCTTTCAGCCTCTTCACAATATAATATAACAGTGCTTAACAGCATTATTATATATACGCCTTTTAGCCATCACTCGCTTCTAATACACATATAGACAACTCCATTGCTCAATATAATAAGTTACAGATTTGGAGAGAGTACAGCAGATTGCCCCACAGTGTCAATGTCCCGGTAAGGAGAAGGTGGGACGCGTAGAGGAGGAGGCCTGGGGGGCGAGCTGCCAAAGCCTAGCACCTGTACATGACACACCCCCAGTGGCAGCTCATCCACTATAGCGGAACAGCGTCACCACACATACCATTACATCGCATTCTATTACAATGCATGCTAATACTGGGCATATTGCAACAGTAGGAAAGGTGTTGGATAGCAAAGATGTAAATATTACTATTCCCACTTCAGTGAGTGCAACCCTAAAACCAACCCTTGCACCCCAAAGCAAACCCTGAACCCTAAAATTCATCTTTGAGCCACCAAAACTAACCCCAGACGGAGAACTATGTCATTTTCTCTGTGTGATCATAATTGTCTCTACCTGTACATCATTGTCTTTGTAAGTGCAACTTTATTTACGTGAATGCATTCCTGTCTCTGTGTATGCATCATTGTCTCTGTATATGCATCTTTGTATCTGTGCATATGTTACTGTCTCTGTATAAGCATCATTGTCTCTATTTCCGCATTACTGTCTTTAGAAGTGCATCTTTATCTATGTGTATGCATTATTGTCTTTGTGTGTGCGTTGCAGTCTTTGTATGTGCATTATTGCTTCTGTCACATATACTCAGACACAAAGATGCACACACAGAGACAATAATGCACACATTAAAACAATAATACATACATGTAGATTAAGATGCACTTAAGACAGTAATGCACATACAGAGATTGGCTTGTCCACACATAGACAATGACATATTAAGAGAGTGAGATGCACATATATAGACAGAGATGCACATACAAAGACAGTAATGCCTACACATACAGTAATGCACATTCAGAGACGCATATACAGATACAGTGTACTCCATTGTTCAATATAATATTACATTACACAAGGAACAGCCTATTAGCAATGAACACTATCACCCATCAACCTATAATTGTGTTTGCCCCACTAACATCTAGTGCCCTAAACAACTCCTGCACTAGGACGAAACGCATCGCCTACACTAGGTGTACAGATTTTCACTCTGTTTCTCATAATGCAAATAAAAATGGAATAGAAGGAAAAATTATACAACATCTTTACTAGATATAGACTCTATAGTTATCCTGTTTCGTTAAGTTCTGCTGTATGGTACACCTGTGCTTGTGTTGTGTATTGCTAGGTTCCTGAAACAACAACCATTGTAACAGTGCATGCTATTTAGTGTGTACACAGACCACAGCTAGTATATAAAACAAGATTGATAAAAGAGCAACAAGTTATATGCTAGTAAAAGAAGCTTCACTATCACTTCTAATTGATTATTCACTACAAAGTAAACATGTACACGAACTTTATTAACACACTGTTGATGCTACATACAAATGCAAAACGTGTTTTTGAAAAGAAAAACACACTTTTCAAATCAATAATCTGGCCTTAACAATGTATTCACAGGTAACAGAAGCTCCATCTGAAACTATTCAGCTTGAAATATATGGCATTGAAACAACCAACCAAGAAACCAGCACATTAACTACAAAAGTGCTACATACTGATACATATCAGTCAATGAAGATCAACAATGACATTTTAATAGACTACTTTGGGATTTCTCAATATGTTGAAACATTATCCGATGGACTACTACCATTTCTTCCAAGAACATTCAAAGTCATTTTTTTGCAATGACAGTATTACAGAAATCATAAAAGATATCTCAACAGACTAACTATTATTTGTACAAAACTATATCATGTCATATTTACTAGTTTGTAAAATGTAACACTAACATTGTGCTAATAAAAAGTTGACGTGTTTTGATTACTAATAAAAAAAATTTACCTTACCATATTGTTCATTCATTTTTACAAATACTGCAATTTATATAATGCATACAAGAGTCGCATACAAACTACCAATACACATATTTTAAACAAATACTATTATTGCACAACTAATATTCTTACAAACATTTGCATACCTAATACATTATTCACATTTGCTACGGACTACTTTTTCTTCCACATATATTTCATATCCAGCTTTTCGCATATCTGTACATTATAAATAGATAGCTTTGCTTATAAGAACTCTATTTAAAATTGCAGATCCAAAACAAATACAAAAAACATAGTCATTTTCAAAGCCAACACCTCTAACTTTAATAATGCGATACCTATTGCATTGCAAATGCTTGTTTTTTTATTCTTCCCCTGCCCCAGGCTCTTCTATTGATATACCGTCCACTGGCTGTCGGTCCCCACGTTTGTTCTCCTCCCCACCCCATCACCCACACATACACCTGCAACTCCATTGATCCACCCTCCTCCTGTTGCGGTTTATAAAAAATAAAAAAATAATTTACAGGTGCCATTTGCTGCTGGACTGCTCTGCTTGTGAAACGCGCTTTTGCACGTGTTTACATTCTTTTTTTTTATTTACTGCTCCAAGTGCATACGCCATCGTAGAATGGTAAAGTTAAATAAAAAATAAAAAAATGGTGGCCATGTCATGCCTTATGTACTTGCATGTGTGATGACGGCTTCAAGCGTATACATCATCTCACTAGGCCATCATAGCGTCATCATGTGTACATGCGTGTTCGCATCAATGCGTTATGTTGTTTTTCTAGGGTCTACAGAACACAATAACAGTATGTTTATGATATATCCGTAAGTCGAAAGAGCTGCACCTGTATCTTTCTCTTTGGCAAAAAGGTAGGCCTTGGCACTAATTCTATGACTGAACATAGTTTGGTCCATCTGTTTGCAGAACCTCTTGACTTTTGAATATCGCCCAGCCACTTTCTGTACCAGGTGGGCACCGCTTGGCATTTTATTGAGACAGTTCTTATCATTGGAGAGAACAGCTTACTCAAGGACTATAGTTCTCCCCATTAATTTCTCTCTGCATGGAACTGAAAACTTACCTTTGCCACCCTCTGCCCCACCCGGCCTTTAGACTTCAGTAGTGTACTGTTCTGGCCAGAAAGGCATGAACGAAGGGCATGGTTGTTACCTACTTTATAATGCACGTGTTTGCACTTGAGTGAATCTGGGCCCTAGTATGCGTGCATCGCTGTTGTGTCACGCAAAGCAACACAAGCCTTTAAGTCAGATTTACTGAGCCATGCATAGCCACGTTGCATGGTTCTGGGTGGCTTAGTAAATCTAGAGTAACACAGTGCAAGTTCATTGCCTTGTGTTACTTTGCGTTGGGAAGGCATTCCATGGGTGCAGTGTGGGTGTTCCCACGCATCCACCCATGGTTTTTGGCGCATTGCCAAATTTACTATTAATAGAAAACCCGGGAATGCGTCAAAATCGTACGTCATCCCAATAGAGGCATAATGAGGAGAAATATCTTTATTTTTCCTCATTATTTCCCCTTTCTACGTGTGCTGCAGAAGCACACGTAGAAAGAGGGAACTGCCTCTCAAGATTGTGTCTGTGCAGGAAGGTGTCCCTTCCTGGGCAAAAAACAACCCTGCCTGTAACGCAGGCACCCCTGCACCATGACGCAAGGATCTGGGTGTTTTCCAGGGAGAGAACAATTCACTGGAGAACAGTTATTAAAGTATACACAACTTTCCTATACAAACACCATGTTTTTGGGTGGATGTGTCTACATGTTCTTTGACCAACAAGTCCCGCTGGTTCCTCTTTTGGCAGGTTCTTTTGTTGCTGTGCTTTTTCGGATGCTTTTTATCCTGAAGTTTTCTCTCAAAAAGAGAACGACCAGAGAGCACATTTCTTTACATTTTTCCACAAGCATTTTTAGTGCTGTTTACAGGAGGATTTTCGGGACTCAACTTCTGGCGGTCTGCAAAACTGATGTAAATGTTTGTCAAATCAAAATCATAATTACAGTAAAACAAAGATAGTGAAACCAGCGACAACGAAAAGCGATTTTCATGATGGTACTAACATTTTTAAATATGTTAATCAGACCTTGTACTGCACGAGGAAACAAGCCGCGGCTGATGATGAAATAATGCACAGCTGTTTGCTCATCCAGATGGCTTCTTTTTTGCTCTGCCAAGTCACTGACACTGATAAGTTCTGAAAATGACTCATTGTGCTTTAAACAATAATAAAAAAATGGCAATGCGGCGCGATATGCAAAGTGGTCTTACATTAAGGGAACATACTGATTATTGCAATTTGCTCATGTGTAAAGGAAGAATGTGTCATCCAAGGACTAGTCTCCATGCTCCTCTCGATTGTTTGGTAATCAAAAAAAAAAAATGTTTTATTACCTTGCCAGGGAGTTCATTGAAAGGGGAAGGTCAGTGGGGGGCTCTGCAGGGACTGGGCAGGCAAAGGAATCCGGGGGAACTGGATGGGGAAAGGAGCGGCTGGTGACCTTTCAAAGTGGTGGGGTGAGCAAAGTGAGCCACCACCTCCAAAAAACAAAAACACATTTTCCCTCCCTACAAAAGCCCATAGTAAAAAAAAAAAAACCTACCTCAAAAGCCCAAATAAAAACAAACCCTCCCTCCAAAATAAAACAAACAGTAAAGCATTACACATTATATTAATAAAAAAATAAAATTGTACTTGCCGCGGGCTCCGCGTCCACTCCACAGGCTTCGGAAGGACAGCGGGGAGAAGAACCCCCCTAAAAGAATACAGACGCTGCTCTTGTCCTGCATGAGAGCAGTGCCAGGATTGGATGAAGCGGGTTGGCCTAACGCTCCTTCAGGCCCTAGAGGCCTGGGCTTGGTCCTCCACCCAGCTGTCTAAGACAGATGGATGGAGAGCTTCAAAGTGCGCATGTCACTTTGGCTGGTACAAGACCTCTGGCCAAAGTGACATGCGCACTTTGAAGTGCATGGCCACCACTACTCCAGTCCTCCTGCTTCCAATCGACAGCAGAGGACGGTTAGGACACCCCCTCCCGGCTCGGAGGCAGGCTGGCGGCTGTGGCGTGCCTGGGTTAAAAATAGAATGGCAATGAAATGATTTCATTGCCATTTTATTTTTAACATCGCGCTGCTTGTAGCTGGCGGGGGGGCGAAGCTCCCCGTCCTCATAAGGAAACGGCTGCGCTGGTCTACGGAGCCATGCCAAATTTTGAGGCATGTCCTATTCATTGTTAAATTACCTCGGTATAGACAAATCTCCATATAATTCCATCTGGAAACCAAAACTAAAGGAGTAAAAAAAGTCAGGAACAATGCAGGTCATTTACAAAGGGTTGAGGGTAATACGAATGGGAAGGTATAGTTCAATGGAAGAGTTTAATTTAAAATAAACCTAGGAAAAGGATAGATTGGGGAGAAAAGGAGGTGGGACTCCGCCATACAAAAACATGATAAAAATGGGAACGGTACAAGTCAATGTTAGCAAGAGGGGGGGGAAATATTGAGGGTATGCGAAATGGTGCAGGGGGCTGCCCCATAAATAAAAGGATTTTTTTCAAGGGATTTATCTCGGAATTTCCCCCAAAAACCCCAAGGTTAATTAAGGTTTAATAATGCGTATTCGGACCCAAGAACTTTAAAATTGCCTGATATTCAATCTGAAAATGAATACTCATCCCATGGGATGAACATGCTACCAATTTTGATAATATCCACATGCCACACATAGACTGAAACCTAAATGGGAATTCTCTACAAAGTCAGCGGTTACCTTGAAACTCCGGCATGATTTCAGCCCATGTATGCCAATGTTGGACACCCTTAATATAAGGAGTAGAAGCTTGAGAACAAACCAGACCTAGGTAGGTCAGTGTTGATGCGGGGAAGCCAAATCTTCCTGTGCATAGATGAGCAATAGCCTGACTGAATCTGCAGGTTCATAACATGACAAGAACTTTGGTATTTCAATTTCCAAGGCTTTGATCATGACAGTGTGCCATGGTCAGCCGAAGGGATATCTCTCACCGTTGTCCCCAGTGACACAAAGGGTCACTCAGATGGGGTTTCCCTGCCCTGCTTTAGGTGAACAGAAGATGTTATGAAGTTTTGGATACCTCAGAGTTACACCTCTGTCCCATATTGTTCAACCTGTATGTTCAGCCTCTGGAGTAGTTAGTGTAGTCCTTTCAACTTTCCCAGTTATTACTGCGATTTGATCAGCCGTCGGCTGACTTTTGGTAGACTGGCTGATTGCCTATGTGCCATTTAAAACAGGATGCCACGTAACTTCCTGGAGTTGGTGACAAACAATGCTGATAAAAAATATCTCTTTTTGGCTTGCCTGTTGCTTGTCTGACCATCTATGACTATTGCCTGTCTCATCCATCTTTCGGGACCCATTCCCCTTTATGAATGTCAAATAAAAGTTTGTTTGGGAGTAGACAGTGGTACAGGAGACGACTGTTAACTCTAAAACAAACTTTCTAAAATAAATAACTTTTTTTATAATGCTGCCCTGTTATCTTTAAGGAAGACGGGCTGCATTTAAAGAAGTTTCCTTTATTTTAATTTGATCACAGACATGATAGTCTCTGGCCCCAGCAGGTCACCATTCCTTTGAGTAACTTGCAATTAGCATCCTACCTCTGATATAGTAATGAGGTAGGTCGGATTGTGACCCACTCTGAATGGTATTTTTGTGAACCGAACTTCTAGTACATAGGGAGGTTTGCAAAATCTTACTAGATTCGCCAAAAGTTAGTGTGCGATTTGCACCCACGTTTTGCAAAACCATCATTATTATATGTGGCCCATAGTCCCTTAAGTAAGTGGAGGATCAGTAGGACAGGTCTTGAGCATTACCAAAAGCTGTACTCTCGTCTTCTGCTATGTGGTAACTGTATGTCGTCATTTTCTTGCCGCCTCGGCCATGGGAGAGAGGCCAATGGAAGATCCTAGGAGAAGAGGTGTCTGCCATTCTTTAAGGTTTCCGGACTATTTTCTTCAACTAAGTCCTCTCTTCAGATTGAGGCAAACAAATCTTGATAGAGATATATATATATATATTTATATATATATATATATATATATATATATATATATATAGTTACAGGGATGTTATAGTTAGGCTCAGATGTCACTCATACAAAACCATTGAGTTTCAGCAGTTATAGTTCACCGAGCTAACTATAACTCATGCCCCCGCAATGCACTGCTTAGGACCTCACATATTACATCACTGACGACATCTTAAATGATATCATCAAGTGAGTGTATGTGTTTTTAAGAGTTTATGGGTGTTAAACATATATACTAACCTACTAGAAAAGTTAAATTAGTATACTAGTTGTACTACTGAGTGATACTATCTGTAACGTGTAATCTGAGTGGGTGTGTGAATGTATTGGTGTGTGATTGGCTGTATGGGTGTGTTAGTGCATGCATGACTGACTGTATGGGTGAGTGGATTTCTGACTAGGCCTGTAGGTGTGTCTGAGTGGTTGTATGGGAGTGTGTGTGGGTATCTGTATGGTTGTATGGGTGAGTGTGTGAGTTGTTTTGTGGGTGTGTGACTGGGTGTGTGAGTGGCTCTCTGGGTGTATAAGTAGATATGTAAGTAGTTGTGGGTGTGTGAGTGACTGTTGCTGAGTGAGTGGGTGTGTCAGTGGCTGTATGAGTGAGTGACTGGGTGCGTAAGTGGCTTTATGGGTGAGTGAGTGGCTGTTTGAGTGTTTGGTTAAGTGAGTTGGTGTGTAAATGGTTATATTGGAGAGTGAGTGGCTGTGAATGACTGCATATGTGAGTGAGCAGATATGGGAGTGCATGTATGGATATGTGAATGGATATGTAAGTGGTTGTGTGGGTGGGTGAGTGCTTGTATGGGTGAGAGTGGCTGTGTTGAGAGGATGTCCGAATGTGTGAGTGGGTGTGTAAGTGGCTGTATAGGTGAATAAGTGTGTGCGAGTAGCTGTATGAGTGAGTGAATGGTTGTGTGAGTGGCTGTGTGAGTAGCTATAAGGAGGAGTGTGTGGTGTGCGAGTACTTGTATGGGTTTGTGAGTGGGTATCTGAGTGGTTATGTGGGTATGTGAGTGGGTGTACAAGAAGTTATATGGGGGTGTGAGTGGGTGTGTGAGTGGTTATGTGGATGATGTCATCAGTGATGTCATTCGAGATGTCATCAGTGATGTCACTGACCATGTCATGAGTGATATAATATGTAAGGTCATAAGCAGCGCGTTGCGGGGGTGTAAGTTATAGTTAGCTCAGGTAACTATAACTGCTGAATTTCAATGGTTTTTTACAAGTGAAATCTGAGCCTAACTATAAAGTCCATGTAACCTTTGGTATTTTTCAATGCATTTCTATGTTTTTTTTTTTTTAACTACAAGGTGCATTTGCAGAGTGGTGGGGAAAAGGGGCAGGGCCTCCATCGGCCTCTCAGCAATCCCGCTGTGTGGGACTTACTAGAGGTAACAGGAGGGATTGGCCCCCAAGGACCCTCAGCAGCCAAGGGGACTTCATCCCCCACCACGTTGTGCACCAGGAGGCCCCTTTGCAGAGTGGTTCAGAAAGGGGGCGGGCCTCCGGCAGTTTGCCCCGGCATGTTTTTTTTAAATTTCTTTTTTATTAGTGGAGGTGAGTCACACGTCCCCCCTCCCCAGGCCCATTTCAGCCCCGGGGACCCCATCCCCTGGAACCCAGCCTTTTTGCAATGTGGGAGGGGGGTGGTGCGGCCCCCTCCCCGGGCCAATTTTGACCTTTGTGACCCCATCCCCCTGGACCTGGCCTTTTTAAAAAATATATTTATAATAGGGGAGGGGTGCCTCGTGCCCCCTTTCCTGGGTCTATTTCGGCCCCTGGGACCCCATCCCCCGGGGCCCAGCCATTACCAAATGGGGGAGGCGAGCCGCGTGGCCCCTCTCCCCGGGCCGATTTTGGCCCTGAGGACCCCATCCCAGAGGACCTGGCCATTTAGAAATTGAGGGGGGCGTGTAGGTCCTCTCCTAGGGCCAATTTCAGCCCTAGGGACCCCATCCGTTAAGGACCACGGTGGGGAACATCAAGGCCCCCGCGGTCCCTGCCGGCTCCGTGCCTCCTGCAGGAGCCGGTATTGCTTTCAGACACAGGGAGCTGCTAAATATGCAGCTCCCTGTGTCTGGAAGCAATTTGACTGTTTGCCTGCTCGCTTGATAGCGGGCAGAGAAACAGACGAATACTCCGCTTACAACAAGCAAGAGCATTTTGTCCGCTTTGATTGCTGGAAGCGGAGCGTTTGCTGTGACTTGGCATGAGCAGTAAAGCTGACAACTGGGGTGGGGGAGTCCCTGAGAATCCTCATTACAAATTAAATAGCCCCGGGGAGGTGGTGTTTCCAGGGGCACGGGGGGTGCGCGAGGCCCCCCCGATTTATATTTTCAATGTGGCCCTGGGGAGGTTGTCCCTAGGGGGGGAGGCCCGAGAAGGCCCCCCCTTTAAAACTTCATATATCCTAGGGAGGTAGTGGTCCCCGGTGCATTTATTGGCTCCATGCGCCCCCTCCTTTATGTGCAACATGCCTCCGGGACCTGGCCCACCCAGGGGTCTATTACTAATGAAGCGCTGGAGCCTGCGCTTCTTTTTGTGTTTTGTTTTCGGCGGGAGCCATGGCTCCAGTGTGGCTCCCGCCAATATTTATTTTGAACGTTCTTTTGCCCTGGTAGGTTCCCTTTGGGACCCGCTCCCCTCCCAAAAGGCCTAGGGGGTACGAGTATTCCTACCCTGCCCCCTTCCCTTTTATATATTTTTTTACTTTTTTGTGGGACTCGGCTCTTAGCCGAGTCCCAAGATGTCTGCCAATAATTCCTGGTTTGAAGTGTTGGCAGCCAATCAGATTTCAGTACGAGGACTGTTGGATCCTCGGAGGATTCGTGTCCCTATATATACAATTAGGTTTTTCTCTTAATTTCACAAAAACTACTGAACGGATTTAAGCCAGTTTACAAAAAGGTCGCTTTCTGAAACAGCAGCTACCTTTCTGACAAATTTGATGTAACTCTGTTCAGCAGTTCAGGCTGTAGTCGTGTCTAAAGTTTCTATGGGAATTAACATGGGCAAAGCGCGCTTTGTGACGCCCCCCCCCCCTTTTTTTCTCAGCCCCCACTTGACGGCGGGGCCTCCAAACTCTCAACAATCCCGTTGTGTGGAACATACTGGAAGTAACAGGAGGGCTTCTTGGCCACCTTGGCGCCTCAGCATCCAAGAGGACTTCGTCCCCCAACTAGTAGTGCGCCAGGAGGCATGTTTACAGAGTGGTGAAGAAAGGAGGCAGGGCCTCCGACCAGCTTTCAGCAATCCCGCTGTGTGGAACATACTGGAAGTAACAGGAGGGCTTCCTGGCCACATAGGCGCCTCAGCATCCAAGAGGACTTCATCCCCCAACCAGTAGTGCACCAGGAGGCGCGTTTGCTGAGTGGTGGAGAAAGGGGCGGGCCTCCTACCAGCTCCCAGCAATCCTGCTGTGTGGGACTTACTGGAGGTAACAGGAGGGCTTCTTGGCCCCCCCAAGACCCTCAGCATCCAAGGGGACTTCATCCCCCAACCAGTAGCGCACCAGGAGGTGTGTTTACAGAGTGGTGGACAAAGGGGGCGGGCCTCCGACCAGCTCTCAGCAATCCCGCTGTGTGGAACTTACTGGAGGTAACAGGAGGGGTTCTTGGCGATAGGAGGCGACTTACAACGGATCCTTCCCTGGCTTAGATATCAACACTACTAGGGCCTTTCTCATAGAGTCTGGAAGTATTCCCTGTGTTAGGGCCTCCTGGTATACTGGTAGTAATTTATCAGCCTTGGTCCCCTGGAATACCCTATAGAGCTCGGCCATCATTCCATCATCTCCCGGGGGGCTTTCGCTGTCAGGAGGGAATCTATGGCCTGAAATATTTCTCGTTTGGTCAGAGGGCCCTGTTCAGAATAAAGCATGGCATTTCACCTGTGAGGGTCTCGAGGCGCTGGAGATGTTGGCTGCTATGTGGTGGTTTGATCATTCAAACAGCCAGGTTTTTAGTTCTTTCTTGAATTGCTGGAGCGACGGTGCGGTCCTGAGGTGCAGGGGGAGATTGTTCCATGCCTTGGCTGCCAGGTGCAAGAAGGAGCATCCTCCGCTGTTGGTTCGGCAGATCCATGGGGTGTCTGTGAGGGGGAGAGAGAGAGAGAGAGAGAGGAGAATTGAAGGTGTCTGGTCAGTTGGTGGAAGGTCAGGCATTTGTTGATGTGTGCTGGATCCTTCGTTGTGCAAGGCCCTGTAGGCGTGCGTTAAAATCTTAAACTGGCATCTCTTCTGAATTGGGAGCCAGTGTAGTTTCTTGAGAAGGGGTGTGATGTGGGTCCTTCTGGGGAGGTCGAGGATGAGTCTTGCAGCTTAGTTTTGTATTGTCTGGAGTCTCTTCAGGAAGCGTGAAGAGATTCCTACGTAGAGTGTGTTACCATAGTCCAGACTGCTGGTGCTGAGGGCCTGTGTGATGGTCCTTCTGCTGTCGACTGGGAGCAACTTGAGGATCTTGCGGAGCATGCAAAGGGTGTGGAAGCAGGCGGATGAGAATCTGTTGACTTGTTTCGTCATGGATAGCTTGCTATCCAGGATGATGGCGATGTTGCGGGCGTGGTCTGTTGGGGCGGGGGGGTGGACCGAGTTCCGTAGGCCGCCATGCTTCGTTCCGTGGCGAGTTGTTCCTAAAGATGAGGACTGTCCGTGTTTAGTTTGAGACACGTGTCCTTCATCCAGTCTGCAACGTTCAACATGCATCTGTGGAAGTTAGCTTTGGTGGTGGAGGGGTCTTCGGACAGTGAGTGGATGAGGTGGCTGTCGTCGACGTAGGAGATGATGGTGAGTCTGTGCAATGTGACTGTGTCAGCCAGGGAGGGGCATATAGGTGTTGAAGAGGATGGGGCTGAGGGACGATCCTTTGAGGACTCCGCAGATGATCTTCTTCGGGTCCGAGGAGAATGGTGGGAGATGGATACTTTGGGTTGTGCCTGTGAGGAACGAGGTGATCCATCTGAGGGTGTCTCCCTGGATCCCATGATCAAGAACAGCCTGTTGATGCGCCGGATCGGGGGCCCACCGCGGCAGAACTCCTAGCAGCAATACAGGGGTCTCAGGTTGCTTTGGAAGGGAAGATGGACACGATGGTCATCGAGATCAACCACCTTTGCCTGGACCTCTGCAAAGTCGCAGATGGTACCACGGTGTTGGAGGACGATGTAAATGCCTTGAAGCATGAGGTCAAATTGCTGAGATCCACGTTGGAGGGATTGAAATGTAGTGATGAACATGCACAGGAACGTCTGGAAGGTGCAATAATATAAGGCTGTTGGGCCTTCCAGAACACACGAAGGGACCCTCAGCGGAACTCCTCAAAGGCTGGATCACAAAAACACTCAAGCCCAAGACTGTCTAATTTCTTCATAATTGAGCGAACTCACAGGTCGTTGGCGGCTGTGCCGCGTCTGGGACTCCCACCCAGGCCATGATAGCCTATCTATTCAACCCGGACGCTATCCTTCCAAAATTTGCTCACCTGCAGCCCCCCTAGATACAAGGATAAGCAGATATTTATCTACCTCCAACTACACTCATAAAGTCCAGAACCTGCGCAATAACTTCCCGTCAGTGAAAAGGAAACTGCGAGAATGCAATATCAGATGCAGCTTGTTGTTTCACGCCAAACTGTGCATTCAATATGAGGACCGGTCCACTTCTATGAATCCCCACAAGAGGTACAGGATTGGCAGGACACCCTTGCTTGGAGGAGCTTGTCTGGCACCTCTGGAGGGGTTGGGTGTCCCGTGCGGACCCGGTGCGGCGCTCTGGCTGTAACAGAAAAACACCAATGGGAAACTTTGAACGACTGAGACCCTCTGCCAGGGATTGAATCCTTGTTTGCCCAGATGGCACATTGCGATCAGAGAATCCGGGCTGGACAGGGGGAAGCCTTTTCCCAGATATGGGTGATGAATGACACTTTGAGTGACAGTACGGACGCTGAATGACAACATATTGGGCATGAGAGGCCCCCCACGCGCCCTGGTCGGACTGGGACATGCTTGTTTCTCTTCGACTGCGGTGGCCTAGATGCTGGCAGTCCTGCGCCAATGTGCGGGGGCTGCGACGGCTGCAGTAACTGGCCTGCGATGATTTGCGGAAATCTGGGGGATGCCGGATACTAACTTCAGTGGCCTACCGTTAAAGTAGCACCACTGAGTTACTGTTTTTATGTATATCTTAGGGTTACATGTTTGTTGAAATAATGCCCCTTGGGAGCTACTGACTCATATGAGAGAGCTCAATATGTCATTGACTTTTAACAAACGTGTTGGATGGGTTGATTTTTTTTCATTTATGCTCTGCTTTGCGGCAGGAGTTGGCAGCGGGCCAGTCCTTTTACAGACCACTGAGTACCGGCATCTGGTCTCACGGTTCGGGCGGGCGGGTGGGGGGAGGGGCATAGTTCCACTGCCTGTTTTACACTCAGGATTTGTACTAGTTGATTGGGAGGGAAAGGACGTGGGTGGGTTTTGGGACAGTGACCAGTACCCTTCTGGCCACTGGTTATGCTGGAAGGTGTTCTGCTGATTCTTCATGGGGTTTGGGGTGGTGGGGTTGAAATTATAATGTTCTTCTGGTTTCTTTGTTGTTCTTTGTTTAATGAGTCGTGCTCAAGCTGCTTACACCTCACACAGCACATTACTACGCACATTATGGCCTGGTGGGAGGGCCTTACCACGCTCTGGACGGGGTCATACCGGGTCTAGGACAGTCATACAAGTTCCTCATGAGGAACGTTCGGGGCCTAAACAAACCCGAGAAGTGCCACAGAGTGTACACCTTCCTCAAACAAAACCGTATATCAAGTGTGTTCCTCCAGGAAACACCTCCGGAGCGACTGTATACCCGCACTGCAGCGTAAATGGAGAGGCCATATTTATGCCACCTCATATTCTGGCTTCGCACAGGGGTTTCTAATATATATGGCCCCAGGGCTTTCTTTTCATAAACTTCAAGTGCGGATAGATCAGGACGGAAGGTATGTTATCCTTCATGGGACGTTAGATGCGCTCGAGATCTGTCTAGTCAACATTTATGCTTCCAGCAATGACGGGTCTTCGGTGACGTGCTTGCGTTGACCCAGCAATTCCTCCCTGCTGAAATGATCACGACGGAGGGTTGGGCCTCCCCCTCCACCCCCGAAGACAGGGTACCAAGCCCAAATTAACTGATGCCATGAAACAGATGATGCAGGCCTCATTGACATTTGGAGAGCTCAGCACCTGCACACGCGTGTGTATTTGCTACACGCCGGCCGCACAGACACATAGTAGACTGGATTACTTCATCACACAGGCAGAGTCAACTCCACGGGTGATGGACACAAAATACCTAACTAGATACGTCCCAGACCACTTACCCCTCCTTCTGACATACTCTGATTAGACAACTGCCCCGTGTCCCATTGTGGCGCATGAAAGCCCAGGCCCTTACGGATCCCATCTATAGGGAGATGATTGCGAAATCACTGACCGATTATTTTGACCATATCTGGGACAGCACACGACACAGAGCGACAAAGTGGGACGCAATGAAAGTCGTGCTTAGGGGTGTGGGGACGGCTACTACTACCGGCATCCGCCACACATTGGAACTGGATCTGACATTCCTAGGACAAACAGTCGTCCGCCTTCAAGGAGAGCTACCACACAACCAGATGAAATGTACAGAATGGGGAGGAGGCTAAGAAACGGCTTCATGACTTGTGTGAACGCCAAGAGAAACATGGCTGTCTCACTTATAGATGCAGACTCCACATGGAGGGGGAACAGGGCGGGTTGGTTATTTGCTCGGATGATCAAACAGGAACACTACACTGACCCTATACTGGCAATTCGAGATCAGAAGGGAAGGGTGATGCATACACAAGCCATCAATGAGACGCTGACTGCACACCTACGACATGTATACACATCTCCGGGTCCGACTCCAGAACACCTCGTGGTCACCTATCTAGACTCTCTACCGCTGCCATGATTATAGAGTTCTGAACAGGAAGAATTAGAGGGCCCTTTGACCAAACGCGAAATACTTCAGGCCTTAGATTCCCTCAAGACAGCGAAAGCCCCCCCCCCCCGGGGGGTGATGGACTGCCAGCCGAGCCCTATAGTGTGTTCTCGGGGGCCATGGCTGATAAATGACTTCCGATATACCAGGAGGCATTAACACGGGGCATACTTCCCAACTCTATGAGAGAGGCCCTCGTAGTGTTGATACCTAAGCCAGGGAAGGATCCGATGGAGGCCGCCTCCTTTCGCCTGCTCTCATTGCTGAATATAGACCAAAAAATACTTGCTCAGCTTCTTGCAAAATGTCTATACCGCTTCCTTCCACAACTGGTCCATACTGACCAGTCAGGCTTTATCCCCCGTAGGAGCATCCTCTGCAATCTATGCCATTTATCACATATTCTTCACTCACCCTGATTGGCCAAAGATCAATATGCACTGGCCTTTCTAGACATAGAAAAGGCATTCGATTTGCTTTGTTGGAATTATATGTGGCTGGTACTCGGTAAAATTGGTCTGGTCCTCTAATTCATTGCATGGATAAAGCTGCTGTCTACGATAGTGCGCACGGTACGCCTTGTGTCAGAGGTGATTCATTTACAGCGTGGTACCCGACAGGGATGCCCTTTATCCCCTTTACTTTTCGCCCTGGTAATTGAGCCAGTAGCATGCAGACTGTGGCAGGGGTGGGCAGTGCAGGTGGGTCAGACGATCCATGTGGTATCACTCTATGCAGATGATGCCGTGGTTTACTTACGCTGACCTGATATCTCGGCTCCGACTCTATTAAATGCAATGAGAGAATTTGTGGAGCGTAAACCACCTCAAATCAGCGCTGTTCCCACTGGGACAGTTGAAAGACATGGAACACATACGACTTCCCACGGCGGCTCTACTATGGACAACCGACAATGCTTGTTATCTGGGTATGTTCATCGTGCATGCGGTGCAGCAGTGCCACACCCTCAACCTGGGCCAAGTAATCACAAACCTCCGCTCGTCCATACAGTTTTGGAACACCCTGGAATTCTCTCTGATTGGGAAAGATGCCCTGATTAAAATGGTGGTACTCCCTTATCTGTACGTACTGCAGGGCATCATGCACAAGATCCCCTGAAGTGTCTTTTGGGACATTGACCGGCTCCTGATCGACCTACAGTAGGCTGGGAAGAGACGCAGAGTAGGCTTGGCCATACTTAAGCTGTAATGGGATAGGGGAGGCATGGAAGTACCTGACCTCGAACTCTATTATCTGGCATCAGTCCTACAACATGCTTTCCATTGGTTTGCTGATGAGCCAAATTGGGAGAGGTCCCTACTGTCAGGCACATATGAGGATGCTGATTTATTATTACAGGGTAGCAGAACGTCTGTGACTTTGCCACATGCAGTATGGCTGGTATGCAAGCTCTGGGAGCGAGCGGTGCGAGGGTCGCTCCATAAAGCGCCATGCGCACCGGCACTAGAATTCTGGAAGATCAGGCCATTTGCACAGAAAGCCCACTCAATGGCCGTTGACCCTTGGCAGGCAGGAGGCTGTGTCACTTCAGATGATTTATACCCGGCGTGTCGATTTATCGCATTGCGGGACGCAATTGACCAGTTTCAACTGGGACGAGGGCAATTTCTTGAATATGATAAAATAGCAGCAACCAAACAGGAGATATGGCCTGGATTTCCTGAAGCCCCGGAACCCACACAGAAACTCGTCATGCCGTTGGCGGTTATGGGAGGTCAGACTCATTACACATATACCAAGCCCTCTGTGCGGACAGACCGCAACCTCCCCTAAAGATTGTGGACACGTGGCACCAGTTGTGTGAATTTCCCATCACATCCGCAGAATGGATTCAAATCCACAAGGGAATGCGTGAAGGTCAATGAACTCCAGATTTAAATTACTTCAATATAACTTCGTACACATTACATACCTCTTGCCCAAACTCTTACATGCTATTTACCCGGCTAGGGATTCTGGGTGTGCATGATGTGGGTATGCGCTGGGGGACTTTGTCCGTTTTGTGTGGAGCTGTCCTCAAATAGTGCCCTACTGGAATGATACTGCTCCATTTGTTCAGAGCTACAGGCTGGCCTATCCCTAGAGGACTGAAACTGTGCCTATTGGGTCTCGTTCCCATCAAAAAGAGAAAAAAACTAAGCAGATGATTTGCAGTACTTGGTCTGACGCTAGCCAAATGATGCATTGCCATCCGGCAGTTGAGCCCGAGCCCTAGACCTCTTCTGATGACTTAATGGCTGAGGGATATAATGGAATGGGCCAGGGCGGAAAAAGCCCATGTAAAAAAAGGTTAAACGAGATGACCGATTGGGAGACGACTTACTTGCCTGGAGGGGGTGTCATGATTTGGGACCTGACTGCTGATAATGTTGACACATCCTCTGGTTCGGGTAATACATTGAACAATGAATTACATGAGGCTTTTACACACAGCCACGCTTAACGGAGAGCTAAGCACTTGGGGAGTGAGAGGATTTTCTGTGAAGAGGCGACAATAGGACTCCTCTCTATGATCTTGCGGCCCCGAGATAGAGATGATGTGATGGCATTGAGGGACACTGAACTGAGCACGAGGGGAGTTGTCTTCTTACCTTATAAAGTGAATTTTGTTTGTTGGTTAGGATGCTATATTTTATTGACTTAAATGGCAATTGACTCAATCCATGGCAATACAGATGCGTTGGTTACCCACTTCAGGGTACTGTTATTGGTGAGACTAGATGGACCACTGAGAAACCTTACTCTCCATCTCGAAGTTATGTATTCTGTACTAACGTACTATGTTTTTGAAATGCCAATAAAGAAATACTTTAAAAAAAGAAAAAAAATCTATCAGTACTTGGTCCATGCTCCGGGGAAGAATAGAAAAAAAGTGGAGACAAAGTTAAGCCTACAGGCACTGATGTGCTGACCAATTAAAAGGAAGAAAATAAGACAGAGAATGAAGCCAAACAATGGTAATGGGTGGGCTAGAAGCCTTTATGGAAATAATAGATCGTCGTAAGCAACAGGTTAGGTGAATTCTCAGGTGAGACCCAAATGGAAAATACTCTTACAGTCTTCTAAATGTATTCCTGCCTCCTCCAGTGATTATTGACCTGTTTAATATTTGCTTCAGGTCTTTTTCTGTCTTTTTTCACTGAACCTCGGATTGTGTGGGTTCTGCTTCTTTTCCAGTACTGAAGTTCTTAGAAACATTACCTGGGAAATCAGAGTGGTGGAGGGAAGAGGTAGGCCCTTCTTTCACGAGCAGAAAGAAAGACCCAGGATACTACTACGACCTGCTCTTGACGCGTTCAGAGTTGCCATGCTGATAAAAAACACAATCTATGAGTTTATGTAGAAACAGCATCTTTGCTGTGAATATCGAATTCTGCTTGTATTTAGTTAGTCTAGAATGGTCCCAAACAAAGATGTATTCTTACCAGTGGTGGCTGCTACTGAACGGGGGTGGTGAGGTGCGTGGGAGGATAAAAATGAAAACAAATATCAGTTACCTTATTGCAGCTGCAGCTTCTCCTCTGTCCTCTTCTCTTCCTGGCTCCCGGCAGCACACAGTCTCCCCTAAGCCAATCACGATGCAGCTGTCACCAGCATGACAAGTGTTTTGATTGGTCTGAGCGGCCTGTTTGGCCACTCAGACAGTGCCTGGGAGCCTTGGGACTGTTCTCCACCCGGCTGTGCAACACAGCTAGGTGGAGAAATACTAAGTGCGCATGACTGTCTGGCCGGCCAAACTGTCATGTGCACTTATGGTGCGCCAACCACTCCTCCTCCCTGTGACCCCAGCCTCGCCCTAACATGGCCCTGTAGCCCGTACTAAAAATGTTAACGTTATTATCATTTTATTATTCCTTGTTCCACTGCTCTAAGAGCAGTGGGGCGACGCTCCTACACCTTAGTGGAGGAGCCGCCGCTGATTCTTACCAATCTCCTTTTCAGCCTGTTTAATAGGGATCTTCCTGAGCCTCTTGGTTTGGGAGGTTCTTGCCCTCTGAAAAATACAAATACTGTGATAGATTCACGTGTGTGCGGTTGGCATACTAAATGTAATGTAGATGGTCTTTTATTTGCCTACTAAAAGTGGTAGAAGGGAGAAAAACAATTCAAGATCATACTTTCGATTTAGTCATGCTGTAATAGACCACAGACTCCGACTTTAAGTTTTGTGGATTTATTATAAGGCCAAAAATAATTGAATATAAACACACCTCAATATTAGAGTATAGAGGTACAAGAAAATCAATACAGAGCCGATTTTACGAATATAGGTCATTCGGCACAGAAGGCATAATATGATGAACTCCAAAATCAAGATACAGCAAAGAATGGAAGCGGAGTCCAATTCTCTTTTCATTTAAGAAGGAGCAAAATCTTTCCCTACTCTACATGAGAACCCTACCTATCTCCCTTGTATCATATACTAAAGGTGTCAGCACGTGTTGACTTCCTAAGAAGTACTCACGTCAAAATGGGTCTGATAGCTTAAAGCTATGGAGCTCGCTCTAAGATGCTCCTTCTCCTCCAAAAGCTGGTAGAAGTCTGTGTAATCTGTCCCTGCGCATTATACAAAAAGACAATAATCGGCCCCCCAATACGTCATGAGTTAAACTTTTCCACTTGCAACGGTTTTCAGTAACTTTCCACAGAAGCTTTAATTAGCTGGCTTTTCTTCCAGTGGCCTTGGTTCCCAGATAGGCTATGCACGAAGGTGTCCTCCCTTCTCGCCTTTCAGTCTTCAAAGACATTCCGGATATCTTCTTAAATCTAAGAATAACAAGGTTCAATTCTTGCACCTGCAGTAGGATGAGAACATACTGTCTTCGAGCACACCAGCATTTATTTAATTAATACTTGAGCAGCTAAGGAGAAACAAAACTCAAAACAACCTACAAATTGGGCCTACAAACCGGGTAACTTAACTCAACATGATTACATTATATGAATACAACGTCCTCCTGCACATTACACATACAGGAATTATATTTCTAATACATACAAAATCCTACTTAAATGAACTCACTTCACTTTAATACTAATATGACGTGAATAAATGCATCTTAATAATCGTAAAACACTGCACACGACAAAATATATATATGAGTACGTTTGTATCAGGAATATAGTGCACCCCTACAAATTAGAGTGCTGTAAGCGCTCTATCAGTTCCCCCCTCTTATGACTAGTGTCATAACACCAACCTTTTCCCTTCTTATAAGTATCTCCTTGTAGAAGAGACTGACCTAAACAGAGGTTGTAGCTTGCCGTCCCTGCCTAAATCTTTCCAACCCTTTCAGATGCAGATAATGACTGTCCTGCAGTCGTTCTAATTGTTGCTCTCGCTTTTTCAAAGAATTTTCAGCATGTCGTGCCTTTTGCCATTTGTAAGCCTTGATGACTCCCAACAGTACAATTATACAAATGACAGCTATTATGATAGGTTTCAAGATGTATCCTATTATTTCTTGACCCAAACTTCCAAACCAGCTTCCTATCTTGCCAAATCCCTTGCCAATTTGTTCCCAGAGTCCATCAGCAGCCAGATCACGTAAATCTTGATGTATCTCTGAAATATTGCTAATGTACTTCCTTATATCCCGGCTATTGTCAGGAATATAAGTACAGCACTGTGGACTTTCAATAATTTACAGACTCCTCCAGCCTTTGCTAATAATACATCTAAAGCAAGACGATTTTGAAGAACCATAGCCCTTATCGAAACCATCTCCCCATCGACAAGTAGTAGGATTTGGGCCGTATTCACAGAGAGCTTATCTACCAGAGTTGCCAGCTTTCTAATCTTCACATCATTCAAAATCACACCTACACTAGGTATCATAGCTCCAAATACATCCCCAATAATTTCTCCAGCACTTACACCACGTTTTCCTCTATGAGATCTCTTCCCTTCCAAAGGCCATAAATCATCCACATGGAAAATCTTGGGGAATACTACAGCTAAATAACATGTCCCATACCAATTTTTGGGCAATTTCACGTAAGCATTTTTACTGCACACAAAATACACATTTGGCACTATGGTCAATTTATCCAACAGCGCCTTTCTAATGGATTCTTCAATCAAGAAAATGTGTTCACAATCACTCTCACCCACAAATACTTTGTCATAATATGTTGATGGGTGTCTGATGCACAGTCTTCCTTTCTGCTGGAAATCTAAAGCTATTGGACCAGAACTCTCTTTTGCCTTATGATCTAGTTCTTCCTTTGTCCATGGGATCACCTTGTGCTTCGGATCTGGTCTAAATAAGGTCTGCCTATGTCGATCCTCTATCTGATCCACAAACTTCTTTTCAATGTCAGTTAACATGCAGGTCAAGTTGTGTCTATGGGCATAAGATGTATCTAAGGTAATAGTAGGCACAAAATATGCAGACATCCTTTCTGCCTGCTTATAGTAATCCTATTTATTCATGTATTTAAGAACTTGAACCTCTGAGAGTACCACATCATAATTGGAGAAGTAGTACTCAAAATGTGCCTTACTATAAAACATACTCAATAACACGCTGCATGTAATGCCATAGGTCACAGATAAGTGATGGTATCGAATGCCTTCTTCTACGGATGCTGGCAGTTGCATACACACATAGCAATCTTTCGCATCCATTGTATCAACATACTCATACAGCAAACGGGCATATGCATTCAGCGTGAAATCACCCTTGGACAAATCTACATGTAGCATCCGACTAGTTTCCCTGATCATTTCTCTATCTTTTGCGGATGCACCCTCTTCAAACTCTGAAGTAGGTGGGGTAAGTGTTGCCTGTTCCCCATTCCTTTCGGCATCGTGTGACCCAACCAAGGATGTAATAATCACCAAAGTTATGACAATAGGTACCACAACGATAAGGGTACCAATTATGCATTTCTGCTTGCGTCTTGGATTTCCAGATTCCATTTTGAATCACCCTCAGTTTTGAAGCGCAAACAAATCAAAGTCTCTTCTTTTCGCCTTATTTTGGTATTTTCAATGCCTTATTATTGTCTTTTTCCCCTTCGATTATTGCAATGTTCAGTCCAGTATCGATGTCCTATTGAAGAGATTTAGTCAGCCCTAGCCCTCAGTTCTTCTTCTATTGAAAGTCCCTAATTTAAATCTTCTTCTACTCGGGTCTAAGTTATCTTCTTTCTAAAGCCTAATGAGTTCTTCTTTCAGAGTTCAAACTTCAACATTAATGATATTAGATCCAAGCATAGTAATAACAAGTTGCAGAATTTCTGCACAAATCTCTCCCAGTTCCTGTGCAGTGGGCTGTCGACCAAATTTGGGGAAAGAAACCTGGTTATGAATCAAAAAGCGCAAACCACTTAGCCTTGGTGGATCGGGGACTGTCAAAGTTAGGAGTCCAAAGGCTTCAACTCCAGGGACCAACAACTGAATTTCAATTGTGAGGGTGTCCCCTCCGTAACTCTCTTTACCAGTCCCCAGCCTTCCGGAATTATTCGGTTTCTGCATTTGCAGCCAGGTACGTCCACTCAGGAGAGGCGTACTTTTGAGACGGTACCTCTTCTGGATCGTCTTAGACCATCCAATCTTTCCTCAGTTTCACTTTGATCTGATTCAGACGTTTCAGGAATTGGAGCGAGATTTTTCTCAGATGCAAGCCTTATGTTCAGCCTTTCTTTTCTTGTTGGCCACTTTTCTGCTTCCGCACCTGCTCTCTCCTTCTCTTGATCTGTTCCTTCTGCACCAGGCCGTTCACTTCGATCTGGGTCAAAGTTCACTTCTGCAATTTCGTCTATCTCCGGATCTGAACTCAATGCTGGAGCAGCGGAATCTCTTTCTTCTTGCTCGGTTGGTTGTTCAGTCCCGTCAAGAATTCTTACGACTTGACCTGATTCTTCATTTCCTGTAGCACTTTCAGCAAGAGGAATCGTTGTCTCCTCCGGTTCTGGAACACGACAAGTATGCGAAGCCTGGATCCAGTTCGGTAAGCCTCCACACTTCACAGCTGTACTTGTCACCAAGATCACTTGGTAAGGTCCTCGCCAGCGAGCGTCAAGGCAGCTCTTCCTCACGTGCTTTCGAACAAGCACCCAGTCACCAGGGTTAAGGTCATGCAGCAGGTCTCTCGAGGTGGATGCAGTCGCAGCCTTGACCTGGTGGGACACAGAATTAACCACATCAGCCAGTCCCCTACAATAATCCAAAACCAAATCATCTGTGATGTTTATCAATGCTGTAGCTGGTACCAAAGGCAATCGCATAGCTCTTCCCATCAATATTTTGTGAGGGGAGAGTCCTGTCCTCCTATCAGGAGTACTACGCAGACTCATCAATACCAATGGTACCCCATCTGGCCACT
Source organism: Calotriton arnoldi (assembly GCA_963921515.1). Lineage (NCBI taxonomy): Eukaryota > Metazoa > Chordata > Amphibia > Caudata > Salamandridae > Calotriton > Calotriton arnoldi. The sequence goes on from CAWUFW010003638.1 coordinate 47,769, forward strand.
TCAATGAAGTCGACGAACAAACATTCGACACCCTCATCTTGATTGTGCCATTTATCTGTTCTACAAGGCCAGATGCCTCAGGCCTGTAACTACAGTGCAATCTCTGATCAATGTTTAGAGCTGTACATAATTTCATGATTTCACTATGGAAGTGTGTTCCTCTATCTGTCTCAACTGAGGTCGGAAATCCAAAGCGTGGTATCAATTCTCTTAACAACAGTTTTGCCACTGTGAGGCTGTCACATCGCTTAGTTGGATAGGCTTCAACCCAATGTGAAAAGTTACACACTACCACCAAAACATATCTTAGCCTATTGCACCTAGGCATCTCAATAAAGTCCAACTGTATCCTATTAAAAGGCCCCCCTGACCTTCCAATATGACTCATTGCAACGACAGTTCTCTTTCCAACATTCATTTGTTGACATATAACAAATCTGTGACACACCGCTTCAGCATGCACACGAAATCGCGGGTTGAACCAGGTTTGCCTGAACACTCGCACCATGGCATCTCTCCCTAGATGAACCACTCCTTGAATCTGCCTTGCCGTTGGGCTCAATAGACAGTTAGGTAAGACTGTTCTCTCATCTGTTGACACCCAAATGCCATCTTCTCTCTTTTCGCAGCCTGCTCTGACCCATGATGCAACTTCCTCCTCTGAGGCTTTATCCTGCAGTCGCTTTACCTCATACCAGGTGTCGGCTATAGCTAACATCATGCTGAGCTCAGTCTCTTCTGTGCTTTCTCCTACATATGTTCCATTGAAAACACAAGCATTTATGGCACAAAAACGCGCTACTTCATCGGCATAGTTATTTCCTTTTGTAACAAAGTCCTCTCCCCTCCCATGGGCTGCACATTTTACTACAGCTATCGCTTTAGGTTTTTGCAAAGCTTCCAACAATTGGCGCACAAATTCTCCATTACGGATAGGGGATCCTGAAGATGTCAAAAATCCCCTCTGTGACCATAACTGGCCAAAGTCGTGAACCACTCCAAACCCATATTGGCTGTCCGTATAGATAGTCACTCGGACTCCATTTGAAATGTTACAGGCACGTGTCAAAGCAATAATTTCAGCTACCTGAGCAGAGTATACTCCTTTCAAACAGGCAGCTTCCACCACCCCCAAGATGGTGCACACAGCAAACGCTGCTCTCAAACATCCTTCATTGTCTCTTAAGCATGAACCATCAACAAAAAGGATCAAATCAGTTTCAGGCAGAGGTTCATCAACAATGTCAGGTCTGGGTTTGGTAGATAGTTCAGTAACATCCAGGCAGTCATGCTCTTCACAATCTTCTTCCTCCTCTTGCGGAAGAGGTAACAATGTAGCAGGATTCAAGGTGGTACAACGTTTCAAAGTAACATTTTCAGAAGCCAATTTGACCTGCTCATACTTTGTAAGTCTATTATTCGTTAAATGCTGTGTCTTAGTTCGTGTCATTAGCAATTTGACTGAATGAGGCACGTAAACAGTAAGCGGATGACCCATCACTATGCCTTCACATCTTTCAATGCTGACACCTGTTGCAGCAACGGATTTGAGACATACGGGCAACGCAGAAGCTACTGGATCTAATGTAGCTGAAAAATAAGCCACTGGTCTACGAGCATCTCCATGTGTCTGTACAAGGACCGCTAGCGCACATCCTTCCCTTTCACAGCAGAAGAGCGAAAACGCTTTATTATAATCCGGCATTCCCAGAGCTGGAGCGCGACATAGGTTCTCTTTCAGCTCGCGGAAGGCTCTCAGGCAGTCATCATCCCATGGTACCGGATCACTAATGTCCTTTCGAGTCAATCTCAACAGTGGCTTTGCTTGCAAAGAAAAATTGGGGATCCACTGTCGACAATAGCCGACCATTCCCAAAAACATGCAGACTTCTTTTTGTGTTTTCGGAGTTCCCATTTGTAGAATCGCCTCTATGCGATCTGGTGACACCCTCCGTTTCCCTTTCTCAATCCGATGACCTAAATACTGTACTTCATTCAGACAATACTGGAGTTTGTTCGGAGACACTTTGTGTCCATTGTCTGCCAAATGATTCAGCAAAGCCACAGTATCAATTCTGCAGGCATCCTCAGTCTCTGAGGCGACCAGAAGGTCGTCAATATACTGCACTAGGACTGAGTTCTGGGGCATCATCAGCCCTTCAAGGTTCTTCTTCAGACTCTGACTAAAAATAGAGGGGCTTTCTGTATACCCTTGAGGGATTCTACACCATGTTAACACACGATAGTCTATCCTAAATGCAAATAAAAACTGGCTGTCTTCATGCAATGGTATGGAGAAAAAGGCCTGACATAAATCTATGACTGTAAACCATTCTGCTTCACATGGTATTTGGAACAGAATAACAGCTGGATTCGGTACCACGGGACAACATGGAATCACAATGTCATTAACTCTGTGCAAGTCCTGTACTATTCTGTACTTGCCGCTAGGCTTCTGCAGTCCCATAATAGGTGAATTGCAGGGACTTCCCCGTATCTCCTTGAGAATGCCTTGTGCAAACATAGACTCAATTACAGGTCTTATTCCAGCCACAGTTTCTGGACTTAATTTATACTGCGGAGTTCGTGGAAATTCGGCATTTGGTTTGACCTGTATCTTAACAGGTTCGACCCCTCGAATCAATCCTATCTCCTCACCCGTGAAATCCCACACCTTTGGAGAAACCGAATCTCTCAAATCATGTGGCAACTCCTCTATCGTAAGAACCACGAACATTTCTGTACACAAACTCATATTAGCCATTTTAAAATCAGCGTCATCATCACAGGTTTGCAACTCCACACCCCTCGGAGTGCAAGATATGGTACAATTTAATTTACACAAAAGGTCTCGTCCCAATAGACCGACTGGGCTTGAATTGCAAACTACAAATTGATGTTTATCTCGGAACGGTCCTATCCTCACAGGTAACTCATTTGTCAATAGGTTAGTCATTTTCTGATTGGTGACTCCCACCACTTGGATCGTTTGTCCTGACAGGGACAAATTTGGGACTTCTTCAGTTCTTACAGTGGAGCGCGCAGCTCCAGTATCTAACAAGAAGATAACAGGGTGTCCGTTCACCTCCGCATCTACAAACGGCCCATTCTGATCTACTTCCAAAATCGCATCCAAAGGGCATTCTTCCTGCACCCCCCTCTGACACTCATAGAGATCTTGTGGTTGTTCAGATTTGTCTCGTATTTCAAAATAGGGCATCTGATGATGCACCTGATTATGAGTAGGTAGCCTTGGAGGCTGAGGAATCTGCATTTGCGGCTCATATCCTGCCCCATACATAGACCTAGGTCTAGTTACAGTATTCAAAGTTTCTGACATCTGGCCCTCTCCCTCATTCTGCAATTGATTTGCTGGATTCGATCGACACTCGCGCTTCCAATGCCCGATTTTGTGACAATAATGACAAGCAGTGACCTTCTTTTGGTTTGCCACCCAATCACATCCTGTACCTACATCCATTCCCTTGCCTCTTCCTTGTCCAGGTTGGGTTACTATCTGTTGACCCATTCCTCTACCACTTCCTCGACCCATCGCTCCTCCAACTCCTTGCATCTGATCAGGCCTTTCGGCATTCCTCAACTGCACCAACATCAACTTGTCTTTCAATTTCTTTTGTGCCGATTCTACTTGATCACTACAGTATTTTGCATAACGTAGGATTTCATCCACCGTCTTATTCTGCCAACATATCAAATGTGTTTGTATCATCAAGCTAACATCAGATCTTAGTCCTAGCACAAACTTTGAAACAAACTGTCCCATATCTTTCTGCTCAATTGTATCCAATCCACTATGCTGTTTAAAAGCCACTAAAAGTCTCTCACAATAGTCATGTACCGACTCCTTAGAATCTTGCGTAGTACGATCGATTTTAAGCCAATCGACCGTTTGCGGAGCTACCTTGGATTGTAACCATGTAATCACTTGCTCATATTTCTTCATTACTTCAGGAGAGTGACCATGATTTTTCGGGCCTCTGGCTGGTTCTACAGCTGGCCAATCAATGGCAATTTTACACGCCATCCATAAATCTCCTGGGACCACTATATCAAACAAGGTATTCAAATCAATCCAAAGCACCTTCGAGATCTTGACAAACCGATCTATTTGCTTGTACCAATCAGCAGGTTTTTCCCTCAGCCGAGGAAAATCATTAGTGAATGCTGCCAAATCACCCCTGCTCCAAGGCACATGAACGTACCCCCCATTTTGCACTTCTCTCAAAGGGTAATGTCCTGCCGATCCCGTCCCTCCAGCCGGAGGCGGAATGTCTCCTATTCCTTTCTTAACACTTTTCTTTTTGGCCCACCTCTCCTCCCATTTGTCTAAGGCTCTCCACGCTCTTATCCCTAACACCAATTCTCTAATCTGTGCTCTTAATCCCGCCGTTCGCTTCTCTTCCAATTTCTTATCCGTATAATGCAATGTGCAAGTTCCCTGCATCATTTTAGTCTGTTAGATCTACCTCATACTTTCGTGCCACTGAGACAATGCATCATGAGTTTGCTTTGCCTTCTTGGTAACATCTTTAGCTGCAAATAGCAATTCGCTGGAGTCATATGTGTCAATTCTCTCCCATGGCAGATTTCCTTCTATCACTTCATCTATATCTGCTTTTAATCTTACCACATCTAACATTGGTGCCTTTATTGCAACATGTAAAACCTTCTGACCTCTTTCACTTCCCAATTCCTCCGTGTCACAACTTTGTGTTCTCCTTGGACTCTCACTCTCCTTCATCCTCACAACTGGGCGACTTTCCCTTTCACAGCTTCGACTTCTCCAATGATTACTCTCACATACATACTGTGGCCCGAAAGGTACCCTAGGTGCTTCTTGTTTCAACCCCAATTCATCATTCAATATCTGTGACTCCCTCACCGGTGGCACCCACATTCTGATGGCTGACTCAGAATTTGCTAAAGGCCCTGTTCGTCTTCGTTCCGACCCACTGTCCATCCTTGAAGGATCAGCCGTAGCTGGCAGTGGAGTACTGGCTTCCACTGGTATCTGAGCCATGCCTGTCTCACTCACAGTAAGACTCCCTCCAGATATAGTCTCTTCACCTTGTTCTGTCTGTTGTTGACTTTCCCTTGTTCTCGCTCTGGGGTTATATATGGAAACCATCGGTCCAATAGTAACTGGTACCGAAAGAGCTTCTGGTAATCGCCTGTTTCAGGCAGTCTCTCCTGACTCCGCGGTTGCGTACCCTATCCTTCCAGACCCTCCTGGAATTCTTCTCATTTCCACTGAAATCCTCCCCCTGACTCCTCTGGTCTGCTCTTCTGAACCTGGTTGTCTTACCCGTAGGATTTCCTCTGATTGCTGTGTTCACTCCCTCTCCAGGCTAGAGTCATCAGGTGGAGGACGTTCTGCTAGCAGTCTATCTAGAAAACTATCATCTGTATCACTTTCCTCTTCTGTCTTACTTTGCCCTTTAGACGCTTCTTCTAATAACCGAAATGGATACAATCGTTCTCCCTCTATGGTGTCTACGCTCCATCTCTTCAGCTGTGCATCCCACCTGGCATCCTGATATGCCTGCATTGCCTTTTTCATTTTTCCCTGAGAAGCTTCCCTTCTCTTTGCCATTGCTGCTCTCATCCAAGCATCCAATGCCTCAAATTGAGTTGGTCTAGGCGGAGGTTTCAAAGCAGACATCACTCCTCTTAGCTGATACAGCACCTCCATACGAAATGACCCATAATGAGGAAAAGCCAATTCCCCTTCTGTTTCTGTAATTTTATGCCAATTTTGAAGCCAAACTATAGTATGGAGTCCCACATTTGTTGCCATGTAATGCGCCGGTGTATCCTCAGGCGGAGCTTCTTCTCCTACCCGTGTCACCACTCCTGTATCACCTCTACACAAATCCCGCAACACCCTGAAACATCTCATCCTGAAAATCGATTGTTTGCCCTCCAAAATCAATACTCGCTTCGAACGAACGTCCACCAATCCCAGCGCGGCGTTACACCAACCGACCAATCCCAGCACGGGGCACACTGACGTCACTATTCGCTCCTTGCAGCGGCTCACCCTCCTTTACAATTTCACTCGCTCACACATTCACACTACAAGTAACTGTATGACCAAAATCTATTAAACCAAGTAACTGCTCCTAACACAGTCACAATAACTTACAGTTACATAAACAAGTAATTGTCCGTCCTCTAGAAGATCGATAGAACACTCTTACAAGAACATCCATCCGCTGTAACCCCTGACCTGCGTGGGTCACTCAATCGCCATAGTTCGCCCCCAGTACCTGAGGCTCTCTATCGCGACGTACTCCTTTCACACAAAGTTCCCTATCACAAGTGGACCATCGATAGCGCTTCACGACACCCACATTTCTGATCAGCCAATTACAGATACAAAACTATCCCGGGATCTTGGACTTCTCTTGAGTCCGCTAACCAAACTTCCTGATTCGCACGTGTCCGAACCAGTAAACCGATAAACCCACAATCACTCGACATGCATCTCAACTCCGCAAGACATCACACAAATATTTCACCGCAATCTAACATACCACACAATTTCATACTCGCGCTACCACTGTTTCCGCCGCACCGTCAACGTCCGCCGACTTCCATCTATGTTCACCGTCTTCTACTCCATGTCCAGGGTCTTAGCGTTGACCCTACCCCTACTCTCTTTCTCCCCTCACTCTTAGAGGCAAACCATCCTCTGCTACCATTTGATTACGCCAATCTTTACTCCTACTTTTCCCTGCTAAATGTAATGTAGATGGTCTTTTTTTGCCTACTAAAAGTGGTAGAAGGGAGAAAAACAATTCAAGATCATACTTTCGATTTAGTCATGCTGTAATAGACCACAGACTCCGACTTTAAGTTTTGTGGATTTATTATAAGGCCAAATATAATTGAATATAAACGCACCTCAATATTAGAGTATAGAGGTACAAGAAAATCAATACAGAGCCGATTTTACGAATATAGGTCATTCGGCACAGAAGGCATAATATGATGAACTCCAAAATCAAGATACAGCAAAGAATGGAAGTGGAGTCCAATTCTCTTTTCATTTAAGAAGGAGCAAAATCTTTCCCTACTCTACTCTCAATGAGAACCCTACCTATCTCCCTTGTATCGTATCCTAAAGGTGTCAGCACGTGTTGACTTCCTAAGAAGTGCTCACGTCAAAATGGGTCTGATAGCTTAAAGCTATGGAGCTCGCTCTAAGATGCTCCTTCTCCTCCGAAAGCTGGTAGAAGTCTGTCTAATCTGTCCCTGCGCATTATACAAAAAGACAATAATCAGCCCCCGAATACGTCATGTGTTAAACTTTTCCACTTGCAACGGTTTTCAGTAAGTTTCCACAGAAGCTTTAATTAGCTGGCTCTTCTTCCAGTGGCCTTGGTTCCCAGATAGGCTATGCACGAAGGTGTCCTCCCTTCTCGCCTTTCAGTCTTCTTCAAAGACATTCCGGATATCTCCTTAAATCTAAGAATAACGAGGTCGAATTCTTGCACCTGCAGTAGGATGAGAACATAGTCTTCGAGCACACCAGCATTTATTTAATTAATGCTTGAGCAGCTAAGGAGAAACGAAACTCAAAACAACCTACAAATCGGGCCTACAAACCGGGTAACTTAACTCAACATGATTACATTTTATGAATACAACGTCCTCCTGCACATTACACATACAGGAATTATATTTCTAATACATACAAAATCCTACTTAAATGAACTCACTTCACTTTAATACTAATATGACGTGAATAAATGCATCTTAATCGTAAAACACTGCACACGACAAAATATATATATGAGTACGTTTGTAACAGGAATATAGTACACCCCTACAAATTAGAGTGCTGTAAGCGCTCTATCACAGGTGAATGGTCTTGCAAATGGTATAGCTGTACATTTTCTGGTTGTCAACATTAATGAAACATAATGGTGGCCTTCTGATGTACCAAATTAAAGCCCAATGATGTATCATTCAGGTGTCCCCGCAGGTGGTAAAACACAACTATTGAAGATGAGTTGACCACATACCTTCATTGGGAAATTCGAGTGAATAAACTGAAAACATTGATCCAATCTCTGGTAAATAACATCTCCAGCAGCAATTTCCAGAATTGTTTTAAGTTGTCCTGATTTTTTGTTTATTAACTGGTGGAAACGGAAAAAGAGCCCCTCCCCACCCCCTTAGAGACATTACCAGATGCTAATGGGAGGCATGCAGGCTAGTCCCTGTAATTTCTGTAGCTGTTTAAAATGCCCCTGAGAAGGAAAACTGTTTTTTCTGACATTTTCCCTCGACTGGAGGTTTAATGACAAGTTTGGAATGGAGGTGGTGGGTAAATATCTGGAAAATGCTGGTAGGACAATAGTCCCTGTAATTAAGGCATACAGTGCCATAATTGGAAAAAACAAAATCGTAGTTGGAGATTTAAGAACTCTGCAGAAGGCAAAATGCGGACAATTCCCCTAGGACACCGCCCTTGAAATCTGCGGCATATGTTGAAATAAGTGAATTAGGCAAACAGTCTGCATAGCAGTTACTAAAAAAAGCACTTATTTATTGATTGAAACCACGCTTATGTAGTGCACAATATTCCAAATGTTGCCTCTAGGTGGTGGCTTTGTGTACCATGCCTTACTTTTATTCATATTTTACATTTAGGTGGTGCTCCTCACAAAGTAATTATTCTCAAGGCATCCAAGCGAGCATACATTAAATATATTAGAAAAAATCCACAGAGCAACATACACGATCACTGGAGTAAAGCCTAAATAGTGAAAAGTGAGTCGCCTTTGGACAGGGTGGACTCTGCGCACCGGATAAGGAACTGCACTATCTGTGCACCCAAGCACAGCTTGCACATTTCAGGCTATATCCTTCAATGTTCCAGCCACCTATGGCCCATGAGACAGATGGGACAACCCAATGCCTTCCTGTCCGACTACCTCAGATGGCGATTTGTACTGGGTCATGTACTGTGTGGGCCTGGGATTGACTGCGTATACGTTCTCAGCTTGACTGTCTCTACGCGGCAGGTATTCGACTCGCTAAGAACCCTATGCTTCCCTTCACTAGTGGGCATGGTGAATGTCTCCAATTAAACCTGTTACAGCGCCACATGTTCAGAGACATGTACCTGGGGTTCCAATTCATCACATCCCAACAAGTCTTAGATGATCCACCACACTCCACTCTTTATGTATTCCTATATCACAAACTCAAGGCGGCAGTCCGAGTTGTACATGCCACCTTTTCAGAGGCCCCCCAATGTTACATTCACTGGACACTCTCATAACACACTCGTCTTCTCATAAAGTCATCACTCGCCTATCTACCACAATGCAATAGAAGGGCCCCTATATGTATGCGATGGCTTGGTTCACTTGGTGGGACAACCTGGGACCCCAACTAATATAGGAACAGTGGCGTTGCTGCTGCTCTCAGTCTAGCGTACTTTTGCCGAAATAGAGGCTGTGACTCCTGCATATAAAGTTTATATATAGGCTATACTGCACACCTGTTGAACTACACAACATGGGTCTCTCGGAGGATGCACATTGCTTCAGATGTTTAACCATCTTGCATGGTAGTGCCCCAGGGAGGCCCAGCTCTGGACTGAGGTTTCCCACATTAAGTGAATTACAAATTACTGACCATCGCCTACACAGATCTCCCCTAGTCGCTCAGCTGGGATATATAAAGGAGGTCCCACCCAGTGTTCACCGGCTGACCGCTATGCTACTTCTGGCTAAGTGCAGGGTGGCCATACACTGGGGCCGGCACCCCACTCCCTAGGTTAAATGCTGGTTACAGTATGTGCCAAGAGCAGCTGGAGGCATAGTGGGAATTAATGCTGGGGCGGTCTCGATTTAAAAACATCTGAGGACCTTTTGTTAATTACCTGTCTTTGCAGAGGGAGGCTATATTGGCTGTGGAAGCGATACGTGTCTACAATGGTGAGCACCAACCGCTCTCACTTCCATCGCTATCACTACTCTCACAGACCCATAGCCATCTGAAAAGCAGCACTGTTAGGTTTTCTGCTCCCTACTAAAACCTGTATGCACTTGACATGCAAGTCTGTTTGTTTGTGTTGGTTTATTATATATGCTATTTTGGACATTCTCGAACATTTCTCCACATTGTTTCACATTGTATCATTATATGCTGTGGACCGCTGTTCTGTATTTGTTTACATCTGAATGTCAATAAATAAAAGTTTCAAAAAAACTAAATCATTAGATTTCCTTTGTACACTGATTCACTCAAGACTGACCCGCTCAGGCCCAGATAAGAATAAAATAATTTTTTGTCATTTTGCCTCTGCTCAACTGATGAAGTGCAGCAGACCTTTTATTTAAGGTATTACATTCCTTTCATCCAATAATTATTGTAAATGGATGTTAAATTTCAGTGGTTGTGTCAAGCGTAGTACTACAATTCCTCAAACGCGCAGGCGTTGAATTGAGGGGGGATAACCCCTGCTTTGCATTTAACATTTTGGTTTTTTAAATGGATAGCCTTAAGTGTATGAGGGACAACTATCCCTCACTTAGCAGAGGCAAGGCAGATTCCTTCCACAAGCCTTGCAATTCATTCCCAATGGCGCTAGCATTCCCCTAACCCTCCAGACTAGAAAGGGACCACTGGGAATACTATTTGACCCCATTTGCACTGCATTCTACAGCACACATAGAAAGAGGAAAATGCCTCAGAGGATTGGTTTTGCAGGAAGGTCCTGTAACGCAGGCACCCTTGCACCATGGCACAAGGTTGCCTGTATGGGCACGTGGCTGCCACGAGAGCGCCAGCCCAGAGAGTGAGCAGAAATGTGCCATGTGTAAGTAAAAATGGCGCATTCCTGCCCTCTCCATTTCATGCAGCGCAGCAAATTCTCTTCCTGCCTTGCACCAATCTGTAAATCTGCCATTGGATGCGAGTCTATAATTATTTGGAGAAGCTGTAGTAGTTCCAGGACTGCCTAAATCCAGGTGAAGGCACTAAGTATGTGAGGCATTTCGCTCATGGAACTCTGCCTGCATCACACATCACCATGTTATCTACTCTGCAGGCAAAAGAATGCTTCACTTGCTGCACGTTACAAATTTCACCTCCTTGCTGTACCCTATGGGACATTCAGGTGGGACATGAGATTAAGGATGGCTACAGTTCATTTCAGGGTATTTTAAGCAGGTGCGGCCTGTGCAGGTAAGAGCAGGGGCGGGGTGGGGGGGGATTCGACATACGACGACAAGGGAAGCTTACATAAAAAAAAAGAAAAGAAAACCAAGTTTCCCTCGTCGTCTTATGTTGAACCTTGCCCCCCACCCTGCCGCCCCACCGCTCTTACCTGCACGGGGCCGTGCCTGATTTTAAAAACATCTAGGCATTGAAGAAAGGTTGTATTTAAGTTTCTCTTCATCCTTAAACTCCTTTCGATTATATTTCAATCAGCATAACACACAGCATCTCCATTTTGGTAAACACAAGTTTATGGATGACCCATTCTGAGCAGAAAAATACTTTTTTTGAACGATAGAAATAAAACACTTCCATGTTAGACTTTTTCATTTCTCAGGCAATTTAATTAAGAATAATTAAGAATAGGAACACACTCTGTTTTTTTGGGGGAGCGGGGAGATGAGGACAGCAATAGCTTTGAAACAGGGGTACTGCATCTTTAATGAATATACACATTACTGTATTGTCATCGTCATCTTCATTGGTAGGGAACAAAAAGGCAGGCATATTACAAAGATGTTCCAACAACTGAAAATCAAGGGACATTTAGAAAAAAATACATCCTTTCTTGAGGCTTCCATTGCCGACGTAGGCTGGCGGGCCTGCTGGAAGGCGGAAAACGCATCCTGTGTACGAAGTGCAAAAATACGACATGCTTAGTCCCATGGCCGTGAGGGCTGGGAACAGTCCGTGGCAGAGTAGAACCAGGCAAGCCTCCTCTGGGGTAAGCCAAAGAGTTCAGTGCTCGTGCTCAGATATTAGCAGCACATTGACCAGGATCTGACGCGCAGGCTTTTCGACAGCACCGCTTTCGAACATAGTGACCTGCTTGGGTGACGCAGGAAGGATGGTGAGGGATGCAGGAGGACAGATGGTCTGACATGTGGCTGCCATGTCCAAGTACCTTAAGAGCAAAGGAATGGCATTATTAGAAGAAATTTGTAGAAGGTGGTGTATTGCATCAACGAGTGGTTGAGAAAACAGCTAGACCAAACCAGTTTCCTAGAGAAACAAAAATATGATCGGATTTTCATTTGGAATATCAGGGATGTGGTGGCAGCTGCCCTTGTTTCACATTTTTGATTTTAATTGTAAAAGTAAAGACCTACCTAAGAATAAAAAATACCTCTCCACAAGTCAAAAGCTTTCATCCCACAAATTCACGTTTTTGGAGAAAATGGATGTCTTGAACTGATTTTTAAAAAAACAAAAATAGGGAAAGGAAACTTTGCCAACAGATTTTTCTCAACCTGCCTTGCAGAATTATACTGAGGGTCTTCTGTCGCCGTGGCTGACCTTGATCCACTTTTTGTCCCCCACTTCCCAAGACTTTCAGACCCAAGCTTGCCTCCCCAATCCTGGCCTTCGCCTCCAAGGAGGCTTTGTTCGGCTTAAGAGTCTTCATCATTCTGCCATGCCACACAGCATAAAGTTATACAAGCAAATCATTTTGGCTAAAAATCCAAAACAAGAAAAAAACATTACCCATGAGATAAAAGGCAAACCGTGAGAGAGAGTGAGTTATGTCCTGGAAAATAAATACCCAAAATGAAACAAAAAATAAAACACTTCAAGTTTTCATATCATAGTCCACGTAGGAACAGTCTAGTTTCCTTGCTTCTCTCCCTGCTTGCACAAGTCCGGATTTCTTGGTGGTTTTTCTAACATTTTTTATTACTTTCTGTTTTTTGCAAATGTAGTGGGCCTTGTATTAAATGAAAAAGTGGATAAACAAAATGGCGACTCCAATGTTCAGCAGGATCACCATGACAACCAGGATGGGTGCGGAGCCCTACAAAAAGAAGAGAGAAAAAATTATTAAGAATGTGATCACATATCCGTAATTTGCAGAATACAGGGGAATGTTACAGTTGGTTTGATGATGCCTCATCCCTGGCCGTGTTCCGAGAAACCCTCCTATCCAAATGCCAGCAGCACCAAGGTAGGCAAGATCGGCTTTTGTCATAGAGGAATTGGTCTGCCAGGACACTGGCAGACTTCTCAACAATGCAAGTGCCACTGGACGCATGGCAGGGCTGGGGCACAGCTGGTTATGTGCCAGGCTTTCCATGACTGCAGAAGGTACAAGACATTCTGTGCCTCAGCATCACTAGACTTTGAGTCACTGGGTTATCCGTGCTGAAAATTCTTGGAGCTTATTCTAAAATGTTTATTAGTCAAAGTCCTTTGGATAGCGAGATGCGACGATATATTTTCACATGCTCTATCATGTGCTAGAGGCTACTGGGAATAGCTAGAGCTGAGAAACATTCAAGCTCCAAACTTGATGTGGCAATTTAAGGCCTTTCCTGCCTGTAAGGCAATGCATTCTTGGGGCCTGATTTTCAAAAAAGGCACGCAGCGCAGCAGCCATAAACACTGCGCTGAGTTTCGCGACAGGGAGGGAGCAGGAGAGCGCCATTATTACAACGATGTGGCTCTCTCCTCCCCTCGCACAGGCGCTAGGCACACACCTTCACGCCATAGTGCTAGGGTGCGTGCCTGAGTCTAGCATCGGTTTTGTACAGGAAGGGTACCCTTCCTGTACAAAATACTATGCCTAGACAACTTCAAACACTTTTCCCACTTTGTATGTGTGCTGCACAGTGCAAAGTAGGAAACGAAAGAAGAAATGAAAACATTTCTCCTGTTGACACCTCCTTTCAGATGGCGTTAACTTTTGGCACTAAACCCTGTCTACAATTGTTTGGAGATAGGGTTTTACATCAAAAGACATGGGTGGTTGCATGGGAACGCTCATGTACCACCCATGTAACGCCCCCTTGGCGCTAAGTAACACAAAGCAATGCTTCGCACTGCTTTGCGTTACTTTAGGGTACTTTCCAATGCAAAACAAGTTTTGCGCTGGAAAGTAAATTGGTAAAAAAAAACATTTGGTGCTGGTTAGCATCACTTTTGTGATGCTACCTCAGCGCAAAATGTTTGACAATCTACCCCTAGGTATACATTAGTATTTGTCCCTTTTCATCTGTGCAACTTCGACATTCTGGATAAAGGAATTGATTTTTTTCACCAGGAAGAAGCATGAACTCCTGCATAACTTTTACATGCAATGCCAAATTCTTCAAAATGCCTGAGTAACACTTATAAATTATTTAGGTAAATATATTTTGAAGGTTAATTGGAACCCTTACAAGAAGTCTAAAAAACATACGTTTTAATTCAGATACATATTGCTCAATACTTGAAATAAGGGGCTGCTATTTAAACGGTTCGTGTAAATACATTGCTAAAGCACCTGGAACCCCAAAAGCAGATGCAAAAAGAAAAGGTTAAACCCAAATGCATTAATTCCAGCGACCGTCCTTACCGCTGATGGGATAGCCCTAACAAACAAATCGATTGTCACCCTGCTTTCATTACGTCGACCTAGCAAGGATGAGTCCTCAAATACGGAAGCCAGAAGTTGATGAAATCCAGACTAAACCCTTGATTAAGCTCCAAAGTGGAAACCCTAGCCTAGCCTAGAAGTACTTACTCACAGATAAATGTGTGAAGTGTGAAGATTATCATCATAAACCTTGCCCAACACAAACCTGGTTCACCGACTGCGCTTAAATCAGCCTAATACCAAGCTGCACAAATGTGGTGGGCTTAAAAGACATTTTGGTTCTATAGTGGTTCAAGATTCCAATTGAGAGACTTGTGTCAGCTGTGCAAGAAAAGCATCCATCAATTTCACGAACCATCCGAGCATTTCAGTGATCATACCAGTCAGAGAACGAAGGTGCTGCTCCACACCAAGATATAGTCATGGCGATCAGTCTTGATTACCTCTACATACAAGTAAGGCCAATTGGCATTGCCAGTGCTTGTTTACCACAGTTTTTCTAGTGACCACTGGGATACACTGAAAGGCAGCAAACTGGTGTGGTTTAAATGGGGCTCTGTTTGCAATGCTGTGTGCTCCTGTGAGCAGGTCAGATACAAAAAGGAAGGAAAGCAACAAATAGGACCAAGGCAACTGGGATTGACACGCATCCAATCTTGAGGAAGGATTGGCTTTGTGGAGTATGGTATGCAGTGTTATCTTCCTATAGACAGCTAGAGCTGTCCACAAAATGACCACGAAAATGAAGCCTGCCCTTGTTGGTAAACATTGGCTTTAACCAGAATCTCTGTCCGGCATCCAATGCCAGACAGGAACACAAAATGTGAAGTAACTATTCTGTCTTATAGCCGCAAAAACGGCAATGCGTCTTGACTGTAACTAAGGGTTGCTATAATCGCCTAAGGTCTTTTTAGGGCAGTTTGAAGGAATATCAGCTGAATAAACGTTTTCCTTACCAAAGAGGAAATTATTTTTCTTTTGTAACACTGGCGATCACCTGGAGTTAAGTACATGCTAGGAAAGTTTCCTAGATGCAACTCAAGTACTGCCTTCCTTTGATTTTCGAAGCCCTCCATTCATCAAATTTAGATAGGAGCTAAACCAAAAGATCAATTAAAAATCAATCAAGGCTGATTTATGGAGCCTTAGAAATACAGAGGAGGCTGATGTCTATGATGTCCATCCATTGCTGCGGGACCAACCTATGGAACATGTCTACAAAGGGGGGCTCAGTCCTGGATGCTGAAAGCCTACTCTGTACGAGTCAGCTTATAGAGCAGCAGGATGGCATGGCTTGGATCCAGTGACCTTGGAGCCCAGAATGGGCAGGTGGGAACCAGTGGGTTTGGGAAGACTCTGAGGTGAGTGATACAAAAATACATGAGCGGTGTCTTGTGCACACTGTCACAAGCTGTTTGTCCTGTAGTGTTGGCTGGATAAAAAGACTGACTGCACTAAAAGAAACTAACAGGAGAATTGGGGTGGAGGCACTGGAAGAAATGAAACATACAACTAGGTTTCTGAATTTAGGAACTTGTTCTCTGTATAATGGCTCTAGTTACCATCCTGTGCTGTAAAGGATGTTCTATCAGTCTGGATGCAGGAAGCTGGAGTTAAGAAGTACTTTTATAATAAAACTTACGAAGTAGAATGTCGGTGGAAACTGTAGTTTTACTCATTCACTGGCTATTTTCCCTTGTTTTTCCTAAAGCAAGATTCTATCACGGGATCATGATTTCAGTTGAATATGTAGGAGCACATCTGAGTTTATTTCATTACCAGCTATCAGGACATATTAATATTGTTGGGATGACTGCCTTTTGTCCACCCAGATCCTGTAAATACAATTGTTTTTCTCACAAGCTTTATATTACACATGCAATGTGGGCAGGAGGTTCTCTCTCCGGCCCTTTGTTAGTTTGCGTAGAGACGTAAAATATGCACTTTCAGTCTCTGTGGTGCTGGGGGGACCTCGCCTCTCAGGTAGCTCTTGCTTGGCCAGTCAATTGCATGCATGTGAAGCAGCCAAGCTCAGTATCATTATAGGGGCCTCTCACATATTTTCCTTTAGGCCTCTAGGTGTGTGTTCCAGAATATGCAAGCATTGAGCAAATTAAGCCCAACTATGAGACATTAAGCATCACTGGAGCCCCTTGGAGCTTCTAATTAAACCAACTTGTTAACTTAACGCGTGACAATTGCTCCCACCCCATCTCCGCTCACTGCCTTTAGTTCCTGCAGTTCTCACAGAATGAAAGCAGCTGCAAATCACAAGCACTTCTGCTCAACAACAAAGGGGAGCCACAGATAAATAAGAGATGGCCTTGAGGAAGTGTAACAGTCAATGTCTAACATCAGAACTAGTCTGCTGTAAGGATATTAGGATCATTAAATGTTTGAGGGTTTTAGAGGCTGCCTCCTGCCCACATTGAATGTGTAATATAAATATGTTCAAATACTGTGCACAGTGTAATATTCTGTTTATTACTATTGTTGAGGGAGGGAAGGGGCATCGTGACTTACTTGAGGCTTCACGTCTCATGAGTCATGGCCAGATTCTACAGAATGCACATCTGCGTATATACTATATAGTACATGTTTAGGTGTTTGTATTGCACAAAATGCAGTGGTAAAAAAAACATTTTTCACTGAGAACTGTGACACGTGGAAAATATTTTGTAGTTCCCTGTAAAATATAAATTTCAACTTCATAATGACAGCGCCCTCCTCTGCAGAGCCTGTATCATTGCAGGACTACTAGGATTATGAGGCTAAGAATTCCAAATTATGCATCAAGGTTATCTAAATTATGCAACAGAAATGCAACTCATATGACATTTTCAGGTAGTATTATTTTCCTCCAGTTGAGCAATCTGTGAAATCTGAAAATTATGTGGCAAATGTTGAACATTCAGAATTGTGTGGTAAATGCTACAGCACGGCCTAAATCTGCTGGCTCTCAGCACTGTCTGTTGTTTTATAAACTATTTCTTCATGAAATGTAAGCAAAACCTAAACATTGTAATGGCTGTGTGTCCAGGAGGGTTGCCCAGCCCTTACCTTCATAGTAGGTATAGACTACTGTCTATGCCCGGAGTGAGTCACATTAAGCAGTGTGGCAACATACCATGTTTTTGTAAATCATTAGTGGGACCACAGCTTTTCTTCTGTCGATAGTATGGTCTAGAGACCCCTCTTGTGTAAAGTTCTACCCCAGATCCTTGCACTGACATTCTGTGTGTGTCAAGTGCGTGTACGTGGCACATGTATGGTAGCAGGACTCTGCATGTGTTGAGAGTCTGAATAGTGGGCCCGGTGGGATCCATTTTGGATGGTCCCTGGTTTTAGCATGGCACAAGATGGAGGGTGGATGCAACTTTTCCAGACAGGGGGAAGTGTACAGACTGATCATGTGGCTGGAGGATAGAGACCCAGACACTGAAGTGGAGGAGTAGGAATACCAGGCTCTCTTTACAAGCTCAATGAAGGCCTTATCAGCAAAAGCTGCTGATTATTTCTTTCTGAACTCTGCCATTTTGTAGATGGTAAGAGTGAGGAAGGGGCTGCAGTTTCTGTTGCACAATGTGAGGAAGTTTAATGTCAGGGCTTGTCCTTTTGTCTGTCCCTGATTACTGCTTCAGGAAGGATGATGACAGCAAAGTTCACAAATCGCATATTTTATGGTGCCCTCATTTTGGACACTTCTGCTTGGAGCCAGCATCACTGCTGCCTGATGTGAGATTTGTCAGCTTACAAAAAAGCAGCCACAAAATGACATTTGAAAGAAAACCAACCCAAACTGTCTCTCAAACCTTAGACAGCTGATCCACATCCCCTGTCTGGAAAATATATTAAAAAGTGGGATTCAAACCAAACCACTTGCCTTCAAATCTTAAGGGCATATTTACAAGGCCGTTGCGCCACCCGAGCGTCACTTTTTGAGGCTCCGGTGGCGCACAATGCTGAGCCATATTTACGAGGGCACACCTGCGTGGCTTTTCATGGTTTTGTAAAAATGGCCCCCTTTCACGCATTACTCTGCGTGCAACTGATGTTCCATGGGTGTTGCTGTGGGTGTTTCCATGCAACACACATGGATTCTAACGCATTCCCAGATTTACAAGGATTTGTAAAGCTGGGAATGCGTCAGATTTTAACGCCTCCCCAGGGAAGGCGTTAAAGTGGCGCAACAAGGAGAAATACCTTTATTCCTCCTCGTTTTTTGCTCTTTTTATGTGTGCTGCATTCTGCAGCGCACATAGAAGGAAGTAAATGCCATCAATGATTGTTTTTGTGCAGGAAGGTGTCCCTTCCTGCACAAAAGCAATCATCCGTGCAACGCAGGCACCCTTGCACCATGGTGCAAGGGTGCTTGTGTTGGCACTAGGCAGCCAATTGTGCACCAGCACAGAGGAAAGCACAGGGATGCATCGTATTGCTGTAAATTCGACACATCCCTGCACTTTCCTAATGATGCAGCTCGCCACAGCAAAATAGCTTGCAGCGCCGCTCTGCATCGTTTTCTAGTAAATATGCCCCTAGGTTCTTCATGCAGGGAAGATAGTGCTTTGCAGAGTCCTCAAAGGACTGTTGTGTGATCGGGGCCGGTGTCTGCACAACAGATGGTCTCCCAGAGGTGAGGGGACACCACCTAAATACTGCACTTTCTGAAGAAGGAGCTGAGGGTCTGCCTAGAGAATAAAGGCCTGCCTGCTGACAAAGGCAAGGAGTGTGCCTTGCTGTACAGGAAGACTGACTGTTTAGGAAAGAGAAGCTCCAGGCTGTCCTGATATGGGAAATGACCAGTGAAATTGAGTGACTATAAGGGAACCAGCAGTGACTAATGTGGAAGGGTCTGTCCGTTCGCTGAGAGGTTCTGTTATGAACTACACCAAAACTTTTAAAAATACCAAGCATCAGGTGTGTGTGTCAGCCTGGCATGGGACTGAAAGACCGGTGCCCATAGCAATGGAGGGGGCATACTTTTATGCAATCGAGATGGGAGTTTTGATTGGCCCAGAGGTTGCAACTGCCACAGACACCCGCATGGTCACAGTTGGCCTGAAGGCCATACCTGCCATTTCAGGTCTCAGTCTGCACTCTGCCTACAGAGGCCACTATTGCTGAAGACAAGTGCCACTGTGTGAGCAGCCATGCTGATATCTCTAAGCCATCAAATTCCGAGTGAGACCACGGGCACGGCCGCTACAGTTTGAGAGACGCTGATTCAGAAGCGGGACCGCTGCACGCATTCGTCACGCACCACCTGCACTGCAACAACAAGAATGCAGGTAACCACAGGGCCTAAACCTGTGAGTTGAATCAGAAACTGAGGAACCAAACCTAGGTATGCTATACACACTTGAAACTTTTACAAGGTGAACTTAAAGAGGTGGAAGCGAAAAGAAGTGCTTGTACATCTACAGCCTAGGGTGTCCTATGGGAACTGCACCTGTGCCAAATCAGTGCCATGTCCCTTGTGGCCTGCCATGGATTGTAGACTCTGGGAAGTCTGGTTAGGTGGGGAGGGTATTGAAAGGTGTAGCTTTTCAAGGAAGATTGCAAATAGTGTTACAGGCCTATGTCTGTTTCCTCTTATTGAGCTGTGTATAGTATTGCATTATATTGTGTGATTAAGGTACTTTCTTTTAACCCATTAGATAGGCACTGATCTGGACAATATGTTATTGTGTCTGTTGTTTGTTGAGTTCTGAGCTCTTGCCCCACACGCTGCCTCCCTGAGAAGCCTCTGACTTCTCACTCCCCTGAGGGTCAAATGTGGAATGAGTTGTACTTGGCCAGGTTTACTAGAGCCTTAGGGTGGAAAGCAGTGGAAAGCGAACTCAATCACTAAGGTTGGGGCCCAGTAGCCCCTGTCTGCTCTGTGCTCCCCCAGAAAAGGGTCTGAAAGTCCCTCTTATGCAATGATGTTAACAGTCTGATAGATAAGGACCAGAGAGTAACTTCAAGTGCAAGGTGGACAAAGGGGGAATAAGACCATACCGCCTTTAGGGCTCTGGTAAGTGAATTAAATAGAATTTGCTGTGGGAAGTTGGAGACCTATATATTCTTCCAGGGACTTCGGACTCAAGTCTATCTGATCAAGAATGAGTCCTTTTAAGTTTGTAATTAATATATTGGTGCATTCCAAAGAGCTGATTGCAAGCGTATTTCAACTGGCCGCTTCGGCTCTATTGTAGCCTTTCTCCGCATGTAAGGAAGGATCCTCCCAATGAGTTGACAATAGATTTTAGTAACTGTGCTTTCTTGTGATTTTGCAGACTCGAGAGGTCCAAGGTTAGCTGTAGTATTTTCTATGTATATAAATATTATGAGGCTCTTCAATAACAAATGGAATCATATGTACTATAGGAAGAGGAGCACAATTGTTTGGTTTATTCGAACATACAGTACTTCACTATTATTGGGATCTACATAACTCCTTGGTGCCCTAATCCAGGTTGAAACTAAAACTACACATTGCCTGCCACTGGTGCTTTCTTTTCTGAGGTCTTGTATCTTATATGAGGCTTATATCTCGCTGTGTGGCTATCATTAGCAACAAGGTGTATTTTTCACAAAAAGGCAAGTGTAATGCTAGTTGCATTGAATAGATCATGCATCACACTGAGGTGTTTGAGTATAACGCGGAGTTCTGCATTATAAACAGTCACTAGTTTGTGCCACAGCCAGTCTATGGTCTTTTGGCTGAACTCTCTGATAATGAGGTGATAGTAGAGTGGTATTTAGGGATAAAGGTGAAGAAAGGCCCCTCTGAGCCATACAGTGCCAACCCGTCACCATACATCTTCCGGCTCCTATGTACTCACCATCTAGGATGGATCATCGCAACATGCAGCTGCTAGCCACCTCCCCATGTCTACCTTGTGCTGCTGGGAGCAGCAGGGCTACTTTCTGCCCACAGGTGCCACCTGGTCGAATCAGGTGAGCACAGCTGAGTGGCTTTTCTGGCCAACAAGGTGGGCTCGACAGACATGGGCAAAGGACCCACTGAAGCCTATAGAAAAATCAGCGGGTTTACTTCCTCTGCACACACCACACTGCAAAACTGGAAAATGATAGTATCAACATCTCATGGTGTGGTTTAGGTGTGCAGCTTAGGTTGGAGTTGGCTAATGTGGCAGTCACTAGGAAGAACAACAAGGATAAGACTCCTCAAACTTCTATAAGAGCCTGTTATCTAGGTCGCCGCCCTATGGCCCCCAGCAACATTGTTCATTGCTGGCACAATGGGAAGCCAGGACTGCCTGGATAACCAGTATTAGAACATTGGAATGTTGGGAGCTCCATTGAAAACAATGGAGTGCTCCGGGCTTCTAATGGCCGGTAGAAGCCTGGAGCTCCAATATTCCAATGTTTGTTCACAGTTGTTGCTGTGAACAAAGGGCCTCACAGAGCCCGATCCGTGAGGCCTTTGTTTTACAAATGAGAACATTCTGACCTCTAGGGGCGGAATGTTCTAATAGCCTTACAGACCTCTGTAGCCGGCTCTTCGGCTCGGGCCTTTAACGCTGGAGCAGTCCTTTAATGGCCGGTAGAACTTGCTACAGTGGGCCCTAAGGCTATACAGAGTGCTCTGTGCAGCGATGCTATTCCTGGCTTTCCAGGAATGGAGAGCCCTCTGGGCCCTTCAGAGGAGGAGGAGGAGAATGTGCCCATACCTTGGCCACTCTCCATGATGGAACAGTGGAGGCAGATAGAGGTACCTTCCCTAGCGATGATCTTTAAATTAACCAGATGTTGTCTAGGCACCTCTGTCCCTAATACTTGGAAAGTGGTGCAGCAGTACTTGAATTAATTAGTGTGAATGAAGTCTGGGACCCCCTTGATGTCCTCACCACACCACCAATACCAAACGGTATCTTCATTTTATTTTACTTCCCATTTTAACTGGAGTCCTTATATAGCGTGGATCTTTATCAAATCAGCAAAGGCAAGAACTGGACTAGGAACTAAAAGCAGGGCTGCAACATTTTATAATACCAGATTGAAATGTAATCAAGCAAGAAGAGTCTGCAGATGTGTTTGGGGCGTTATAACCGCCATAAAACACATTTCGAATAAAAAAATAGTTCCGAGCATTGTATTTTTATTTCCAGGTGAGCCACGGAACCAAGGAGCATTATTCCTTGACACCACCAAACCTTCCAGCAGTCTGACCTTTGTAGTGGTCTTTACACTGAAGCAGCAGGACCTAGCAGCCAGGTGGGGGGGAGGGGGGAGATTAATGAGAGGGTGGGGCACCCCGAGGATGTGGGGGTGGGTGACTTTGACTTCCTTTCAAACTGGTGAGTAGATCGGGTAGTAGGGGTCACAAGTCCAACAGATGTATCTAGTAGTATTTCAGCAACCCATCCTTTCACTGAGAGTGGGATACTAGTGGTTGATCTCTAGAACACCCCTGTGTAATGAAAACAACTCTTTTTAACTCAGGTTCTAAGGTACCTATTCCATCGATCTCATAAAAACTCATTCTGAACAAGGGAACTTGCTTGGCATATGTGACATCGTCTTTGGGCGTTTTACCATCCATTATATTGAATTATTTCTTTAGGAGTTTAACAAGCACTAACAAGTCACCTTATGCCTGATTCACAGCACTATGAGACACTGTAGCAATGCATGTGTTCTCTGCAGCAATGCAAGTGTTCTCTGTAATGCAACATCCATGTGATTACCTTTTTAGGTCTGTTGTTTACAGCAAAGCTGTCCGACCTATTGCTAACAATAACTAAAATAGGCACGGGTCTCCCACTGTTAACCATTGGTTTTCTTGGGCCTCTTTTTTTTTCCAGCTATTGGCCTGAGACTTTGTTAATCACATCTTGGCTCAGGCCAGTGGGTTGTTAACCTCTCACCTATTGCTACTGGCTATTTGGTACAAACTTAAATCTCCACTGGAGGCCTTGCACTGACGTCCCCGATGGACTACTTTACAACTATAGCCCTCTCTGTCCGTGGCTTTGAAGCGCTATATAAATTCTACAATACAAATACCATACGCTACCGACTTTCAAGAAAGACTGTAACACTTTTGTCAAGCACAAAATGTATTCAAGCCTCCTGTTATGTTCTAAAAGGTAAACAGGGATTAGAAAATGCAAAACAGCTAATGGGAAAAATAATGTTTTTTAAGATAATTTGTTGAAAATGGATACAATATTTATGTTTAGAAGTTTCCTCGTAAGCATGTGTATCAATATAGCAGGGGTAGTGTTGTGCAGAAAATAGAGGCATTGTCGTATGTCATACGGGACTGCACTTGGTACACCAGTGGAGGGAGGGGTCTTGTAAAATTATTCCGTAATCAATGAACTGGACGATTTATCCGAAAGGACACACTCTTTTTGCCTCTTCGGGCACGTAGACTGTAATCAGGAACCTGTGTATAGCTAGGAACATTGCCTCATTTTTAAAAGATTATCTATTGTTATTAAAATATAAAAATTGTAATGCTTTAGCCTTATGCGACACATGTACCATATATTCTGTACTTTTTAAGCGAAGAGATGCTTTGGTAAAAATAGTGATTTAAAATGCATACAATAGTCGTAGATGCTCTCAACGAATCTGCTCAGATATGTACTGCTGCCAAGTGGTCCCATGTGATTGTTGACTAAATCGGCCAATCCTTGCTCACTTTCCATTGCCGTTTGGTTTTTAAGGCTTTGCATTCAGCAACGCAAGTGTGAGCTGCACAATCCAAGCTCAGAAACAACTGTTGACTAAAATGCTGCGACTGGTGGAGAGTTTCACACATGATTAAGGTTACCAGATGACTCTCTGACACCAGAGATGCAGCGCTCTAGTGTGGAAATTTCCTCTTACAAACTACTGTAATCTCATAGTTTACTCCAAGTTATTTTATTGGCCGAATAAGAACTGCAAATACCAAAATGCAACTGGCTGCAGAATGAAAACCTGGAATATTCGTGCACAGTTGACATGGAAAACGGCAACCTTTCACGTGACATGGACTCACAGGGCAATTGTGCATCAGAGCCCAGGTCAAGATTTGTGCACCTAATGCAAGCATGGGAAATGGACCCCCACACCCTGGTTGGCTAGTTAAAGACACTATAACAGGATTACACTAGGGCTATCAAACCCCATGTCTCGGTGCCACTGCACCTTCCGCACTATTGATAGATACACGCAGTGCTTTAAATGGGCTGGTACTCACCGGTACTGAGTACCGGCACTTCCGGATCTTTTTGCCGTCAGTACCGGCACTTCTCTGTAGCCAGGGAGAATACCGGTACCCTGATCGACGGCACGGCAGGCTCAGGTTAGGTTTCTCCTCCAGTGCAGGGCAGAGGCTGCTCTGCTTCCGAGGAGCTTGTAATTAACTGAGCCGTGAATTAGCCTTTTGCAGAGTTGCTGCTGAAGATTCCAGCAGAGCCCATTTGAATGTCCCCAAACTGCAGGAGTTTGAGAGGGCTTGTGTCATGCTGTGATTAACAGGACAGGGTCTAGACCAGACCCTGCACTGTCAATCAGGTGCGCAGCGACCATTCCGGTGAAAGTGCTTTAGCCCCCCCACCCCTCCGTCAGGTCAGGTGGGTGAAATGAGCTGGGGCCTCCAGTCAGTAATCCAGTCTCATTTAGGCTATGACAGCGCAAGACAGTCCTCCACCTTCGGCACAGCCGGTTTTCTTTTCATGTTTTTGTTCAGCACCTGAGCTGCTTCCCTTTGTGTGCCCCTCCAACACTAATCGCTGCATTTACATGATAACAGCGACTGCCCTGGGTAATGAGTTCATGGGTGTGAAGTTAGCCCTGCCCTTAGGGCAATGAATAGCAGGAAACCTGCAGCACTCCAGGAATGAGCTCCCATGACAACTGGTGATGTATTTGGTTGGGGGGAAAGACAAGATGGACATAGAAGGAAGGGGGAGGGATGAATGTAAAGAAGTGAGGTGACCGGTGAAGTTAGGATTGCCACTTTTTCAGATAAAAATGGCAGATGTTTTTTGAGTTCTGAAATCATAAATGGGCTTAGAAATGGTATTTTAACACAAATTTGTGTAAAGTCAAAACTCTGGTACATTTCTTGTTAACTGTAATATATATATATATATATATATATATAATATAAAATATAAAATATATCAGAACAAAATAGTGGCCAGGTGGCAAACATTGGGGATGAGTACAGCATGGAGGGAGAACAGGAGGCAAGTATGGAAAAAAACAGTGAGAAAATGTAAGAGACTTGTGGAGAGAGTAAGCGAGAAGTGGGAGTAAGAGGGGCAGAACTAGCGAGAGAAGGTTAGAGGCTGGGTAAAGATGAGAGGCGAGTGGAGAGGACATGTGGATGTAAAAACACAGAACCGGAAAGAGACAGGAAGAGCCTGGTCATAGGGAAAAGGACAGTGTTTTAAATGGGCCAGCACCCACAGGTACTGGGTACCAGCACTTCTTATTTTTATCACTATCAGTACTGCACTTGTCTACTGTGAGGAGAGTACTGGTACTCATAAAAGGTAGGCATATCTTGCCCTTAGCCCCGCCCCTAGCTCCGCCCACACCTCTATTTTAATGAGTACCTGCACTTATTTGTTCCCATTTAAATCCCTGGATACGCGTCTGGGGCTATGGAGCAGCTGGTGAAACAATGCCCCTCCTAGGTCACTGAAGGGCCAAGACCTGAGATGAACACTCATCACGTGAGTCAGGGTGGCGTTTCCCTTCCAGAAGCTGTCAGAATAACACTTCGCAGCCGCCTTCTTTTAATGCAGTCAAGCTTGCGAGGAAGGCGTAAGCTGTTGCCTAGCAACCAGTGGCGGAAACCTAGCCAAGGGAAGGATTTGAGAGGCTGATCAGGCTCAGCCTCTGCTGTGTCAGGTGTGCACGCATTGCATGCTATCCTGGTCAGGGACGTGCAGGAAGAGCACCTGGGAATATAGGGGCTGTATCCCATAGGGATAACTAAACATGTAATAGCGTGGTTGCGGCTGATTTATGTTTAAATAGGACAACACTGTTGCTAGTGTTTAATACGACACCACTGGCACTTCTCATCTGTGCTGCTATGTGTTCAATAGGACAGCACAGGCACTTCTTAGCGGGGCCGCTGTGTATTCAGCACGACAGCTAGCCAGGGTCGGCTTTTTCATGTGTGACCTGGGCCCAAGCACAGGGCGCTTGGAGTTAGAGGGCAGGGACATCTTAGGGATTTTGGGGGCCCTGGGCCAAACATATATTTTTTTGGGGGGGTGGGGCCTGTTCGGAATAGCTTTGAATTTATGATCCAATGTCACCTCTTTCATGCCCTCTTTGGCCAGGTCACTGACAGGGCACAGCCACACACCTCCAAATTCTTTTTTACATCTAGTATTCAGGGGGAGTGACGTTTGTTTTCAATATTGTAACAAAGCAGGAGATCACTAATATTACTGAAAACAATCTCTCAGGCACCCTCCCATTTCTCATATGTGAGGTCCTGCTGTCATCTAGAAGATTTTTTTATGGATGTTGCATGAAACATAAACACAACATTTCTCTGCAAAATGCCTGTAATAGACTTTCACTGTATTTAAAACAATCTGTTTAATAATTATTTACAGTCTTCAGGGCAAGACTGTCTGCAGAACAGAGCTGGCTCTATCAGGGGGCCCCCTGAAAGGCTGGGGCCCTGGGCCAGAGCCCACTTTGCCCATGCCTTAAAATGTCTCTGTTAGAGGGTCTCACACAACGGCTGACCTCCCGCGCTCCCTTGACTAATGCTTTTATTCCAGGCTGCCCGTTTAGTTCATTACTTTCAGGCGGTCTATAAAATCTTATTTTCTTTACTTTCCTTAGCCTCCCTTCCATTTTATTTATGCGTTTTTAAATAGCGCGTACTTTACCCAGAGGTGTCAGAGCGCTTTACAAAAGGGCGAAGTACATTACATAAGAAACTCCAAATAACATGGTAGAGGTGATTAAAAAGTATGACTACTACAGTTACTCATGGTGAGGATTACGTA
The DNA here is from genome assembly GCA_963921515.1 of Calotriton arnoldi. Taxonomy (NCBI): domain Eukaryota; kingdom Metazoa; phylum Chordata; class Amphibia; order Caudata; family Salamandridae; genus Calotriton; species Calotriton arnoldi. The sequence goes on from CAWUFW010003638.1 coordinate 75,375, forward strand.
TTTACAAGTTACATGTTCACACAAAAAATTACAAATTGCATACTAAAGTTGGAGCGATTGGGGTTACATTAAGTATATTTTACATATTTACATAGTTGTGGTCGAACTAGGGGATGTGACGGCGTGTTCCTGATGGGAAGCTGGGTGAGGAAAATTAATCATAAAAGTGTCTTTGGAAGAGAAGAGTTCTAAGGTTCGTTTTGAAGATGCAGAAAGAGCTGTTGGTGCGAAGGTTTGGAGGAAGCGAGTTCCAAATTCTGGTCACACTACCTGAGAAAGATTGTGCCATAAGTCTTTCCCTTTTGAAAGTAGGAGGTTCAAGCAGTAGGTTTTCAGCATTACGTGAGGGTCTGGAGCCACCAAAAATTGCCATTCTCCCCCTACGTTCTCCCTGTTGACCTCACCCCCTCCTATGGAGTCTCACCTCCAATTTAGCAACGGCATAGGTGATTAAATGAGGGGACAAATGTGTGTAAACAGGCTGGTCACTGCTCTGAAACATTCAGCCAGGACGTGACCTCTGAGCACGCAAGGCAGGGGCCCTGGGCAATTGCCCACTTTGCCCATGCCTTAAAGCGCCTTTGCTGCTGATTCAAGTGGTAGCACATGAACTTCGCAGTGCCTCATTCGAAGTGCCTGATTCGAGTTCAAATTGAATTTTGTGCCTAAATCGGGAATCCGGGTTTTGTAAAAATTAGTACACTGATTGGATTTTTCTGCTTGTGATTTTTGCCTGGTAAATCACACACTTTCCAAATGTAAGCACCTCGAAATGGGGGCAAACGTGCGTTGTAATCTATCATTCCGAGATGGTGAACTGATATGGTAATACCGCACCTTGTAAATACCATTCCATACCCCCACAGCATCAGTATTTCTCCGGTGCGGTATTGTGGCACCAATAGTGGGGATCTATTAAGGAGGCCCTAAGGAGGAGTTCACTTTAGTTATTGGATAGATTACTTCTCAATGGGTTAGGTATATATTTATTGGCACAGCACAATACTGGTATTAATAGCAAAGTATTGACACTTCCCAACTCTGTTGTGTACCTGTTAAATTGCCAGTTAAAGATAATTGTTAGGGGACCCTTGGCAAATTTTACAGGGGTAGGAGATCATTTTCTACTGTGCCGCTTATCTTTCTATCATAAAGTCTCTAAGTATTTAAAGATGGAGCAGGAGCCTGGTGCTCTTGAGTAAGAAGCAATACTTAGAATCGATTGCAGTCTAGTTTAGAATAAAGAGCAGCCCAGACTAGAATAGTAGTTCAGAAGATAGCAGCCTGACCGTGAATAGATAGCAGTTCGCCCCGAATAAATAGCAGTCCGGCTCAGAACAGATAGCAGCCTGGCTCAGAACTGATTGCAACCCGACCAAGAATAGATAGCAGCCCGACCAAGAATGGATAGCAGCCCGACCAAGAATGGATAGCAGCCCGACCAAGAACGGATAGCAGCCCGACCAAGAACGGATAGCAGCCCGACCAAGAACAGATAGCAGCCCGACCAAGAACAGATAGCAGCCTGACCAAGAACAGATAGCAGCCTGACCAAGAACAGATAGCAGCCTGACCAAGAACAGATAGCAGCCTGACCAAGAACAGATAGCAGCCTGACCAAGAACAGATAGCAGCCTGACCAAGAACAGATAGCAGCCTGACCAAGAACAGATAGCAGCCTGACCAAGAACAGATAGCAGCCTGACCAAGAACAGATAGCAGCCTGACCAAGAACAGATAGCAGCCTGACCAAGAACAGATAGCAGTCCGACCAAGAACGGATAGCAGCCCGACCAAGAACGGATAGCAGCCCGACCAAGAACGGATAGCAGCCCGACCAAGAACGGATAGCAGCCCGACCAAGAACGGATAGCAGCCTGACCAAGAACGGATAGCAGCCTGACCAAGAACAGATAGCAGCCTGACCAAGAACAGATAGCAGCCTGACCAAGAACAGATAGCAGCCCGACCAAGAATAGATAGCAGCCCGACCAAGAATAGATAGCAGCCCGACCAAGAATAGATAGCAGCCTGACCAAGAACAAATAGCAGCCTGACCAAGAAGGGATAGCAGCCTGACCAAGAAGGGATAGCAGCCTGACCAAGAACAGATAGCAGCCTGACCAAGAACAGATAGCAGCCTGACCAAGAACAGATAGCAGCCTGACCAAGAACAGATAGCAGCCTGACCAAGAACAGATAGCAGCCTGACCAAGAACAGATAGCAGCCTGACCAAGAACAGATAGCAGCCTGACCAAGAACAGATAGCAGCCTGACCAAGAAGGGATAGCAGTCCGACCAAGAAGGGATAGCAGCCCGACCAAGAATAGATAGCAGCCTGACCAAGTAGGGATAGCAGCTTGACCAAGAACAGCTAGTAGCCCGACCAAGAACCGATAGCAGCAAGACCAAGGATAGATAGCAGTCCGACGAAGAATAGCTAGCAGCCTAACCAAGAACAGATAGCAGCTTGACTAAGAAGGGATAGCAGCCCGACCAAGAAGGGATAGCAGCCCAAGAATAGATAGCAGCCTGACCAAGAAGGGATGGCAGCCTGACCAAGAACAGCTAGTAGCCCGACCAAGAACCGATAGCAGCAAGACCAAGGATAGAAAGCAGTCAGATGAAGAATAGATAGCAGCCTGACCAAGAACAGATAGCAGCTTGACCAAGAATAGAGAGCATCCCAGCCCCGAATAGGTTAGCTGTCCCTCAATAGATAGAAGGCCGGGCCAGACTAGGTAGCAGTCTGATCCACAACACATGGCATGCCGATATACAATAGATAGGCCCTTGACATATCAAATATAATAACCCTGCCTCAGAACACAGAGCAACCTGACCCATTTAAAAAAACAGCATGCGCCAGGATACACACCTGCCCAAATCAGAATAGAAAGCAGCCAGGTTCATGTAAGAGCATACTGCCAACCCGAATCAATGGCACACTCAGATTTTGTAGCAGGCCGGCCCAAGTGAGATACTGGCTTGAGCAAGGATAGGTTACAGTCTAACCCGGAGCAGAAAGCAGACTTCCCAAGAATACGTGGGAGCCTAACCCGAAATAGTTAGCAGCTCGACCAAAAATATATAAGAACCAGACCAGAATCAATAACAACCTGACCCAGAAAAAATAACATTCTGTAGCGTTAGAGACAGCAGATAACACCCCGACCCTTTACAGATATCAGGCCAACCCAGAATAGATAACAGCCTGACACAGAATAAAAACAGTCTGGTCCAGGATACGTAGTAGCCTCACCCAGAATTGGCAATCGCCTTCCAAGAATAGATAAGTTTGTCACAGAATATACAACACTTGGATACAGAATAAATAGTAGTCTGGCCCAGAAATAATGGATGCTATGCTACAGGATTTATACGTTTAATGGCACAGTCCTGACGCACCCTGACATTCGCTGTGTGCCTGTAAGGTTGCCAGGTAAAGATCATTTTTCCAATTTTATAATTTCTTGGCCTTTTGGTACTTTATGTCCTTAGACAGACAGCTGACTGTGATTGTGGGTTTGCCAGTTGGGACATATCTACGGGGCTTTGGTGGGAGGAGGATAGCTTAACCATCCCTTGTAAAGGTGAGTAAAGTGATTTGCTGAGTGAAGGTTTTACCAAACATAGCGCTTCAAAAGGGGGGACAGATCTTGCGACCTTCAAATCAAAGCCAATTCAGCTGTGGCACTGCTAGTCTTTAATGACGTACCAGGCCCTTCTGGATCATTGAGGTCAAATCCCCGCAGAGTGTAGGAACCATCACTGTCCTAGTGTACTAAGGATGCCTTTGATTATTGTTTCCAACCAGTGTTTAATTTGAGCAGGTGGTTTCCGGTGCTCGGCACCGGCACTTAATTGCCAACACTGGGTCTTTTGACAGTCTGCCACATGGTGGCGCTGTTTGTGTTTTTTATTTTAAATGAGCACAACAACAGTTGATTATTAATTTAATATACATTAAAATGACTAATACCGGCCACCCAAGACATTTTTATAGCTTTGGGGGCCTGGAATAGTCTCAAGTGACACCCTTGAAGGAGTTTGATGTTCTTAGGTGTGTTTGTACTGTCACCGGCAGTGCTGGCAGGGGCAATGGGTGGTCCTGACAACAGCCCTGGCACTTATTTTTTCACAAATTAAGCACTGTTTCCAACCACTGTGTGGTGCACTGCGTCTAACCTCTGCTGTGGTATACGAACCATCCCTAAAGTAATGTATATTACAACATTGTGGATGTCCTCTGTTGCGTTGCACGATCCAAAACTAAAGGAAGGTATCAGAATTTGGGGAGCATTGTGTCCAACTCCTGGTGTCGTACAGGAACAATCACTACAGGACTACACTAGGACTCTGTGGGTCATTGCGTCTCACTCCCTCTGCGGTAGAGGAACCACCACTAAAGGACAGTACTAGGAAAACGGTGGCAGAATGTGTGCACACACTGCTGTGGTAAAGGAATCACCACTGAAGGAATGAACTAGGAGCTATGGATCAATGTGCGTAAACCATGCTGTGGTACAGGCGCCTTCGCTTTACCATCAGCCTGCTGTGGTGCTGAAACCCTCAATACCCTTACATTATTCATTGTACTAACCTGCTGTGGTACAGGAACCTTTGCTATGGAATGTACTACAGCGCAGAGACCATTGTGTCTAACTCCTACTGTGGTGCAGGTGCAATCGGTGATAGGAACAGCTGAGGATCAATGCTGTGGTACAAGTACAATCACGAAAGCAATGTACTAGAACACTGTGAAACGTTGTGTCTAACCCCTGCCCAGGGATCAACACTTTGCCATGACCCTGCTGTGGTGACCAGAACTGTCGATATGCATATGTGATATATGTACCAGGAGCATATTTGCCCGCTCCCCTGCTGGGGTACGGGAACCATCACAAAAGGAATGTATTAAAATGCCATGGATCATTGTGTCTCACCCCACTAAAGGAATGTACTTGAAAAGTGAATCCAACACCTGCTGTGGTACAGGCACCATCAGCTTGACATAGTGCCCGAAACCACTGAGCTACCTATGTACTAAGAGCCCACTGTTAATCATACAAAGACTCCCGCTGTGGGACAAGAACCAAACCTAAAGGAATGTACTAGCAGGCTGTGGATAGTGTGTCTAACACTGGGCTCTCCAACCTTTTCTGCAATAAGAACTACTTATGTTCAATGGAAATCATCCCGAGCTACTAATATTAGTGATGTACTAATGACCACCCCATCCAAGATTGTCGGCAGTGATCACATCAGTGTATGGGACAGGGTTTCTATCACTAATGTAAAAAACATCCTTTGAGAATTTGAAATGACTGTACACGGGTAATACAAAAAAGCCATAGCTGCAATCACCCTGGCACTAGGGTAATAACATGAGTAATAAACCTCCCCAACTCAACAATAGCTTTGAAAACATTTTGAAAATGCAACTATTTTTTGCCAAACATCAATGTTATGTGTTCTGAAAATAGACACATTTTCATCTCGAGAACATGCTTTTAAAAAATGTTAGTATACATATAATAATTCAACCAAGCAAAAGCTTCTATTTTAGTAGACTTGGCTGAACACAGGAGAGCTACTCACAAGTAGCTGTAGCTCATGAGCTACTCGGAGACACCTGGTCTAATTCCTACTCTGGTACAGGAACCATCACTAAAACAAATTACTACGATGCAGTGGATCATTTTGTCAACGCCCCCGCTCTCCTACACAGACCATCACCCCGCTGTGGTACCTCAAACCATCAATATACGTATGTTACATATGTAGTAGGAGCCAATTGTTTATCCATTCTGATAACAAGAAGCATCATTAATTTAAAGTGCGAGGACACTCCGGATAATTCTATTTTAACCTCTACTGCAGTGCAGAAACCATCACCACAGGAATGTACTAAAACACTGTGGGTTACTGTGTCCAACTGTAACTGAAGTAATGCAAATGTTGTCTGCAAGATTTGCAAAAACAAGCATTGGCAATGACAATAGGTCTGGCTTTAAAGGAATGGTGTATGGTAATGTGAGGCCTTACAAACCAGCCCTAAATATCCAAGGAGGTTATTGACTGCTCTCCTCCCATCTGTACTGCTACCAGAGTAAAACAACATAAACTATCTAGTTATCTGAAACACTTCAATAGCATTCCAAATTCAAATGTGTGGGCCCCATAAAGTTAAAGCTTAGGTAGCTGGATAAATAAACAAAATGATGACTGGTGCTTGGAGGGCAAGCACTTTTTTGTGGAAGCACACAACTTATGACCAATCAAAACATGTACTCCTGACTCTAATATTAGGGCAGAGGCAAAGCCCCTCTCTAATGTTGCTCACATAGTTGTCTGGCGACAGCAGCGCTGTCAAGCCAGACCCTAAAAACGGAGCATTGTAGATTAGTGGAGGGCGAGGAGAAGGAGGCAAAGAGATATGTACATTGTCCAGGCATGAGTGAAGGGAGAGGGAGCGGGTTAAAAAACAAGTACACTGGCCTGTTGTGAGTAAAAGAGATATAGGGAATGAAAAGGCGAGAGCCATGGCCTTCTTTGCGACACCTTGAACGAGGCTAGCAGGGTCGGATTGGTAAGGCGGGCAATGGGCAAGGGGCTGGTACCGGAGTTGCGGCTGTGGGCAACTTTTTTGGCAAACGTGGAGGCTGAATTGGGCTGTTTCGGTGCTGTTCAGATGCCGCCAGCGGCCCAGTGAGGGCCTGAGCAGCCTTTCCCAGGCAGATGGGCCTCTATTACCTCCCTTTTGCCAACGGGGTGGCGTTGTCATTCCCAGTCTCTCGCTGGGCCTGCCCATTAATGCATGTCGATTGAGCAGGGGCAGGGGTCCTGAGCAGAAGTGACCTCACTTCTATTCAGGCGTAGTTCACAACTGTGAACTAATCCATGGACAAAGAGTCCTAGCAATATTTGCATTTTTTTAAATCTCAGGGAAATTAAGAAAACATGCCTCTTTTAGAGCAACCCCCTTACCCCCACATAATACTTAAAACACAAAATCCGTGTTTTGCGAAAAAGTGCAATCCGCAAATGTGGGCGACTTTTTAGGTCTCGCCTAGCGTTGCAGCGCGCATGCGCTGCTCGCTCTGGGAGGCTTTTTGTAATCAAGCAGATTTCAGAAGTGGAGTTTAAGCCCCACCCATCATTCTGTTTAGCTTGCGTCACCGTTTATGCTAAACTCTGGCTTCCCATTGAAAATGAGGCTTCTTTGTTACCGCCCTGTCTCCTTCTCAGACAGCCCATCCGGACTTGATCGTTTACTTGCGGCGTTAGACGGTCTTCTTAAATTACTGGGTAAGCACTTTTTTTTCTTATTCGCGTAATGGCGACAGCTTGTTCCAGTCGCCTTTGGCAAGGGCGGCCGCGTGTTTATTTTTGCATTGCGCTTTCACTTAAAGTGGAAGCGCGATGCAAATATAAACAAGCGGCTGCCTTTGCGCAGCGAGAGCTTGTTGGGTATATTATTGATTCTTTCGCCCTCACCCTTCTGTATCCGTTAACCTAGTTAAATACCTACGCCGGTACATCGAAGAGATGGTTTAGAGCAGCACAGCCATGACAAACCATCTTTACCCTCTGCGTCAGGGTCTATTTGATACAACTTTAAATATTGTAGACTTTTGGAAGGACCCGATTAAAAACCTGTGACGGCGGCTAATAAACGAAAGTATGCAACGTTCGCAGGAGAGCATAAACGTGCATTTCGGACGTTTTGTTTAGTCTGTTCAAACAGGCGGCTGGTTGCGGTGGCCAAGTTTTGTGCCTTGTAAAACCACTTTCGTTCGATGATGACTGGAGTAATCAGTCGGGGGCTACATATAGCCTCTCATCTCAATTAACTACGCTAAAAGCTATCCCTTGGTTGTGAAATCGTCACATGATGGCGTTTAGCCTGTAAGGGAAGTTGGGGTGGATATTACACTCGTCCCTGGCTGAACTTACAGTCTGCGCTGGGTGTTCGCTCCACCCTCTATCTCCATTGGTCGCTGGACTTTAAAAGCCCGCCCTCCAGGTTCTCAACATAAAAGTCCCCGGTGTCCACCCCGTATTTATGCACTTACGACTTATGTTCACTGCGTTGAAAGACAGTCCCCGGATCTCAATGACCTTGCGCATCACTGTTAAGTACAATACACCAAGTCGTCGGAATTTATAAATCCGCCCCTTCAGGTTCTCAGAAAAAGTCACTGTTGAACTCCACCCCTTGCGTGTAATTGCGGCTCGTCACTGTGCGTTTAAATACAACTCCCCAGAACGTAGTTGACCATGCGCACTTCAGTGGCCATGATGAAGTTTTGCTATTCCGTTAATATATTTAAGCAGATAATAATAAAAAAAAAGACAGCACATGATCATTTTGAAGCGTGACAAGTCTTCTTTTACATTGTGACTGAAGACCTCACATCATTATGCGCTGCCCGACACTAGTTTTAAATGTCGAAATATTTTAAATAGAGGCACACCGAACACTCCATAAACCACGCAAAACGTACATTACCATGTGTTTTTCCTACAAAGTACGCAAAAAGTATTTTACTTCATGAACGTTCTTTACATCAGATACGGATATTGAGCACTTTAAAATGGCTGCAAGCATATCGTGCAGTGGATGCGCCCGGGCAGCTACCGCCACCAATTTACATGGCTTACAGCATGTTCCGATTCCACGCTTCAGCGAGAGAGGTGCTGGTTAGTAGGCACTAACCAGAGAACCCGTTCTGTTTCTACCGGTCACTTGGACAAGGTTGCAGATATGTTGCTGTGCGTAGTTTGGCGAGGAGTGGCGAGTCCATGTGCCCGCAAGCAGCGTTTGTTATCGCTCTACAACGATACTAGGAGCAGCAGCTGGGCGACCTGGGTCCCACCAGCAGGATATCCCACAGGCATACAGGTTTACAACAGCCTAACCAGGACTAAAGAGCCCCTCGTCCTTGCTCGCCCAGGAGTGGCCACCTGGTTAGATTTTAATATTGTGTTTTGGTTACCCTGATAGACTGACAAACTGTCCAGCTTGAGTCACGTTTTTATTGTGTTGTTGTCATATATGTATTCACATTATATAAATCTCCAAAGAGATTTCGCTTTAGGAAGAGGGACGTTGTATCACAAGGCATTGGGCTTAATATATGTAATAAAAAGACGACCCGCAGCGGTCTAATAGCTTCCAAGTTTTCAGATTGCTTAAGTGTGTAATTTCCATTGTTTCAGTGTACTTATTAGTGACATTGCACTGGCAAATGTGTGCCACTTAAAATTATAACTTACATGTACACAGTGCCTTGTGGGACTGTAAATACACAAGTCACTAATTACCACTGCACCAACGAGGATTCAGTTTTGTTACTTTTTAATTACGCACACACCGACATCTGCAGTGATTTCATTAAACAATTTAGGTTTCATAACCTCAAAAGGGTGCATTTTTCTCGGATTACTGTAACTTGTACTTATTTTAATTTGTGTGAGTGACTGTTCAAGCAGTTCCTTGAAAATGAAAGCCCAACAAAATAGTTACTGAAAATGTTGTCCTTTTTAGCCACGTCTTTGACCCTGACCATGCTGAATTTACCTTTGTTACCCAGAAGTGCCTCCCCAGTGACTGCCAGGCTGAGATAAAGCGCGTCTTTGGGACGGGCTTGGGGCCACAGGCCTGCAGGCAGTGCTTATTGTCCTCAAATGGAGGAGCCGCCCCTGTCCATAACTTGTCCAGCGACCTTGCACTGGACTGCATACCCGCCCTAATGCAGACCCATCCCACTGCCGACCCATCCCACTGCCCAACTGCAGACCCAGCTCACTGCCCTACTGCAGGCCCACTTTGCTGCACACCCGCCCTACTGCAGACGAACCGCACTGCCCTACTGCAGACCCACCTACTGCAGACCCACCCCACTGCCCTTTTCCCAAGGTCTTTTTGTCGGGCCATATTCAGATTTGCTAGTTTCTTAATTTGTAGGATCTGAATGGATGTTACTGTCCTTTTGGCGCTAACAACCTTGGGCAGTGTTGTCATGATACCAAAAAAAAAACATTTGTTTGTGAACAAATGTTTTTTTGGGGATAAAACCGCCTCATTCTGGGCTTTCACTTTAATGGTGGCCATGCCCCTTCTTAAGACACGGCTTACTGAACCTGAATACAGCAATCAGCGTCTAAAGAAAGGGACGCAGTCACTATGATAGTGGTCTCCCATTTGTAAGAGTTTGAGCTATTTGCATTAGAAATGACAATGCCTTTTATATATGTGTTGGTTTTGAAAACACATAAATAAAAGGCATCGTCATTTACAATGCCAATAGCTTAAACTCTTGCAAATGCGAGACCTATTGCATTGCAAAGGCTTGTTTTTTATGGTGCCCAGGCCTATTTTTGATCCCAATCCAACCCTGGAGGTTAGTGCACCTTCAAGAGGTGCATTTAAGGCTTCCAGTGACAGGCATGGGAGGACATCTCTGGCAGCCTCATGGCACCGCCTGACAGCGTGATGCCGGGTGGATTAGCATGTTGTTCAGCAGAAGGTGCAGCACGTGCGCCAAGTGTACATTCGTCATAGAGGTAACAACCTGCTCCTATTTTTAACCATTATTTCTCATTGCCTCCCAAAGTGTTGGATTTTTCCAGTACCCGAGGAGCAATCTTTTTACTGGTTTGAATATATTTTTAAAAAAGGCCCCAACCTGCCACCACACCCCCACTACGTCAAGAACAGCTTCTATCTTTAGCACCATGGGGTGCATCACTCCCTTTCTTGCTACATTAAACTCATGTGCGAGGATGTATGTGTGCATCTAATTGGCTGCTACAACTCAAGGTGTAAGAGTGAGGTCGGAACGTCTGCACACCTCCTATTACCTCACAATATTTGGGTGTGGGGTAGGTAGCTGAAGGCTCAGGGATTAAAGGGCCATAGCATCATGGGTAAGCTAAAGGCAGAGCTTCTGGCCAGGAATGCTCTCTATGAAGGGTTAAGGGCTCAACCTAAAGCATCCATCGTTTCCCCCACAGACATTCTACCTATATTATCCAGCCTTCATTTCCACCATCACAGGACCAACCCCTACTTCAAGCCCTCAAGCATCATCACCCATGCCATATCCAGCCCCAAATTACCATCCTCTGTACATCCTCACCTACCGTGCTAAGCGTCTTAGCTCACCCTACAAATTCTGTCTGTTCAGTGCCTTCCTCACAATGACTCATACAATGTTATAACTCAAAGAGAGAGACTCTGGGCTTTTTCTGAGGTCCAGCATACATGCCCCAATATAATCAATTCAAAGAAGGTATGCAGTTCCTAATTGGCTCAGGGGGGGGACAGGTGGACTAGGTGGTCATAAGTCCTCACTGTTTACTGGGGGAACGGGGAGTTCCTCCTGTTGGAATTAGGGCCCTCACACACCCGGCTGGGTGTCATGCTTCATCATAGGGCGTGCTCCTCGTCAGGTCAGCGCTGCAATACCTGATGGGCTCCCTATGAGGGGCTCTTTGGCGGAGATCTTTTATTCCAATTAGCCGTTTCGTGCTGTGGGGGTGAGGGGCCTAAATGTGTAGATGTAAGGAGTGAAGGTGAGTGAACCAAGGGAAATTAAAACTGGAATTGGAAGTGCCAGAGAAAACATCAGTAGGGCTTCCAACCTGATTAAAAACAATGTGGCGCACTACTGAAGTAATGTTTCAGAATGAAGTGCTTTATCAAGTGGTCAACATGTTTCTCGCCTAGATGTCCTATGATCTAGCGGCGATTCGTCAGGACCAGTATAAGTGAATCTATCTACACAACAGGTGGTTGTCCGGTAAAAGTGTCCCTGATAAGCCACCTAACAAACCTACTGTGTGGTACCTGTAATAGGAAGACCAACCTAATGAGATAAAAAACACAAGTATTAGACAACAAAGTACATTACTGTAGTCCAATACAAAGCACACGTGTCCCCTTTAAAACCTACATGCTCAAGGCAAACAGTGGTGAGAATTAAAACAATTGTGATATAAAGTGAGAGCCACATGAGTGTCACACTCTATTGTGATATACTGGCTCTTAAAAAGCGGGGTGGTGGAACACCCATCATGGTAGCAGAGCAAATGAACTCACCCAGTTTGGGTCGGTTACTAACACCATCGACTCCTGGCAGGATTGACACTTGGAAGTCCCAGTGTCCTAGATGGAGTCACAAAGGAAGGGGATATAAGATCCACTTCGTAAAGATGCTTGTAAAAACGAAGCGTAGGAGAAAGGTAAGAGAAATGGAAGAAACGCCTCTATGGTATGAGGCCACAGACTCGAGACATAGTAAGTGCCTGTAGGCTATGAGGCTACAAATTTGAAGCCACTCCGTGAAACTATTTTTGAAGATGAGACGTAGAAAGTGAGGTAAAGGACATCGCAAGCGCCTCTAAGGAATGAGGCCACAAACTCAGAGATAAGGAAAGCGAAGCACGGCAATCGCAGTGTGAATCTGGAGCATGTACTCACATTTGCTGAACCGCAACACAGTCGGCAGACCTACCCACTCGCTGCCGGAGCTCCTAAATACTTCTGGAGAATCGGCGCAAGTGGGCGGGGTGACCAATCAGTTAAGGTTGTAGCACTGGAGTGTCAACCCCGATTCCTGCGGCAAGAATGGCTGCCATCTTGGGCGAATGGAGTGCGAATGGCCGCCATCTTAAAGAGGCTCAATGTGGATGGTGGGTTCTGACGGGTAAATTACTGGCAACAACCGGTGTTCATGGACCAGTAATGTGTACCAATAATTTGAGCAGTGTCGTGCAACATCTTGAAAGTGGTTGAATATATGAGATGGGGCCAGATCCCATAAAAGTGTCGCCTATCAAAGATTAAAAATGGCCTGGGTATCCGAATGTCTGTAACGGGGGCCCGGATCATCAGTTAAGTTAATAAGTGGAAAATTAAGACACCAATTGTCAAGATGCGCACTAGTGTCGCTATGGGGCAGTGTATGTCATTCTGTCAAGGATGGTCCACCCATCATAGCATGTGGTGTCAACAGCTTGGCAGTGTACAATGTTATGTGACTTCGTATGACATCATTCCTGTGACTCTACTTCCTCTAATTTCACTTATGTCATTGAGCCTCAACACCCTCCTTAAACTTTGGAAGTGTCACCTCTGCTTCTATCCCCCATCAAATCCTTGAACAGGGCTCTATGATGTTCTGTTTATCGCTGCGCTGCAAAGTTTAAGCTTATTGTTCCATGTATGTAAGGTTTTTTGTGGCCTCTACTTCTCCAGTCCAGAGGACCGCAAAATGGCGCTAAGATGTGTTTTGTAAATATCCGTATATTAATTTAAAGTCACAAATAGCATCAGCATGTGTAAACGCACAGAGCCAAGCATGACAATTTATCACCGAAACTGATTCTAACCATATATATATGCTATTAAGACTTAAGTACACACTATGAAATGGCAAGGAAGTAAAAAATAACACATTAAAGCACTGTTATTGCAGAAGAATACATAAATCTTGATATAGCTTATTAAACGCAATCCAAATATTTTCACATACAAACAAACGTTTGACTTTAGAGAACATAACTTTCTCATAAAAGAATAATGTAATTTCTGTGAAAAGGCTTTTTAGCATACTGGAAGACCAGCTACCATGCTTCTCCTCGCTTTGAGGGAAAAGATAGGCCCTAACTGGTTCCACAAACTACAACTGAATCTCTTTGAAGCAAGGATTCCACATCATGGAGGCCTGCACCAAAAAACACCCAACCACCCAGTCTCACTAGCTGCATTTGGGGAAAGGTCCAGTATTTGCTGGAGGGTGAGTTAGGTTTCTACTGACCCGATAATGTAGAAATTTACCCACGAGGAAAGAAGGGCTATAGGCGGAAAATGCCTCCTCTATTATACGTATGTTCTTAAATGTAACATTGTTGGTTACTGACAGCCAATAAAGGGAGTGCAACAAATGACACATATTCAGTTTGCTTCAGTTTTAAAATAAGACGAATTGTCACATTTTTACACTCTACAAAGTAGAGATAACTGTCTCGGGGAGTCCAAGAGAGGAGAGAGAGGACCATGGTATGACAGAGACTCTGAAATAGCTTACGGGTATGAATACAGCAGAAGAGGTGTGCAAATTCAAGTGTTTGCTCTTAGAAGTTAGTCGTCCTGGGACAGGAATTATGGAGGGGTGTGGGTATCAGACGATTACCTTCACATAAAGGGTGCTAAATTTGCCCTGCAGAAGGAATGTCTGAGCGAAACGATACAAATATCCTGGAATGATACAGAGTATTGAGTAATCTTACTGTAAGGGCAAAAATAGTTCTAGGGACACCAAACGGAATTTAATCTTGAACAGGTGTGAAAACTGGCAGACTATATGTCCCTGGGGGGCCCTCATCTGCCATTGGTACATTCTTGGTTCTGTTACACTGTGGGTGATGATAGTGGCAGTACGTTCCATTGAATTGTTCTCAAGTACAACACGAGAAGGTTTATGCTCATAAGACGCTTACTTAAATAACCCAAGTACTCTGGTAATATGAAACCTCACCAGGCTCTACTGGACTTTACATCTCAGCCTGCATATCTTCTCTGGCCCTTCCCACTGACACTGGTGTAAGCTAGGAGATGGAACATTGCACTCACTGACAACATTTCACACAAAAGCATTTAACCAAGGTATGGAGACACACGGAACACTGGAGCTGTTTCATGTTGCTACACTTCGATTTATATTGTAGCGTTTGTTTAGTGCATTTCTACAGTTTACAATCCCCAAAAATGCTTCCTGGTTGAGTTAATAAGTATCTACTACATTGTTGTGCTTACATATGCATTTCACCATATATCTTCTTCATTAACTGTGAAAAGGAAGTGCCATGTTGCATTGTCCTAAAAGTGGTAGATTGGATGTTACATCATACCTGGAATGTAGGGTGTAGCGTCAAAGAAATAGACTATTCCTGCCAGCTATTTTAAGGAGCTATGGAAAGATATGAATTTGGGTGGCTTTGCGCTATCACTTGAAAAATCCAAGTGTGGGAGTATAAGCTATCTAATATTTTACTCTGCAGTGGAGTGGGACAAATAGCTGTGGGCACTTAATGTGCAATGGAAGGAATTAAATGTTAGGAGCATGATGGCTGTGAACTATTTTACCATGCAGTATATAAAGGAGTTGAGATTGGTCAGAGTTGACTGTGTTTTCTTTTGCTGTACATTTTCAGACAGCGAGTTTGCAGTCTGGTGCTGTGGACTATTTTACTGCCCAGTAGAAGAAAGCGAGCTGGGCAGGGGGACAGATTGTTTTACTCAGTAGTGGAAGGATATGGGCTTCGACATATGGGCTTCGACAGGTCGCTGCCCCAAACTCATTTCGCAGTAGAAGGGTAACTGTGTGGTGAAGAGGCCGTGGTGGACTATTTCACAATGGGGATTTGGGGTCTTTATTGGGCACTGGAAGGATATATACTGAGGACGATAAGGACTCATTCGCAGTGGAAGGATATGAGAAGGAATGGAAACACTAGGCCTATTTTACCATATGCATGGAGGAAGGGGCACTGATGTCATCTTTTTAACCAATCATTGAAAGGCAATGGATGTTGGAACGGGTGGCTATGAACTATTTTACTGTGCAATGGAAGGATGAATGGGGAGTCAGTGAGGTGCCTGGCACCTGTTCCAGTGTACAGTGGATGCATTTGAGTGAGTGGGCTCGGAGACTTGGGACTCTTTTACTGCCCAGTAGGAGTATAGTTCTATGTTTGTCATACAAACATTTTTCTGTACAGTGGTAAGATACATGTCTGATCAGAATGGATGACCATCAGCTCTCTAACTGTAAAGCAGATGTATGTGAGAGTAGGAAGCTCTGGGATATTTTACATTCCAATGAACGGGTAAGAGTTGGTCTTGCGGCAAGTGTGTGCCACCCTTTCAGTGACGCAAACATAGTTAGCATGTGCCTTGAGGGCCGTTGTAGGTTCACGGGCAAAGACTTTCCTCAGTTTTCTGAAGCAACCTCTGATGCAAACGGAGGAACTCCCATTTGTGCTGCGCATATTAGGTCATTAATACTGATCAAAACTTAATAGGACTTAAGGACTACTTTACAATTTGGTATATGTGCACTAACCAGTAAGAGAGGCGCAGTAAGATATGTGATGTGTGGATAAAATGTGGAGATAAATCAGATTTTAAAGAGAAGATTGGGATGATCATTTACAAATTTGAAATTTTTACGAATCAAAATGGAGTTTGGATAAATTCTTTAGTACCATGTCTTATGAGGATCAAGTTTCTGGATTAAATAGGTGGCATGGAGTCTAACATAAGAGAACTATTGGGGCAGTTAGTAGATTTGTGTGAGAACGAGTAATATAGTTCAAGAACATAAAGCAAATAAGCAGGAAAGGAAAAACTACCATACTGTCTAGGCCCGAGGAAGCGGCTCACCACCGCGAAACACGTGTTGGCTGTACTGGCTGTAGCGGCTTTAAAATATTTAACCAGTATTGGTGATCAACATATGAGGGATAGATTTGAAATGATATAATACAAGCCAAAGTATGTGAAGGTTCTGCTTTACAATGAGGAAACTTGATAACATAGATGTGTATAGGATTAATTGTATACACATCTTACAGTTTTCATAAGATTATGAATGGACAATAATTTGTGATATGTGTTGGAAATAAATTAATAAGAGATATAAGTTTCATAACAAAAGTGTAAAAAGAATATATATGGACTTCCACTGTGTATTCATGATAATTGCTTCAATATTGGAAACACTGTTCCACACACATGCTAAATGTTTGATTAGAATATTAGTTAGAAGTGGCCAGTGCCGGATCAAATCCTGTGGAGGCCTCTAGGCAGTCGAAATTTCGCCCCCTTGCCTTGCAAATTATCTCCTAATATCTGATGCATCGGATTTTATTACAAACTGACAGCTGCCAGAAGATAAGCTTTTAAGAGACAAATTGTTATGTGAATCTGATGTCTCTGGTTTATCTACTTGTAAGTTGTATTTTGATCCGTTGTCGCGGTGCCCCTAAAATGAGTGGGGCCTATAGGCCGGTGCGTACTTTGCCTATTTGGTAATCCGGAACTGAGTGTTACTGACTAAGTGGGTGGTACTAGCCAGGGCAGGGCATCGGACATCAGATGGATTGAATCCCACTGCATATTGATATTTGCATAGGAATCGATATGTCCGCGAGATTAGGGTGGGCTCCAGAGTTCAAAGACCACTCTGTGTCATGAATTTAAATGTATGCATTTGGACCATGCATTTACTTAAGTTCTCATAACTATATGTAGATCAAAGGCTGCACTGTAATTTTCTCTCACATGAGCCCTGTGTCCTCTGACTTCCTGTGATGCCACATGATTTCCTGTGATGTCATCAGCAGGCCAATATTCATGATGCAGTGCCAGGTGATGTGACAATTATGGTAAGCAATATGTTTTAAACATTAAGTTTGGCAAGCATGGAGTAATGGTGCAGTCCCCTGTCTGAGGCTGTCAGCTGAAACCTGTGCGACCACGTGGATTCATTTTAGTTTCACTGCCTGGCATCTTGCTGACTCTGCACCAACCCTATCAGCCTTTGAAAGCACCAACCTCTCTCACAATAGCCATATTTCCCTAGGGCAGGTGACCCCCACTCATCAGTACTTCTGGGGCAAATGAAAAGGCTAGAAAATACAGACGACCCCGCGGTGTCACGTCGCTGACAGTCTGTGTGCCGAGGGCTCTTACCTTCCTATCGAGATCTTATTTTCCTGTCATCAGGAGCACAAATTACAATTGAATAATAACACTGTTGTGTAGCTGCTCTGAAAGGCACTTTGGGAATATATAGAGCAGATAAGGAGCTATCGATGTCCCAAATTATTGCAGTAATTATGTTATCACGGAAAATAGAGTGCACGAGAGCTGGGGACAGCAAGCCAGTAAATATGTCTTACATTGAACTGAGGTGGCAGTTGGCGGCCATTTTGTCTGTCAAGTAAATAAATGTCGTACGGAAGTCTCTCAGACTCGGATTGGACTGTACGGAAACTGAGAGCTTTCCTTGTATATAAATAACGCCACGAGTGTTGGTAAAGAGTCAGGAGCTTATTTACAAGCTCCTTGCGCCTCTGGTATGTCACTGTTTCCCATAATAAAAAGTAAATAAGCCCCTCAGTCTCTTTCCTAGCTACATCTGACATTTGACCGACTCCTCCAGAGCTCAGCTGTTTTTCAGAGGTACCTGTAACGATGCTGCTGCGCGATAATGGGGGCACGCTGTGGCCGCTAATAAAATACGCTACGCGGGCATTAGTGTTTGCGGCGCGGTCCCGACTAACTCCCTCGGGCCACGCCTCTTTATTTTATAGAAACGCATGGCATCACACGCCAGCGCTAATACGTACGTTCCGGCCGCGTGTAGACTGAACCGCTACCCCGCCGGTGAACATTACATTCCTTCCAACCTTTATTAAACATAAACAAAACATCAACATGTCAATCTGTTACCAGTTCTGGTCGGGCCGTCTGCTCTCAGCTCCTACCCAGTCACAGGTCACGGTCTGCTGCCAGTCTTACGTTCTTCACACCATGAACCCCGCTAGACGGGAGGAGGGAGCCGGATTGCTTCTCAGGCAGTATCTGGAATGCTCTCCCCGTGATGACGATAGGGATGGGGTCACTTCCCGTGAGACTCTGCCCTCCGGAGATCTCACTGGGGCGTTGGACAGTCCTCCGTCCGGAGTTCCGAGCGGTGATGGTGTTCCTCGGTCAGATCTGTCCGGATCATCCATGGGAATAGTTCCTTGCTCATCTTCCACCTCCTCAGCCACTCTCTGCTGACTTGGGCCGGCCTCCATACTATCCAGTATTGGAAGGTTGGGAGTCCCAGCATGGACCTTTTTGAAGAACGATACATTCCGTGTGATTTCTTCTGTTCCTCTCCGGGCGGTTACCACCGTGCCTGTCCGGCGAGTCACTGTCCATGAATACTGCTCAAACGGGAGGCGGAACTTGCTCCCTGGGTGTCTGTCTTTGACATAGACCATGTCCTTTTCTCGGATGGTCGACGCTTTCGCTCTTCGGTTGGCACTGGCATGGTCGTTGGTACTGGTCCTTTTGGCTAGGACCCTCGTAGTGTCAATCTGGGAAGGGGCCTAGTTCGGGTGATGGGGAATAGTGTCTCGCACCACTCGACCCATGCTTGCTGGTCCCGGTGCCCTCTCGGTCGTGAGATGAGGCGTCAATCTGTATTCCCTCAGGAAGCTGTAGATGGCTCTTTCCAGGGGTGCTTCCTCGGCGTGCGCGATGCGAATGACTTTGTTGAGAGTGCGCATGAACCTCTCTACTTCCCCGTTTGCTTGGGGCCAGCGCGGTGTTACTCTCCGATGTTGGATGCCCCAAGACTTGAGATAGTCGGCAAACTCTTGTCCTTGAAAAGGTGGGCCATTGTCCATCTTCACCACCTCAAAGATCCCGTGAGTTGCAATGATCTTCTCTACTTTGGTGATCACTTCCGTGGCTGTTTGGCCTCCGACGATTTCTATATCGGGGTATTTCGTGTAGTCATCTATGACCACGAGGGCATAGCGCCCATCCGGAAGATGCCCAAAGTCTATGCTGACACACTCCCACAGTCGTTGGGGGTTATCTTCAGTGATGACAGGGTGAGGACGATCCGGTTGGCTTGACACCTGGCACCATAGGCACGTTCTGACTGTCTGCTCGACTATCGGGTCCATCCCCGGGAACCACACTTTCGCTCTCAGTCGACCTTTCGTCTTCACCACGCCCTGGTGCCCTCTATGTGCGAGATCTACCGCCTGTTGAGCAAAGCTTGACGGGATCACTAGCCGCGGACCTCTGAGCAGGCACCCACTGCCGTCGACAGAGAGTTCGTCCTTGATTCGCATGATTGATTCGAGCGTGGTCTTCGCTTGGGATGTTCGTCGGGTCATCGTGGTCTGAATGGGGCACCAGTCATTCGTCCTAACTGCGGTGATGGCTAGTTGCAGACACTCATCCTTCTGAGTGGCTTCCACTATGGCTTCAAGGCTCATTGGAAGCGGTCGGGACCTTTCCGCTATGAAACGGACGTATTCCTCGGTGTCCTCGGCATCCTCTTCTTCTGCTTTGGTTGCGGCCCTCAGGTGTCTCGAGAGGTAGTCTGCTGGGTTGGACGAGCCTGGTTTGTACTCTACCCGGTAGTCATATCCTTGCAGTTGAAGGATCCATTTTTCTATCCTCGGGGGGGCTTTGACGCGGATCCTTGAAACAGGGGTATGAGGGGCTTATGGTCGGTGGAAACTGTAAATGGGTGTCCATACACATAAATATGGAAGTGCCGACAGGCCCAGTGGATGGCAATTGCCTCCCTCTCTATCTGAGAGTAGCGCTGCTCAGTTTCTGTGAGGGAGCGGCTTGAGTAGGCAATCGGGGCCCATTCGTCATTGCGTTGTTGTTGCGTGAGCACTGCCCCTAGCCCATAGGGACTGGCATCAACGGCGACATTTGTGGGCCGGGCAGGGTCAAAATATGACAGCGTGGTGTCAGCCGAGAGAGCGGCTTTAGTGTCTTTGAAGGCTTGTTCTTGGTCGGGGCCCCACTGCCACGTGGTGGACTTCGTCAGCTCCCGGAGGTGCTTCGTGATGTTGGTTAGATCCGGGATGAAACGCCCACAGAAGTTTACCATCCCTAGGAAACTCCGTACTTCTGAGATGTTGGAGGGCGCCGGGGCTTCCTGAATGTCTCGCACCTTGTCGGGGTCTGGGGCCACTCCTTTGTCCGAGAACGTGTAGCCAAAGAAGCTGATTTTGTTCTTCAAGAACTGGCACTTTTCTTTGTGCAGGGTGAGTCCGGACTCTTTGATCCGCTGGAGAACGTTGCGGAGTCTTCGGTGGTGATCCTCCACTGACGAGGCGTATACCAACAGGTCGTCACTCACGTTCAAAACTCCTGGGAGTCCACTGAGGACTTCTCTGTGGTGTTCTGGAACACCTCAGCGGCACTCGAGATCCCAAAATTGAGGCGCTTGTATCGTCTAAGGCTGACGTGGGTGGAGAATGTGGTGATGTACCTGTAGTCCGGATGTAGGGGCAATTGGTGATATCCTGAACGTAGGTCCATCTTTGAGAACCACACTGCACCATTCAGCTCCCCTAGGATGTCATTGATGGTCGGGGTTAAGTGACGTTCCCTTTTTACGGCTGCATTTGGGAGGCGCATGTCAACGCAGATGTGGACCTGCCCTGGCTGTTTTGGTTTTCTCGCCACCACAATCGGGGACACCCACGGAGTAGGCCCGCTGACCTGCTCTATGATCCCTTGCCGCTCCAGCGCCTCCAGCTCGTCTTCGACTTTTTGTCGCAGGTGGAATGCTATGCGCCTATGCCTCAGCGCTACCGGTTGAACTGATTGGTCAATGTGGAGAGAGACTTCTTTCCCTTTTAGGCATCCAATTCCTTTGAAGATGTCGTCGAATTCCTCCATGATGGCCGCTAGTTCCTCTTCTTGGACAGCGAGAGCAAAAGAGATCAGCCTCAGCTCTTCTGCTGTCTGGCCGCTTACCAGCATTCCGCTTCCTTCTTTGGTCACGTACACTGTAGTGGGGATCTTGATATCCTGATGCCTGAGTTCTGTTTTGAAGCATCCCAAGAGTGGGATGGGTGTCTTCTGTCCATAGCCAAATACTCGAATCCTTGCTTCGCGCAAGGGTGGGTGTGGACTCAATTGGTTATATACGTTGGCGGCCATCAGTTCGATTGAGGCCCCTGTGTCTATGGTGGCCTGCACGTCTTGGCGGTGAATCTGGATTCGGCACTTTGGGAGCCTGCGTCTTTTCCGTGGCGGTTGATCCACTGCGAATACATAATGGACGGGGTAATCTCCCGTGTCGTCGTCCATGTCTTCGCTGTCTTGCGTTTCAGCTACGGTCTGGGCCGTTTCCTTCCTGGGCTTCGACGACCTGCACACTGCCGCGAAATGGTTCATCCATCCGCAGGCCGTGCATCTCTTCCCTTTCGCCGGGCAGTCCTGCATGCGGTGGGGCGTGCCCCCACAGTAGCCACATTCCTTCTTCCTATCTTGCGGACGTTTCCCCGGGCTCTGGCGCGACTTGGCTTTCACCACGTTCACCTGCTCCGCCACGTTCACCTGCTCCGTCTTGATGGGGCGGTGGAGGGTGGCCTCCATGTGGGATGCTCTGGCCTTTGATAGTTATTTTGACCGTCCCAAGGTGAGGATATCAACCAAGGATTTGCCAGATTCCTGGAGGATGTTCTCTCTGAGCTTTGATGAGTAGCAGCCTTGTATTATCTGGGCCCTGATCTCCTCTTGTTCATCCTGGAAGCTGCACGTGCTGGCGAGCTCTTTCAAACGTCCATGGAATGTGTCTAACGACTCCTCCGCTTCTTGTTTGGCCTGGCGAAAAATGAATCTTTCATAGTCCTTGTTCGCCATCGGCTCAAAGTGCGCATTAAGAGCATTGAGCAGTGTCACGTACGTTTTGGGGGTAGCCTCTACCAGCGTTTTGTAGATGCGGTGTATGTCCTTGCCCCCTAGGTGGAGGAGCAGTGCTTTACGCCTTTCGCAGGCTATTCCCGCCCCTTCAAAATAGAACTGGAGGCGCTCTGTCCAGTCCCTCCATTTTGGGGCCAGGGAAGAGGGGGCACCGTCCACTATGAAGGGCTCAATGGCAGGAATTGTCACCATCTGGATGTAGACGCGGGCGTACTTCGTGGCACGTGTACTGCCTCTTTGTCAGGTCAGAGGGCAGCCGCCTAGCCGAGGTCGAACTTGGGCCCTTGGAGCTTGTGCACCGTGGTAGTCAGGTTGCCCTAACCACCAACGTCCACCAGGGGGCACTGGAGAAACAGTTCTGTGTGAAGTCACAGGTCAGGGAGACGAGGGTTGATCACGCCTGTGGATTCTGGCTCTGGCTGGGGCTGCAAGGCCCTCTCACGTGGTGGCAGGCTGGTTCTTACCGGGGCTGCAGGGCCCTCTCCAGTGGCAGCAGTTTGCTAGCTTGTGGAACACTGTGGAGCTGTGCAGCAATGCAGCGTGAGTTCAACACCACCGTCGTCGCCAGTGTAACGATGCTGCTGCGCGATAATGGGGACGCGCTGTGGCCGCTAATAAAATACGCTACGCGGGCATTAGTGTTTGCGGCGCGGTCCCGACTAACTCCCTCGGGCCACGCCTCTTTATTTTATAGAAACGCATGGCGTCACACGCCAGCGCTAATATGTACATACCGGCCGCGGGTAGACTGAACCGCTACCCCGCCGGTGAACATTACAGTACCGATCGCTCGAAAAATCTCCATCTTTTCCAAAAGAGCCACTGATTCTTCTCTGTTAACTAAGGAGAAGAAATCTGCACCTGCTATAATCCGATTTTAGTACCACTTATAACACTGCGATGGGGCAGCATTGCCTTCCCATTGGTGGAGCCCTTGAATAAATAGGTAAATGCAAATCCAAGCCCATCATGCAAATCCCACCTCGGAATCTCGCTAAGAAAATCCCAGCAGGAAAAAGCTATACTTTCAACACTATGAGTTGAATAATGAGTACCACTGAGTTGGAGAATAGTAAAGTCTGTTATTTATAATGTCACAAAGCTTCAACAATGTGACAGAGGTAGCCCAAAGAAGCATTGGCAAAGTCAATAGATTTGATTCTCGAATTTGAGCGCTGACAAAAGCTATTAAAAAAATGCCTACTTCATTGCAAAACAATTAATAAAAAAGGATTTTTTTTTGCCCATACAATGCATGGATGAGGAAAATAATTGTGGTATGACAGTGTACTTTTCAGGTGTAAAATAGTCTCTTTAGCATTGGACGCAGAAGGATACACCTAAAGAGCCAGTAGCAAGAAGGTGAGACTAAAGTACTCCCATGTCCTGGTCCAATTTGGGATTGATGCTGTCTCAAGCCTATAACTGAAGGCTCTTAAGTCAAAGAAGCCAATAATTAAAGAGGGCTAAACCAAAGACCTTCAAGTCACTTGAAATTGCACGAGCACCATTATATCACAAACCTAACAAGCACTGAAAACCTAATATGTTTGTTTTTATAAAGCAGAAGCACACACAATATAGGGGAACATGTAGACATGCAGAACGTCACAGCTACAGACCAGATTCCCACACACAAACACACCCAAATAAATGGTTAATCAGCCACAAACAACATGCGTATCCACCTCTGCGTACAAACACAAACAAAAGCACAGTGACAACATACAGTCACCCATGTACACAGTCAACACACAAATAGATTGTATTGTATTGTAATTGCATTTATATAGCGCTTTCTACCCCTGACGAGGCGTTGAATCGCTTTTTTGGCGAGTAGCACACTACTCCGGAACCCATAAAGTATTAGTGTTGAATTAGTATAGTGAAATATGAAAGTAATTTGAGCGGTGGATATGTTAGTCAGTTATTTGGATTGAGAAGGGTAGGGGAGGGATAGAAGAGGAAAAAAGGTTTGCATTTATATAGCGCTTTTTACCCCTGATGGGGTGTTGAAGCATTTTTTTGGTGAGTAGCACGCTACTCCGGAACCCATGAAGGATTAGTGTTGAGAATTAGTATTGTGAAATATGAAAGTAATTTGAGCGGTGGATATGTTAGTCAGTTATTTGGATTGAGAAGGGTAGGGGAGGGATAGAAGAGGGAAAAAGGTTTACATTTATATAGTGCTTGCTACCCCTGATAAGGTGTTGAAGCACTTTTTCGGTGAGTAGCACGCTACTCTGGAACCCATAAAGGATTAGTGGTGAATTAGTATAGTGAAATATGAAATTTGAGAAGTGGACATGTTAGTCTGTTATTTTGATTGAAAAGGATAGTGGAGGGATAGAAGAGTGAAGGATATAGACTTTTTTGTTTGTTTGTTTGTTTTGGAAGTCATAGCAGTAAGAGGAGGCTTGGGATGAGTGAAAATGGATGTGGAGGGGAAGAGTCAGAGGGAGGAGTTTAGAAAGGTGTGTTTTGGGGGATCGGTATAGTAAAAGAGGTGTCAGATGATGCAAGGAGGGGTAGAGTAGGAGAGAGTCTAGAAAGGGTTATTTTGGGGATCATAGTAGTGGTATGGGATTTGGGATAAATGAAAGAGTGGATGTAGAGGATATATTGTTAAAGGTATAGGGTGAGAAATAGAGTAGTGCATTGGAAAGAGTAGTAGAAAGAAGTTTGAGATGAGTCAGAAAGTTGGGGTAGAAGATATATTAAGAGAGGTATAGGGTGATATATACATATCACACATACATAAATACAGGTGCACACCCACCTAGGTACAGGTCAGTGGATGAGATACATTTGCCCTTTATGATATAGGAAATCTGACAGTTTATGTTTTGAATTTTTAAGGCATTTCATTTGCCTCCTTAGTTGAAATTTTGATACAGATCATGTATCAGCCGCAATTACGAAACATAGTTGGTGTTCTCCACTGTCTGAGTGTCGGAAATTTTGAAAAAATATGTGTCAGAAGAATTACACGTAGGTGGCTATTGAAAACTTTGACAACATACCACAAAGAAAAATATACCCAAAAGATATTTTCGTCAGCAGTCGAGTATTCTGAATAATAAGCAGATTACAGCAGTGCCTGACCTAGAAATGGCTGCTGTGAGAACATGCACCCCTTTAACCTGCCTGCGGCCATGAAAAGAGCAGATGCCAAACTGGAATAATGCAACAGTAAAACTCCATGTTGTGTGCGACACTTGCATTCCCAAAAAAACACCAACAACAGACAGCTTAGAAAATTGCACACCAACGCCTAGTCCATTTTCTACATACATTAAAATAGATGTGCCATAAATGGTTCCTATTGCATCAACAACAAACATATTTGAATAGTATGATTCACAAAAAAGAGGCTGAGACAAATAAATAGCACTTTTCACTATTTGTAAGGTAAGTAAAATTATGTGGTGCAACGATCAGGGAGCCAACCTCCTAACTCCCCCTATGAGAACAAGTTCTCATAAAAAAAATCAAAAAAAAAAAGATGATCAACACTCAAAATATATTTAGTTCATTATACAGGAAGTACAATCAGAGAATATTTTCTCTGTAGCTACATGAGATTTTTATAAAAAGAAAAGAGACAAATAAAGGACACTGATGAAAATTGAAAACGGAGTCTGTGCCATATATGAAAATATTCTCTGATTGTACTTCCTGTATAATGAACTAAATATATGTTGAGTGCTGATCATCTTTTTGGGATATATTTGAATAGTATGTATGTGTATATGTGGTATCCGAATAGCACAATCCTCACCGAGAGGCAATAGAGCGCTGTACACGATCGAAGGCAAAGATATAGGGAACATGTGATAGGCAACATAGTGCAATAGCTAAACTTGACATGCTCTGCATGTTGCATATATTATTCAGAGGCAACTAAGGCAATGCTTTAACACTGCACAATGACCCATTAGCCCATTTTCAATACGACATACAACAGATTTGCCATGAAGGTGCTAAAACACTACAAAAGCAACAAACCCTAAAAAGTTATTATTAATTTCACATACCCAGCATCAAAACCTGTGTTTCGCCCTATTTGATCAATCTTTCTTTTTTTTAAGTATACTTTTCAGATGCTCTGAATGTTTGTAGAGTCAGACCATTATTAAATGCGGTATCCTCAGACCTAGAACTTCTGGGAACATTTTATAAAATTACTGGCTAATCCATCTGGAGTAAGGTCATAGAACGTTTTGTCTGAATCAAAATGTTCCAAATTATTGGGCAAAATACATTATTGGGAAGCAACCAGACCTTGAAGACCTTCATCGGATTTGGAGCGGGTTGAGGGCGTGTGGCACAGGGCTATCTTGGCTCCTTCCTGGTCAGTCGATTGTACATTTTGTGAAGGTCCCTTGTGATATTCCACAAGTATGGATTGTTAACCATTTTTAGGTCTCGCCTAGCGAATGCAGCGCATGCGCTGCTTCGCCTTGGCGAGACTGTTGTTGTCGGTTTGGTGCACGAAGGGAGACAAAACATGTGCGCGCCCGGACAGCCGATGTGCACGCTCATGGCGTCTGCATCAGCTTGGGCCCGGACAGCACATGGGCACGCGCACGGCGTGTCTTTCAGCTTGGGCCCGGACAGCACATGGGCACGCGCACGGCGTGTCTTTCAGCTTGCGTCTGTTTTTTTTTACCAGCGTGGCAAGCCGCATGCTCAAAGCGGCCATCCTACCAAGTCTTTTCTATTTCTTACTTTTGTTACAATCTCAGCACCTGTGCGGGTGCGCAATTGCATCAAAATTAAAGAAATGGAAAAACATGGTGCAGCGGGAGCATCGGCTGG
The DNA here is from genome assembly GCA_963921515.1 of Calotriton arnoldi. Lineage (NCBI taxonomy): Eukaryota > Metazoa > Chordata > Amphibia > Caudata > Salamandridae > Calotriton > Calotriton arnoldi. The sequence continues at coordinate 102,734 of CAWUFW010003638.1, forward strand.
AAGGGGTGAGGAGGTGCTGCCATAAGCCCTGAAGAATTACTGTATCAGGGTGCCAAAGCTCTCCCCCAGTGCTTTCATTTTTCGTTTAACCAGCGCGGCAGTTTGCCACGGTAACGAGTCTCGTGTAGTGTGACTGACAATTTATTCACTTACAGCCCTCAATTCAAAAACGAATTCCTGTTTTTCTTTACGCATCACCAGTGCTGAAACCAAACTCTGTTAGCAACTTCATTGAAATATGCATTCAGAGTATCAAATCTTAGTTAAAATTGCAGCCAGCAACCCCAAATTATTTAATAAAATTGGATTTCAGTCTAGTGTTGCTGTCTCTATAGCACACTTGTGTTGTCTTCAATTGTTTTTGTGTCTATATGAGTGCTCTAATTAAGTCCTTGAAAGGCTTAATCTTTGCCAAACTGAAGGAAAAAAAATTGTAACTTGGATTTAAATGAGAAAAGTATTACCTACCTCATAAAAGAACACAGCCTCTCATCTTTAGGTTTGTTGTCTTTAAGTATGCAGTCACATAAACTACTTATAAGGAACACTTTGATAAACAATCACCATCTCAGCAACTTGTGATTCTCTTTAAAATACAAACTCACAGTTACGACTTACTTCTAGCTGTCAAGGTTATTTAACTTCTCCTTTAGAACTACATATAACAAGCATTTGCAATGCAATAGGTCTTGCATTACTGAAAGTTTGACCTATTGGAGTTGCAAATAATAATGCAATGCCAATAGCTCAAACTTTCAGTAATGCGAGACCTATTGCATTGCAAATGCTTGTTAATTCTATATATGGTGCCATTAAGAATATTGCAGGACTCTGATGGGGAAATATTTGATTCACTATTGGAAACTAAAACCATACACAAACTTCCTTCAGTTAGAATCTGTGTGTTCTGCATGCTGTATGCTGTGGTGGGCAGAAGCAAAAAGTGAATGACAAACAAGCTAATGGACGAAAAAGGCTGGGCTTTATTTTTAGAAATGGTACAAATCTATTTTTATTATGATTTTGTTTATAAAAACGTGGCTGGAAAAATAGCTAAAGTGGTCTCTAGACCAGAGCTAACTGCGAAACAATTAAATTTTATTTACCACTGATAACTTTATCATGAATTGCATGAAAGCACTGTCCATTCAGCCAGTGCTAACATATAGAAACAGTACAATATTAAAACTGTATGCATCATGCATAGCTCTTACATTCCTCAAATACAACAAATGACAATGTGTAAAAGAACGGTATGCCAAACCCATTTGTCTGTATTCCCATTGCTTTATATTTGATCTGTAACGCCAAACTTAAGCCCCTACCTTAACCCCAGTGTTTGCGCCTGTACAAGCACTACTTCTCTATTTCGTGGTGTCTAGGATTGCCATTAGCCAAGACCATTTGATTTCACTCACATTATTTATAGTCTGTTCTTATATACAGGGGCTTTTAGTCAGCTTTCTTCGTCTATTGGTCTGTCATGATGTCATTAACTTATTTTTCCACCCACAATGGCTTACAGAATGGAGCAAAGGTTCCGCCAACTTTAGCCACTGGCTAACTTTATTGAAAGTGACTGCATTCTTCCATGTCAGGAGCAGCACATCCACACACAAAGTAGTTTCCTTCAGTGCCAGAGACTCATCTGGCAATGTGTGCTTTTGAGACCAAAAATATTTTTGAGTTTAGCCATTTTCTTTTAGATTGGTTAGGGCCAGGCAGTTTCCTAACATTAAAGTGTTGCAAAAATGAAACAAGCTGTGACAAAGTCCAAAGGCTGGCCTGGTGAACAACACCCAATCTATTAGCTTAGCCAATGCTTAATTTTTTGATGCTTTATATGTTGGTCAGGTCACTTCATTAGGTTATTGCTTACTTAAACTGGAGTTCCTGCGGAATGTTCATCCAGTTACTAGCTGACTGTTCTTAGAAAAGGTAAGAGGACATTTTGTAAAGATCAAGATGTTGAAATTTGTTGGGCAAAATACATTTGTTGAGAAGCAACCAAACAGTGGCGTAGCTAGTGAGGGGTGGTCCGCTCCGGACGGCACTGCTTTTGGGAGCGGCAGAGGTGAGAAAGTAGTGTCTGTCGACTACCACCATCCCCACGCCCCGAGACACAAGTCGTCCGTCGGCCGCCAGATCCCCCCTTGGAAAAGTTGTCTGTTGGCCACCATCCCTGCACGGCTCTTACCTTCACCAGGCGGCAAATTTAGGGTCCGCCCCGTGTGGCAGTAGATCTAGCTAACCCACTGCAACCAAATAACACCATGGAGACCTGGAGATCAAAGCGGCCGTTGGGGGAGGTGGGGGGGGGGGTTTCCAGGGTACTTTGTCTCCTTCCTGGCCAGTCAACTGTGGATTGTGGGAGTTAGTAATTTAATACTTTCCCTGTGCCAGTACACGTTGTGGCGCCTATATGTTTCCATCTGTACACTGGCTGTTAGGAGTGTTTCTACATTAATAGACACAGGAGTCCATGAGAATGCAGATGACACTGAATTCGTTTTACAGGTTACATCTTTGGCAGATGCCAGTCACTTAGGCACTGCCTTTATGTCATAAAGAACTTTAGGGCTATTTACCATCTCAAACGATCCAGCAGACAGCTTTCCCTCCTCAGTAGTCTCTGTGCCTGTGTCTTACTGAACTAGCCGGAAAAATAAGTTTACCCCCAGCTGATTTTGTGGGCCTGACCTGACGGTTTTGTTGTACATTCTAAACGTAAAATATTTTTGCCCATATTTAATAAAGTAATGCATTTGTGTATTTGCTAGTTTTAAATGTATCAATCAAGTGATGCTTGTATAGCATGGCTTATCACCCGAGAGAGTATCCATGCGCTGTGCTGCAGGTATAAGTGGAATCGCCAGGTCACGAGTCCCTTCCTGAAGTGGGTCAACGAGGGTGAGAGTGGAGGTGGAGGGCGTTCCAGGACTTGGCAGCGAGGTGGGAGAAGGAGCGCCCTCAGGAGCGGCATTGGCGGATGCGAGGTATCTGTGCAAGGGCGAGGCGTGCGGAGCAGAGGTTCCTGGGAGGTCGGTGAAAATGCAGTCAGTGGTTCATGTAGGCGGGTCCTTGGTCATCTAGGGCTTTCTGGTGTGGGTCAGAAGCTTGAATTGGCATCTTTTCTGGACGGGGAGCCAGTGGAGGTCCTTCTTGTGCTGAGTGATGTGGGTCCTCTTGGGCAGGTTGAGGACCAGTCTGGCTGCTATGTTCTGGATCGTCTGGGGTCTTTTCATGCGTTCGGTGGTGTTGCCGTAATCCAGCCGGCTGGTGATGAGGGCCTGCGTCACCGTTCTCCTGGTGCTGATGGGCAGCCACTTGAAGATTTTGCGGAGCATGCAGAGTATGTGGAAGCAGGCTGAGGGGACGGCCTTGACCTGACATTTCATTGAGAGTTCGCTGTCCAGGATGATGCAGAGATTACGGGCCTGGTCTTTCGGAGTGTGGGTGGGTCCTACTTCCGATGGCCACCAGGAGTCATTCCAGAGGGCAGCGGTGTGTTTGCCGAAGATCAAAACTTCGGTTTCGTCTGTGTTGAGCTTCAGGCAGCTGTTCTTCATCCAGGTTGAGACGTTCTTCATACAGTCGTGGAAGTTGCTCTTCGCCGAGGTGGGGCCTGCTGAGAGTGAGAGGACAAGCTGAGTATCGTCGGCGTAGGAGATGATGTTGATGTCATGTAATCTGACGGTGTATGTGAGTGGTGTCATGTAGATGTTGAAAAAGGTTGGACTGAGGGATGAGCCTTGAAGGATGCTGCAGATGGTGTGCTTGGGTTGTGATTTGAAGGGAGGGAGGTGGACTCTCTGAGTGCGCCCCAAGAGAAATGATGCCATCCATCTGAGCACATCGTCTGTGTTTCCGATGAGGTGCAGTTGACTGATGAGTGTGTGGTGGGAGATGGTGTCAAAGGCTGCGGAGAGGTCGACCAGGATCAGGGCGCTGATTCTTCTCTGTCGAGTAGGGTGCAGATGTCTTCTATTGTGGTGATCAGAGCAGTCTCAGTGCTGTGGTTGGCTCTGAAGCCTAATTGGAAGGGGTTGAGCAGGTTGTTTCTCTCCAGGTGTTCGGTGAGTTGGAAGTTGATGGCCTTCTCCAGGACTTTGGGGGAAAATGGGAGCAATGAGTTGGGACGGTAGTTCTGGAGCTCGATGGGGTTCTGCAGAGGGTTTCTTGAGGAGGGATCTCACCTCTGCGTGTTTTCAGGTATAGGGAAAATGTGGCTGTGGTGATGGAGGCATTGATGATGGTGTTGAGCTGGTGGCTAATCTCATCTCTTCCGAGGTTGAAAAGTCGGTGGGGGCATATGTCGGTGGTTGCTCCAAAGGGGATGGAGCTCATTAGAGTATTTGTGTTCGGTGTGCTGAGTGTTTCCCATGCGGTAAGCGGGTGGTCGGCGGTGGTGGTGGTCGATGGGATGCTGAGGAGGTCAGTGGGTTGGGGATTGAAATTTCTGTAGATGGTTGCTATCTTGTTGTGGAAGTGGTCAGCAAGGGCATTGTAGAGTTCCTGTAAGGAGGGGATCAAGTTGTTGGTGGTTGACAGGCAGGTGAACTCTCTGACAATGGTGAAGAGTTCCTTGGTTTGGTTGGCACTGAGCTCGATCTGGTGAGTCACGGCCTCCTTTTTTGTGGCTTTGAGCTGGCGGTGGTAGTTGTTGAGGGCCGACTTTAAGGTGGTTTGGTCGGTGCGGTTCCTGCTGGCACGCTATCTTCTTTTCAGTTTTTGCAATCTGCACTTCGACGTGCTGAGGTCCGGGGTGTACCTGCTGGCTCGTTTGGTCGGTCTGTGCGTTTTGACATGTTTGGTGTGAGCGACACAGTCGGCGGCACTGGTGATCCAGGCATTAAAGCTCTCTACTGCCTGGTCCGCGTTGGTGGTGATGTTAGGCTGTGTGATGCTTAGAGCGTCAGTCCATTGGTGCTGAGTGACCTTGGTCCAGCTGCGGAAGGGCCGCTGTGGCAGTTGGTGGTAGTGCGGGGGATTCCGGCAATGGCAGCTCCTCTGCTAAGGCAGAGGAGCTTTGCCCCACTGCGCAAAAAGGAAAAATAAAATGACAATAACTATCGTTATTATCGTTTTATTTTATACCATTGTATGCAGTCAGTGGTCTTGTTCAATGTGGGGCGGGGCGGGGCTGGCCAGAGCAGGAGAGGAGTGGTTTGCACTCCCTAAGTGTGCATGAACTGTTTGGCCGGCCCTCTTGGGCCGACCAAACTGTTCATGCACACTTTGCATGTTCCTACCAGGCTGCATTACGCAGCCTGGTGAGGAACATGCACAGCCTCCCTGTTCCCGTCTGAGCACCGAACTACAGAACTCAGACCAATCACAACGCTGCATTACAGAGTTGTGATTGGCTCAGGGGAGCCTGTGTGCCGGGTGCTTCCTGTTGCCGGCCGGACTGGAGAAAGGAAGAGGATACAGGGGAGGCGGCGGCCGTCCATTCCGAGGTAAGTGTTTTTTTTCTTAATTAAACTCCCCCTGCCCACCACCCCCATCCGGTAGCGGCCGCTACTGGATTCCGGTGAGGGTGAAGTGTGCTATGGAGTGGTCAGACCAAGTGAGTTCCGAGGTGTGGCTGCATCCGATTCTGTTGCTGGACATGAAGCTGGGTTCTCAGCGTGTGTCCTGCTTTGTGCGTTGGGTCTGTGACCAGCTGCTTGAAGCCGATGTTGTCTAATCTTTCCATGAGGTCAGTGGAGTTAGTGTCAGTGGGGTCGTCCAGGTGGAAGTTGAGGTCTCCCAGGACGACATAGTGTTCGGATTTAATGGCGAGAGGGGTAATTAATTCAGCGATATCGTCTCTGAGGCCGGTTCGCGGTCCTGCAGGTCTGTATGCAAGGGTGCCTTTGATGGTGGTTTTGTCATCGGTGTGGAGCTGGAAGTTTATGCGTTCCATGATCGGTGTGGTTTGGTCATCGGTTATGGTGCAGGCGATTCCTAGTGTACGATGGTGATGCCACCTCTGTGTCTGTTGGTGCAGTTGCGGTGTCTCCTCTTGTAGCCTATGGGTGTTGCTGTGGTGATGTCCGGGGCCGATGCAGGGGTGAACCAGGTCTCTGTAATGAAGGTCACATCAGGGGCGAGGGTGGAGATTGTGCCCCAGACTTCGGTGGCGTGTTTGCTGAGCGATCTGGCATGGACCAGGATGCAGCTGAGTTGTTCCGGGGAGGCCACAGCCGGCGACGCTGGTGTGGCGCTGGTTGCTATGATGGTGGTTGTTGCTGGGGTGGAGGTGAACCGGCAGTGGATGCAGGTGAAAGGTCCAGGGAGCGGAGGTCTGTGGCGGAGTATCTGTGGGAGCGTGGAGATCCAGGGTTCCTGGCCCTGGGAGCGGCCCAGGTGCGGATAGGCTTGACTTTGCGCTTTTGGCACGCCGGCGGCATGGCAGCGCTGCAGCTTCCATAAGTAGTCCTGGGAGGTGGGAGGGACTGGCAGGAATGCGGGAGGGCAGCGATCTGGACAAAACGGCAGGAGCGGGCAAAGGCCTGGAGCAGGGGGATAAAAGAAAACGCAAGCACTAGGGGCATAAAGTGGAAATAAATTAAATTAACCATCGCAAAAAGGAGCTAACAGAATTACAAGGGCCAAATAGAACTACCTGTAGAATTAGCAGTACGCCTGGCAGTCAGCGGGGCTGGGTATTGAACTGGTGGCCTTGAAGGCTGTGCAAAACAGCACAGTCATGGGGAGCTGCACAGCGGCAGCGGGGGGAGCGGCGCAGAGACCAGGGGTCAGAGGCTACCTTTGGTCATCTGGAAGACCAAAAGATGTTTTTATCAGGAGATCAAAAAATGTTTTTCATCTGGAGATTTCTGCTCTCTGGTCAAGACCAAGTCTTTCAAAAAATGCGGAAGAAGAAAGGGAGTTTGGTTCAGGTGAGTACGAGCAAAGGCTTTATTTTGAGTTTGGCAGACAGGATATTCCGTCATACATTTGGTGGATGTCCCGTCCACTGTATTACAAGTGCATTACAGCCTGTAGCACTTGTAATAGGTCAGACAGGATATCCATTTTGTTTGAATCTCATCAGCCAAACTCTAAATAATACCCTAAATCCTCTATGGCGTATCATTTAATTGCAGATGCCTGTTTTTATCATGTTGCTCATGTGCTGCGCACTTGCTTTTGGCTTTTCATGAAAACAATCCCTCACCATTTAGTCTTTGTATTTCAGATCTCCTGGGTAACCGTTCAGCAATAAATTTGTTTTTCCCAAAGATTTGAGGTAATCACGTCCCATGCCATGTGTACGCCGACGATCTTGTCCTCATGGACTATACTCCAATCGGCCTGCAGTATAAACTCAAAACTCTCTATGCAAATTGTGAGAGCAACAAGCTCATGATAAACAGCCAAAACAAAGACATAAGTGTATTCAAAAAGACCACAAAAGTATGCATGGTTTCTCAACAGCACTCCCTTAGAACAAATCAGGGAATACAAGAGCCTGATGCTTTATTTTTCTGGCAATTTGTGAAGGGACACGCACTTTAGCATGTTAAAAACGTCCTTAATTGCAACCACTAATGCACTAAAAAAGTTGTGATGCCTGATATGGTGGGCCATCAGCAGACCCATTAAAAAATAAAACACAGGGCAAACTGGTCCCTCAAGCAATCCATGGGGCAGAGCTTCTGTTTCTTGATAATAATAGAGTAAGTTGGGCTCCTGTGGAAAGGGTGTGTCTTAAAAAGCTATTCTTTGTACCCAAAAATGCAATGATTCAAGCTATATGCCTTCATCTAGGCTTAACCTCTTGGGCCTTATTAGCAAAATCTCCTAAACTGCGGCTTTTATCTTCCCTTTTAAAGAATGAGACTAGTTCAAATTATTAGGGGTGCTCAATCCCGCTTTGATCCTCTGTCCTGCCAAATCACCAAATTTGCTATAAATTCTCAGTTTAAATTTGATACATTCAATCTTATGACGCAAATGAAAATACAAAACGTAAAAAACCTACTTGCAGAAACGGCTAGAGTTCTTAGCTCATGGGCAGATAGGAATTACCTGTTGTCTAAAAAATCAGTAACCCACTCTATCAAAAAGACCCAGGGGTATTTCAATTTTTTTCTAAAATTGCCAATAAGGGAATTAGAAGTCAACTTCTACGGATCCGTATTGGTGTAGACCATATATGGAGATTCTGCTCCCATTGAAAGAGTATCCACTGAAGTCAGGGCTACTGCCCATGTGCTCTTGGTGTGAAACATAGTATAACTCATCTACTTCTTGACTATCTATATTTTAAAGTGATAAGAAAATGATCCTTCGCCCAATTTGTAAAGGGATTGGAGCCCTCACAAGGGTAGTTAAGTGCTTTTGCACTTAATTTGAAATGAAGTCCTTCGACGCTGCGATAGCAGTTGTGAGGTTTATTAATGCAATTCAGGAAAACACAGCTTTATAAGGAAAACAAAACACTGTGAAACCTCCTGTCTAAAGTTTTTATCATCATCCTTTGTATAGATTGATATTAAGTATCTAGATCTCTAAACGTGCAGTCGCAATTTTAGGAATATCTTGTAGATGTTAGGCAGAGTGGATCTGGTTGGCAACTTTGCTATTTTAAACTGAATTTTAAACGAGAGGTTTATAAATGTAATTATGAATTAGTCAGTATTTGTAAAAGTTGATTTTCAGCCCAGAACTGATGCACTGCATTTTTTTTTAATGATTGGAACTCTTAAGATGCTTTGGTAGTAATCCAACTAATTGTTCAATGTTACGATGTGCAAATATAGCTCTTGTAGGGATTACTTTATGTAGAATATAATGTATGAAGCCTTTGTATGCCTATGTGTGATTTTAAAATATTTATTATTTCTATAAGATGAATTCGTGAAAAAAATATGAAAACATCCTCCCCTTTAGGAATTTATTGAAAACTCAATAAGTTCTATTTCAATTATTTGCTTTGTTGCTTTATGTAACTATTTGTACAAACACATAAAAACCTGTTCTAGTGAAGGAATATTTAAAGGTCACACACTCCGAGTATAAATCATTATACAATAAGGCTATTTCAAACTTGAAATGACATTACAACCAGCATTTGACAATTGCCTAGGACAGAGTTTTTGCCATTCAAATACTCTTGGGTAAAGTCAATAAAACAGTGGCGGCTGCTCCAATTTTAGGGTGGTGCGGCAACGCGGGGGGTCAGGGGTGAGGGGAAAATTATTTAAACAAAAACGTACCTGCTTCTGTACCCGCCACATCGGTGCTCCTCTTCAAACGCTGGTCACGCTGCACAGGCTCCCAGGGACCAATCACAGTGCTGCTCTCATGCTGGTAATACCACCATGTGAGTAACGCCGAGATTGGCCTGAGCGGGCTGACTTGACGCTCGCTCAGGCCCAGGAAGCATGGGCCTTTTCTGCAACCCGGCTGTACAGCACAGCTGGGTTGGAGAAACATGAGGGCTCATGTCTGTTTGGCCAGCCTGAGACGGCCGGCCAAACAGACATGCGCACTTACAAGTGCCCAAAGACTCCTCCCTGACTGTGACACTCAGCAAGATGGCCCCGCCCTAACCTCAGCTGGGAGTAATGAAAAAAAAATGATAAAGTGGTTTTATTATCATTTTATTTTTCAGTGGGGCGACGCTTCTCCACCATTACAGCGGAGCCACCCTTGCAATAAAAACAAATCCAATCAAAATCTTTAAATATAATTGCAGGGCTTAAATATAGAAATGAAAACAGAAACTACCCCTATTTTTATCTAATTACTGGATGGGTGTCTTAATTTTTGAGGGTTGCCTGCAACAACAAGGCCCAAATTCATGAAGGAAGTAAGTGTGGGTCGAGCTGCCGGGGGGGGGCAAAGTCGACACCTGGCATGCCAGAGGCTGTGGATTTAAAGATGTACAGTCCATAATAATACATCATATGACGCGTACAGCCAACATGAACTGGAAATATAGTTTTTCAGTTTTTCTACAACAAATATACACCAAAGATATTCTACTCACTGCTTTCAACGGCAGTTTGCAGCTGGAAACTAAAACATCCTTGCAAGGTAAACGTTATTTACAGTATGTTAATATTGTCATAGCAACCAACAGCGTCTACTCTGGGAACATCAAACTTACAGTATCACCATGGAAGTCTAAAGGCATTTATAAACCACCTAACCTTTGGTCTCCTGATTTATGACGTCATTGAAACTCCTCAGTAGTCATATGGGTACTAACCACTGTTTCCACCAGGCAGTATGCCAACAGTGAGTGTACTAGCATGCGCCCATCAAGCACAGGCAAATACACATACTTGCTGTGTTCTTCAGCTTTGTATCCTTGCTTTGCACAGTCACTGATGTAGAATGTAGGCATATGTCAGTAGGTAGTGCCAGCACTTTAACCATGTTGATCAGTTAAGGCAATTCTAAGAGTCCATATAATGTGCTAATTGTTCTAATTACCCAACTCAGTGGTACTCATTTTTAACAGAAGAATGAGATGTTGAGTCAGTGTTGCCTGAATGTTAGTCATTGGCCTCTGATTAAATGAAGTTATCTGCAGAAGGTTATCAGCCAAATAAGGTAATGTATGTCAGGGGTGCATATTCACCAATTGCATTTTGTAGTGTGTTGAGTAGTCCTACAATAGTACTACTCACATACTACAAAATGCTATTCTCTAACATACGTTCGGAGGTCTCTGCCTTTGCCGCTCTATATTTTAGTAGTAAAGTGGGAAGGACAGGGCAGACTGGCAGGAAAATGGTGAATACTAATTACTAAATGGGAGGGGATTTGAGAGGAGTAAGGAGGGGTTAAGAGAAGGTGAGGGAGGGGTAAGGGAGGATCGTGCACTCATCAACAAAACAGTAAACACATTCCTGTTCACAAGCTTCACTTTTAAAGCTACTACAGACAAAAAAGACCATAATAGTAGAAAATGGACTCCAGCTTAGACCTGGAGTAAGTCCAGCACCACATATGGCAAAAACACTGGTACTGCAAAACCCTTCTATAGAAAATAATGGAGGTACTCCATTAGTTTGATTTACGGTACTGCAACATCTTCCCCGCACTACCACTGGTGAGCACCTTGTTGCCTCAGGGATATTCTGCGGTGCGCAGAATGATGAATCCCTGAGGCTTGATCCACATAGTGGACCACATTGTTGTTTCATTTGACAGATGTTTCTTCTTCGCCTTGCTTCAGCATAAAGATACAGATGCAGTAACACGTCTTGCCCCGGGACTCAGGTGGCTTTTGAGTGTTGCTCTTCTAAACCTCTCCTTGCTTACCTCTCTTTTCCAACTTCATCTCTTGTGGGTCCTGAGTACTTCTCCTCACCTTCCATTCAGCTTGGGCAGCCCTTCCATGTACATCTGTCCACGACACTCCAAAAGGTATTGTTGGAGGAATTGGGAATTCAAAAGGGGAAGAAGAGAGATACCTTATGACGCATGTTTCTATGGAGGGGTGATACTACAGACTAAACCCGTTTGTCGCTCCATTCCATCCTAACTGCCCTGCCTTCTCGAGTCCACTATGCCTAAAGACTCCCACATCTGGGATTGTTTGTGTGGACATCTGGCAATAGTTGTGATTCTTATGTTCCACACTCAATAGAGCGTTATTCGGGACAAGACCAGTCGCGGTTCGTGTAGGAGTTCCGGCCGGGCGGTGACGTGGGGCGGGGGAGGGGCAGGGTGGGGGTAGCAAAGTACAGATTATGGACCAATACAGGTAAGTAAACATTTAAATCAATAAAACGAATTTCGTTGTGAGCGCTGCATCGCCAAATGCGATGCAGTGCGCGCAACGAAATTCGTTTCATTGATTTAAATGTTTACTTACCTGTATTGGTCCGTAATCCGTACTTTGCTACCCCCACCCTGCCCCTCCCCCGCCCCACGTCACCGCCCGGCCGGAACTCCTACATGGACCGCGACTGGACAAGACACTTTTTAAGTTATGGTACCCATTTGTATCCCCTCCAAACCCTTACAAAAACGTAGGAATAATATTTAACTCCTTTTATAATGGCCCAAGACATCAGTAGCGTTGTAACTGATGGCTGATACCTTGCAAAAGTAACCAAAAAAAACCTTGGATACTAAAACACACCCAGTAGATCGAAGGAATTTCAACCATACTTGTATACAGGAGGGATCCACTGATCCCCATGCGGGTTCCAGGCATACTTGGGTGCACGGAAATCCATCTTTGAGCCAAGGTGCACCCTGGGCATTTTGATATTTGGCCTCTAGCTAGCTGCTGACTTTGATACCTGGGCAGTTTGGGTTTGCCGAACACGCTCTTACTGCATGCCCAATAGAACAGAATAGTATAACATAGACTAGAACAGAACAGAGGTGTATAAAGTGCAAAGACACAATGGGTATCCATTGGTTAGGGGCAGTGAACCATACAGAAGAATATCTCTAGGCCGCCGGCAGAGAAAAGAGCCAATTTTTGAGGACCATCTGTAAAGACATGTTTGATATTTTTTATGTGAGCAGTAAAGTTTGCACAGACTGCACAACCTGATTTAAAGTCTGACTCAAAATGTGGCCCTGCTACTAAAGCTTCCAGCTTTCACATATGGTGCAAACCCTGCGATTTGAGGCGTGGAACCGACATGTACCCACCTAGTGATGGCCTAGCCATTCAAAGTGAAACTTAACACATATTTTCAATTAGGATGATAGACTAGGTGTAAATGAGCGGCCACTGTGTCTCGTAAGTTAGGTACAGCGGCATTGTGTGTAAATCTGAAAGGTGCACAATTACACGTATGCGCTGTACCATGAGCTTTAGTGAGACGTAACAAGTGAGGCAGCATGCTTTTTAACATGCCTAGTTTTAATTCAGTTCTCTACAATTAGTCAACATGGAATTAATTTTTTTATTTTATGTGTGGCAAAGGTGACTTTTATTAGGTTGTCTTTTTTCCTCCTTTAAGAAAACATTGTTTTCCTGGTGGCCTTAATCCCTTTCCTGCAGCTAAGCCTCAGTGGCTCGGTTAAATGATTTTCACTCACTTCTCGGCAGAGGTGCACCACTGATCAAAGCTTTTCTCAACTGAAGCCTCTTGCTTTCCAGCCCTATTCTGTTTGACAGCTACCTAAATGTTCTGACACTGATCAAAGCTTGTCCTACACAAAGGCCTTTCTGCTTGTCACCCCCTTCTGCTTGGACATCTAACAGTCAGACCAAGTTCCTGACACTTTGCTTCTTTGGTGAGCCGAGGCCTCTTTGACTCAGTAAGAAGTTTCCCCATGAGCGGAAAGCATAGGTGCCTAGAAGTGCGTTTCTGCTAGCTGCGTAGAGGCTAGGGTGAGTTGACTTTGAAAGGTGTTAGGAGGGGTAGAGATGGGAACCTTATCTGTGCTCAGTTTTACCATTTTGAAAAACTGGTTAGCAAAGCATTATGCGCCGATGTTTTTTCTATTATTTAATCCTGGGAAGCAGCAACTGAGTCACAATGCTGGAAAAGAAAGGAGGGGAATGTCTGGGAATTCGGACATGATTCCCTTAGAGAAATTCACCATCACTGTAAGATAAACCTAATTAAAAAAATCCCACTATTACTCTTAAGGAAGACAGCTGCTTGGGACTGAGAAGAAGAGAGACATCCTGGGGCATATTTACAAGCCCCTATTGCCACCTCAACGTCACTTTTATCGACGTTCCTGTGGCGATAGGGGCTTCGCCCTATTCACAAGGCAGTGTGGCTTAACGCCGCCTTGTAAGTACGGCCCCCTATCATGCTATTCTTAGCGTGAAAGCGGTGGGCAGCGGATTTTGCAGTGGGCGTTCCACTGCAACACCCAGTGGGCGTTCCACTGCAACACCCATTGATTTTGACGCTGCCTCATATTTACAAGGGCAGCATAAATATGGGGCAGCGCAAAAATGAACTCCAGAGAAAACCTGGTCTTAAACAGGTGGAACGAGGAGAAATGTATCATTTCTCCTCGTTTTTGCTTTTTCTGTGAGTGCTGTCGTGTGCAGCACACATAGAAACAGCAAAAGGCCATTGATTGTTTATGTGCAGGAAGGTGAGCCTTCCTGCACATAAACAATCAATAAAAGAAAACGACGTTTTGCAACTTCTATATGGGCTGCTTAATGCAGCACACATAGAAGTTACAAAACACCATTTAAAGATTGTTTATGTGCAGGAAGGGATACCTTCCTGCACATAAACAATCTTCCCCTCAACGCAGACACACTTGCACTATGGTGCAAGGGTGCCTGCATTGGCGCTAGGCTGCTAAGTTTAGCACCAGCGCAGGGGGAAACGCAGGGCTGCACCATATTGTTGTAAATATGGTGCAGCCCTGCGTTTCTGAAGTGGCAGAGCGCGGTGTTAAGCCAAGGAGGCTAACGCAGCGCTCCGCCACTTCGTAGTATATATGCCCCTCTATGTTTAAGAATTCCTATCTGCATGATGATGGACGGAGTTATCTAAATCCTGCTTCAGCTTGAGTCTCTGGACCTGCCAGGCATTTCTTAGAACCAAGGAAGCTGACCCATTGCAGGCCTACAAGGCTTTAAAGAGTTCAGAATATAGACTGGGGAAGGCTGCCTGCTGTGGAATTGATGTTTTGAGGAGAACAGTTTGGAAGATACAAGGAGCAGAGAAAACTAAATTTGCCTGCAAGGCAAGAAAACCAGCAAGACCATTGATGACTGGATATTTTGAAGTGGTTCAGTTTGGAAAGTGGGGGTGTTTTTTTCATTTGACCCTGTAGCCTACTGTCCAGGAATCTTTTAGGCCTCCAGAAAAAAACACTAAAGAACGTGAAGTTCAGGGCACTTTCTTTCATCAGCAGCCGAAACTGTTTTTTTAAAGGACTGCATTTTCACGAAAACTTCTATAATCTTTTCAATTGAGGGTCACTGCTGTGTTTCAAGTACAACAACTAACAGATAAGAAACAAGGGAGGGTTTACAGTAATGCGGTATGCGATGGCGCCTGCTCGTGTGTACGTGCGTGTGAAGCAATTACCAGTAGGAGATGGTGCCACAGGCGGGGGGATAACCCTGAACCCCCGAGGAGGACACAAAGTCACTGAATGATTAGTACAGGTGGCCTGTGCACACGTAATCTTAGTCTGCAGCACAAATGCTGCGTATCTACAGTACAAACATACATATACACAACATTATAACAGTAATCCAATGTTGCGTTTTCTCTTTGTTTAATGTAGATCAGATGCCCAGCCAACACGTGTTTCGTGAGGGTAGGGACCCACGACTTCTTCAGGGCTATTGGACAGATGGACTGTGTGGAGACCAATCTCAACGCCGGTTGTACTTCCGTCCCGGCTGAAATGGGTGAGTGTCTCCAGAAGATGGACGTCAGCTCGAAGTGTGGATGGTACCACGAGGAGTAAGCTTAGTGCAAGTGTGATCAGCTTCCGGTTATCACCGCAGGTCCAGGGAATCCGCAGCGTACTCGCCAAATCAGGCATCAACCTTTCTTACCAATTCCACTACCTTATAAAATTGACATCTCACAGGAATTGTTTTCTGGCATACATCAATCTGCCACTGAGTACAACACCAAAGTAATCCTCCCTATGACTAGAATATGGACCATGTGCTCTAGAGTGGTTACTGAAAGATTAGCGATCTGTGGTGGCAATTACAAGTTTGTAGGAAATGGAGAGGAGCTGTAGAAATGAGCTGTAATCGGGTTCTTGTCATTTCTCCGCTCTGCACCACTAAAAAACATCCCCAATATTACCAGGAGATGCAGTGGTAATGGTGGGAAATTACCTGGTAAATCCCGACATCCACAGGTAATATTGGAGATGTCTCCAGCAGCTTTTGTTGACAGAGTTGTTTGCATGTTGTGATCAGTGGAAACAGTGTTGCATCTGATCCTTCACGGACCCTCCTAGATATGGCGGTAATAGCTGCAGACCATAACATTACCAGCAGAGCCATGAATTCTGGATTTACTGCGCAAGTTCTTAATCAGAGCCAGTGACTGTGAAAGGGGTAGTTTCAGCAGCGGCGGCTCCTCCACAATGGCGGAGGAGCGTCTCCCCCTCCCACTAGCACTTTAAAAAATGTGAAAAATAAAACGATAATAAAACGGGTTTAAAACCTGTTTTATTATCATTTTATTTTTCCTTGTACTGAGGCTTGGGGGCGTGGCCAGGGTGGTGACAGGCTGGGTGGGGACTGCTGGGCACTGCCTTCACTGGGTATGTGGGTTTGGCCAGTGTCCCTGGCCGGCCAAACCCACAAGCGCAGTGAAGCTCTCTCCAAATCAGCTGCATTGCTGGGTTGGAGAGAGAGCAGGCACAGACTCCCAGTCTGTCCTGGAGTGCAAATCCTCGGCACTCAGGCCAATCCTGAAGCTGCTCTTGCATGAGAGCAGCTTCAGGATTGGCCGCAGGGCAGGCTGGGAGCCTGTGCCGGCCTGCAGTGAAGAGGAGAACAAGAGCGCGACGCGATACTGAAGGGCAGCAGGTACGTTTTGTTTTATTCTTTTTTTCTTTTTCTGTTTGTCTCCGTAGAAGTTCCCTCATCCTGCCCCCCCACCCCCCTGCCCCCACCCTGCCTATTTTCCCTGGTACGAGCTGCTCCTGAGTTTCAGCGTATGTTTTTCTATCTTGAAAACCAGTCTGGTGGAGGAGAATTCTTCCCGAAATGTTGGCAATGATCCAGCAGTGGCCACTGCCATCAAGTCCTTTTACAGCCTTAAGATTCCTCAGGGGCACAGGCCAAAATACCTCACTCACATTAAAAGTACCAGTGGGCAGGATGGGCTGTATTGTGGGAAGTCAGTGATTAACAAACTTTGTGGACAAGTCCCTCCTCCTGTTAGAATAGCACAGTGGAAGTTTAGAAGAGTCTGGAGAGAGATAAGTTAAAAATAATATCACAAGGTTGCTTTTTATCACTGAAATCTGCATTGTTTTTAGACAGGGAACTGTAAACAGAAAATGGCATATCCTATTACTGTGAGCTGCTACCGGAGTTTATAAACATAAGACCTTACTTCGAGAAGAAAACTCGGGGCCCGATTCACAAAGGTAAACTTGTAAGTTCATGATTGTTTGCTATTCACAAAGGGATTTATGAGTAGTAACTTTACAAGTGTGGAGTCTTCGCACATAAAAAGAGCTATCAGTTACTGTAATCTGGTTAGCTAACTTGGCACCCAAGATCTACATTTAGGATACAACTCTGATTACAATCTAAATTAAGCATTCTAGACAAAAACAGCAGGGTGAGGGGGTGAAAGGAAAAATGAGTAAGGAAGGAAAGGAGGAAAGGTAAAGACAAAAAGCAAGACGAAAAAGAATGGAAAATAAAGAAGAATGAGAAAGAAAAAAATAAGGGAAGAGAAAAAGAAGGAAATTGAGAAAGGAAGAAAGTAAATAACAAAGTAATGGTGGGTTGGATGAAATAAGATGTAAAGGGTGGCCAAAGAGAAGAAAGGAAGGTAGATGGAAGAAAAATGGATACAGAGATTGACAACGAACTAAAAAAGGAAAACGAGTAAAAAGAAAGTGAAATAAAATAAAGAAAGTAATAAAGAGTGAGCAAGACAGAATAAGAGAACAGCAAAATGCTACTATATGAGTGATGGGGTAGATAGCAGTAAAAGGACTGACTATGGGAGGGCAGACAATAAGGGAGAGAAAAAAATGATGGGAAGAGAGCATGTGCTTCTTCATAATATGTTATGAAACATTTGTCTAAATGTCCAAAGTCAAAGGGGGTCATTTAGAGTTTGGTGGGCTGTACTGGCACGTACTTTGAGGCCCTAGTGAGCTACAGCCCGCCATATTTAGAGATCTTCACTTACCTGGCGGAGATCTCTGTGCCTTCAGAGGAGCTGCCGCAACGGGCTGAACCACTTGCTCTTGAAGCATGAATTAGGCACGCTAAAAGGAGCGACCAGTGTAGACCCTTGAAAGGAGGGCATCAGTTTGTTTCATGGCAATTGGTAGACCTGCTGAGTGTCTAAGTGGTGATAAAACAAACTATAACCGTGACCTATTGTTAATTAGAGAACAGATTCCTGTGAGTGTCTGGTGAGGAGTGAAGGGGTAAAGCAGGAGAGGGTTGAGAGGCAGGGAAGAAGGGTGTCAAACAGAGGTACAGAGACAGAGCATATGGTTCACGTGTAGACATATGGAAATGATGGCCCTATACATGTATTAATTCCCATTGAATTATAAAGCACAAGGTCAGTGGCACAGGCTGCTGTGCTAGAGTTGGCACGCGCATAATGAACTGAAAATGACTTAAGTTTAGCTTGTGTGCACAGATTAACAATCTGCTATCTCACTTACTGTATTAGATTTGTTCTCCACCGTGTTTTCCTCATCTGATTCTAGTGCAACAGGTAAGGACTTCTGTGGTGGCGAGAGGGTTAAATCCCGCCTTAGCAGACGAGGCTCAGCCTTGTCCCCCAGCCTCAGGTTCTCCAGTTTTTGCACGGTGGGCTCCGTGGGAGGCGCCGGCCGGAAGCTGTCCTTACCCGGGGGCTTAGTCTTCAGTCTGTGCACCCCATAGACATGTTCCTCTTGGTGCGTCTCCTCAACTGTGGCCCGGTGGCCCACTTTGCTGTAGTGCCTTTTTTGGGTGTGAATCTCTTGCATATAAGAATCCATTCGCTTGAGCGGCTTCATCTCCATCTCGTAGTTGCTCAGTTTCTCCTCGTCCACCTCGAGGAGTTTGGTGCTGGCTGAGCTGTGGTTGTGGGACCTGTGAGTAGTCCATGAGACCGTGACGGGGGAGTCTGTCCAGCCCTCACGGGGCTTGTGGTTGGAGGCCATATGCTTGTGGTTGGAGCCCCGAACCCTTATCTCCTCGGGCATGGAGCAAGACCCGGACATGCTGCTATGTAGGATGCCGACTCTGCTTCCTCCTGTCACACCTATACGCTCCTCATTCCAGCTGCTGGGTCTCAAGTAGTCCCCGCCTCTTCCTTCCAAAAGCATTTGGATGTCCCCACCCCTGTCCTCATCTATTGAGACCTGTCGCGAAAAGTGGGCAGTCTTGTTCCTGACCTTAGGGGGTGGTTGTGTGGGAGGTGGAGTAGACGTGGGGCTGGCTGGGAGGCTCTGCAGAGGGCTGTCATCAGGTGAGCCATCAGATGGGGTGGTCCCTTTACGGTAGAGTTCTGGACTTTCTTGCTGTGGTGGAGATCCTGCAGAGATAACCTCAATGTCCTCGCTGGACGCCTGACGTGTTGGCCTCTGGCACTCAAGCCCTGCAAGAAAAGATAGAACACAAGTTTTAGATGCTGCTACAGTTCTCAAAGTTTCCCTCTTAGCTTACACCATGCCTGTCATTGAATAAGAGGTCTGACTACTTGGAAAGCATTGTAGACCGGTAAGTACCATAGAAACGCAGATAAGGGTTGTCTGGGACAATTGATCTGTCCATTTTGTTATTCTTCCTGGCAAAGTCCTTTCTTACCCCCCCCCCAACACCCTCCCCCCCACAAGCTCCCCTGGTATGATATCATTATCTCTCATGTAATATGTTGATTCCTTTCAATAATTTGTGTGCCCATATCACTAACTTCCTTAAGTGTGTTTAGATGTTAGATTTTTAAACCTGCCCTTATAAGACTTGTCTGTTGAACTTTAACACTCCATCTACCATTGTGTACTTTTCCTGGAAATGTCTGTATTTTATGCTTCACTCTCCACTTGGCCGCATTGATCCTTAAAACATAAAAGTGCTGGATTTGGATGGTTCTCCAAAGAAATCACTTCAGCTCTTATTAGAGGGTCTTATCAGTGCACCACCATCGAGCACCTTCAGCACGACTGTTAATACTTAGGAATCTGATGGACCTGCAGAGGTGCTAGGTACAAAGCGTACAAAACTATAATTCCACCAGTGTAATCAGGTTGGTAGAATTTTGAAGTTTCATACATTTTTGAATGTTTTCAACTACACCTCTTGAAAAATTCTCCCAGTTTTGTAGGAAAAGATACCGAAAATAGATAATATGGAAAGTTTTTGCAGAAAAATATTGTGCTGCTTTCAGTCAAATATTTTGCTAAAAAAAATAAAAACTTAAAAATGTCAAATAGTTAGTTTTCACCCTTAAGAACTATTTTTACTGTTTGTCTTAATTAAAAAATCTTAGCAATTTATTGAAGTTTAAATTTTTTATCCAATCCACACTATTTTATATATGCCATGCCCATAGAGATGCATATGTCCCCCACAAAGACACAAAGAGGGTCTTTCTTTATGCCTTCGAAAGGACCACTTATTACTCTATGTGCATCCATAATATAGTCCCAAATCCTCGGTCTAATACTCAGGTAGCTTTATGTCCTGGTGAAGTCCTTCCTTTGGTGAAACCACTAAATGTTCAGGGCAGGAATCAAAGATTGCACTCGATACACTCCAATTCAATTAATATATAGCATTGTATTGTAATTGCATTTATATAGCGCTTACTATCCCTGACGAGGCGTCGAATCGCTTTTTCGGCGAGTAGCATGCTACTCCGGAACCCATAAAGGATTAGTGTTGAATTAGTATAGTGAAATATGAAAGTAATTTGGCGGATAGGTTAGTCAGTTATTTGGATTCAGAATTATTAAATACATAAAGGGCAATCATATAATATGACCCTATGTTTCCAATAAAGGGCTTCTGGTAGCACAATAAACTAGGACTAGGAAGGCTTAGTCATTTGTAAATGTTACCTGAATCCCAGGATGACACTACAGGACCATTTTACATGTGTTAGTTGTTGTGTATTTTTATATAACAAGTTTATTTTGATGCAGTTGGCATAAAAATTGTGCTTTTTTTTTTTTTACAGAGAAATGCTTATGAAAAGTGTAAATGATATTCTGGATTAAATGGTTGTCTGTGATAAAAAGAAGAGAAACATACATCATTGCAGCGTTCAGAAGTTACGGTTTTAAGTAAAAACATATTTTGCCTGTGGAAGCTGCATTCCGCTAGGCTAGGCATAGCTAACAGTGGGCCTCAATTGGTATTTGAATATTGATGTTTATTTTGCCATTTACAAAGAAAATTTTATTCCCAAAAAACCAAAATTAAGGTTAGCGTAGACATGCGTAGAGACTATTTAACTGGACAGAAATTAAACCGGCTGAGATGAGCCCTCGTATTGGATGAAATCCATATGTCACTGGTAGGATGTCATAACCGTGAAATAATATCCTCTGTATGTAAAATACGGGTTACATTGACTTCTAGCTCTGGCTGCTGAAGGAACAGCTGTAAGTATTGGATGCTACTAGTATTCATGTTAATGGTACTCGAGCCAGACACTGTAGTTGGAAAGCAAATAGAATCTAAAAGGGTCGGGGTGTCTTTTCAGCAGCCAAAATATAGGCATCTGTGGATGTTTGTTGTTGCAGCTGGACATACTCAAAGCACCAAAAGAAGCTCACCCAACTCAAAACTCACTCATTAGGTCAGCACAAAGGAGAAATCAGTTTGGAAACCTAGCAGTCTCTGGCACTTCCACTGACCAAACTCGCTTTGCCACACACCTGCTACCTCTCGTTAGGTCAATTCCTTGTTTTGCATGTTCTACCGGTATGTAGCTACATAAAAAAGAAAGCAGAGGTGGTGGGTGGGTCATCTGACAGAAGTGGGCCTCTTGGACTGGAGTAAAAAAATGCCTGTCTAGCTTGCAGGAAAAGTGACAGCACCATAAACCAGTTAGGGGGTGCACCTTATTATGATAGACCACAGGCTCCATCCAAATGTTCAAAAGAAACAATTGATGAACAGAATGCTGGACAATGCAAACATTCACCCCCAGTCACAAGGATCTGGGTTTAATCCATCATTCTTTTTCTCACCACACCACCCCGGTTTGGACCCAGCCATATGCAAATCAGTCTTGACCCTGTTCCTTATGGGAACAGTCCAGCCTAAACTGCCAAGCCAGGTCCTCCCTGGACCGGAAACAAGCATCCTGGGACCGGTTTCAGGGCATCACCCTTCATCAGCCAGGCTAGCTTGAATCCAGTGGTGTAGTGAGCACGGGACCCACGTCTGGGCATACCGTTCCCACTTAGGGCGACATATGCAAAAGAAACAATTGATGCACGGAATGCTGGACAATGCAAACATTCACCCCAGTCACAAGGATCTGGGTTTAATCCATCATTCTTTTTCTCACCACACCACCCCAGTTTGGACCCAGCCATATGCAAATCAGTCTTGACCCTGTTCCTTATGGGAACAGTCCAGCCCGAACTGCCAAGCTAGGTCCTCCCTGGACTGGAAACAAGCATCCTGGGACCGGTTTCAGGGCATCACCCTTCATCAGCCAGGCTAGCTTGAATCCAGTGTTGTAGTGAGCACGGGACCCACGTCTGGGCATACCCTTCCCACTTAGGGCGACATATGCAAAAGAAACAATTGATGGACGGAATGCTGGACAATGCAAACATTCACCCCCAGTCACAAGGATCTGGGTTTAATCCATCATTCTTTTTCTCACCACACCACCCCAGTTTGGACCCAGCCATATGCAAATCAGTCTTGACCCTGTTCCTTATGGGAACAGTCGAGCCCAAACTGCCAAGCCAGGTACTCCCTGGACCGGAAACATGCATTCTGGGACCGGATTCAGGGCATCACCCTTCATCAGCCAGGCTAGCTTGAATCCAGTGGTGTAGTGATCACGGGACCCACGTCTGGGCATACCCTTCCCACTTAGGGCGACATATGCAAAAGAAACAATTGATGAACGGAATGCTGGATAATGCAAACATTCACCCCCAGTCACAAGGGTCTGGGTTTAATCCATCATTCTTTTGCTCACCACGCCACCCCAGTTTGGACCCAGCCATATGCAAATCAGTCTTGACCCTGTTCGTTATGGGAACAGTCCAGCCCAAACTGCCGGTTTCAGGGCATCACCCTTCATCAGCCAGGCTAGCTTGAATCCAGTGGTGTAGTGAGCACGGGACCCATGTCTGGGCATACCCTTCTTCAGAACAATTTGGCCAAAATGTATCTGCTGTAGAGTCGACATCTGCTCCGTGGGTGCAGAAGGCATGTGGTATTAGATACATGGCTGCTTTGAAGAAAACATCAATTGAAACTTCATTCTGTGAAGCACTAATGCTATGTTGGCGTTTACTAAATGACCATGGATCTTGTTCAAGGAGGGACCGCACTGACAGCAGAGTGCTCCAGAACATAGGATCCTTCCAGCATGCAATAGAGAACAGCTAGCTTCCTATACATTTGGGATACAGCTACCAAGCATGACAGAGTCTCTCAGGATAAAGTCTTGTTTTTGATCCAAATAGAATCTAAGGATCTTCCTAACATTCCAGATGTGGGAAATCCTTGCACATTCCCAACCAGGAATCGGGAAGGACATGGGAAGGAAAGTTTCTCAATGCTAGTGAAAGTCTGATGGTAACTTTGGCAAACAGAAAGAAAGGTTTTGAGACCAGCCTATGAGTAACTGCATATGCTCACTGAAGGTGAGGTATTGCAGCTCATGTATCCTCCTAGCTGGTATCAAAGAATTGGGAATGTAGTCTTCTGTGTCACCAGTTAATTGCATTGGTGGGTGTTGGACTTGGCCCTTTTAGGGGGGAGGAGTAGCCCCTGGAGGTGAAGAGGCCTGGGTTGCTGCCATAAAACAATGGCTCCATCTCCTGCTGAGTGATTAAGGATCCAGACCCCCACTATCAAAGGAAGAAGGTGTCACTGGCAGGGAGACACCCAGAACTGGTTTAGACAGGGGTCAGTGCCCCCCCTGAACACAAAGACTTCAAAGACATTTAGGGGTATAACTATGAGAGCTGAAACCCCTGGACTTTGGAATGGAACTGTTCAAGACTGTAAAGGATTGAACCTACTTCGTGGTCAAGAGGAACCTCTGCCAAGGAAGAAACAGCTGAATAGACTGAAGGAAAGGACTGACCCTTGCTGTGTGTTCTGGGGCTGGCCTGCAGTTTGCTGCTTTAACCAAGGAGAGGCTAAAGGGACTTTGCTGTGTGCTGTGTCCCCCTGCTTGAAAGGACTTTGCTGTGCTGTGTCCTGAAGTAACTTAACCCCAAGGGCCCGAGGAGAGCTGGCTCCCTGTTGTGGAAACTCTGGAACACAAAAGTTTCCAGGAGAGTCTCAGCGACGCTGTGTGCGTGTGCTTTTTGCAGCCTGAGACCCTCGTAAGAAGTGCCCTGTGATCGTGGGCACCTGGAGTCCAAGCGAGTCTCAGCGACGCTGTGTGCGTGTGCTTTTTGCAGCCTGAGCCCTTCTTGAGGATTGTCCTGTGATCATGTGCACCCGGAACTCAAGTGAGTCTCAGCGACGCTGTGTGCGTGTGCTTCGTGCAGCCTGAGACCTTCGTGAGGATTGCCCTGTGATCGTGCACATCCGAAGTTCAAGTGTGTCTCAGCGACGCTGTGTGCGTGTGCTTTTTGCAGCCTGATACCCTCGTAAGAATTGCCCTGTGATCGTGGGCACCAGGAATCCAAGTGAGTCTCAGCGACGCTGTGTGCGTGTGCTTTGTGCAGCCTGAGACCTTCGTGAGGATCGTTCTGTGATCGTGCGCACCCGGAATCGAAATGAGTCTCAGCGACGCTGTGTGCGTGTGTTTTGTGCAGCCTGAGACCTTCGTGAGGATTGCCCTGTGATCGTGTGCGCCCGGAACTCAAGTGAGTCTCAGCGACGCTGTGTGCGTGTGCTTCGTGCAGCCTGAGACCTTCGTGAGGATTGCCCTGTGACCGTGCACAACCGAAGCTCAAGTGAGTCTCCGCGACGCTGTGTGCGTGTGCCCTGTTGCAGCCCGAGATCTTCGTTATCGCCTGCCCGGAATCAACCAAGTCGCATCGGAGGCCAAGTCGCGAGAAGAGGAGAGGAGAGTGGGTTCGCACCCCCCAAGGTAACGTGTGTCGCCGCCTGGGGCGGGGTGCGGGCTCGGAGAGGGACGCTCTTGGCCTCTCCCATTCTTGCAGCACGAGCCTCTGCCCAAGCTCGTATCGCAGCTTGTACTTGCCAAGGAGTGGCAGTACCGGGGCCGGAGTGTGGAGCTGTACTTTGGTTTACACCATACCCGTGTTGGGGGCATATGTTGGCGGGAGCTGACCGTGAGTCAGTACGAGAGGCAGAGAGACCGTCTAAAGCACCGTGATCGGTGCCGAAGTGCATTGCATTGTTTCTGCATTACGAACTGCCTGATTGTTACATTGCGCATTGCATTGTGTTTGCATAACAAACTGCCTGATTGTTGCATTACGCATCGCATTAGTTTGCATTACGAACTGCCTGATTGTTACATTGCGCATTGCATTGTGTTTGCATAACGAACTGCCTGATTGTTGCATTACGCATCGCATTAGTTTGCATTACGAACTGCCTGATCGTTAAATTGCGCATTGCATTGTGTTTGCATAACGAACTACCTGATTGTTGCATTACGCATTGCATTCGTTTTGCATAACGAACTGCCTGATTGTTGCATTACGCATCGCATTAGTTTCCATTACGAACTGCCTGATTGTTGCATTACGCATTGCAGTATTTTGGCATTACGAACTGCTGGATTGTTGCATAACGAACTGCATTATTTTTACATTGCAAAGTGCCTGATTCTTGCTTTACGAACTGCATAGCATTGCATTAGAATTGCATTGGATCACCTAAAATTGCTCATTAATACCGCCAGACCCTACGAGGGCTGGCTGGCCTAATAACCGGCCAGGAGGAATATTACAAGTACGCATATGTTGGATTTTTTATCGTGTGGTCTCATCGTATAGCTTTTTATATAAACATATACTTGTTTTTCTATGAAACTCGAGTGGAGTCCTTTTGTGGTGTCATCATTGGGTCACTGAGAGCGTGGTTGCAAATACTTTACACATTAGCCTTGAGAATAAGCCTGGCTGCTCGTGCCAAGCTACCAAGGGGGTGAGCAGGGGCTATCTGAGAAGGTGTCCTTCCTTTCCCTGACGTGAAAGCGAGGGTCCCTATTTGGCCTAAGGTACCTACCTCAGCCAACTAGGGAATCCTGCCTCTAACAGTGGGCAAGGGGACAAAAAGTTTACAAACCCACACAAATATAACAGCTCTTAAATCTCAAAACATGATAGCGGTCTCAGAAGGACGGGCAAAAGTGAATGAACCTACCAAAACATCTTAAAAGAATTTTGCAGAGAAGTATTTTCTTGCCCCTCAGGATACTAAAATAAATAATAATTTCTCCTTGTCTCTAGTGGCAAAAGAAACTATTGAGAGACCCTTTCCCAGGGGTCCTATGGATTAAAGAGACTACAATGTTTTAAACTAATCAGATTGTGAGAAGTGAAGTGATGGGTGGGGGGCTTGGCTTGTGTCAGTCTGTTGGTAATTTGGGCATGAAGTTCTGCACATCCCTAAGGAGGTGGCTGGCAAACAGTTCTCCTTGCAGTTTCATCTTCCGTAGCTCCACCAATTGCATGCAAAGCAGATGAAAGTAGGTTTCACTCTGCTCATTGATGTAATGCGGCACGGTGATTTTTCAAGCTACTTTCACCTGACTTGCAGAGTTTGATGTTTCCCAACTTTCTTTAACTTCTTTTTAAAAATCTTTTCTTTCTAGGGTTTTTCCTTTCCAAAACTACATTTCTGATGTTTTCTTATGCTATTTGTTTCTTTTTTTCAGCTTTACAAACTTCATAATCCTCTTAAACATTGCTGTGTTAAAAAAATCATTTAGGTTTGGGGAAAACCTTTGCAACTTTGTTGACACCTAGATACAATAAATCAAAATGCTGTTATCGGTACAGACCACAACCTTCCTTTGCTCATTAACAGAAGTGCTTGCAACCTCAAGAACATTGTCTTTCACTTGAAGACACCGATCTGACATCTCCACTCTATAGAATGAGGCCATTGATCCCAAAGACACACAAGTAGCTTCCTTACTGTACTTCATAGGGGCATTAGGAATTAAGACTTCCAGATTCGACAGAACAAAACTGACCTAAGTCAGAAGGATCCTCTCAGAGTACAACCGATCCAAGTCTCCTTCGCTGATTCATAGATGGTCACTTGTAATTGCACTGGAACCGCTGCCAGTGAGGTTCCTGTGAAGGTACCAAAAGTGCCATCCACCAAACTTTGTTTTCCAAAACAAACTCCCAGTTTGGGAATTTGTTTTTGAAAATCAAATAAATAATGACACCCGCACCCAGGGTGTCTTTTTCCCCTGAGTCTGAGGGCCGTTATTTTTTTGTTCATCACGGCCAGGTTTTCTCTGGTGGTGACGAATAGAAAAAACATGACATTAGACTGTCCTGCCTATCTAGGGTGTGTGGTGTGAGGCCTTTACTCCGACAGCCAGCACTCCATCAGGCAGTCAGAGTAAGATTTCCATTGAGGGAGCGGACTGGGGCACTGCCGACAGAAATCTGACAGTCTGCCCGAATTACAATAGGGCGGGCAGACTAAGAGTTTGGCTCGCCGGATACTCCAGTACATTTGTGATAGATTACCCTGTCCGCAAAACTCTAAATCAGGCCCTAGGTCTTTGGTTAAAAAAGCAAAATCCAGACGGTTAATTAATAAATTGAGCAGACACATTGAGTAGTTAAAATGTAGTTGAAAATTAGGTCTAAGCCAGAAAACTGCAAGTCTTAGACAGACTCAGGAAATTCTTGGAGTTCAGTCTTTTGCTCTGAGCTGTTTGTCAATGATGCTAGGTTCCACAGAGTATGATGCAAAGTATCCTGTATGCTATGACATGTCTGCCTTATGTTTGAGGTTCACAGTGGCCCTGGAGCCAAAATTGTCCAAAGAAGAGGTTTCTACTACAGGTAGAATAGAACTTCCAATAATCTCATTAGGAGCCCAAACATCTACCATCCAAAAGCAAATTCTGATTCCCAAACCATAAACTTGATCACAAAAAGAAACTGGTCCCAAAGAGTATGCTTAAATGACCAATTGACGCGGCCACTGGGGAGGCAATGGTTGGTGACAGGAGGCACCAAGCGCATTTTAAGGGAAAGACGACTGGTCTCCAATATCAATGTCCCAATGGGTGCACTACTAGTGCTGGGAATGAGCTTAGCACTAAAAGTAAGTACCAAACTTTACTGGCTTGTTTCTTGCAAAAGGTTCTCAGTTGTAATTATTCAATTGCAGGAGCAACCACTGGACCAGGGACACCTCCTGAAAAGGCACCCGCTGGTTCTCATTGGCGAGATGTGAAACCGGTATTTAGGGTTAGGGTTCTTCCACACCTTTGCTTGCATACCATAATGCTGTAGAAGGACTTTTCAATTGGACATGGAAAGAGGGAGGCAGGCCTTAGACAGGTGACTCAAGCCAAAGGGCATAGGGTGGTAAAACAACACCCTGGCATCCCGTTTAGCCTAGTATGGGTAGTGATGTGGGGTCCCACAGTAGAGTTTGGATCAGATGAGCCGGGCTCTGGCACCTCATTGCTAGTCCATTGCACATACTTATACTTCAGTGGTCCTGCACTTTGGCTGGATCTCATTCTTGCAGTAGCGGCTGCTACCGATCAGGAGTGGTGTGGCAGGTGCGGGGGCGGTGCGGGACGGAACGAAATAAAATTTAAAAAAACACTTACCTGGGCCGGCCGGCCACTATCTTTTCTCTGTCCTTTTCTTCCTGTCTTCACCGGCTGCAGGAAGGAGCAGGACGCGCTCGGGCTCTCAGGCTCCCCATAGCCAATCACAACGCTGCAATGCAGCATTGTGATTGGTCTGAACACCGAACCACAGCACTCAGACGAGGACTGAGAGGCTTTGCATGTTCCTCACCAGGCTGTGTAAAGCAAGCCTGGTGGGGAAGATGCAAAGTCCGCAGGACTGTTTGGCCATCCCGAGAGGGCCGGCCAAGAAGTCATGCGCACTTAAGGAGGGCAAACCACTCATCTCCCTGCTCTGGCCAGCCCCACCCCGCCCGCCCCGAGAGCCACTCACTTCAATGGGCAAAATAACATGCTAATAACGATACGTTATTATTATGTTATTTTTCCTATTGAAGTCAGTGGGGAGACGCTCCTCCGCCTTAGCGGAGGAGCCGCCACTGCATTCTTGTTTGCAGGACAAGGTCCTCCAGATCCAATTGTTTCAGCAGAGCACATGTTTTCTCCTAGTCCTACAATGGTTGTAGCCTTGTCTGTAATTAGCAACATGGATCACCCTGGCAAGGTGCCTTATTCGAGCTGAGCTGCAGAGCTACTATTGTGTCCAAAGCAAGTCCAGTGGGCTAGCTAAGGGAACAGCATGTGGGGGGTGGAATTCTTATAGAGTGGGTTTGGATGACTCCGGGGCAATGGAGAAGGTATGCCACCTTCAAAAATCATAATTCCAGTGAACAGAATAGATAGGGTGGCTGGAATTATGCGGCAGGGGAGGGCCAAATTATGCGGCAGCGTTGAGTAAATTATGCAGCAAGAAAAAAACAAATTATGCAGCATAATGTGGCACAGTTTGTAATAGTATTACTTCATTATTTTGTCATTTTGACACTTATTAACACCGTTTGTGCAATGGTTGCACCTCATTATTACCAGTTTCATTTCCAAATACAATAATAAGCAACAGAAAGGTGACCGGTCGACTTTTGCAAAGGGCCTTCCACTGCGCATCTCCACGCATCACTGCGTTTTTTGTAACCTTTGAACTGTTTAAGCTAGAAGCAAAATATTTTTTGTAAAAATCTGCAGATCATGCAGCAGATGATGGATTGTGGAGCAACTGCAGCAAATCCATAGTTATGCGAGAAATGCAGCGGCCGCACAATTGCATAATTCCAGTGGCCCTGAGTATAGGGGACATATTTGTGTTTTGGTTTTTTTAGGATGGATTGCACCAAATAACCAATGCAATGGGGAAGGCAGAAGAGGTGATTCAGGCTTCCTGCACAGGATCTCTCTCTTTTCCTCACAAAAAAAGAAGCCCACAAATGGATACTGAGACGCGAACTTCAGGAAGGACAGTATACAGCTCCATAGTGCTTATGTGCCGTTGCGGAGCAGATATGGGGACAGAGCTCCCCAGGCAGCCAAAACAGTTTAAGCGATCTCTAGGCTGAATGTGTATTGCAGCTTCAAATCGGACAAGGGTGAAACTTGTAGTACACGGTCTTCGAGAAGAGAGAGTGGAAGAGGAAGGAGAAGACATAAATTCAGATGGACTACTAAATTACGAATGAAGGTGAGAAAGCAAATGTAGCTTCCTGATATCAGTAGTGGAAGAATACACTCAACCAATCAAAAATAAGGGTGAAGACTAAGTGTTCCAGAGGCAAGACAAACACAAGAATAGGGCGAAAAACGATTGAATCAGGAGTAGCAAAGTGAAATAGACAAAGAAGTCATCCAATCATGAGCAAAGAGGATGTCTTCTCTACAATGTATAGAAGTACTGATTACGATGTTGTCTGCAACAGGCAACTAAAGCAGTCTGCGGTAAGACCACAAAAAGAGTGCTACCAAGGCCATACGCTCTGTCAAGCAGTGGTGGCTATCAATTTTAACGTATGGTGGGGCGTGATGGCGCCAAACTCACCATATATGCGGCTCCCCCAATGCGGCTCCCCTGGTGTGACCCTTCTTCCCTGGCGTCCATGAGCAGGACTTCCTTCCTTCCCAGTGGAACACCAATCCAACCAATCCTGGAGCTGCTCTCATCAGCATGAGAGCAGCTCCAGGATTGGCGGGAGCAGGCTAACCCAGCGCTCATTTTGAGACTAGGGGCCTGTGCCAGCAATCCCTCGGCTGTTTCACAGCCATGGGATTGCTGGGTCTACAGTGCGCATGTCGGGCTGGCCGTAGCTAGCCAGCTGACCAACCCGACATGCACAGTGTAGAGGCAGGTGTAATCCTGCAATCACAGGATTCAGTCCCGCCCCCTGCCCTCACTTGCGTGAGCCGACGCAAAATAAAATGGCATGGCAATAAAATGGCATTGCCATACCATTTTATTTATTTGTGTGTGTCAGCTGCTCTTGCAGCAGGCGGGGCGACGCTCCTCCGCTCTTGAGGAGCAGCCACCCCTGCTGCCGAGTGATGTCTAATCTTCTGAGCCAAACAAGAGTCAGAGAAGAAGCACTTGTCTAAAGGAATCGGATGTGACTTCCAAACTGATTTCGACTTTGTGCTGTGCATAAATTCTCTAGTCTTCCTCCTATGCCAGAAGCACAACCTTCGAGCCAACTGGAAGGAGGGCTATGGTGGGTTGTAGAAGTAAGTCCAATAGTCTTTGGTTGCAACTCTGCAACAAATGCCAGAGAAGATTAAAGAAGTACTAGAATTTAGCATAAAACCTGATGGGTCTTCTTTTTAAGCTATGACATCATAAGTGAAAAAAGTGCACAACTGGTGAGACAGAGAAGCACCAGCAAAAACCTGTTCACAGAGTTGATGTGTTCAACTCCCATTCACAAAACAGAAAGTGCAGGAGTTACATCAACCTCTAAATAAATATTGGAGTCACCATCTGTCCCAGGTCTGAAGCCGAACTGCAGTAAAAGAACTCATTTTTGCAGTTTTAGTCCATGCCAAATGATTTATTTGAGCCGATAAATAAAACATTTGAGAGGAAATATCAATAAGTTGATGCACCTTTGTTTCTTTCTTTATTCTTATTTCCTATGCTTGTTTCTTGGATACATTAAAGTAAAATCAAAATCAAATACATCATGCAAGTTTCAACACAATCCCGCTTCACAAAGAATAATTACCTAAAACCTTGAATCCTTTAAAGTGCAGATACAATTATCCTAACAATAGATTTAAAAAAGCACCAGAGGACGAGTAAGTTGAATTTATATTTCCAAATATTTTACACACGTTTTCTCAATAGTAGGATTTGTGTTACTGGCGTGATTGGTCCCTCCATCCATGGGCGCTGGTGCTGCCATTTTCTCAATCGATTTCACAGACTATAGTTTTTTGAGAGTTTTCCATGGTTTTCAAAGGATTGTCTTGATCAACTCTACATCTTTTTTTATCGCAATTGCCAACTATATCCTCTGCTTTCCTGTGGCAGTTCAATGAGCACCACTATCTGTTTCTTGAGTGTACAGTAGTATAAAGTAATTATAAAGTCTCCACTGAGGACTTCGCCATCACCATCCATAGACCTTTCCATGCAGAAAAGCGCATGTGTGGGGGAAACTGGACCACTTTCCGCAGTCCCATCCCATTGGTGAGTAGTGAATGCTTTAAGCGACTGCACCCTCTAAGGGCCACAATATAAAAAGAAGCATAACTTATGGTGAATGCACCTAGCAGACATCTTCATTTTAGACAGGGGCAATTTCTCTATTGCTTCACTGTAATTTCCATCCAAGTGTAATCCATCATCCCAATTAAGCCAGTAGTTCCCACAGTAATTAATGCCTCTAGCATTTACAGCTTCATCATGTCTGGACACTTTCCATCAAAAAATGGTCGATTCATTCAGTGAATTTTCTTCCAAAGTATTCTGCAAACTACATATCTGGAGCATCGAAGGTTTTGGGTGACTCATAAAACATTCACTCGCTTCCGGTGAGTTAGAATGCTTAAAAATAGCAGCGTGTGTTTAGCAATGTTCTAATTAACACCTGGGTCTATTTTTCGGGTGCTACATTTTAGTGCTGCTTTCACACGTCTTTTCCACGGAAGCATGAAACCACGGAATCCATTTCATGTGATGAATTGTAGTGCTGCACTTTACAAGTCTTTTAATTAAAGTACGATTTGGAATTGACTTTACGCTGTTGAATTCTGGCCGCCCCCTCGCCACAATGTGGCCTTTGGCAGCCACGGAAGTGCAAGGTACTCTATCCTAAATGTAATTTGATAACATAAGTGCCAAGTCAGTGATGAAATGCATAACCATGTAGACACTGCACAATTTGGTGAAAAGGCCATCTAACGATTGCTGCCCTGAGGGTAGGAACCCCTTGCACCTCAGAGGCAACAGAGGCCGACCTTACACCACCATCAGCCCATAGCATCGACTGATTACAGGAAGCAAC
The DNA here is from genome assembly GCA_963921515.1 of Calotriton arnoldi. NCBI lineage: Eukaryota > Metazoa > Chordata > Amphibia > Caudata > Salamandridae > Calotriton > Calotriton arnoldi. The sequence goes on from CAWUFW010003638.1 coordinate 135,702, forward strand.
AGCAGCAGCATAGTATATTTGCCTCCAGGCTTGCAAAAGTGCAAATTTCTCACCACAATGAAGGTTGTACTCGCAGCTTACTCCTCGGTCCTACAGACTCGTGGGATGTTCATGCTGCAATCAGAGATGGTGTAATATTTTTACGCAGCATCAGACCGGTTAACATAAAGCCCGGGTGCAGGAGTGGATTTGCCAGGCCCCCTCACATCCACATGGCCACCGACTTTCGCCTCACACCTTTCTCTCTGAATCAATTTCATCCCAAAGTGGAGGTGTGTAGGACACATGGAAGGAGAGGTTCCATGTACTACAACTCCAAGTGACAACAGAGAGTAATTTACAAGTACCTCTGGGGTCTCCTTTCCCAGTCTTATGGGGATATTTCAAAACATCCCCAACTTGAAAGGTGGGCAGTTGCAAAAGCTATGAACCAAACTCAGTCCCACATAGAAGAGCAGAGGTGACCCAACCTAGCCGAAAACTTCTCAGATCTTTTCCCAAATAACATCAGCTAAAAGGTATGTAGAACAGCCATGGTGCTAAGGCAGAAGCCAAAGCCACCACAGCTGGGTATGAGCCAGAACGTAAGAGAGAGATATATTCAAGAAAGTAACAGAGCAACTATTACTCAAGAGCAACAAGAAAAACCTGCCCAGCAATTTATTTTAATATTTTTTATTTTTATAGAGCGCGGCATATGCCTGAAGGCGTCTTGGCGCTACCATCTGCACAGAGGAGGTCACCATCAATAAGAGAGAAATACAGCAACATGGAACATTGCAGTAGCCAAGTTTTGAGCTTTGAGGAATGACTATAGAATCAAGAAGGAAAAGAGGGCCTTGGAGAAGAAACGAAAAAGAGTTTATCAATCCGTCCAAGGCATTCCACGTTCTCAGTGCAATCCCACTGAAATAAAGTAAGACATCACATCCCCAGCCCCCCTACGCTTTCCATGTTTCTACCCTTCGCCACCAAGCTCTTCCGTTGTTCTTCGCGCCCACTGGCTCCCTGTTGCATCGCTGACTTCCACCCCCACGCATCTCCGTTGTTTGCTCACCCATCCCTGTCACCTTCTGTTTTTTTCTTTCAAGATAATTTTTTTTGTTTGGAGGGCCCGGCAGCTGCATTTTTTCTACCACACTGCTCCTTTTTGGGTCTCGCCTAGGCAGCGCATGCGCTGATGCGCTGTCTCGAGAGACATGTATTATCTAGGGTATGGGCTTCAAAAAACACCCATGTTTTTCATTGGTTCCTCCTACAGTCCTTTAGAAATTCTGGCTTGACATAGGTGAATACACTTAGTAGTCCCTCCTTTTGTTCTGCCCTGGAGACAGACCCTGCTACACAAATCCTTTCACTATGGCCCAAATGTTTTCCTTCAGAGCACTACTTTGTCTTTTTCTCTCTCCTTTCTGCTGCTTCCATTTCACTTACTCCCTGTGCCTCCCGGAACAACACCTCCTGCCCCTTGCAGCTTGTTTGTATTCAGCTCTTCTTCGCTCCCTCTCAAGCATCCTTCCTGAAAGATCTAAGTCATGGTGCACATTTGTGATACAGCCTGCACTGTGTGCTAAATCACCTCGAGGCGCTTCAAATTGGCACAAAAAATATTGTATCTCTTTTAGCTGTGGCGCCTGAAAACATCTGCAGCTCTCTCGCTCCCCTGTTTTAAATTAGACACTAAACACTGGCAGCCCCTCTCCTCCCCCGCCTTTTGGAATCTCATTCCCTGTCTTCTTCTGTCGGGTGTCAAATGGCAGATAGACTCGGACTCTGTCCTGGTGCTTGCTTCAAACAAACAAGCATTGGAAATGCAATAGGTCTCGCATTTGCTTAAATTAGAGCTATTGGCGTTGTAAATGGCGTTGTAAATGACAATGTCTTTTAACCATGTGTTATGGAGTGCATGTGGTGTGTAGTGAAGTTCCCGGTTTCAGATTTACTTGTAGAGCTGTGCAGTGTTTGAAATAATAGTTCTTTTTCGCAGAGTTTTTTATTGGCTCTTACAACAAAAGTGTGTTACTGTCTCACTGCCCCAGACTGGCTCAGCAGGAGAAAGAAGATGCTCTTAGTGATAGTAGTGAGACTCTCGGTAGGAGAGGCTGTGAGTAAGCGGGCGGAGAGTCGGGCAGTAGGAAAAAGAAGTCTGTTAGATAGAAGAGACATGGTCAGTAGGAGGAAAGTGAGGCTGGGAGTCAGCGGGAGGGAGAAGAGGCTGAAGCGGGGAAGCAGGTGTGAGAGGCACAGCCACTGGAGACAGAAGAGGGGATATGTTAGATGCTGCAGAATATTTGGAAAGCTCATCTGCTACATAATGGAAAACTCCACGTCACGCAGGGCGGAGGGGTGAGAGGTCAGAGGGTACTACAGTGCTTATAGCTGAGTAGGCCTGTGCAAGGGATATGGTTAAGTTAGGGAGATGCAAAAAAGTGCTTGCAGGAGAGATTGAAAAGGGGGTACTAAAGAGGAAAGGGATGTGGTGTGATATGCAGATGGGGGATTTTAGAAAGCTGTGTGGAGCAGTAGAGGAAAGTGTACTGAAGGAAAGAACAGAAGTGACAGACTCTGAAGACCACTACCCCATTGACAGACTTAAGTAATGTTTATTTTACAGTCTCATGTTTTCAGAATTGAAGCATTTTCGATACAACAGAATCATTGCTAGTTATTTACCTTATATAGCAAATAAGCATTGGCAGATGCAGTGTTAAAGATGTGAACTCAGTATTACTATCTGAACAAAAGGAGAAATAAAATATAGTTGTTCAAACAGGCATGAATGAACAAACACTAGTCCCATGATGCAGAATTAGTGAAGTCCCCTACCTTTCTGAGCATGTGCGCAGAGACGCGCCAATCTAGTCTTAATACCGCGTCTACACGGAAACTTCCAGGATCGTGAGGTAGCGTAGGAATTAACCCATATTGTGAAAACTAGATGTGTACATTGTGAATCTAAATGTGCTATGCGAGAAACAACTGTAGACACCAAGAGTAACCAACAATTACCTGGCAACATCAATATGCAGCCTTAACGGAAGCGTAATCCTGCGGCAGTAAAACAACCTTCGGAAGTAGTGTCTCAACCAGGAAGGCGGAATAGCCCCGGCGTCCGATGTTCGCAAAGGATTAGGAAACAATAGTAATTAAAAGGAAATACGAGTTTCGGCGTTAAAAGACACCAGTGAATAACCCGAAGTCAGGTGTGTGTATCTTGCGAACCCAAATGCTCACTGTTCTGAAGTTCACAAGTGTAGAAACTGACGAGTGTCCTGTGCTAGCTGGCGTTCACTCGGTACTCCGTAACGGCCGGAAGACCAGCAAGTCTGTTTCAAACATCAGAGTCTCAGAGACATACAAAACGGACTAAACGCAGACCGTGCAAGGAGCCGCCATGATAGAACGGTCAGGTAACAAAATGTGGTGGAAACCCTTAACTAGATTGCAACTGCTAGAACATATTGTTGAAACTGACGAGTGTCCCTTGCTAGCTGACGTGCACTCGGTACTCCGTAACGGCCGGAAGACCAGCAAGTCTGTTTCAAACTTCAGAGTCTCAGAGACATACAAAACGGACTAAACGCAGACCGTGCAAGGAGCCGCCATGATAGAACGGTCAGGTAACAAAATGTGGTGGAAACCCTTAACTAGATTGCAACTGCTAGAACATGTTGTTGAAACTGACGAGTGTCCCTTGCTAGCTGACGTGCACTCGGTACTCCGTAACAGCCGGAAGACCAGCAAGTCTGTTTCAAACATCAGAGTCTCAGAGACATACAAAACGGACTAAACGCAGACCGTGCAAGGAGCCGCCATGATAGAACGGTCAGGTAACAAAATGTGGTGGAAACCCTTAACTAGATTGCAACTGCTAGAACATGTTGTTGTAATGCTTATAATGAAATAATGCTAAATTAAGACCATGGAAGAATCAACAATACATCTGCTCGCGGTGGGTCTGCAAATAATGAACAAGCCACTATACTAGTGTACACAAACACACTGCCTCCCGTCTGCAGCTGCGGAATGGAATACAAAAGTGCTTACCCACTAATTAAAAGACACTGTCTACCGCCGCAAGTAAAAGATCCAGTCCGGGTGGGAGGGGCCAAAAGTGGACAGGGCGGTAACAAGGAGGGACTAAAAGGCCTCCTTCACAATAGAAAGCCAGCGTTTAGCCTAAGCTATGACGCAAGCCAATGGGAAGAAGGGGCGGGGCTTCAAGCCCCCTTTGGAAACCGTATTGATGACAAAAAGCCCTCGCAGAGCGAGGAGCGCATGCGCGCTCCAGCGCTAGGTCTGCGAGACCTAAAAATGTGAGTTGATGACAGGCTTTCACTTTGCTAAAGGTTGTCTAATGGTAAGCTACACTCACACTATAGTGTTTTACAAATACATGCAACAAATGTTCAACCTTTTACTTCAAACGGACTACGGTTTGGCTATGCAATTACTAGAAAGTTTATTTATAAAAAGGCAGGCTAATTCGTTTTTGTTGGTCACAAAGGGAGTGTGTAAACAATTATCTTTTAAAACATTCAACATGAAAAACTCTCAATGTTCATTTATCATAAATAGCTAAGCAATCAACAATTCAGGAGCTGTTACTTTCTTGCTCCTAAAAACTTATTTAAATCATTGTCAATGATTCTCTACCAGCCCCTCAACCCGAGCAGGGGCTCAGCTGGGAGGGGCAGCATTTGCACTGATGCTTTTATCGATGAGTTATGCACGTGTGTATGCATCTGTGCGAACCAATTCATAATAAGTTCAGTGGACCTCAAACCGTCCTACATAAGGATTGAAAACACACCTTACAAAGAGACGAGAGGATATATATGTGTTGAATAAATGCTAAAATATCCAATATTTTACCCCAAATTCCTCCTATGGCAAACAGAAGGAATATAACGTGTGTTTCACTTTGTATCCTTAAATGCATGCTTCTGCTTGATTTAAAATGTTTTAATTTCTGTGTGGCAAGCAGCCGTTGGTTTTTGCGCGCTCAACTTCCTGAAAGATCTAAGTCACGGTGCACATTTGTGATACATCGTGCACTGTGTGTTAAATCACCACGAGGCGCTTCAAATTGACCCCAAAAATATTGTATCACTTTCAGCTGTGGCCCAAAAACATCTTTATACATAACAGAGTATTATTGGCAAATCCAATAGGTCTAGCCTTGACAAGCTGAGGCAATGTTTTTTTATTTTTATTTTTACTTTTCGTGGCAAGCATATGCCACAAAAATAAAAAAGAATAAAATAAAAATGAGAAAAAAAAACACTCACTCCGAAGGGTGGCCGTCTTACGCAATAAAATTTGTATTTATTAAAAAAGTGTATATAATTTCAATAGAACAGCACAAGTGCTTCCTAGCAGGCAGGTAAATAAATTCTTAACTTTCAATGCACATCGGTGGAAAATGACAATTATTCGCACAAAACTGTCATTCATATTTTATTTACATCCCCCAAAGGATATACATGGGGCCATGGGTTTGCCCACTTCAGCCATTGGCTTTCTTGCTCTGTCAGTGATGACATTTGCTCTTCCTCATTGCAGGTGCACGAGGCAGGTGGGCCAATACTTTTATTTGCCAAAGCTCTTTTTTCCCTATTCCTTATCTTTATTTTTATCCTCCTTGTGTGTTTAAACTGTTTTCAGAGTACAAGGCCGCTAGTACATTTGTATTTGCACCAAAAAAATCATATTTTGATGTAATGTGCATTTAAAATAAAAAAGGGTCTCTTTATCTGTCCTAAGCAACCTACCTACCGGGAAGCACCCAAGTTGTTCTCTTGAATTTATTTGTGATGCTTTTTTATTTATTTAAACAATTATTTCCCAGGACAAGACTACCACCGTTAGATGGCAACATGCTTTCTTTTCCTTTTTTTTAAAAATTTTTACGGCAAATGCTCCCAATTAAAATCAATGCAATCACCACACCAGTTGACCAAGGCCAGACCTATTGGCTCTGATAAATACTGGTTTGTATTTGTGTTTTTTATACAACACAGTCCGTAGCTCATTTACAGATCCTCCGCTTGTTGTTGAATTTCACAAGAATTTGAAGATCTGCCTTTTCAAATAACCCTCTGCTCTAGGCTAGGGTAGGCACACACCTGCTCAGCGCCAGGATTTGCTGCAGGGTGATAGCGATATAAAAATACAGGTAACATAACATAACATATTCTGGAGCATGAACAGGAGTATGTTGTCTAGGAAAAGCATGGATGGAAGGTTTAAGATGCCATGATTGTAAAGGCTTCTGACTCTTAGACTTGGGGGTGATCAGCAACAAGATGGCTGATGTGCACGTTATTTTATGTGTGGGATCCTTACACAGCAAGTTTAATGATAGGTTGTGTAGGTGCTAAACGCTCACTTTGAACCCTACTTTATTTACAGCCTACAGCCTTCCCTGATCTGTCGAATGCAGCAATGGTGAATGCACTAAAGACTAGTGCTACCTTTCTGTACCTCCTCATACTATGCACTGGTCCACCTCTCCCCCCCAGGTGCCCCTCCCACTTGTCCCTCTCTCTCGTACCATCTCCTACCCCTCTCTCTCGATCTCTCACATACTCTTCCTGCCTCTCTCATTTGGTTCACCTCAGGACTTCGAGCACAGTTTTGTTCCTTTGCCTTTTCAAGTTTTCCTTCCCTAAAACCCACCTTCTGCTCCTCTTCTTGGGGTGTCTGCTGTATACACAGGCACTACCTCTTTATGCGTCTGTAGCCTGCTCTCCCCTTCTTTCTAACACATTCTTTCTGCTCCTCTATCTGGGGTTCATTCACCACTTCGTGCACAAACTACCTATCCCTCTCTATCTTCTTTACTAACTATTCTGTGCAGCTCTCACCTCTATCTATTCACCATGCCACATAATTCCACTACACAAATACACTACACACCACACAATTCCTCCACACACAATTCCACAACTAAAAAATTCCAATTCAACACACACAATTCCACTCCACACCACGTACATCCACTCCAAACCAAAAGACATTACTAAAAAAACATGATCATTTACAATGCTAATAGCTCTCTCTCTTTCAAATACGAGACATATTGCATTTTTTTTCCTCACCCTCTCCTTTCTCTTTCTTTAGCTGTTGTTTTTCCTTCTGTCTCTCATTTCTCTTTCTGTCCCTCTCATTTACCTATTGGTTCACTTTCTTTCCATCTCGTTTCTTTCTCTCTCTTGTTTTGCTTTCTCTCCCTCGCATTTTTCTTTTGCACTCTTGTTTGTCCATTACTTTGCCATTTATATTCCTCTTGAACTCCGGTTCCTGCTTTTTTTCTCAGTTCGTTTCTCTTTCTCTCCTCATTCTGCTTCCTATATATTTGTATTCTTTCTCTTTCAGTCTCTGCCTATCACTCTTCCTCACTCATTTCTTATTCTGTCTAACTCGCGTCTCTTCTTTCATCTCCTTGCATCAGCACAGCACCACCTCATCAACAGTGCAGCACCAACTCAGCATCACCTCAGCACCAGCGCAGCACCACCTCAACATCAGCACAGCACCACCTCCGCATCAGTGCACCACCACCAGCGCAGCACCAGCGCAGCACCAGCGCAGCACCACCCCAGCAGTAATTCAGCACCACTTCAGCATCAGCACAGCCCCAACTCAGCATCACTCAGCACCACCTGAGCACCAGCACAGCATCACAGCATGACTCTGCATCACCACAGCATGGCACAGTACCACATCAGCATCAGCACAGCACCATCTCCTGATCAGTGCACCACCACCAGTTCAGCACCACCTCAGCACCAGCACCACTTCAGCACCACCTCAACATCAACACAGAACCGCATCAGTACAGCAACCTCTGCATCAGTGCACCAGCAGCAGTGCAACACCACCTCCGTGCATCACCACAGCACCAACTTAGCACCACCTGAGCACCAGCGCAGCACCACAGCAGCATCACTCAGTGCCACCACAGCATCACTCAGCACCACCTCAGCACCCGCGCAGCATCTCTTCAGCATCACTCAACAGCACCACCTCAGCACAGCATCACCTCTGCATCAGTGCATCACCACCACCTGAGCAGCACCAACTAACCAATTCAGCATTAGCACAGCACCACCGCAGCACCAATTCGACATCAGTCAGTACCACCTGAGCACCAGCACAGCACCACCTCAGCATTACTCAGAACCACCTCAGCTTCACTCAGCACCACCTCAGTATCACTCAGCACCACCTGAGCACCATCTCCATAGAAACACACCACCACCTCAGTATCACTCAGCACTAGCACAGCACCATCTCAGCATAAGTGCACCACCTCCTCATCAGTGCACCACCACCAACTCAGCACCAGCGCAGCACCACTTCAGCACCACCACTGCACCATCTCATCATTAGCACAGTACCACCTCTGTATCAGTGCACCACCATTAGCGCAGCCACCCACAGCTATAAGAACGGCATGGAATATAGTCTGAATTGTCATTTTTAATGTATATTGAATTATTAAACACTGTTGTGCTCATCTCAAAATTAGACAGACAGCACCATCATGTGGTGGACTGTCAATAGTGCTGGTGCACTGGTAACCACTGGCTCAAATTAAGCACTGGCATGTACAGTGGCAGTGGGGGGTTAAGGGGGGTCCAGCACACCAGAGGTGCAGAATGGCATAAGGGACCCTAGAGACTCCCGTATCGGGTAGAAGTTCATTGTCCATCGGTGGATCTCCCCGAAGGGTCGTGACCCCCGTGCACCACAGACATGGGGCCTCTGTTATGCCTCTGCATATCACAAAGATTGTGGCTGTTTTTTCTCTGCAACTAGGCATGAAGGAAAGGCATATTCTGTGACTGTGTCACACCTCATAGCTCCCTTGCTACACCAGTGGCGCACATCCCTCAGCAGAGTCACCACGGCTAGAAGCCAGACACCGCACAGAGGTGACTCAGGACATAGTGTGGATTACACAATCCACAAAGTGTGACTGGCTCATCTTGACGCGACACAACGTAATATAACGTGCAATGACATATCTCTTGCCTACCATGCTGCCCTGTCCCCCAGCTGGCCATGGTAATAGCTGTTTGTAGTACCCCCAGGTTGAACACAATGCTGCTGCATGTATGCTTTCCTTTGTGCAGCACTTAGCAAGCTCTCGGTGTGATATAGAAGCAGAATTACTATTATTATTTTCCTTCAAACGTCTGTGTGTGACAGAGCAGTCTCCCCCAGCACACTGCACTCCCACACTGCCCACAGGCCTCCGCTGAGGCAGCCTATCAGACGCCTTCCTACACTTCAGAACCCCGGTGTACCTCTGGTAATTATCAGACGTTATTTCAGGAAAAGCCACAGATGTTAAAAGATGGGTGTGCGCACACAAGAGGGAGTTAGAATATATACCATAGAGTGACTGTAGGAGTTGGGCTGGCCTGGGCCTCCATACGAAGATTTAATGAAATTGGGGCGGATTACAAGTCAGTGGAGCAAGACTCCAGGGGGGCTTGGGTAGTGGGGGATTACGGACACAAACACAAAGTAACCCCTGCCTGATCCCCTCCTATGGCCCTCCTATGCAGTGCCGAATTAAACCCTGTGGAGGCCCCTAGGCAGTCGACATTTCTGAGCCCACCTTGCAAATGATCTCCTAATACCCAATGCAGTCGTATTTGGTGTCTGACGAATTGTAATTTAAAACCCTCTTTAAAGTTAAAGTCACATTTTAAGTCACAGGTCTGAAAAAGCCACTTTTAGAAAGTTGAAAGAAAAAACTAGGACAAAAGTCTTTGACAGAAAGTGCACTACTGCAAAGCACTCCAAGAGTGTCTAATACATAATCTGCTCAGTTTAACTAATTCATATCCATAAACAAAGCTTTGACAAAATTAAAAGCAACACATTAGTTAATCACAATATCCCGATGAATGTACTTGACACCGTCACTCCGTTGCTTCATCGATGTCTTTTTAATTCAAATGTGGGATTCTCAAAAAAAGTTAATTGACCTTCAAATGTCAATCACAAATAACACGCGTGGATAATACAAATCCCAATGCATTTCAGGTGAAAAAGCCACCCTTCTTCAGGGGAATCTACAAACAGATCATAACAACAATAAGTTTACATCATCATTAATTGCATGAAAACATTAGATGTTGTCAAATGGCCCTTTTTCCGAGAGGTGAGTATGTGTTAAAGACATATTTCCTTCTGTTGTAAACTCAGGTCCAACTTGTTCAAGTAGAGAAGTATCGTGAAAAGAAATCAATCATGTGTAAAAAGTGATAGCAAGAAACCCAACTGTGCTCTATGTATAAGTGCCACCTTGCTTTTATTTAACTGACACGATAAACCACGGGCACGTCATCTGAAAAACTGTCTATAAGAAGTGCATGGAGACCAGTGCACGAGAACATATGTACTAACTGTGCTTTCATGTGATTATGTGGACCAACGTGCATCCCCATGCTACAAGCTATATCAGAAGCGAAATCCATAAATACCTCCACGCCAAACTCTATCTGCTGTGCCCAGACTGAAATCCAAAAGTACTGCACTGTGCAATGTCAGCACAGACGTCAGGAATATAGTTGAGCCAGTGGTACTGGTACTGGTTATTGAAAATCAATTCTTCATGGAACCATCAAAGTCCCCCAACTTACAGGGCCAATTGCGCTGTAATACGGAAATCGATGCTAAAATCAATATTATGTCTCATAGACTCAAAACCGAACTACAAGTGTGCAATCACTACTTTGAAACTTCCAAAGCTGAATGCGGAAGTAGCATAAGTCCCATCAGCACTGAAACTCACCTAAACACGGCCTCTCAGTACACCGTGCTTTCCAAGAAGTAATCGTCTCCTTCTCTTCCGCTTATCTCCACAGTTATACTGGAGATGAGAACACAGTACTCCCTTGCAGCCAGACCGCCCCCCTATGCAAATGAAACCAAAATCACAGGCATTGTGAAATCTCCCGAACTGGGAGAGACCCCCGCCGCCTGGAGTGATCGAACTCACCCGGTCACAATGCTGATGTCTGCCAATCAACCAACGAGCAAGTTCAACTCTCACTTCTGTACCTCCACTTTACGTGAGTGACGCCTGCTAGCATCTCCACAAGCCTTCAACGCCTGGACATATATTCTGAAAAGCCTCTGTTTGCCGCCTGTACATGCAGCGCACGCCCCCATTAAATGATGGAAATAGAAAAGAGACCAGAAAGAGATCCCGAAATTTAGAAATACACAACATGTCTGCCAAAGTGTAAACTTTTAAGATAAACTGCTATATGTTGGTTGCAAATTACAAGTTATCAAGTATTTTCTTGCCAGTGTACTTTGTAATTAATACCCTAAAATTGGTACAAACGACATGTATTCAAAGTCAATTCGTATTTGTTTCAGTTCATGTGCATATACACTGTCCAGTCATGGGTTACACAAACCACATAAATATTATATCCCTCATATGCTTGCATTCTACTAGTGATGATTTTCATGGGCTGATGACTCTCAACTGATGACAAATGCTAATTGTGACACTGTCTCACTCCCAATAATCCTTCTTGAAAAATACTGTACACAATCAATACAGCTGGCCTTATTCAATCTCAATATGTACCATATGTAGCAGTGAACTGTATATGAACATTACATTTCTTCTGATGGGCATCCATTTAATTGCTATATATCATGGTGATTTATCACTCTTGCTTCGCGATGCACGGTGATCTGTGTCATTTGTTGTCTTGCACAATGGTGTACCATGACATGAATCATTAGTTAACTGGAAGTCACTGGATTGTGGTAAATTGTGCTCAACAGACTGTACATACTTCACTTCCTGTCTACTATAAACACTCATACACATTCATGATAACTGCTCAACACGTGTGAACCTGGAGTAAAGGAAAAAGAGGAAAAAAAACCAGACTAAACAAAGTGTACCTGACTCTACAAAAAGCAAGATAATTCCATCTTATCATTGAGTCCCTTAGGCATAAGAGTGTCCAAGAATCGGATCCAGAAGCTTTCCCGTTGTGTCAGGAATTTCGAAGTATCCCTATCATTTCTGATCTTCACTACTTCCAACACTGTAAACCTTAGTTGCGCTATAGTGTGATGATGTTCAACCCAGTGACTAGCTAGAGATGAGCTAGTTGTCGTGGTCCTGATTCTACTCTTGTGTTCAGTGATACGTGTCCGTAATGATCTCTCCGTCTTACCCACGTAAAACAACCCACATGGACACCTGATTGCATGTATCACATTTTGTTCGTTGCAATTAGCTGTGAAGTGCAAACTAATGACTTTCCCTGACCAGGGGTGTGAAATGTTGGTGCCACTCAATACGTTGTTACAATGAGAACAATTGTAACATCTTTGCATCCCTTTGTATTCCATTGTCTGGTCTGTCTCGCCTTTCATGAGAATCTCTCTGAGATTACGCGATCTTTTATATGCAGAGATGGGAGGATCACAAAACAGATTACCGAAGTCAGGTTCAGATTGTAATACGTCCCAACGGTTCAAGATCACCTGTTTAATCGCCGCTGACTGCGTGGAACACGTTGAGACAAAGACCTCTCTTTTAGCAGCTGTCTTAACCTGTTTTTTCAGTAGGTCTGCTCTTGAAACCACCTGTGTTCTTTTTTCTGCACTCTCCACCACCTCCGGGGGATACCCACGGGCAATTAAATCTTTCTTAAATCCTTCCAATGCCTTGGTGTACTGTGTGCTATCCAAAGTGATCCTCTTCACTCTAAGAAACTGGGAGAAAGGAAGATGTTTCTTCAAGGATGTGGGATGAAAACTTCTGTATAGCAGCGTGTTGTTACGGTCCGTGGATTTCTTGAATACCGTCGTGATTAATTTGGCGTCTGCCAACTCTATTTTAACTTCCAAATACGAAATACTATGTTGATCCATAGTGTAAGTGAACTGTATCCTCGGGTTCCAACTGTTCAGCTGTTTCAATTTAACCTCTAGGTCCTGTTGTGTACCACGCCAGACAATGAGTATATCGTCAATATACCTCTGGTATAAAATCAGATGCTCCATCCATGTCGTATCAGTTAAGACATGATCGGATTCAAATTTCATCATGAAGATGTTAGCGTAGATGGGGGCCCCTGAAAGACCATTGGAGGTTCCGTTGGTTTGTAAGAAATATTTTTGCTTCCACTTAAAATAACTGTGAAACAAACAGTACTGAGCAATTCCAATAGAAAAACCTTGTTGGCCTGCACCTCCTCATGTCGGAGGAGTGCCCATTCAACAGCCTCAATCCCCTCAGCATGTGGGATGGAGGTGTAGAGGGCTACTACGTCCACTGTACACAACCAGATTTCCACTTCTGTCAGTACCACCATATAATTCAAGAGTTTCAATAAATGAGTGGTGTCTTGTACGTATGTTGTTCCTGCCTGCACGATAGGTTGAAGGAAAGAGTCCAAATAATGACCTAAGGGCTCATGAATAGACCCACACCCTGACACTATGGGACGAAAAGGGGGGGTTCCTCAAGTCTTTGTGTATTTTTGGCAGCATATAGATGAGGGGTCTCCGTGGAAGTCTTGAATACAAAAAATCTGATGTTTTATCGGAAATCCATCCCATATCTTTGGCATGTATCAGAATTTTCTAAATTAAGGGTGTCCTGAAACTCGATGGTTGGATCTTGCGTCAAGGGTAGATAGGTGGATTCATCTGTCAGCATATTTTCTACTTTCCCCTCCTAAAAAACTCGATCCATCACCACCAGTGCCCCACCTTTGTCTGCTGGAAAAAAGACCAAAGATTCATTCCTCCGTAATGCCTTGAGTGCCACTTTGTCAGATTTTGTCAGGTTCTGGCGTTTCATAGATGGAGATGGTATCAGGGATAAATCCCTCTTAACCAGAGTCTCGAACGTATCGATCACTTTGTGTGATACTGGGGACATAAAGGTACTCCTTGGTTTGAATTCCTTATATTCCACATCATCCTGCTGGGTCTGTGTCTGCTCCAGATTGGCGAAAAAATACAGCAGTCTCAGCTTCCGCATAAACTTGTATAAATCAACTTCTGTATCAAAGGGCTTGGTTTGACAAGTAGGTAGAAATGAGATCCCTTTATCCAGCAACGCAACTGTGCTTTGGTCAATTGGGTGGAAGATATATTAACCACTAGTGTTTAGTCTGTCTGAGGCCTGCGCTGGCGGGTTTTACTGAATCTATGACCTCTGCGGGTTTTGCTACGTCCGTCTGTGCTGGAGCTGTCTCTGTGGGTGGATTGTTGGCAGCTGGACTCATGCCTAAAAAAGAAACCTTGGGTGTTGTGGCTGTATCTGATGACGTTTCTCCCAACGTGGTCCCAGATGTAGAGGGAACTGGCGCTCTGGTCATCCGTGTGTCACTAATGGACACCAAACTTTACTCTGAGGAAGTTGTGTCTGGTTTGTTGAAATTCCGTTTCTGAGCGTAAACCTCATCCACTTCATCCAGCTTGTAGTCGATTGTGTCCCTCCTGAACTTACGCACCTTAAGTTCGTGAATCTCCTTGGCGTATACATCTAATTACACTTTTGCAGACATGTTGTGTATTTCTAAATTTCGGGATCTCTTTCTGGTCTCTTTTCTATTTCCCTCACCTAATGGGGGCGTGCGCTGCGTGTACGGGCGGCAGACAGAGGCTTTTCAGAATTTATGTCTGGGCGTTGAAGGCTTGTGGAGATGTTAGCAGGCGTCACTCACGTAAAGTGGAGGTACAGAAGGGAGAGTTGAACTTGCTCGTTGGTTTATTGGCAGACATCAGCATTGTGACCGGGTGAGTACGATCACTCCAGGCGGCGGGGGTCTCTCACAGTTCGGGAGATTTCACAATGTCTGTGATTTTGGTTTCATTTGCATAGGGCGGCGGTCTGGCTGCAGGGGAGTACTGTGTTCTCATCTCCAGTATAACTGTGGAGATAAGTGGAAGAGAAGGAGACGATTACTTCTTGGAAAGCACAGTGTACTGAGAGGCCATGTTTAGGTGAGTTTCAGTGCTGATGGGACTTATGCTACTTTCGCATTCAGCTTTGGAAGTTTCAAAGTAGTGATTGCACACTTATAGTTCGGTTTTGAGTCTATGAGACATAATATTGATTTTAGCATCGATTTCCGTATTACAGCGCAATTGGCCCTGTAAGCTGGGGGACTTTGATGGTTCCATGAAGAATTGATTTTCAATAACCAGTACCAGTACCACTGGCTCAACTATATTCCTGACGTCTGTGCGGACATAGCACAGTGCAGTACTTTTGGATTTCAGTCTGGGCACAGCAGATAGAGTTTGGCGTGGAGGTATTTATGGATTTCGCTTCTGATATAGCTTGTAGCATGGGGGATGCACGTTGGTCCACATAATCACATGAAAGCACAGTTAGTACATATGTTCTCGTGCACTGGTCTCCATGCACTTCTTAAACAGTTTTTCAGATGATGTGCCCGTGGTTTATCAAGTCAGTTAAATAAAAGCGAGGTGGCACTTATACATAGAGCACAGGTGGGTTTCTTGCTAACACTTTTTGCACATGATTGATTTCTTTTCACGATACTTCTCTACTTGAACAAGTTGGGCCTGAGTTTACAACAGAAGGAAATATGTCTTTAACACATACTCACCTCTCGGAAAAAAGGGCCATTTGACAACATCTAATGTTTTCATGCAATTAATGATGATGCAAACTTATTGTTGTTCTGATTTGTTTGTAGATTCCCCTGAAGAAGGGTGGCTTTTTCACCCGAAATGCATTGGGATTTGTATTATCCATGCGTGTTATTTGTGATTGACATTTGAAGGTCAATGAACTTTTTTTGAGAATCCCACATTTGAATTAAAAAGATATCGATGAAGCAACGGGGTGACGGTGACAAGTACATTCATCGGGATATTGTGATTAATATGTTGCTTTTAATTTTGTCAAAGCTTTGTTTATGGATATGAATTAGTTAAACTGAGCAGATTATGTATTAGACACTCTTGGAGAGCTTTGCAGTAGTGCACTTTCTGTCTAAGACTTTTGCCCTAGTTTTTTCTTTCAGTTTTGAATCAGGTGGCTGGGTAGAACCACCTCAGCAGGTGCACACTTTAATTTAACAGCATTTGTTTCTACTGAACACAGAGTTTAGTTCTGAATACAGGAGTGCAACACAGCTGTCTTTTTGTCTTTCCACTTTTAGAAAGTTGCCATTTTCTTGTTCTAACCATTTGGTGCCCGCAGACTGTTTCCTGGGTCACACGACTAGGTGTAGTTTGCCACTGGCCTGTGTTTATCCCTCCTGGACAGTATCACAATAGAGGGTCTGGGTGTTGGCAGGATGGGTTATTCTGGCTTTATGGGGGGTGGAGCTGTCACCTACCACACTTGCACTTAAAAGGCACTCTCCCAGCTCACACACAAAGGACTTCACACTAGCCTATTGCGCCCCCAGACAGACTAGGACCAGGGCAGGGAGGCAGGAAATTCTAGACACCTCTATAAGGGGACACTCCAGACGTTTCTTCCACTTCAAAGTGGGCACTAGGTATAAAAGGGGACCCTCAGACTCACTCTTCAGTACACTCCTGGACCCGTAAATACTATAGAAGAAGGAATGCCCTGCTGCCAGAAGGAATGCCCTGCTGCTTGCAGCCTGCCCTGCTTGCTGATAAGGAAGACTTGCCTGCTGCCTTCATCCCAGGCTGAGTGACTCCAAGGGTCAGCTGACTAACCACCTGTTCTGAGCTGCAGGGACACAACAAGCTCCAGAGGCCTCCCCGAATCTTCCCAGCTGACTTGCTGCCTGGACCTGCAACTGGACCTGCCTGAGCCCTGCTCACTGTAGCGGGCACCGGGCATTTCCCTGGTGAGCCAGAAGAGTGGGGGGATTTTGTTACAGGTGGCCGGTTTTGCAGCAGTGCTGCAATATCGGCCGCCTGTAAAGAAAGCGGGAGTGGTGTTTCCCACTTGCACCCCCCCCCCCCTTGGGGAGCAGTTGAGTTGATTGCCAGGGCTGGTTTCAGTTCCCAGTCCGGCCGTGCCCAAGAGGTGCCTCCCCAGGTACAGGGCCCTATTAGACACTCTTGGAGAGCTTTGCAGTAGTGCACTTTCTGTCTAAGACTTTTGCCCTAGTTTTTTCTTTCAGTTTTGAATCAGGTGGCTGGGTAGAACCACCTCAGCAGGTGCACACTTTAATTTAACAGCATTTGTTTCTACTGAACACAGAGTTTAGTTCTGAATACAGGAGTGCAACACGGCTGTCTTTTTGTCTTTCCACTTTTAGAAAGTTGCCATTTTCTTGTTCTAACCATTTGGTGCCCGCAGACTGTTTCCTGGGTCACACGACTAGGTGTAGTTTGCCACTGGCCTGTGTTTATCCCTCCTGGACAGTATCACAATAGAGGGTCTGGGTGTTGGCAGGATGGGTTATTCTGGCTTTATGGGGGGTGGAGCTGTCACCTACCACACTTGCACTTAAAAGGCACTCTCCCAGCTCACACACAAAGGACTTCACACTAGCCTATTGCGCCCCCAGACAGACTAGGACCAGGGCAGGGAGGCAGGAAATTCTAGACACCTCTATAAGGGGACACTCCAGACGTTTCTTCCACTTCAAAGTGGGCACTAGGTATAAAAGGGGACCCTCAGACTCACTCTTCAGTACACTCCTGGACCCGTAAATACTATAGAAGAAGGAATGCCCTGCTGCCAGAAGGAATGCCCTGCTGCTTGCAGCCTGCCCTGCTTGCTGATAAGGAAGACTTGCCTGCTGCCTTCATCCCAGGCTGAGTGACTCCAAGGGTCAGCTGACTAACCACCTGTTCTGAGCTGCAGGGACACAACAAGCTCCAGAGGCCTCCCCGAATCTTCCCAGCTGACTTGCTGCCTGGACCTGCAACTGGACCTGCCTGAGCCCTGCTCACTGTAGCGGGCACCGGGCATTTCCCTGGTGAGCCAGAAGAGTGGGGGATTTTAGTTACAGGTGGCCGGTTTTGCAGCAGTGCTGCAATATCGGCCGCCTGTAAAGAAAGCGGGAGTGGTGTTTCCCACTTGCACCCCCCCCCCCCTTGGGGAGCGGTTGAGTTGATTGCCAGGGCTGGTTTCAGTTCCCAGTCCGGCCGTGCCCAAGAGGTGCCTCCCCAAGTACAGGGCCCTTGGCTGGCTTCAGAGTGCACTGCTCTGAACCTACAAGAAGAAATCCTGAAATTCTGGGCTCTTTGCGACCACGAATGGGCCTGTTAGGTCAAGATCTTGCCACCCATGCCAATCGCCAACGTGAAGCTCTGGTGAACCTGACTCTTTGCGCTCAGTGACCGACAGCGATGAATGGCAGCACAAGATCTGCAATTGGCGCTATACAGCATTGACAGCCTGCTATGACCGCCAGCGAGAACCTCTAGCAACAACCATCCACAACGCCCAACAGGGTCATCGCGCTACAGCAATGTCCGTCTGTGTCGCCCCCTGCTAACTGCGCTATGGCAGCAACCATCTATGATGTTCTCCCTGCTCCTCGAGGACTCTTCCACCGCACACAGAATTCTTAACGCTGGACTTTGGGAGGTAACTTTTCAGTGGGACTCAACTCGTCCCTGTAACCAGCTCGCGCTCCATCATGGTCAGCCTGAACTTGTGACTTTCACCCGATCTCACATGACCAGATAAACGTGAGTGGCTTTTTGTGTTTTTTTGGAACTATACTTACTTTAAATCTTTAAAATTGCATTTCTCCAGTTCTGCTGATTGGATTTTTATTGTTTTGCTCTCAAATAATTTATTAACTGTTACTCTGTTTTTCTAAATTGGTGTGCCAATGCAAACCTCCAGCAACGACCACTACAATGCCCAAAAGGATATTTGCTCTACAACGATGTCTGTTCATGATGCCCGGTCTGCTCTTTGTGCTACAGCAATGACCATCTGTGATGTTCTCCCTCCTTCTCACAGCCTCCCCCCCCACAAATGGAACATTGTCTCTAAATTAAGCCTGACTTCTTTTGTGTCAACCTATGGGAGGGTTAAGCACAGGTTAATTTAGTGACTGTTTGTGGTTCACCCTGACAAGGATTTTGGCTGTTGCTTGAGAAGGGTTTCACCCCCCTCTACCAACAACCCGATTTCTCACACCTACTATTATGTAGTCTGGAGAGATTCAAACAGTTTGAGGGCAAATGGAGAGCAGGATCCCTCAATTCACATGGATCCATCTCTACTCTCTGAAATCTCATTCCTTTGTCTCTACCTTTAAGATTGAAAATACAAACAAAAACCTGAAGCTTTTCCTGTTCCTGCCAAATTTAAGATCTATGACCTCATTACGACTGCCATCTGGAAACCAATTGGGCTGTAACAGCAGTTGCAGGCTCTATCATAATTATGAGATCTGTGGTGATTCCATGGAGCTCTTTATCTCCACACTGAGATTTGAGCTGCTGAAAGCTGCCAAAATTTCAGTGTGAAAATCCAGGGGACAATGGGGAATTACTGGGGGAACACGTCCCAGTAGTGCCGATTCCTGTGTAGTTCCTCATTTTTAAGGGGGCCAACAGTGTCTCACATATAATGGCCATGGATTTTCCCCACTCTCTTGAGTTACTGATACTCCGGGTATCAGTAACTGAAAATGGGGAAATCAGGGCCATTTTCTGGGACACTCGTAATGAGGGCGTTAGTTTCTAGTAAGTTGAGCATAAGCACTAGAGTATTCAGTTACTGATTTCCAGTCCACCTGTTACTCTTTTACAGCCTATTAGTGTACATATGACCCTGTCCCATTTTTTTATAAGTGCTATGAAGCCACTATTTGTGAAAGTGAACGCTATAGTAAAGCAATATATAAATGCAACAGCCTTAGAAAAGTCATCATGCTATGAGGGCCCTCTTTTAGACCGTATGTGTGAAGCTATAGCAACTCATTTAATTCCATTTGGCCTAGGGGAAAATATAAATAGCTTTCTAAAAAACTGGAACCTTCCACGAATGCCTAGGATCTGAACCGATTAAACTTCAGCTACGTAGCTAACAACTTCAGGCTTGCAATGGTCCTGCCTTTTCTAGGCAAAAAACTAAAAAGCAAAGGAAATGCTCATTTAAAAACACCACACTAAAAAAAGCTTTCTGCAGATAACAAATAAGGTTTCACAGAAGGATGGAAAAGAAAAACGGATACCCTGACTGTAACATATGATCACTCAAAGTCTTAGACAAATGCATGTTTTACATTCTGGTATGACTAGACCTACAGTTGATGTAAGCGATCATCCAACTCTTATTAGCATCCTTAAAATCAGAAGGCCTAACCAACCTGGTAAGTAACTGGTTTAAATTCTACCTGATTGACAGATCTAACGTAGCAAAAAGGGGACAACACTTTTCAGAATCCTTTGTCTCCTCAGAATTAGCACCTTGGTGAATCATTCTGACCTCTGCATTATTTAACTTATATGTTGACCTTCTGAACAAATAACTTAGGGGGTGGGGTGAGGGTGGAATGAAATACACACCAATATGCTGGTGTCAGTCACCCGTACCTACATATTTCCTCAGAGCAAGATGATGTCACTCTTTCAAAAGGTCTATAAACTAAACAGAAATGGCCATTCAAACTTAGTCCAACCAAAACTGAATTAATTTTCTTTACTCATAATCCAGGAATATAATTTGATTTATAACTCAATCCCACTTGGGATATCTCCTACTATAGCAAATAAAGCAAATACAAATGAATTTATCTTAGAAGGCAAAGTGTCATTACAATAATACTACCTTTATTGTATTTATTAATTAAAATCGTTACATCAGTGTATGATATAAAAACACAAAAAAGCAACTGGCAATAAAAAAAAAAAGAATGGAAAGTTGTGTGTGGGGAAGGACCTCATTTAACCAAAGCTGAAAATGTTTGATAATTAAGCACCCCACATACTCTTCAATATGTTACAAGCCTGTCTCAATAAAACTTAACTTAAGCGAACACTGTAGTTTGGACTAATCATATCTCCATAATTATTTAGCATCAATTAATAATCCACATAAAAAGATCATTCAACTGCCTCGTTGTTGACAAAATTGCTATGCATACAATTACCTATGTTTCGAAAGTTTGAGAAAGTTGTCTCCATAAAGGTATTCATGTAGCCTATAGGCTGAAAATTAATATATAAAAAGCAATATAACGTAGCCTGTTTATAAACTTCTTAACCCAATTGTCACAAACTAGGGGTTTAACAATCTTTCACATTCAGCTAACATCACTAGGCAAATGCACACAACAAATGGGAGATATGGCCATAAGTCCAGATTAGATTTCTTCCTAGTCAGTCTTGATCTGAAAAATTGGGTGAAGGACATAAAACATCTGGGGGAACACCTTTCGGATCATTCGGCAGTAACTCTAGCCCTAAAAGTCCCAGCTAAGCTGACTCATAGGAGATGGACTCTAGATCGTGCCATTCTGCTAGAGGAAGATGTGATTGAGCGATTAATTGCAGAGACAAAAGATTTATTTTTAATTAACATGGATAGTGCCCCAATAGAAATCGTGTGGGACACTTATAAAGCTTTTCTGAGAGGATGCATATCGTCACTCCAGATTGCCAGACAGAAAAAGCATAGAGCTGAGGTGGAGGAGATAGAGTGTAAAATCCAGATGATAGTGCAAAGGCCTATTACCCATGGGAGCAATTCGCCGGCTGGAGACACTTTGGCAGAGTTGCAATCTCTTAAATCAGAACTGGCAGTGGTGATCGATTCAGGGTTAAAAAAGAGGTGGCAAGCTAGCAAGCTTGCCCACTTCCAGTATGGGGAAGGCTGTGGAAAGCTTCTAGCCTGGAAGACTAAACAAGATCTAGCTAGAGGAAACATTAAAGAAGTAAAATGTGATGTCTCTGGGAATCTACTCAAGAGTCCTGCAGAGATCGAAGAGGCTTTTCAAAAGCACTTCGAAAAGGTGTACTGAGAGGATTTAACTGTCCAAGAGGAAGTAATAAGAGATTGGTTGGACCAAGAGGTTCCGAATAAAATTAGCGAGAAGGAATCTTACAATCTTAATAGTCCGATAACAAGAAGTGAGATTAAGAAAGCATTAGCAGCAGGAAAACCCGGTAAAGCTGCAGGACCGGACGGCCTGCCTGCGGAACTGTACAGACCTCTAATGGAGGTCCTCATCCCCGTTATGGAAAAGTTATTCTCCCACATCTTTGAAAAGGGCGGTAATATGCCGCATTCCTGGAATGAAGCCACAGTGGCTCTGATCCTTAAACCATCAAAACCACCTAGCTCATGTGAGTCATACAGACCTATCTCTCTGCTTAATTTTGACTATAAGATCTCTGCTAAGATTTTAGCAAAGAGGTTAAATGGAGTTATAGGAGGTTTGTTACATAATGATCAAAAAGGCTTCGTCCAGGGGAGAGGAATTTGTGACCTCACTTACAACTTGATCGGGGCAATAGATCTAGCAACACTCCACAAAGCACCATTGGCTATTATCACGCTGGACGCCACAAAGGCGTTTGACCGAGTCAATTGGGCCTATCTAATGCATGTATTGAGACTGTGTATTTTGGGGGAAAATTTCTGCAGGACAGTTAGCCTAATCTACCAACGGTAGAACTGGAACTTGTCTGCTCCAGTTGAAATTCGGAGGGGAACAAGGCAGGGGTGCCCGTTATCTCCTCTGCTTTTTAATCTATACATTGAGCCTCTAGCCGAAAAGATCAGAAGCCATGCCGGAATATCTCCCTTTAAGTATAAGACCTGGGAAAAAAAGGTGGCTTTATATGCCGATGATTTGATGGTGTACACATCAGATTTAAATGCAGCAATTCCAATAATATACAATGAGGCGCAACAGTTTGGTTGGATCTCTGGCTATGAGATCAATGCGTCCAAGACGGAGTGTATGACCTGGAATTTAGATACGAACGCCCATTTAATGAAAAAAGAGATAAGGTATTTGGGCATCATGATTACGCAAAATATTGAGAATATCACAGACACAAATCTCCACAAAATCAGCAAAGAGATATGCAACTCTCTAACGAGCTGGGCATACCTACCCCTAACAATAATTGGTAGAGTTAATCTAGTAAAAATGATGGTTTTACCAAAACTTATCTTCTTACTTCAAAACATCCCCCTAGCATTTAAAGAAGAGGGATTGAAAAAACTCCAGGCAAAAATAAATAGTTTTATATGGGCCTCTAAATGTACAAGGATATCGTGGAAAAAACTACGTAGGAAAAAAAACAAGGGAGGGTTGTGTTTGCCGGACCTAGTTTCTTATGCATGGATATTTTTAATAAGGGCAGGGAAAATGCTCATGAACGAACCAGACAGCTCGGACATTGGGAGAATGTTCAAGGAAATGCTGTTAGATCTAAAGGGAGGAGACCAAGGCATTATATATAAATTCGGTGACCCAAGATTTTTTAAAAAGGTTCACCTAAAGACCCTAAACGGGTTAGCCTCTGCATGGTTTAAAATCAGAAAATTATTGAAAATCAGCTATTACAGCGCATTGGCGCCTATTTGGGATGCCCCGGGTTCACCTGAATGGACTAAGGACTCCTTGGTAACTCCTTTGAAAACAGCCGGGATATTATGCTGGGAACAACTTGTACCAGAGGGCTCTCTGCTCTCGTGGGAAAATCTGAGGAGCATCACGGACAACGAATTATCCAAATTTAAATATTTGCAAATTAAGAGCTGGCATCAAGCGGTCGGTACAACTGTTGGTATATCTAACGAACTGGAGACGACTCTGAGGAAGAAAGTCGGGGGAAAAGAAAGAGATGGCGAACCTATACTGGCTTTTTGTAGACCTGGCAGAGGGTGACTTCAAACTTCCAGCGGAGCTGTGGGGAGAGTGCTTGCCTGGCTCCCATCCAGAAGAATTATGGCAAGTATCTTATAACATCTTGTATTCCACAGTTCAAGCTGCAAACCTAAGGAGAAATCACATCTTTTGTCAACACAGGGTGTACTGGTCTCCCTTAAAGCTTTCCAAATTTGCGAAGGGTCCTACTCCGAAATGTCCGAAATGCCTCCAGGAAAAAGCAGATGATGTGTATATGTTTTTAAGTTGTCCAATGCTACATCATTTCTGGGTCTCTGCAAGTAGAGGTATGGAGGCCATGTTTGGGCCTGATATTCAGGTGAGCATAATTCTGGTATTCTTTGGGGTTTTACCAAATTACGAGTCAATGTCCAACCAAGTTATTCTTTTATTTAATATTACTCGCACAGAGAGAAATCTGTAAATGCTGGATTAAAAATACATCTCCAACGTTTTTAGATAGGTTAACTTCTATTAAATATACGATGAAGCTTGATAGGGCCACACGGAAAAAGAAGAGCAAGAAAAAAGATTTTTGGTTACCATGTGTGGATTGGCTAGGTACTCTTAACATTAGGGCGAACATAGTCCAATGATTATGCCTCTACACTGTGATACTTTACCCCTCTGGCTGTTCTACGAGTCACTCAGAGAGAAGATCAGAACAGACCAAATATGGGAAAGAGAGGTTCTGTGTAAAGTGCATCCATCTAGATACAGAGCTCTCAAGGTCGGTGCCAATCAAGAGGGGGGTCGCGGAGAAATCCAAATTGCTCTGGGTATATCTAATGGCGAATGAGGACAAAAAAAAAACAAATGGGAGATTTGATCAACTTTGTAGCATTCCTCAAGCTGCGTCTGAACTCCCCTATTGAGAGAAAGAGAACTGGAACTTCCTGAATTTTAATCTAATACTTTGTTTGATTGGCTCCCTTAAGTACCATTCAGACAAAAGTGTATTATATGTGTTTACTAAATAAATGCCGCGTCTAATATTAGGAATTAAAAGAAATCAGCTGAATAAGAGGATTCTATAATGTGTTCATAGATGGTGCATTTGAATATTTCAATAGACATTGAATAATTCTAAATTGTCTTTGCCCCCATCGCTCAATGATGGTGTTCTAATGCTTTGAGCATGGAGAAGCTAAGTCTCCACGTAGTCCTAACAACTCACCTATAACAGGGAGTTAATAGAGTCCTTTCCAGCATTCTACAGAGGAAAACAATAATCCGTTTGTAAAGAGTCGATAGTAAAAGCCACACTCACCAATACTAATTCTAATCTAAGTTGCTCTGGGGAGCATGCCTTGGGTAAAAGAAAAACAAACTTTCTACACCTTCCCAAGACCCGATTAAGCCACAGTTCCAATTTAACAATGAACATCATTGCACAGTTTATCAAAGAAGAAGTTAATTTATTCTCCAGGATAGTCAATAAAGAGGTCCCTGTTGGGCCACATAGCTTCATGAAAAGAATATTGTAGAAAATCAGATTCAGATTCAAGAGCATTGAAGTCATCCTTTTTGATGGTGTTTCCGTCTTGCTCCACTTCAGGTAATTGCATGTACAAACTTGTTCTAATTTCACATCTTCCAATGTCCAGCAAAACTTATTTTTCAATTGGCCATAAAAAATTAACTTGGATTTTATTAACATTTACCACCAAATTGCTGGAGGAGATACACTCATTCACAGCTAACAATCACCACTGACGACCAATAGCATTGACATTTAAAATGACTGTATTATCATAATTATGAAGGAGGCTAACAAGCTGCTCCCTCAACTTTGGTGGGAAATATCTAAATGCTGTGAGGCCTTTAGTGTATATTTTTCTTCACCTTCTAAAAGGGCAATATTGCACTAATTGTGTGGGTCATTAATACTGACTTCTTTAAATAATGGGTGTATGAGAGAATACCCTCAGGATTCGGAGATAACACATAATTTGGGACAGGCTAATAATTAGATTGTCAGTTTAAGGGATCAAAACTTAGGAACTTTTTAAAGTATATTTGTAGGCCCCCAATTTGGGCCCATGGCTCCAGAACTACATGTGGACTATAGCTTATTAGGACACATTCCACTGAGATCTATAGATTGTCATTTGGGGCTTCGATTGGACCCCATACTGAAGCACCTACTTTAAAAAAAATGCAGTTGGCATTAAATCCAATCATCTGTTAAAATTGTGCTTTTAACATAGTTTTCTAATTTTGTCTCAATATTATTTATAAAGTACAAAAATTGTTTTTAATTCTTACTTTTAGCCCTGTGTACTATATCATACCATCTCCTAGTGTACAAACTATACCTAACATTCTACATGTCTCTTTTAATATTTGTAAGGTCTTTTAAGATTCCAAGCATATCTGGGAGTATGAAGACAGGTAACATACTCTCTTAAGATGGGCTGCAATGAGTCTTTTCTTATTGCTAAGGGCAGCTGTGAACCAACTATTGCCCTTGTTGCATCCATATCCTTCAGAAATATAAGCGTAGTAATTTCACTACAGAGCCACGCAAGTCCGGTGGCGAAAAATGCTTTACAGCAAATACGCACCATTGTAAACTTAAAATACCCCTCAGCATGATATTCTTTCTACGATCTAAGCTGAGTACCAGTCTATCTACTTTTAAATATTATGGAACAAAACATTCGGAGCCAGAATATTGTTTACAAAAATATATTGATGGTAAGTATATATAGGTAAGTACAGATTTAGTATTCTTACCTCCACATCTACCTTGACTAGATAGACAAATAGGCAGACAGAGATATAGATAGATAGATAGATAGATAGATAGATAGTCAAGGTATGTAGATGTGCAGTTAAGAATAGTAAAACTACACTACTTACTTATATATATTTACCTTCACAATATTTTGGTAGTTTCAGACTAGACTAGGGCTTGTCCTACTTAAACGATTAATCAAATCAAACCTTCTCACTGAAAGCAATCCGACATTCAGCTGCACGGCTGCCCTTCAACTCCACGGCTGATGTCATCACCGGTGCATAAGGTCACAGGGCCGGCGCTAGGCATGGGCAGTGTGGCCAGCTGCCCAGGGCCCCGCGCTCAGTTCAAAACATGGGGCCCCGCTTCTATCTGAAAGGCTGCACTTTCATAGTCAGCCCACCTGCTCCTTCAGGGCCCCTCCACAACTAGGGTGACCAACCGTCCGTAAATTTCACGGACCGCCCGTAATTTGGGCCTCTTGTCCGTTGTCCGTGAGACATTCTTTCACGGACGCCTTTTGTCCGTAATTTCAGCCATAGGAGCGAGCTGGCCCCTGCAGTGAGTTCTGTAACTCTCAGTGCAGGGGCCAGCTCGTGCTCCTGCTGTGAATTCAATGGCCTGCAGAAGCCCCTCCCCGACCCAGCACAGACTGCTATCAGCCCATTATCATTCTGTATGTCGGCCTAATTATCACATACTGAATGGTAATGGGCCTCTCTGTGCAGTGACAGGATAACCGCAAAGGGCACCAGGATAGGCAAAGCGTACATGAGCACCTTCTCTCCTCATCCCCCCCCCCCCCAAGCAGTGTCAGACTCTCAAGACTATAATATGCTCCACTACATCAGCAGCAACTATGGTGATACCTGGAAGACACAGAAATGCAAGTGAGGCGCAAAAACAGGTGCTTAGTATCCGTGATCCATTTACACTCTGACCACACAACAGCAGTACAAATGAGCACCAACAAGATGTCTGAACTGGCCTCCCTAATGGGGCAACTGGGGCATCTCAGCAGATCGGACAAGTGAAGGGCGCCGTGGCACTTCATAACATCAGCAATGCCAAAAATCACCACCCGGCAGCATATACTAAAGCAAGTGCACAGTCACACGGTAAAATGTTACAGTGCAAAGGTGCGTTTTAGCAACATCATTCAACGACTTAGAAATTGCAGCAGTGCCCTAAAACAAAACACCACAATCGTAATCAGGCCCTTAGACTTGAAATTCCAGATGGTGAGAAGCCAAGTCTAATCTCAAGCCTATCCCTCAGTATTTGCTTATTGACATCGGAGATTCAGGTGAGTAATCAGACATGATCGAGTACTCAAGGCCTACAACTCTCCCCTCCCCATCCTACATAAAAGTCAGTCTGCCCCAATTCCATAAACTTCTTTTATTTCCAATTCCTTCATGCAGGCACTTGATTCTTCAACAGCATTCACAATCGCTTCTTTCAATTATAATTGTTTTCCGCCCATAGTCTCTTCTGCAGAATGTCAAGTATATTTTTCTAGCAGTTTATAAACGAAACACACAATGGCATTGCAATGAGTGGTTTTAGCCAAATGTTTACTTCCAGATTTGATAAACAAGAGGAATTACATGGGGGTCATCATACACACTAGTGATGCTAGTGTGAAGTCACGCATGTGCACTAAGCAGGGAACACATTGCTTCCAGATTTGCCAAGCAGGAAGAACTTCATTCAGTATGGAACTGATGCGAGTCACACTTGTGCACTTGAGTGAGACATGTGCACATCGATGGCAGTGATGAAAGGTTCGGGTGTGCACTGAGCGAGGCACAGGGACAAACAGTCACACTGGTTGCTTAGCAATGTTACAGCTTTACATGGTTAGTTCTGTGCAGTGTGCTAGCTGCACGTGATGGCCTGATCAAAAATAAACATAAACAGGTGCTCAGTCAATTATTAAAAATCCGTACAGATGTTTCTTTCAGAATAACTATGCCAAAAATGAGAAGTGCCTTAGTACAGACGCAACAATAGGTCGATTTCTTTCCTCATTCGCAAGGTGTGGAGTGGTTTCCTCTATCTCTTCACCTTGGTGTTGGTCCAGATGTTGCTGGTGGCGCTCATTGCCAAATTGAAGTAGTGACACACACCGGTTTGAGTTTCAACAAATGTTGTATTATTTTATCCTCAGACTAGGAAGGTAAAGGTCCTTCCTGCCAGCCAGCAGCAGCCAACTTCCTGGTTGGAACCTCACTGTGTGATCTGACTGGAACAGGTGACTAGTCATCCTGCAAGTGAAAAAATTTACAACCGGTCACTTCTCAGGCTCCTTTCATTCTGTAAATTCATTTCTACAAGCACCCAAGTGGATCCCCTTTTCACAGAGGCAGTTATCCACAGTTCCTTTATGCCAGCGTTTTCCAATCTGCATTCTCATCTTTAGCTAGTTGGCAATCCTAGAAGGACATTTGGAGACACCAAGCACCTCTCTCTAATGAATATTCGTTGATTTTCCCCTTGCTTCATTCCAGAAAAAAGCAGAACAGGTAAGGCCTGACTTGAACAGTAAGAAAGCAGCTGATCAGCACAAAGTAGAAGGTAGCTATCGAATTTCAAACAAGTATTGGCAAAGACAAAAGGTCCAGGTTCAATGCGTTTATTGATTGCAGCATTAGCATATTAGAGCGAGATCCCTCATAAATTTCAGTGCAAGCACGCAAGTGGAGGTGGAAGGATACACCTAACTAGCCAGTAGCGTTAGGTGAGAGGTGATAACTCCACTGGGCTGAAGTAAAACGTCAAAGACACAAGACGTGTCCACTATGGATCTTATCCATCACTCAGTACTGTACCAGCCCCTAAATCCATGATTTGTAAAGCGCAGCAGATCACCTGTGAGGGTCTCAAGGCGCTGCATTATAGGGATGGGGAGATTAAGTGATTTCCCAAAATCACAGGATATTGCCATCGCCGCCGAGACTCGAACCTGAGTCTCACCGGCTCCGAAGTCGGCAGCTCAGGCCGTTACACCACAACCAGTCATCACCAGCTAAATAGACATGGAATACCTGAAGCGATCTGACACATAAAGCTGGCCACTCGGAGAACTGCACTCTTGTCCAGCACTGCAGGTCCCAATTAGCTACATTCTATGCGTGCTGCTTTACATCTCACAATGGCACTCAGATTTGAGATGCTAGTAACAAAGTCCATCCGAGCAGATCTTCCCGACCACTTCTCTCACCAAACATGCCTGCTCAGGACCATGAACTGTAAACAAAATATCAAAATGGACAACCCAGTGCAGTAACCATATAAATAAATTATGATCATATGAAATACCATAAAAATACCTGCACAGATGCTCAAAGCTGCATGCATACAGAGAAAACCGTGAAGTCCAAGATTATCACAACTTAATATGAATTTATTTTGACTTGTACTTATGTTGGTTGTCTATTTATGTACTTATGTACTATTGAGCGACCTCCTCTGATGTGTCTGTAAAACTTACCTTTTGTCTCGAATTTTTGTCCTGAATTTTGACCTTCTGTCCTTAATTTTTGTCCTGAAATGGACCCTTTGTCCTGAATTTTTACACTCACCGTCCTGAATTTGTACCTATGCCAGTTGGTCACCCTATCCACAACGCGATCACATTGCCAATGTTAAGCGAGGTGTCTTGACCTCGCTGGTCTGGGCGTGGTAGCATTCCTGGGGCTGCAATGGTGGGGGGAGGGGAAAGACTAGGTAGGGGACGTGACGGCAGCAAAGTGGGCTATCAGAGACGAGGGCGGGGCAGCACCGCAATTAAAAACCTGTGGAGAAGTCTTTTGTCTGCCCTTTGTGTATTCCGTTTCCAGGCGACAGAAGACTCTTTTGTTTCCAAAAGGAGCCGGACATTACCAGGTAAGGACAGGTTGATGAGGGGAGGGAGCATCCAGCTCAGACTGGCACAGTAGAGCAGTGTTTAGCAGCGTGTCTCGCTACTGCTTCCAGGCACAGGGGAGGTGTTTCCTCACCCCCTGGGCCTGGAAGCACCGGATCAGGCTGCAAGGTTAGGTGTGGGGCCCCTATCACTGGGACATGGGCCATTATGCTGCGAAGTCCATGGCAGCTGGACCTCGCATCCCTCTATCAGGCTGCAAGGTCTAGAGTGGGCCCCTTTCGAAGGGCTTTGTAGCCGTTATATAGTGCTAGGAGGCCCAGGGCAGGGGGGCCCTGTCCTTGGCCTCGCAGCGCTATACTGTTGCATAACTAGATTTTCTTACACAGAGGGACTAGCATGTTTGCTTCCCAGCCCATGTCACCAGTGCTAAACTTAAAGGGCTGTCTAGTAAATGCAGCTAGGTGCGGAAAACCTGTTAGTTAAATTTCTTTTATTTTGCCAAGTCTTCGATTACTTTGCACTCAAGTTTTCTTTTGTTTTTGCTTGTGGGCTATGTTCTCAAAAGATGAGCATTGTTTTATTGCAAAGCTACATTGTTTCTTTCTTATGTGTATTTTCAGAAATTATGTTTTAACACATAATGATGCAGTACACCCCAATGCACACCACTCCAATCCGCACTACTCCAATCCACGCTAATCCACGCCAATCCACCTCACCTCACAACACACAAATCCGCCCCACTTAATCCAATCCACCACAGACCAATCCATACACCTCCACTCCAACACACTCCAATCCTCCCACTCTAGCCCAAAACAATCTGCCCACTCCAATCTGCCCCACTCCAAAACAATCTGCGCCACTCCAATCTGCCCCACTCTATCCCAAAAAATCTGCCCCGCTCCATTCAGCTCCACTCCATTCAGCCCCACTCCAATCTGCCTCACCCCAGTACCCCCACTCCATCCTAATTCATCCCCTCCAATCCACCACAATCCACCTGACTCCAATCCAACCCACCCCAATCCAATCCACCTCACCGTAACCCAATCCAATCCACCCCTCCCCAATCCGTCCAATTGCAATCCAATTCACCCCACTCAATCCCAAAAATCTGCCCCACAACAACTTGCCCCACTTCAATCCAAAACAATTTGCCCCATCCAATCCAAAACAATCTGCCCCATCCAATCCAAAACAATCTGCCCCATCCAATCCAAAACAATCTGCCACACTCCAATCCGCCACACTCCAATCCGCCACACCCCAATCCACCCATTCCATCCTAATTCACTTCACTCCAATGTACCACAATCCACCCCACAGCAATCCAACCCACCCTAATCCAATCTACCCCCAATTCAATCAAACCCACCTCACCTCACCTCAACCCAATCCAATCCACCCCCTCCCCAATCCATCCCACTGCAATCCAATCCACCCCACTCCAATCCCAAAAAATCTTCCCCACAACAATCTGCCCCACTCAATCCAAAACAATTTGCCCCACTCCAATCCAAAACAATCTGCCCTACTCCAGTCCAAAACAATGTGCCCCACTCCAATCTGCCCCACTCCAAAACAATCTGCCCCACTCCAATCTGCACAACTCTA
Source organism: Calotriton arnoldi (assembly GCA_963921515.1). Classification (NCBI taxonomy): domain Eukaryota; kingdom Metazoa; phylum Chordata; class Amphibia; order Caudata; family Salamandridae; genus Calotriton; species Calotriton arnoldi. The sequence goes on from CAWUFW010003638.1 coordinate 167,779, forward strand.
GTCTGCCCCATCCAATCCAAAACAATCTGCCCCACTCCAATCTGCCCCACTCCAAAACAATCTGCCCCACTCCAATCTGCACAACTCTAGTCTGCCCCATCCAATCCAAAACAATCTGCCCCACTCCAATCTGCCCCACTCCAAAACAATCTGCCCCACTCCAATCTGCACAACTCTAGTCTGCCCCATCCAATCCAAAACAATCTGCCCCACTCCAATCTGCCCCACTCTAATCTGCCCCACTCCAATCCGCCCCACTCCAATCCGCCCCACTCCAATCCGCCCCACTCCAATCCGCCCCACTCCACTCTGTCTTACCCCAGTCCACCCATTCAATCCTAATTCACTTCACTCCAATGCACCACAATCCACCCTACTCCAATCCAATCCACCCCACACCAATCCAACCCCCCCAATCCAATCTACCCCAATCCAATCCACCTCACCTCAACCCAATCCAATCCAATCCACCCCCTCCCCAATACATCCCACTGCAATCCAATCCACCCCACTCCAATCCCAAAACATCTTCCCCACAGTAATCTGCCCCACTCAATCCAAAACAATTTCCCCCACTCCAATCCAAAACAATCTGCCCTACTCCAGTCCAAAACAATGTGCCCAACTCCAATCAGCTACACTCCAATCTGCCACACTCCAATCTGCCCCACTCCAATCTGCACAACTCTAGACTGCCCCATCCAATCCAAAACAATCTGCCCCACTCTAATCTGCCCCACCCCGTAACAATCTGCCCCACTCCAATCTGCACAACTCTAGTCTGCCCCATCCAATCCAAAACAATCTGTGCCACTCCAATCCGCCCCACTCCAATCTGCCTCACCCCAGTCCACCCATTCAATCCTAATTCACTTCACTCCAATGCACCACAATCCACCCTACTCCAATCCAATCCACCCCACATCAATCCAACCCACCCCAATCCAATCTACCCCTCTCCAATCCAATCCACCTCCTCTCCAATCCATCCCACTGCAATCCAATACACCCCACTCTAATCCCCAAAAATCTTCCCCACAACAATCTGCCTCACTCAATCCAAAACAATGTGCCCTACTCCAACCCAAAATAATCTGCCCCACTTCAACTCAAAGCTATCTGCCACACTCCAGTCCAAAACAATGTGCCCCACTCCAATCAGCTCCACTCCAATCTGCCCCACTCCAATCAGCTCCAATTCAAAACAATCTGCCCCACTCCAATCAGCACCAATCTAGTCTGCCCCACTCCAATACAAAATAATTCGCCCCACTCCAAAACGCCCCAATCCAATCCACCCCAATCCAATCCACCCCAAACTAATCTAATACACCCTTCTTTAATTCACCCTACTCCAATCTGCCACACTCCAATCCGCCACACTCCAATCCGCCACACTCCAATCCGCCACACTCCAATCCGCCACACTCCAATCCACCACACTCCAATCCACCACACTCCAATCCACCACACTCCAATCCTCCACACCCCAGTCCACCCATTCCATCCTAATTCACTTCACTGCAATGTATCACAATCCACCCCACTCCAATCCAATCCACCCCACAGCAATCCAACCCACCCTAATCCAATCTACCCCACTCCAATCAAATCCACCTCACCTCAACCCAATCCAATCCACCCCCTCCCCAATACATCCCACTGCAATCCAATCCACCCCACTCCAATCCCCAAAAATCTTCCCCACAACAATCTGCCCCACTCAATACAAAACAATTTGCCCCACTCCAATCCAAAACAATCTGCCCTACTCCAGTCCAAAACAATGTGCCCCACTCCAATCAGCTCCACTGCAATCTGCCCCACTCCAATCTGCCTGACTCCAAAACAATCTGCCCCACTCCAATCTGCACAACTCTAGTCTGCCCCATCCAATCCAAAACAATCTGCCCCACCCCGTAACAATCTGCCCCACTCCAATCTGCACAACTCTAGTCTGCCCCATCCAATCCAAAACAATCTGTGCCTGTCCAATCTGCCCCACTCCATCCAAAACAATCCACCCCACTCCAATCCACCCCACTCCAATCCGCCCCACTCCAATCTGCCCCACTCCAATCCGCCCCACTCCAATCCGCCCCACTCCAATCCGCCCCACTCCAATCCGCCCCACTCCAATCCGCCCCACTCCAAACCGCCACACTCCAATCCACCCCAATCCAATCTGCCTCACCCCAGTCCACCCATTCAATCCTAATTCACTTCACTCCAATGCACCACAATACACCCTACTCCAATCCAATCCACCCCACACCAATCCAACCCACCCCAATCCAATCTACCCCACTCCAATCCAATCCACCTCACTTCAACCAATCCACCTCCTCCCCAATCCATCCCACTGCAATCCAATCCACCCCACTCCAATCCCCAATAATCTTCCCCAGAACAATCTGCCTCACTCAATCCAAAACAATTTGCCCCACTCCAACCCAAAACAATCTGCCCCACTTCAACTCAAAGCTATCTGCCACACTCCAGTCCAAAACAACGTGCCCCACTCCAATCCGCTCCACTCCAATCTGCCCCACTCCAATCCGCTCCAATTCAAAACAATCTTCCCCACTCCAATCTGCACCAATCTAGTCTGCCCCACTCCAATCCAAAACATTTTGCCCCACTCCAAAACACCCCAATCCAATCCAATCCACCCCAAACTAATCTAATACACCCTTCTTTAATTCACCCTACTCCAATCCACCTCAATCCAATCCACCTCACCCCATTTCAATCCACCCCACTCCAATCAAATTAATCCACCTCACTCCACCCCAATCTACTCCAATCCAATTCACTCACTATCTCAATCCACTCCAACCCACTCCACCCGATTCCACCCCATTCCACTCTACGGCACTCCACTCCACGACTCTGCACTCTACAACACTCTCTGCCACTGAACCACTGAACTCTACTCCCTCTACTCAACTGTATGACACTCTACTCCACCTACTCCAATCAACAACACTCTACTCCAACAAATCCAGTCTATGACATGCTACTCCGACCACTCCCCTCAAGGCTACTCCATGCCACTAACTTTTAACCATGCTGAAGAGCAGCCACACTGGTGTACAACACAGCACATACACATTGCCAAAGCCAATAGTTCTTATAGGCGAGACCTATTGACTTTGCCAATGCTTGGTAACAGTGATGTTATTCTGATCCTTTGCCTAGAATATTTAGCATGTTAAGATGCACACAACTCATTGGGTACTAACGCAGTGATGAAACGCACAATACCTATGTGGTGGTGTGTCTAAGGTATTTTTAGCTGTCATTTGAATTATCACTTACATATAATAGTGTTTCATTCCACTTTTTCTAAGTAGTTACTATTATACTATTTAATGATGCTCATATAATGGACCCAGGAAGGACGATTGTGCCTTGCATAGATTCAAACTCCTGATCTGCAGTTATACAGCCAGGATGCAACTCACAAAACTATTCTGCTATCAACCGCTTGCCTCCTCCCCAGGCTTTGTTTATTTTCAAGATTTCCTACGCCCCTTGTGCAGCACACATAGAAACAGCAAATTGCCTATGATAGTTTATGTGCAGGAAGGTCCCCTTCCTGCACATAAATAATCATTTTAAAAAATGCTGTTTTGCAACTTTAATGTGTGCTGCATTAAGGAGCACACATAGAAGTTACAAAACAGCATTTCAAGATTCCCTTCAACAAAGGCACCCTTGCATAACAGGCACCCTTGCATTATGGTGCAAGGGTGCCTGCGTTGGCGTTAGGCAGCTAAATTTAGCGCTAGCGCAGGAGAAACGCAGGGCTGCATCATATTCTTGAAAATATGGTGCAGCCCTGCGTTTTCAGAATGCCGAAGCGTGGCGTTATCAATGTTTGCTTGACGCTATACTTCTCCATTCTGTTGTACATATGCCCCTAGGTCTGAATGCCGAAGCGTGGCGTTATCAATGTTTGCTTGACGCTATACTTCTCCATTCTGTTGTACATATGCCCCTAGGTCTGAATGCCGAAGCGTGGCGTTATCAATGTTTGCTTGACGCTATACTTCTCCATTCTGTTGTACATATGCCCCTAGGTCTGAATGCCGAAGCGTGGCGTTATCAATGTTTGCTTGACGCTATACTTCTCCATTCTGTTGTACATATGCCCCTAGGTCTGAATGCCGAAGCGTGGCGTTATCAATGTTTGCTTGACGCTATACTTCTCCATTCTGTTGTACATATGCCCATATGTCTCTTCAGCAATGACAAAGATGATCAATAGTCCTGTGATGTTGGTTTTCTATGATGTAAATTCTTGCGATGTCACATTCAAAGTAGAGGGGCCTCACATCTTCTCTTTCGGCCAGGGCCCCACAAGTCCTTGGACCGGCCCTGCATAAGGAACTACGGTGGCTTGCACTGGGAACCCAATGCCTGTTAGAAACAGCACGTAGCACATACATAGGTCTGCACCAAAGCACCCTTATATGCCTAACACAGAAAAATACAATTGTAGAAGGACAAAGGACCTCAAGAAACAAAAATAAAGCCAAGTTACAACATTAGAAAATTCTACAAACAAAAAATCAGCCCTTCGAATCCCACTTTAAGCATCTCCAAAATGTGGAAGTGTCTAGTCATTGCCCTGGATATCCCACTGACACTTCCTCCAGCTTCAAAAACAGGGGATGAAACAACTCTCACTAAATAGCCACTTTGATAAGAGATAACGCCGCACGAGGAGTCGTCTTAATAAAGCTATAGTTCATACTAGTCTGTGTGCGTTAACTGTTTTACGTCCTAGAAAAGGTCTTTACGCATTCAAGCAATGTTGAAAGAATCTGCACCGAGGAAGCTATATATAAACAAGGGTATTTTTTTGTACTTTGTTTTATGAGCGCGGGTCATTAGTTGTGCAATCTCCATGTTGTACGTGTGCATAGAGTACTTACGCATCGTTATGTCCAAATAATGTAAATGGCATCTTTTGAATACGTCGTTGTACACACTATTTGCTGCCTCAAAAGTAAAGAGCTCAGACGCCATCGTGACACAGTCCGCGTTATAGAAACGTCAAATGAATACATAAAGAGTGGAAGTCTTTATTGGGCAGTCAGGATGTGAATATGTGGCCGGGAGGACGCACACGGATTTCCGAAGTGAACATTCAAACCGCTGAAGTGATGTTCACCAGATATGGTCTCTTTTGCAGCCACAAATGCCCTGTATCCTTTCTCTCATCTCACAGAGAAGAGTGTTCGACGTTCCGTCGCGCGCAAACCTCCCAAAAAACAACCTTCTGCAGAGAATGCTGTTGATTGTTCCAGCCCCTCTAATGGACAGATGGTAGGCAGCGCCGCCTGACGCAACGCAGAGCGCGTGCCAGGGACAGGGCCTGCTCACACAAGTCCCAGGGCCAGGCGGTCTGAATCACATCCTGGCTCCGGGTGTGCACTGCTCTGTACCATGTGTGCAGCGCTCAGAATGTGTAGTGCGCTGTGCTATGGCCACAGCCCTTTGTGTGCACTGTACAGTGTGTGCATTGTGTCTACTACTCTGTAGTATGTATGCACTGTGTATACTGCTCTGTACTATGTGCGCAGCGCTCACTGTGTGTAGTGCACTATGCTATATCCACAGCACTTTGTGTGCACTGTACTATGTGTGCATTTTATGTCCTACACTGTAGTACACTGTAGTATGTGTCCATTGTATGTACTGCTCTGTATTATGTATGCAGCGCTCATGTGTAGCGCAATATACTATGTATACAGCACTTTATTATGAGGACTGTACTGTTTGTGCATTGTGTGTACTGCACTGTATTGTGTGTTCAGAGCTTATTGTGTGTTTTGCACTGCACTAAGTGTACTGCACACATGGGGGGGTCGTGGCCTGATGCCGATGGAGTAAACACACCTAACAGAGCTCCCGGCGTGGCGCTGCCATCCGGTACCCCACTATTTGCCCCTGCTCCCCTGGTAACCGAAAGGTTGCTGGTGCTACATATTCCAGTACCCAGCCGGAGTCATTGGGCATACATGCCAACATTTTAGAAGAGGAAAGTGGGAGATTTAAAAAAAATAATTGGGAAAATGTATTCTTCCCATTGACCTTTTATTGAGGCCTGAATTGAGTCTATTGTCATGAATGGGACTTGCAAGTGTGCTGCTGGGGATCCGATATCAGAAATGCAAATATATGTTTTTTCCTTACCTGTCAGGAGCATGGAGAAGGCGCTATAGCAGGCAGAGAGAGCGTGACAAAAATGTTATGCACTGGCTTGTAGGAGCAGATTACTGGCAGTGACTACTATGAGTCTCACTAGACCAGTCCCTGTCGGCTGAAACCAGCCAAGGAATCGGGTTTCTGCATGCAGGAATGGTGAGGCTGGAGCCTAGTCTTGAAATCGGTAGTCTCCCGCCTGAATCAGGAGGGTTGGCATGTATGGTTTGGGCCCTCCTTCCCCAACGGGGACAAGAGCTGTGCTGACTGATGACTGCATGGTGAACACAATATGGCAGACCCCTTTGGCCCTATGGGGAGAGACGCCTGAACGGAGAAGCAGTTGGGGTTTATGCCGAAGGTACTCCACCAGCCCACCACGGATGGTGAGGGGCAACCAACCCGCCTGGGCCGACTATTGGCGTGTCTGCACCTCTGCTACCGACACAAACCGGCAAGACAAACTGCTGCTGAAAGATGGATGCCATGATGGCGAAGGTGGAGGCTTCATGCCGGGACAGGGGGTGAGTTGAGGAGCGGCCTACACCTGGGCCTACAGTGCCCCTTGACCTGTCTGCTACCTGGGGCTAAGCTACGTTCCTATGATACAGCATCTTGGTCATAGTTAATCAACTCGGGGGCGGCCTCTGAAGCGACCAGCTGGAGGCCCTGGGCCCATGGAGAGCCCAGAGGGTTGAGACAATCCCTAGGCTGACCACTGAGAGCCAACAAGCAAAGGTCCTCTGCTGCTGTGGACCCTGCGGGGAGGGCTCCAATCTGCCGTTCTGGTGAGCTTCCCCCAGGGAGAGGTGAACTGTGCCCGGACAGCATCATCCTGCACGACTAGGGGAACCAGGGTTGAAAACTGATGGAAACCCCAGGACTGTGCCTTGGGTAGGGGAACTGCAGAGAGCCCCTCCCCTCACTCACCAGCTGCTTGACTGTAGTTGGACCCGGAGGCCCGATCAGTCGTTGTGAGAGCCATATAAAATATATAGGGTATCCCCCACCACATCATGGGGAGGTCCCAGCGGAGTTGGCCAGTAGTACCACTGAGGAGTGTGCCCTAGTGGACACCGGACTTGTGCCCCGAGCTGAGCATCCATACTTGTGCAAATGGCCTGGAACAAACGGCGTAAACCTATCAGAATTGGTGTCCACATTGCTCCCTCACCATGGAGTGTCACTCTAGATGGAAGGAAACATATGCTAGCTAGCAGGAAATGCTCCAGTCAGTAAGTGACAGCATGGATACAGCAACCTGAACACCACAACAGTCAGACATTACCCATTCGAATAAATTGGACTCGATTTTACTGGCCGTAAAGGTCACTAAAGAAGCTCTTGAGCCTAAAATGGATATTGTGATAGCTGACACTGGCATCCTATGTGACTACCAGAGCAAACGAATCACAAAAAATGAGCAGTCGCTGGTTCAGCTGACCAGGTTTGGACTGGCCGTAGTGGGCATTGGACGCTTGCCAAGGAGGCTGGAAGGGTGGGGGCCAGTTTTGGAGTCATGGGGGACAGTTTTGTTACTGGGAGATCCGGTCTGCAATATCGCCCCCCAGGAACGGAAGCAACAGTGCTGGGGACCGGTTTTGTTAAACAGCAGTGCTTCAAGGTTGCACCCCTCAGCCCCCCAGAGGTGGGGGCCAATCCGACAAAATTTCCAGGGCTGCTTTGGTTTCTCAGTCCGGCCCTGGAACTGATGCCCGCGATGAGTGACCGAAAGGATCAGTTGTCAGAAATAGCAGACAGGGTCCGGTTGCTGGAATACAGGACTGAAGAAACTGAGAGATGGACCTGCAGGAATAATACCCTGGTGGTGGGCCTTCCAGAGAAAGTGGAAGGTAACAATATGGTGGCCTACTTGGAGAACTGGATCAAGGAGGCGGTGGTCCCGGAGGGGCTGTCTCCCGTTCTGCGCCCTGGAGAGGACCCTTTGGGGCACCAATGCGCTCTGTGGTGGCAGATTACTGCATTATGGTGACCGGGGCCAAATACTGCGACAGGCGCGTGAGAAAAACGACCTCTTCATCGAGAACTGTATGGTAATGGTGTTCCCAGACTTTACAATGGTCATACAAAAACAGAGAGCATAATTTCTAGAGGCCAAGAAACAGCTCCAATGCTGTACCCTCAAAAACTACATGTGATCATGGACCAGGAAGCTAATTTCTTCTTTGACTCACAAGAGGCTTGGGACTAGATCGAAACACAGCCACAGCCTGATGGGCTGAAGAACATATGACCACAGTCTGGACCCTCCGGATGGCCCTGTTTCCAAAACGGATGTGGTTGTAGGGGTTTCCCAACAGTAGTTCAATCACAGCATAAGAGATGAAGTGCAATGGAAGCGGCTGCGAAACTCACTAACCCTAACCGAACCTCAGACTTGGTGGATGAAACTACCCGAAGGACTGACACGGATCCTGACACAGACTACACGCTGGACTCTGGCAGTGGCTCTTGCCTACCTCATATTACCCCACAGTCAGCTAATTAACTTATCTGAAGGCAAACTCTTTTTTAAAGAGAAGACAAATGTTGAGGGGGCTAGTCCATTACCATAAACCTACAGTGAGTATTTTCAACAGAACTGCTGTCATTGCAGGTGCAACACTGCCCAAATGTCTGGTTGGTCATGGCTGGATGTAAGCTCTAATGCCGGGGGGGACTGACGTACACTGTGGGCATCACCTGTTGCCTTGCAATCCCGGAGCGGCGGGGTTGGGTACGTTTATTATGGTCCTTGGGGTTGTTGAAGTGCTGTACATTGATATGGATTGACAGAGGGCAGGTGGCTTCACCGACCCACAGCTGGACTCCGGAATGAACCACGATTATCCTTTTCCTAGATGGCAGGAGTGCACGCTACAAATAAGATTCTGTCCCGGAATGTCCAAGGCCTGAATAACATGACCAAAAGATAGAAATTTCAGGCCTATTTGAAATGGAGGGGGATTCATATAGTGCTCTTACAAGAAACCCATTTGACTAAGCGTGAAGTGGTGGCTTTACAGAGGGGCTGGCGAGGCCATATATTTTATACGGAATACTTCGCCTTTGAGAGGGGGGGAGGGGGTGATCATTTGGGTGAAACCCAGAGTCCCGTTCCAGGTCCTGAATGAGAAGGTAGACAAAGAAGGACGATATACCATAATCAGTGGAACCTTGGAATAGGGTAAATTCCTAGATGAGATCTAATAAAAACTAGCACCCTTTATGCCACACTCTCGGGGGGGGGATTTTATTAAGTTTTGCTGACATGATACTGATTAAATCCCACCCACCCTGAACAGTAGAGGATCATAGAAACATGGAGGGTAGCTCACCCGAAGGAACGAGACTACTCATACTTCCCTGCACTGCAGAAGTTACATGTTCGGTTAGATAGTTTCCAATCCGCATCGGATGTTCACGAAGTGGTGACAGACTCAAATTACCTGGCTAGGACCATCTCGGATCGTAACCCAATACGACTTTGGCATTGGACAGGACATGTTCGCTCATACCAATCTGTAGACAGGAAGTCAAAAGCTTGGATGACCCACTATTTCATGATAAGACAGGTGAGGGTGTCCAGAATTACTTTGTGTAGATTGAAGGCACTGCCTCATCAGTGCTTTGAGAGTGGGAGGCGTATAAGATAGTAATAACAGGACAGTCTTTAACAGAATCAGTGGAGGTCCACCAAACGCTTATTAAAGAAGTAGAAACACAGGAAGAAACCCTTAGGACCATTGAAAAAGCGTGACCCGGGAAACCAGAACAGCAGCAAGAGCTGCTGGACACGAAAGAGAAGTTGGCGGAGCATGTCGAATGCCTCTGGTGCTTCGACTACAAGAACTATACGATAGGAGCACCTGCAGAGCGGGACAATTCCGGGACACTACTATCGTGGTTAGCTAATCCCAACAAAAGGAGCAATATTACGCTAAGCTATGCTCAAGCATCCGGAAAGATGTAGAGAGCCCCTTACAACTATTCCTGGGAGACCTTCCCCTGACCCGTATCACAGCAGAGGAAGCAGAGGACTTAGGGGCTGAAATAACAGTAGAAGTAGTCGGAGCAGTGGTCAAGAGGATGGCCCGTGGGAAAGTACCAGGGTCCGATGGACTACCAGTAGGATTCTATGCAGCCTATATCAAAACGCTAGTCACGTGACTCACAGCCGTCAAACAAGACGCACGAGAGAGTCATTCCCTACCTCAATTGATGTAGGAGGCATTGGTAATTCCCTTAATCAAACCTGAAAAAACACCAAGCAACGTGGCAGCCTAAAGGCCTTTATCGATGCTGAACGTCGAATATGAGATACTCAATGGAGTGCTGGCCACAAGGCTATTACCACACATGAAAGGACACCTGAAAGGACTAATCCACCCTGACCAGTCGAGGTTTAATCCTGATTGCAATACGGCATTGAATATAAGGAGATAAATCAATATACTGACAAACTGATGGATGCCCCGAACATAACTGTAGAGGCCTTGTTGATGTCAGTAGATATTGAGAGGGCTTTTGATAGCCTAAACTGGGGATACCTTTACACTATGATGACCGCATGGGGTTGGGGCCAAGATTCATTCTGTGGACAAGACTATTATACTCTGCTCAAACAGCAAGGGTCAAGACAGACTGAGTGAGTATCAAGTAGAGCAAGGTACAAGCAGGGATGCCCACTGTCCCCTCTGTTGTTTGACATTGCAGTGAAACCAGTGGCGAGCAGGACTCGACCTAGATCTCACTCACTGGTATACACACTGGCGGCTTTATGCATCACATCTCCCTATATGCCGATGGTATGCTGCTTTTCCTCAATGAGAGGCAGATAGACCCCAGGAAGGCGGTGCAACTACTGAACACCTTTAGGGGCATTTCAGGGCTGCTCATAAATTGACAAAAAACTAGCATGGTTTCCATCAGCTCTTTCCAGAACAATGCCCCCGGCATGTGTCAAATGATAGGGGCGCCAATATCTGGGGGTTCGCATATAAAGGGCAGAAACTGAAATTTTGGAAGGGAATACAGAAGCAGCCATCACGACTCTGAGATCCAGTGTGGCCTTCTGGAAGTCTTTCCCTATATCAGTTGTAGGTCAGATAGCGCTTGCCAAGATGGTAACCCTACCACGGCTGCCGTACCATTTTGCTACATGACTTGTGATTGATTCCAGAAGCAAATTTTGAGAGTTAGATACCATTTTAGTGGATTTGGTATGGGGGAGGGGGGGTAGGCATATAGTAGCACTGTCCAAACTATGATGCCCCATGACGGATAGAGGGCTGGCAGCCCGGGATTTCAAAACATGCTATTTGGTTGCACAGCTGCAATGGCTCACAGGATGGATACATGTTAGGGTATCTGGGGAGGTGACAGTTACAGCCAACACCCCACCGGTATGCCTGCTGATGAGAATACTTAGATCACTGAAGGTAGTCAAACGGTGTTGCGTTAGGTGCCTACAAAAAACTCATACAGATCACCCATATTCGCCCACAATCCCCTTGCAATTCCTGACGGTACTCCCACATAAGGGCAGTTCAAGCGGACTGCTTGAGTGGGCATGGTGAGAGATTGAGACTCTAGGTAGGCTGTTTCAAGCCTGCGAGCTCCTACCCTTTGAGGAGTTAAGGGTGGAGTTTGACCTTCCTACTGGGCAGTTTCTGTTGCATGGAGCTGTGATGGCGGCTCTTAAGAAACACAAGGGGGGAGGAGTAATGAACCTCAGACGCATCGGGGATGCCGCTTTATATGCTCCACATCGTGCACGCACAAGGCCATATCTCAGCTCTACGAGGCAAAAAGAGGAGATACACCCCCTCAGTGTTCTTAAAGACAAAAGGGTAGAAGACATAGGTCATGGGGCAAAGTAAGCTTAAATGGAAAGCGCCCGTGGGCCTATGAGTGATAGATAAAAAACAGAGCTCTTTACATGGGCGGAGCCCAAAAGTGGCGCCCTCTTTAGTGATGCCAAAAAGGACAGAGGCTTACTGGACTTTGTGAGGGCATGGGAGGGTTTGATAGACACAATGCATGAGGAAGATACACTATCAGTGAAGAGCGCCCCCCGTGAGTAATCAATCTCTCACTGACTGATGGATCTCTGGACTAACATCCAGCACTCCATGCTTTACTAACCACCAAACAATGCATAAACACCTGATGACTACTACCAGTGGTACCTTCATCACACCCTAGATCGCTGGGTCATAGTCACCATGACAACACTGATTCATGCAATACTGCGCTTCCTTTTCACCCTAGGCACCACATAGGACCGGGGAAGGGAGGGATGGGGGCGGCGATGGTTACCTGTCTTATCTGTTGTTTATTCCTTGTTATAAACACACAGGGGTATATTCACAAGAACGTGTGCTAAACATCTCCAAAAAATGTTAACGCAACTTTACACATCGAGGTCCATTGTGGGAAAATAACCCCGTGTTAACGTGGAATTCACAACACAGCGGTACCATGCGATAGTCTCCTGAAACCGCGGACAATGTCCGCGATACAACCACAGCGACGGCGATAAAAACACAAACCCCAACACCAAAAATCGTGCGATGAGCCCATTCGCGATGAGGAAATCAGCGATAAGCAGCGCCAGGCCTGCCATACACACAAGGCAGGTGGGAAAATCACTACAAAAGGAGAAAAAACACACAAACACAAAATGACCAACACCGAAGCACCATGGAGGCAGCCGGAGCAGGCGCAGAGGACGAGCCCAACCCCACAAGTACCCCGGACGACCAGCCCAGGACCACGGTGACAGGGAAGGGCAAGGACAAGAAGAAGAGGAAGACGAAGTACAGTCCGCAGGAGAATCGGATCCTGGTCACGGAGGTGATAGAACACCATCAACAACTGTTCGTCGCCTCCAATGTGTCATTGGGCACCAGAAATGGATTATGGCGGGCCATCGTGGACAAGGTGAACGCCGTCGGAGAGCACAAGAGGTCAATGGACGAGGTCAAGAGGCGATGGAATGACATCAAGCGCAAGACCAATGAGAAACTCGCAGGCAACCAGAAGGCAGCAATGCAGACTGGAGGTGGGAGCCCGCGCCACAGCTGGAGCTGGATGACATGGAGGAGCTGGTGTCGACAGTCATCAGTGTGGAGACTGTGGCCGGAGTCGGGGGACCGGACACTGCTCGACAGGACACAACACAACCGCAACAGGGTGAGTGACCACCAAGTACTGGGGGGACGGGGGGAGATGGCCACAATGGCACACATGCACAATCAAGCAGAGCACAGTGCACACCCACAATGACTCTGGATCATGGCCCTGATCTACACACTGTCACAATGTACATTGCCATGCTGTCTGAATGTCAACATGTACCATGCGGCCACATACATGAGGACACATTGTAACACAGAATCTCCCCTTCACATTGCAGGGGCACCGTCAACGCCACCTGCAGAGCAGTCCCAGCCACTCTTCACTGATGACGAGGAGGACACCACCAGCATCGACACCCAAGCCCTCCAAGACATCATGGAACTCATCCGCCACTCACCTCCAGGACCAGGGCAGCCCAGCTGCATCAAGGAGACCCCACCCACTCCACAAACCACCCAGCAGGAGGCACCCACAACCCCGGCTGTCACCCAAGACCCCCCGAACAACACATGGCCTTCCAACGCCGTGTGTTGGAGGTCCAGAGGGAGATGGCTGAGCAGGTGCGGGTGGGGTTCGACCTCATGGCTACCAAACTCGACGCCATCCATGGGTGTCTGAGTCCCATCAGGGACCACCTCCAGTCCCTAACGGACACCCACACGCCGCTCCATGGTCTCCAACGAGCCCTGGCTGACATTGCTGGAGTCATGACTCGGAGACAAGAGCACCTGTCCGTTCAGAGTGGCTCCAGCGATCTCAGCCAGGAGATGGCACGCATGCGGAGGCTCATGGAAGACATGGTGCGGATGGAGGCGGAAAGGATGGCAGTCACCACTGCACATCAGCGAAATGTAGCTGGGACCTACCATGCCCTGCATGTCCTCATCATGGCATTGCTGCCACAAGGCGTAGCGATGATGAATGCTGCTGCCCCCACACCATCCACATCTCCGCCCCCTGGTCTGTCAGTGCCTCCCAGTGAGGCAGGCGTATCCACTCCGGCACCTGATGTGTCACTGCCACACAGTGCGGCCGACAATCCTCCTCCGGCCCCTGATGTGTCAGTGGCACACAGTGCCGCAGCCGGTACTGCAACACCCACAGGTGGGGCAGAGCACACATCCGAGGACGAGGACGTGGATGGGATTGAGTTCAGTAGGAGGCACTAGCATTCATTTCCGCCACCTTGCCTGTTTCTGCTTGGTGCCGCACATGGCCCCATGACCTTCCACTGACCCCCGATACACTCCGCTGCACTCACCTTGGACCGCGACATGGACTGCCATATCCTGTTTGATGACCAATGACACGGCGACCACACTGCGGACTGTACCCTTCCTCTTCCGCAGTACTTGTCATCCCCGGATGGACTCTGGCTGGCCCTCCACGGGCCCATATTGTGTAGTGTGCTTGGCATGGACCTGTACTGCTCCAGCTGCAAAACACCACCGGATGTGCAATAAACATCCAGAAACGCACTGCTGTGTCATATCTTTCATCATTCATGTATGAATGTGTGGATGAATGTAGGGACAGTGATTTCCCTTACGTCAATGACACTACAACAGGGACACACGCATTAGTCACTTCCTTGTCCGGACATGGACTGAACCGCGCCCAGAGCCCCCGAGTCGTTGCAAGCCCTGCGCTGGTCCGGCGTACACCAGGCCAGACCACTCCGCTTACGC
Organism: Calotriton arnoldi; assembly: GCA_963921515.1. Taxonomy (NCBI): domain Eukaryota; kingdom Metazoa; phylum Chordata; class Amphibia; order Caudata; family Salamandridae; genus Calotriton; species Calotriton arnoldi. The sequence continues at coordinate 182,826 of CAWUFW010003638.1, forward strand.
TCAGAGGGGGGGCCCACATAGCTACATGTCGCAGGTGTACACGCTGGTGGTATGCAGGTCACTGGTCTAGTTGTCAGCATGTCACAGCCACTCCCTGAGGGCACGTTTGCACACACACCACACCCATCCGGCACAGGCGTCACAGGCCATGTGACCCCGCCAATATAAGGGGCCGACAACGTCACATTCCCCACTGCCGGTGGTGACTGGATGACGGACACTCCACGGTTCTCAATCATAAAGGGCCCATGAGTTGTTGCGCACAGGGTTGGTCGCACCCGAAACCTTGCGCCCGTCACAGGCCTACCACCACGTGGCGCTGACTGGGGTTGCATAGGGTTAGTGGCACCCAAAGCCTTGCGCCCGTCACGGGCCTACCACCACATGGCGCTGACTGGGGTTGCACAGGGTTAGTGGCACCTGAAGCCTTGCGCCCGTCACGGGCCTACCACCACGTGGCGCTGACTGGGGTTGCACAGGGTTAGTGGCACCGAAATAGCTGAGCGGTTGTGCAGCCTGCGATGATGACGTGTGCACTGATGTGGTCTCTGCCATTGATGCCTCAGGACTCAGCGTCATGTGTGGGACCTGCTGGGCCGCGGGGCGGCTCCGCATGATGTGGACCATGCCATGGTGGCGGGACCGGGACCTGGAGCTTGCACGGGCACGTGGTGTGCCCACTGGTGGACACACCGTTGGCGCCAGGTGTGCAGTGGGCCCGGGGTGCGCAAGTGCGGACAGCTAGCGCTGGCCGGCGGGAGGGGGTGGGGTGCGGCTGCATGCGTGCGCAGGGACGGACAGGCGTTGTTGCCGTGTGCTGTGTGATGGACTCTGCCATGATTGACTCTGGCCTCGATTACAGATTGCAGACCTGGTGGCTTGCAGTGTATCCCGGCACGTGGTTGGAGACACACCGGTAGCAGCAGGTGAACAGTGGGGCCTGGGTGCGCAGGGGCGGCGGTGTCTCTCTCTCTCTCTCCCTTCCTTTCCTCTCTCACTCTCTCTCTCCCTTCCTTTCCCTCTCTCTCTCTCACTCTCTCTCCTTTCCTTCCCTCTCTCTCTCACTCTCTCTCTCCCTTCCTTTCCTTCTCTCTCTCTCACTCTCTCTCCTTTCCTTCCCTCTAGCACTCTCTCTCTTTCTCTCTCCCTTCCTTTCCTTCTCTCTCTTTCTCTCTCTGCCTTTCTTTCATTCTCTGTTTCTCTGTGTCTCGCTCCTTTGATGTGCGCATGGCACACGTTCTGATTTTGTGCTTTATTTTCCAGGCTGTGACATCGAGATTGTCCCGGACGGACCCAACAGGAGTCTTCCGCATTGGTGTTTTGTGTTGTATTTCAATAAAGTTTTTGGTTGTTACTTCAGTGTTGTGTGACTGTTTCTCGTTCTTCTGGCCACACGTGTGTTATTTTTTGTCAATGTGCGTCATCATGCGCTTTCTGTGGCTCTCGTGTCGTGCACGGTATGTGTATGTCCGGGGGGGTAAGGGGGGGGCCTAGGAGTGGTGGTGGTGGTGGGTGTTGTGGCCCTCATGGGTCTCCGAGCTGCATGACCATTGGCTCCATGGCATCTGTGGGTCTTCAGATGTGGCTCTTGGCTGGGCTCCCTTTCATGCTGCAGGTAGTCGTCCTGCTTAACACCAGCAGAAGGCAGGTGTTAAATCCCTGGTGCTACCGCGGCTTATCGCCTGTTTTTGGTTCACATCGCAGATCTGGCAGTTCGTTGTGAAAGTGGTGTTGTGGTGTTTTCGTGTGTTTTTGCACGGGAACGCCTACTCTGCATCTCATTAGGGTTAGTTGGTGGTGTCACCCGTGGAGGTAAATGTTGAGGCGGTTATCGCGGGAATACTTGCGTTGTCTGCAGTTTGCAACCGCTTGTGAATTGGGTGTTAAATCTGTCACCACTTTTGTTGCGTTAAGTTGGCGATAACTCGGAGATACGTCCTTGTGAATATCCCCCACAACTTCTTAATATGTTTATCCAGGTCCTGCTGCCATGTTTTAGCAATAACAAGATATCCTGAGAGGAATCTACTACTCGCAATGATAAACTTGGTCACGTCCACGAACTGATACCCTGATAATAATGTCCAGACTTACATTGTATAATGTACTGGTTGACTTAGATTTATAGTGCCTATACATAACGAAATAAAATGTGTTTTTAAAAAAAAAAACGTGAATAGCACACACACACACCATGCTCTGTGAGCAGCGCTGCATTGTGTGTACTACACTATACTATACGAGCATTGTGTTTACTGCTCTGTACTATGTGTGCTAAATAAAACAATTGGTTCTGTCGGGGTGTTCAATTGCTTAGAGTACGTAAGTAGCAACAGCTTACTTGTAACATATACCAATAATAAACCATAACACACACCAATATTAGTATTCAATACTGTATTTGGAAATGGATATCAAATATTCATGGCTGTCACAATTTACAAATTCAATTGTAATGGAGAATAAGTGACTGTTGGTGAAAAAGTGACATGTGGTGATAGGTGACGTTGATAGTGCACTATATACAAGACAATTAAACGTGCATTCAAGAGAGGGGAGACATTTTTTCCTATTTGTCCTTATTATTTTGGCACATATATCGCAGGATTTATTGGCAAGTTAAACTGTGATCCTGAGCATTGTGCGGACATATGTAGTACGTCGACGTTTCAACCCTGTTGGTAGCGCAAAAGTAAAAATGCGTCAAGGTGGGTCTTCTTCAGGACAGGAGGGGGGATGGACAGCCAAAGTGCAGATTCTTTAATCTGTCTGCAAATATCAAGTGTCTCTTATTCAACGTGGGGCTAATGATTAGAACCTCTCAGGACTCCACCAGCCGGTTGGAGCCTCATTAGAGTTCTTTTAATCGACTTCCACCCGTCGGTTGGAGTCTTTTTTAATAGCCAGTCAGATGTATAGCATGATCTGGCAAAAAGCGCGTCCGTCCGGCAGCTGCTTTGTTCTAAGAACGGACGCGCTTTTTGCCAGACTGGCTATTAAAAAAGACTCCAACCGACGGGTGGAAGTCGATTAAAAGTGTACATCACACATGCCCTATGCTCTATGAGTAGTGCTGCATTGTGTGTACTACACTGTATTGTGCGTGCAGTGTGTGTACTACTCTGTACATGTGCAGCGCTCACTGTGTGTAGTGCACTATACTATAATGACAGCACTTTATTGTGTGCTTGTATTGTGTGTGCATTGTGTGTACTGCATTGTATGTACAGCTCTTTATTGTGTGTACTGCACTGTATTGTGTTTAGGGCTCATTGTGCGTAGTGCACTGCACAATGTGTAAACTCACTCCCCTATACTGTGGGCAGCACTCCATTGTTCGTTCCACACTGCTATTTGTTCAGTGCTTTATTGTACTGTATATGTGTGCATGGAGTGAATTAAACTGCACTGTGTGTACAGCTTCTGACTGGGTGCACTGCACTGTACTATGTGTGCAATGCTGCATTGTTTGTACTGCACTGTACTATGTGTGCAATGCTGCAGTGTCTGTCGTGCAGTGCACAGCATGCTTTATATCGTGTGTTGAGCCATTCATTGTGCATTCTGCACTCTTCTCTGTACCGCACTGCATTGTGTGTACTGCACTGGCACTTCAAATGTGCACAGCACTGCAATATGTGTACTTCACTGAAAAATATGTTACCATGCTCTGGAAAAATGAGTTTCCGGATCCTAACCTTCTGGTTGGTGCCTTTGTCAATAAAGACTGCCATATATCTGCCTCTGTCGCAAAGTGTGATTGGTCGTCACAGGAAAGTGCTGTTCAAATCACTGACTGAAGGTTTAGTGGGTGTGGGTGATGTAGGGTGGGCTCACCGTGGCACAGTGACTCCGGCTTTACACCACCATCCACAAAACCAACAAACTACTTCTGAATATGTGCAGCTGTTGAAGCACCGAAGTGCTGCCAATCCCACACCCACCCACCCTACCAATTTGTCAGTAATCTGGTTGAGTGTTGGATCAGTGCTTCAGTACCTGCTATGAAGTACCACCCAGGGCCTCATGTTCAATTCAATTTTGATGTTGCAAAGTATTGGAATTCACAAAATTACAGGGCTTGTGACCACAAAATGGCTACTTACTATGCACTTCTTCCATTCTGCGATTCAGCAATAGGTTACTAAATTTAATAAGCATTGGCATAGCCAATAGGTCTCGCCTTTGGGACTTTGTAAGTGTTTAGCCAAGCAGCACATTCTGTGTAACTGTACTAAATTGATGTAGTGAACTCCCAGTATTAGAAGTTGCACCACAATTCATACTAACAAGTCTGCTTTCACTCACGTTTGCCTTCGAAATTTACTTTTTTTTTTTTGTTTAGAAGAACTTTATTAGGTTGCGCTCTTCTCAACAGTGCTGCCAGGATGCAATGTGTAGTCCCAACCCTTTACAACAGGGCTAATGCAGTTTATATTCGCCATTCCCATCACATATTTGCAAAAGAAGTAAAAAGCCTTGTCCTAGAAGGAATCTATGTAAACTCTTTTAAGATATTTTAAACCTGTGCGTGCAAGTCACCTTTTCGTCGTAGTTTGATGCTGGGGCGCATCTTGTTTCTAGATGTGACAGGCATGAGGGTGTCCAATCAGAGAAGAGCAGGGTCATTTTGCAGGTCATCCAAGGCTTCGTGCTGGAAAAGGAGCTGACAGCCCCCACCCCCCTTGCCTGCTCCCCATGTGATTACCATAACATTAACTTAAATTACAGATACCTTCTTCCTAAGCTGTAAGTCTGGAATGTAAGACTCAAAACAAAAAGGGGGGGGGGGTGGAGGAAGTGGTAAGGGACAGGGAGTTAGCACAAACAGCATAGACAGAGGGGGGTAAAAGAGGCAGAGCTAAGAGACAGCAAAACGCAGAGGGGTGTTTGAGACGGTAAGAACGAGGGGGTAAGAGAGAGTAGAGGGAGAGGAGGTAAGAGAGATGAAAATCCAACACAGATCAGTACCATCAGGAAGGGACAATAGAACCCAGTTATATACATTTACATATACACACACGTATATACATATATGATAAGCATTCAGTGGGGCCGCCTTCCGTAACAATAGGTACTTACAAGACAATACACATGGGCAGCCCCAGGGATGCACTTTACACACATAAGACCACTAAATGAGCCGCTCAGACCCACCCAGGCAACATTCACAGCCCAAGGCTCCCCGACAATGAAACATAAATCTCACCACCGAGCTCTCCAGCAGCAGGCTACGCACTGAGCCTCACGGGTCGATGCTCGCCCCGAAGGGTCCTCCGGACAGCAGATAGCAGCCCTCGGTGCCCTCCTGCAGCTGGATTCCGCCAGACAGGACCAAAGGCTGAGTCCCTTTGTCGCTATTAACACCAGCTGCCCACGTGCTTCCTCCTTGTGCAGCCTCGAGCGCGGGAGGGGCGTGGCGGGCGGGAGCGCGCTCGATCCTGCCCCGTTAGCTTAAGTCAGCATGCGACTGAGGTCCCCCTCGAAGCCAGCCAATCGCTGAGCGAGAGCAGACGGTCCCCTACCCTCGCTCAATTGGTGAGGCAAGTGTCAGGCTTTTGGGCGGAACCAACCCACCCGAGGGGGCGGGAGTAAATAAATAAACACCGAGGAATAAAACAAGAGTCTAAAATATGTGCGTCAGACAAAATGAAAATATTTTTATTTATTTGTATTTCAGTGACGCACTTGTGGCAATAACGATGAGGATTCTGCAGTACAAAACTGACTCCCGCGACAAAAAAAACCGGTAAAACGAAGGCCCTTAAAAAAAATAACCGATTTTGGCGCGCGCGCTGTAAGGAATGCAGCTGCCATTGTGCCCGCCGCTGCACGCGAAAGTGAAAGCTAATTGGAAACCTGATCCAGAACAGATGGCACCCTGCGTGCCGCTGCTCGCTCCCGAGACCCCTAGGCCATGGGAGTGAAAGTTTTGAGGAAAGGCGGGACATGCACCCGTCTTTGGCCATTTGCGTGCTTTCATTATTGAAAGCCACACGCAAAGGCCAATGGGATGTGTGGGAGGAGGCAGACCCACACGGAGAAGTCTCTTGGAAGTCTGAAGTGATTCCAAGAGGCCTTCTCCTAGAGCAGCGCATGCGCGCTGCGCTAGGCGAGACCTAAAAGTGGGGTTAGAAACCCAAAATGACTCGCTATTTGGAAGGGGCATGTTTAGGGTGTCCATTCCATTAAGCTATTTCTTAAGGGATATGTCAATGTTATGCGACCACAATCCAGTTGCAAAACATTAAAAAGTTACCAACTCCCTAGTTGGGGTGGTAACACATTTGTAAAAGGGGACCATAGCCAACTCGCAAACAAACTTTAAAAATAGAATAAACTTTTCTTTTTAAATGAAGTCCTGCTGCCTTTTTGGAAAACCGACTGTATTAAAAAACACTTTTCTTTATTAAAATACGATCACATAAATGGTGGTCTTCTGACCTCAGCAGGTTACCATCCCTGGGATGGCAGTAAATCACAACGAGTCGCAATTCATGACATATCTCATGAACATTGATGAGTTAGGTCACAGTGCAATCCATTATGATTCGGTATTTTGCTAGACTGTTAAGCTTTTTTTTTTTTCTTTCATTTTTATGGTATCTGTTTCCTTACAATGCTCAGCATCATGGCCTTTTCTGTGCATTTAATTGAAGAAAAAAAGCGCAACAGAAAAAAAAAAAATCAATTAATAAAAAAAGGATGAACTGCATTGCTGCAAAAGAAACGGATAGCAGTGTTAAGAAAGCTCTCAAATGGTGACAGAATGTCTGCGGGAAGACCAGATGAAGAGTCCTGGCATTGCACAGCTGAAGAAGAATCCCAACTTGAGAGGCATGCTAGGTGGTACATAGGTAGGTTCACAAAAGACCATTCCATTCGCAAAAAGTCAGTGCACAATATGCAACCACTTTTTGCAAATGGAAATCTCATACATCAGTCTCTTTGCCTTTTGGAGGTCTTACCTTTTTACTGAGAACCCCGTTACTGGTCCTCGTAAGAGCAGAACTCTCCTTCCTCCAGAAGCAGGCACATCCTCAACACCATAGTGTTCTTCAGTTCCACCAGGAGCATGCCTTCTTATCTGGACTTTCCACCTCTTGTATGTATGGAGTCCAAAAGCCTTAATCACACCACCACCAATTGAATCTTCGCTATATAGTTCTGAGTCCTACAAATGCAGATACCACCTTGTTCATGTTTTCTCCATCATAAAGCACTGGATACCCAGAATAGAGAGGGTAAAAGCCTTTGCTGCATTTTACAACCTATCCAGTTGTAAAGCAGGTGAGACAGCACATGCGTAGCTCCATGAACTAGTCTCAATTGCGGGCTGCATATCCCACCTGCTGCATGACCTACCGAATCCTCCTCTTGTTGCTCATTAAACGAGTAGGCCTACTGCCTACTCTCCATAATGTTACCTTTGCCTCAACATTACTAGATTTGGACTTCAGCTCGTTAATTCAATCAGGTAGTGGCAGCTAGGCAGGCTCTATCACTGCACCACCTAATAAAAGTCACAAATAGGTTTCTTAGCACCAGTATTGCCCTCCTCAAATGACCGGCTGCCAAATGGTCACGAATCATACATGAAGGAACACAAGAGATGAGAGGCAACACATAAGCAAGGAAGATCAATTTACCATTTAATCAACTATTAAAATCATTCCCAAAATTATCCAAAGAATCCAGTGTTGCTTGACTGTTTCTTTTTTATTTCGGCGTGCGTAGACCAAGACGCGGCGGGCCGGACGGCGTTGCCAAACAAAGTACTTTTCAGGCTGTGATTACTGCTGCCGAAATTTACTACTCGCTTGTGCGAACTGAGATACATGTTGGTTCGCTTTATGCTGTTGACCATTTATAATATCGGCTTATATTGTGTAGCGATGGAGTTGGGACTCTGATATGACCTTGCTGCTTACAAACTTTATTGTTACCAGCACAAGACTCCTTTTTTTGCCTGAAGAAGCCCTTGTCTGGGTGAAACGCATTGGCTGCGCCTGTTTGTTACACTTTCAAGATTGAAAGAGAAGAAATAAAAAACAGTCAAGCAATACTGGATTCTTTGGATACTTTTGGGAATGATTTTAATAGTTGATTAAATGTTAAATGGATCTTCCTTGCTTATGTGTTGCCTCTCATCTCTTGTGTTCCCTCAGCTCGTTAATAACTGCCATAAGGAGAGATTCCCTGTGAAAAAGTCCCAAACCAGATGCTCCATTCTCACTGCGGGCATGCTACTCCAATCTAGGGTGTTTGCAAGTGAAGAACTCACTTTTGGCCCTCTTTGGTGTGTCTCGCCACTATCCTTGCGAAAATCTAACAGGCACATTGAACCATCAAGTGTGTTCACACAATCAAGAAACACAACACATTGGATGCTGAAATATCACAGGTTGTGCAAAAACACAGATCTGAGTCTTCCTTGAGGTTATAGCTATACCATCCGACGGGGTTGTTGTCGAACCCTGCTATGGAACCTGCCCTCTTGCCCCTCTCCCAAACATCTTCCTGTACCACCTCAACCTATGTCATTTTCACCTAGAGTCCAGCATGTTTAGGAATTTGGAGGTGAAAAGCACAGTTCCACATTTATACAGGGATTCTGAATGGGCAGCAACTTCTTGAATTCTCTGAGTAGGAGAGGGAATCTGAACCACAGCATCCAGGTCTTGCACCAGAGTGCACTTCTACAACAGGGAAGGCACCTCATCTTACCCCACTGACACAGGCATTCTGATGTCCCAACTCCACTTCCAAAAGTCCTGGGCTGATGGGAAAGGCAACCCGCGCTTGAGCGCCTCAGAAATGCAGCTGCTTCTGTTTTTGGCTGGTCCCCACCCCCGTCCTGCACATTTTAAAATTCATTTTGTGTTTTTTGTCTCCATTACTTCTGCTGGAAGGTTGTTCCGTGCACTCTGTGAATTTCTTTTTAAATGCTTCTTCTGAGGCTTCACCTCCCACCATTTCTTGACAGATGACATCATCAGAAGCGGGGCTCCTAATCTAAGACTGCATTGCATCTTACCCTTGTATTTCAAAACTTCTCTTGAAGTTCAAACCAGTTCAAACTCAGATGATACAATAACTAACAATTCTGAATTGTTTTCTAATCATCAACGTGCAACAGCTGACGAGGCCTCAGTAGCCTCTGCCCAATGACAGCTTGGGTACCACAGAAGGAAAGATTCTGCTCCATCACCGGAAGTCAAACTTTGACTAATGGAGACTGCCACCAAAACACAAAATGAACACTATTTTAGAAGCACATGGCTTCTTGAGACTCATATTACCCTTAGTTTGCCCGCCTGTGCCATAGCAAGCTGGGCAGAAGAAAGGAAATGTCCTTTCCCTATGAGCCACCTGCTCAAAAGGAGGAGAACCGTCCCCCATTCCAGAATACCTCTTTGCTTAAGGGACACCAATCAACTGGTTAAACGCACAGAGGCTAGAAAGGAAAGCAGATATGAAGCTAGAAAGCAAACACTGTAGTCGACACATTTGGCCACACCTCTTCATCCATTACCTGCTATCCATTGTATTTCTATGGAAACAAGGCGACTGATTGAGTCCTCACTCTCATGACATTGTCTTCCTGTGGAAGCAAATCCACCGATGGAGCCTTTACATTCTATCCACAGGCTTCCCATGGAAGTGACGTCATTGTTGGGCCCTTTGCACTCTATCCATTGGCCATTTAAGGTAAAGAGGCAATTGGTTGAGACTCTGCACTTTTTCTATTGGCCTTCTATGGAGTGAGGCCACTCTTCAAGCCCTTACACTATTTCCAATGGCTATCTATAGCCAATAAGCCACTGTTTGAATCCTTGCATTCTTTCCATTGGCTCCCTATGGAAGCCCAGACACTGCTCAAGCCTCTGTACTTTGCTTATTGGCTTCCTATGTAAGCGAGGCCATTGCTCAAGCTCCCTTGTTTGGGGGCGGAAAGCCAATTACCAGATCCTGTGAATACATCTGGCACAAAAACATAAAACGCTAGAAGGAGGATCACGCCTCAAGTCCTGTATATTTTGCAAAAATCAAACATTGAATCAATTTTTTTCCTTTGTAACAACTCGACCAGCTGCAATAAATACTGAACCCAACTGCCTGTCTATATAGGAATTGGATTGTCTAGTTTCTAGATTAATAAATCTTTCTTTTTGCTAGACTGTAAAGCTTTTTTTTTAATCTATGGCATCCGTTTCCTTCCAATGCTCAGGCATCATGGCCTTTTCTGTGCGTTTCATAAAAATAAGCGCAGCAGAAAAAAAAATCAATAAATTAAAAAAAAGGATGAACTGCGTTGCAGTAAAAGAAACGGACAGCAGTGTTAAGAAATCTGCCAAGCGGTGGCAGAATGTCTGCAGGAAGACCGGATGAAGAGACTTGGCAGTGAACAGCTGAAGAAGAATTCCAACTTGAGTGACATGCTAGGTGGAGGCAAAGGCCAGGAAGGGAATGATGTTCTTGATATTAAAGAGTAAAAGGCCAGACAAGTATGTCACTTAGAAACGCTGTATCCAGGACGGAGTGAAGAGTTAGATAGAGAGCCAGCAATCCTGAGGGGTGGAAGTTTAGCGTAGTCATAGAAAGGGTAAATAGGGAAGCAGGGGATAAAAGTCAGGATTAGAGGCTGAAAAATCACTTCATTATTTGTGTGCTTAAGGTAAGGAGAATAGATGATCAAAAACGAGTCGATTTACACCCATGCAAGCTCATGAACATCTGGGGGTCTATTTACTAAATTTAACCCCATGTTTGCGTCACAAAGGTGACGCAAAACGACGCGAAATCTTTTTTTACTAATTTACTTTCTAGCGCTAAACTTGTTTGGAGCTGGAAAACACTCGAAAGTAGAGCAAAGCAGCGCACAGCACTGCTGTGCATTACTTAGCGCCAAGAGGCGTACCATGGGTGGTGCATGGGCGTTCCCATGCAACCACCCAAGGTTTCTGACGCTAAACCCTATTTACTTAAAAAAGCAGACATGGTCTAGCGTGAGAAAATATCGCCCACTTCAAATAGGTGATATGAAGGAGAAATGCTTTCATTTCCCCTTCCTTTTCTGGCTTTGTTTGCGTGCTGCATTGTACAGCACACATACAAAGTGCGAATACATTTAAAGTTAGTCTGAGCGTAGTATTTTGTACTGGAAGGCTATCCTTCCAGTCCAAAACCTATGCTAGACTCACGCAGACACCCTTGCACTATGGGGCAAAGATGTGTGCATGGCACTCGGCAGCTAATTTCAGCGCCAGCGCTAGGGAGAGAGGAGGAGAGTGCCATATTTCTGTAAATATGGCGCTCTCCTGCTCTCTTCTTCTCGCACAACGCAGCACAGCTTTTTAGCCTGCTGCGCTGCGTGAGATTTTAGTAAATCTGCCCCTTGGTTTCATGGAGTAATCTTGTCGGAGTCAGAGCCGTCCTTATCACCATGCATAAATCCTACAGGGCAGAGGGTCTGAATACTTGAAGGAAATGGTACCACACTATGCACCCTCCAGTAAACTACGATCAGCAACAGCACAGATCGACCAGCGATTCACATGGCTGAAACGCAGAGTCCCAAAAATGGGGAATGTCATGATCCATGGGCAGGGCAGGGCAGAACTGAACTGCAGACATTTCAAGTCCCTGAAACTTGAACTGCTCCAACTAGCCTCTTGCTGCAGCCGATTTGAGATTAACGTCCCCTGTTTCTGCACTCTGACATAAAGTTTGTTCCCTAAACTCAGATGTGATTTAGGGAGACATGCAACGCTTTATAAACCTCACAAACAAATACATGATTAAAAAGGTGGGCAGATAGGTCAACCATGCCAAAAGATGCTAAAATAAAACGGATTACTTACAAGATGGTTAGGGCATATTGGTAGCCAACCCGACAAGAATGAAATACAAACCCTATGTGATAAAGATAATGCAAAGAAAATGTCTTATAGATACCGATCAAAATTGTGAAAGTCCTAAACCTAGACCTGAGCTTGAAAAGGCGTACCGACAAAACCGGTGTGGTATCCACCTGGGCATATGAAGTTAGCAACTGTGAAGGTACATTATTAACTTGGCTAATGGGATTGGGATTAATAGGAGGCGTATGTAAAACAGGCGCACAGGTAACAGTGGTTCAGCATACACTTCCTACAGGCATGAGGCCAGGGAAGAGTGAAGCAGATAGAGGATTATTTCTGAGAAACAGAGAATGGCTGGAATAAGTGTGAAAGAACAGAGAACCATTGGAAACTATAGTGACCCATTAAAAATCGATGAAGTTCTCATAACTGGATTGTTAGTCAGAATTGCTTGGAAAACATGACTGTCTGGAACCTCTCTCAAAACTGAGACGAAATCTTATAAATTAAACCCCATTTTAATTCAATAGCGAATCAGCTGTGCTTTTAATCACCCCAAATAAGCAAATTACTGTCCCAGTCTATGTGCTTTTCACACATATTTGTTCTATAAAACTTTTAAACTCATTACATTTGCCAGTGGAAACATAGACAAAAATAACGAGCAAGATTTCTTTTTTGAAGTCCCTTCACAAAATCCTTTTTCTGCTTTATGACTGATTGCAGTGGCGGCCCCTCCGTTAAGGCAGAGGAGCGTCGCCCCACTGAGCAGTTCGAAAAAGGAAAAAATAAAATGATAATAACTCATTGTTATTATCATTTTATTTTTCCCCTTGCTCAGCTGGGTAGGGGCGGGGTTGCGGTGCTCACAGAGCAGGGCAGGGGAAGAGTGGTTTGCGCACTCCAAGTGCGCAGAACGCTTTGGATGGCCCTCTCAGGCTGGTCAAACCATCATGCGCAATTTGCATGATAACTTGCATGGAGAACATGCCAAGCCTCCCATTCTCTGGCTGAGTGCCGAACCACGGCGCTCATACCAATCACAACGCTGCATTGCAGCATTGTGATTGGCTATCGGAAGACTGGGAGCCGGGTGCTTCCTGCCCTGTAAGTGGGCGAAGAGGACCAAGAGGAGGCAGCGACGGCGGCAGACAGGTAAGTGTTTATTTTATTTTTGTCTTCATTGCGCCCTCCCATCCCCCCTCCCCCTCCGTGACCCGACCCCCTGCCGCCGTTAAATACCAGTCGCCACTGACTGATTGATTTCCTCTTCTCCGCTTAAACGTTCATACACTTCTGGTTAATATATAATTAATGTCTTAGTCTGATAATGCCATTCCATTTTAACTTCTCAAAAAAACTCCCTGATAGTTCCTGCAAGGTTTGACTTGCCACAATCAACCTGTCTTTCTTCTACAGACCTAAAGGCAATCAAGTACACCCTTACTCCTAAAAACCTTCCTTCGTAACTTGGACAGCTATTGCCCCCTTCCATGTCTTTCTGGCTTTGAATGTGTCAATTAACCCTGTGTCCTCATTGTAGTTTGTATGTTTTCAGGGTGTGTGGATGGTAGCCCTGTGCCCACGAAGATGCCATTACTTCAGCCACGCGCCTCACTCAGAGGCTTCATCCCTAGGTTTGGGGTACCAAACCAAATCAGTAGTGACCAGGGAGCACACTTTGTGTCCCTAGTAGTGCAGGCAGTTTGTAAGGCTGTAGGAATAGATCAGCATTTCTATTGCATCTATGACCCAGAGTCAGTGGGTACAGTAGAAAGGAATAATGGGACCCTGAAAATCAAGAGTGAAATACGTTCAGAGACACAGTTAAAATGGCCCGATGCTTTACCATTGGACTTGTGGTCCTTGAGCTATCCCTTTCCCAAAGGGAAGACAGCCTATATATAATGGTCATGGGCCGGCCCTATAAGCATTCCCTGAAATCCCTCTATCTCCTCTGCTAAAATGGATCTGCAGTTAAATGATGATACTGTTTTACAATATTTCAGAAAGTTTATCCAATGTATTACAGTTTCTGTTCTCCAGTGCCAGATACCTTACTTGAGTGTAACAGAGGCTTGCAATTCCCTCCAGCCTGGTGACTGGGTATATGTCCACTAATAATAGAGGAAGATCGCTCTAAAGCCTCGCGGGCGTGGAACCTGTCAGATGCTGCTCATTGTGAACACAGCTGTTAAATGCTGCGGCGCGGCAATTTGGATCCACTCGTCTTACTGGAAACAAGTCGTTCCTCCTAGAGACAACGGTGCTCCCGCTGCTGCTGCTTCAAGGCCTGGGCCTGGGCCAGGACCTGACACTAAGGTCAAGGGGGCACCCTCTGAATGACAGGCTAAACCAAGAAAATAACACACTGCAGAGATCTTTGTGTGTGCATCATTTTTCAAGGTATGATTACAACAGCACATTAACTCTGATGGTTAATGCACTTAAAGGAGAGATCTGCCACTTGTTCAGTCACAATTTTGACTCATGATAGTAGCACAGATGATTAATATGCATGCTGCAAAGCACAACGTGTGACACGCAGATTACAGATTAGAAAATGTTGAAAGCTCAGAGGGTTATTGCTTTTGTCACAGAGATCCTTTTGTATGCTTGGAGTTCATAAGTAACAATGCTTCCAATAGAGCACATTCAGATATGAACTGGCATCAAAGCACTGCATGCAAATTCAAAGGTATAGCTTTAGAACCTTTTTTCGCCTCAAGCTTTTGTTATTCTAGTGTTGCTGAAAAGCGTTCCTATGATCAGAAATACAGTTTTATTAGTATGATACCCCAAACATTGTCTTACATTTATGGGGTGGATTTACTCACACTTTGCGCCTGGTTTTCATCACAAAAGTGATGTACACCTGGTGCAAAGTGTTGTTTTGATGCTTACTTTCCATCGCAAATCCCGAATTGCATTGGACAGTGGCCCTATAGTATCACAAAGCAGTACTATGCGCTAGGTCAAGGGGGCATACCATGGTTTGTACTTGGATGTTCCCATGCACTCATCCATGGACTTTTATGCCAATTCCTAGCTACTAGCTGTGGTAGAATGAAATTGGCATCAACAGCTTACTTTTTCCAAACCTTTCCATGTGTGGTGCACCATACAGCACACATACAAAGTGGTAAAGTGTTAAACCTTCGCAATGCACAGAGGTTTGTGCTGGAAGGGCACCCTTCAAGTATAAAACCTAAGCTTGACATAACACAAACACCCTTGCACTATAGTGCAGGGATGTGTGCACAGGCACAAGTGAGACTAAGGTATGCCAGCGCTAGAGGAGAGAGCAACAGCACCATGTCCAAGTAGTTCTGGTGCTGTTCTGCTCTCTCCTTTTCACATAACACAGCACAGCAACTTTGGTTACTGCACATCATACAAACGTAATAATTCTGCCCCTTCACTTCTCTAGAACAAAGCACTCTTCAATTATAATGCCTACTTGTACGGATGGTATGTGGGGGGGGCATTGTCCGGCGTCTATGGAGTGAGACGAGGCACACTGCCGGACTTCCCACCTGGGTAACCCCCATCCAGCGAAATCCTGCAGATATCGGGATGCAATCAATGACAGAACTGTGCCTCCCCTACCCTCCCTACAGTGCCAGCTGAGTGGGGCACGCACATCCGAGCATCATTGGCGACCCCAGAGACTGATTATCTCGACCGTGCACCAGCCTCGATCATGGCAGACGCGAGCTGTGCGTACCACCTGAACGGACCCAGAGAGCGACCCCCCTGCAGCGTCCGCCGTCGCGGCCACCCACGAGCTCTGGAGGATAGCAAACCCCGATTGCAGCCTCAGCAGGGCAAGAACTGAGGACTCCGGGAGCCCGCCACTGCTGTTAAGGTGGCCCCCTGGAACCGCAGCGTTCAGCCACGATCGGAGCGGCCTTGCGTCAGTCCAGGAGCTGACTCTGGTGCATACACCGGCTCTGCAAGCAGAGGAAGCACCGCCCTCCCCCCCAAGAGGCAAAGGGTTACCGATGGCCGAACTTAGAGTGCGGGCAGGTGGAGCCGGGGCTTTCAGGGACAAGGTTAGTGCACTGATTGACTGGGCCCGAGTCACATGCTGTCACTTGCCCAGATCTGCACTGGAGAGAGCGCCTCCTTAGCGGTGTGACTGGCCTGAGATACCTGACAGGGGCCCTCAATAGCAGTAGAATCACTTTCCCGACCCATCCTGGTGCTTTTGGCAGCTCCTACGTGGGTTGCTCTTCCGGGGGCCTTAAAACTGACTTGTGTCCTATGGCCTGAAAGGACATTGGGGATCTTGAATGTGGAGACCGTCCTGCTGCCCCACTCCTCTTTTGCTGCCTATCACTGAGGTCACTGGGCACTTTATAACTTACACTGGGCACTGGCCTCTGAATCTCCCCCAAACTGGGTGATTTGCCCCTCCCCTGACACTCTTCTTAGGGGTCTTTAGTGACGGAGAGGTTAGGGCTGAGTGGCGACCCTCGACAGCACACCTTTCTGGCTGGGGATGAGGTCTGCATGGCCTACTGGTGCATTTAACTATTGACCTCATACTCACTGAAGTGCCTCACTATGACCCCTGCTGCACTTGGACTCATGTTATGAGCATACTGAGGGACTAACTGCACCTGCTGATGGTGAGCCCCTAAAAGGATTACACTGCCCAGAAGGATCATACACCCTGAGGTCACACCGAAATGCCCAGATGGGGCGGGGGTGGCCCTGGTCACAACACTTTGGAATCTAGCAGACACTAATTAACTACTAGAGCTCACTTGTGCATGTGGGCTTCTGCAGCCTGCCCTCCCACTGACCCAGGATAGACACAAGATCCCAAGAGAGGGTGTGACGCCCTGACTGCAGACTGCCAGTGGAGCATTCCTATTATGCAGAACACTCTAGCATACTGTGAAATCTGAAGAGGCACCTGCCACTGCATAGTATAACGTGGAACCCCAGTCTCAAGGCAGGAACTGACTAGTGGCAACAGCCCTCCTTAGGGGTGCATACTGTACACTGCATTGAATAAACTGGGGCAGCTACTATTTGTACCTTAACTGCTAATTTGGGTCCCTTAGTCTCAAACCCGATAGATTGGCCTCTGAGCCCCGAGCACAAGCCTGGTCCCCTCGCCTGGCGAACGCATTCCCCAATCTGTATTACAGAGGAGAGAACGCAGGCATGGGGAAGGTAACTCAAAAAAAGAATCCAGACATTGGGAGCTCAGCCATGGGTGATCCCTCAGAGTGACCATAGGACAACGGATCCTCAGCACCACTCTCAGGCTCTGCAGGTTGACCCACCCTTCAGGATATCCTGCCGCCATCCCCGCCTCCAGAGAGGTGCTGAAGTAGATTGACAGAACGAGTCACAAGGGCAGTGAGGGAACTAGCAGAGAGCCTTCTGGACCTAACGATAATGAAAGAGCGACTTACTGCAATGGAGAGGAAGGTCCGAACACTGGACTTCAGGGCAGAAGATGCCGAGAATAGATCCCAATAAAACAACATCTGAGTGATTGGTCTACCAAAGTGGAATGAGGGGACCAACATGCTGGAATACCTAGAAAATTGGCTGTGCGCTGAAGTGGCACCGGAAGGTCTTTCTCCGTTTTACACTCTGGAGAGGGCACACAGAGTGGTGGCATGACCGCCACTGCCGGGAGCACCAACATGGCCTGTGGTGGCCAGATTGCTGTATTACGAAGACCGAGATCATATCCTGGGCCAAGCCAGACAAAGAGGTGACATCAGAGTGGAAAATAGCAAAATTATGATAGTCCCAGATTTCACTAGAGATGAACAAAAACAGCGCTCCACGTTCCTAGATGCAAAGAAACGCCTCCGCCAAATGCGCCAGTCCTGTGCCATACTGTTCCCTGCCGGGCTCCGTGTGATGGCCCTAGGATGGAGTGCAGTTTTTCAGAACCTCACAGGAAGTGTGGGAATGGATTGACCTGCACCAGTTGGACTCTGGCCCAGGGTCGCCATGTGGGATTCAAAAAGGAACAGGTTGCACCGCACAACACAAGGCAACACCAGCACAGCCTCCTCAAGGGAAAAAGCTCAACAAGGACAGCAGAGAGCAGTGGTGGTGGTCGCGATGATGAGCGGTAGTGGAATGAGCCCTGCGTTTTCAGTCGGCGATGCCGACATCGGACTCTAACCACAGATCTGGCTCTTCCAGGGACTCCGACATGGAACTGCCTATGGTGACCCAATGCGCTTCCAATAAAATAATATGAAGCTGATTTCTTGTTGTAAGAACTGAGGTTATTGTTTGGGGTATCATACATTATCGTAATTGCGAAGGGTACTAGGGGGACATTCTGATCCCCGGTGCCTAGACTCCTTTCCCCCCCTTTTTGCTTGTCCCTGGGTGGTGGGGGACCTGGCAGGCCATTCCAAGATAGCCACCCCCCCTCTGTTTGCTGTTTACGTGGGTGCACCCGTGAGTGATAGCGGCCTGACTGCGAGTTTGGATGGGGGGTCGTTGCCTACTTGTCCTAGAGAATAGGAGTTGGGATGACTGTTGTTTGTTAGTTTTGGGGTGTTCTGAAAATCGCGTTAAGAGGAGAATCTGTTCTATGTCCTGACAACAGATGAGTGGTACAGAGAGTAGGATCGAGTTCAGGTGGTGGTTGATCTTGAATACCTGTAGTGTGGCACTATGGTAACCCTCATGACATACTGCATTCTCTCCTGGAACATTAGGGGGATGCACACGATGACCAAGCGCTACAAGGTATTTTTACACCTTAATTAATATAGCACTCATAAAAGAAACATATCTCACAGCTAAGGAGGGGGCAACACTGCAAAGAAGATGGCGGGGACAGGCCTATTATACTACCTATTCGGCCTACGCGAGAGGGACACTGTTATGGATACTACCAGGAGTTCCTTTTCAGCACACCAGTGACCTGATTGACTCTGCGGTAGATTTGTGATGGGTTGGCTCAAGGGTCGATGCAAAGTGATTATTAATGTATACGTCCCGTACATTGACCAAGGGGCGTTCTTAATTGACTTAACGAGATCCTTGGTCCCATTTCTGATGGATTCAGTTATCATGGGCGGGGACTTTAACTGCGTGGCTGGCCCGGTGCTTGATCGCTCCCACCCCCCATTACGAGACTCTCCGGTCACTAGAATAGTCCGCTCCTTTTCAGATTGGCCAGACACGCACATTAGCCAGGGACTGTGCCTTTATTTGTTACTTAACAACATACACATGTGCCTATACATGTTTCTCTGCACCTCAGATGTCGATACTTTGGTGTATGACATTGAATATCTCAGGAGAACCATATCAGACCACAACCCAGCCCTCCTCCATGTACGATGGGAACAAATACGGCCCTGCATACCAACATGGCGACTGAAGCCTGAGTCCTTGAAGGACCCAGTCTTCCGGGATACAACAGGGGGTAGCATATGGCAATATTTTGAAGACAATGCTGGCACCACTTCTTCTCCTCAGTACTAAGGGGAAAGTGCATAGCAGATTAGATGGGGGTAAGGCGCACAATAATAAACAAAGTCAGGATGTCAGAAGAAGCAGTGAGAGATGTAGAATGGTGCAGATCGGGTCACCCTGAATTATAACAAGCCCAACTCGAGGCAAAGGAGTCTGTAGCGTGACATATCGAGAAACAAAGATGTTTCGACTACAGGTAGTATATGATACAGGCACATGTAGAATGGGACCGCACTGGCTCACTCTTGGCCTGCCTTGCTAACACTGCGGAAAGGAGTTCGGTCATAGTGGAACTTGAGACAGCTCAGGGAACAAGGGTCTATAAGCAGGCAGAAATTAACCAACAATTCGGCACCTAATGTTCTGAGCTCTACGCAAGTTCCTTGGACTACACGGATAACGCCATAAGCGAATTATTGGTGCCACTACCTCACCCAGTGCTTATGCCTGAGGAGGCTGAGGAGATAGGGGGAGATATTACCCTCCAAGAGGTCCGGGCGGCTATAAAAGTCCTATCTTGGGGCAAAACATCGGGAACAGATTGGCTCCCGGTGGAGCTATACGCTACATATGTGGACAAGTTGACGTCTCAGCTGGTAGACTTGTACAAAGTGGCAAAAGACAGGGGGTTTTTGCTTTCATCAACTCAAGAAGCGTTGGTGATGCCGCTGTTAAAACCGGTGAGGCCTGCACATGATATGAAAGCGTACCGACTCTTACCGATGTTAAACACCGATTATAAAATCCTTACCCGGAACCTGGCCACTAGACTTCTGGCCCACATGGCTGAATAGATCCATCCTGATCAGAAGGGATTTATCCCTGGTCGCAACACTGCGCCCAACTTTAGGAGGCTACTGACACTGCTAGAGGCAGACACTTATGATTGCGCCAAAGCAGCGGTCTTCGCAGTAGATATAGAGAAGGCCTTTGACAGCCTAGAATGAGACTTTCTCTATGGCAACACCTCCGCCTGGGGCCCGGATTTCTGGATTGGACTCGGTTATTGTACACGCATCCCATGGACAGGGTCCGGACTGGCCGAACTATCTCAGAGAGCTACGGGGTGGGCCGTGGGACTAGACAGGGTTGCCCACTGTCCCAATTACTTTTTGCGCTGGCAATTTAACCGCTAGCAGGATACGCCAGAACCGGGGGCAGCCACCAGGGTATTGAGATATCTGGGCAGATCCACTATATTGCCTTATATGTAGACAATCTCTTGATCTTCCTCTGGAACACGGCGACAGATCTGGAGGGGGCAAGGAAGTTGCTAGAGAGATTAAGCTCATTGTTTGGACTGCGGGTCAACTGGCAAAAGTCGAGATTATACCCGACGCTGGCAGCCCGCCGCCCGCCAGAGTGACTGGAGTCACTACAGTGGGAGCTTCAGTGTCTACAATACCTGGGAGTCCAAATATATCACGACCGGGCCGATTTGCTGAACAGGAATGTTGGGAAGGCAGTTTGAGCACTCAGAATGAGAGTTGAATTCTGGAGGACGCTCCCTCTCTTGGTGTTGGGCCAAGTGGCACTGCTTAAAATGATTTCACTTTCCCAATTATTGTATTTTTTTGTGGTACTCCCGATATGGCTTCCCCGGGCATTATTCAGAGAACTTGACACACTTATCATCAGTTTCCTGTGGGGCTCAGGGTCAAGACACGTAGCACTGACTGCTTTGCAGAAACCGGTGGGTAAGGGAGGTATGGCAGTCCCTGACCTTGAGACTTACTATCTCGAGGTGCAGCTTCAATGGCTAACGCAATGTCAGGCTGGTAGGCTGACACCAGGGCAAGCACTGGCACACTCTATACCTGAACCCCAGCAGCTGATCACAGTATTACTGAGGATGGGAGGTCCTTTTGGAATGGATACCAATGAATTCCAAGTACTAAGGCAACAACGGGTCCCATACTCGTCTGACATACCCACGAGTATGCTGGAAGAATTGCCACATGGAGGGGACTCGCGCGGCCTCATGGATTGGATGACTGCGGGCACATGCAAAATAGGAGACTTGTTCAATGAGGGGGAACTCCTCCTCCCATTTGAAGAGTTTAGTTCGGAGCAGAGCTTACCTGGGGCCACTTGTTGCTGCATGGTGCGGTGACGACCGCGATCCGCAGACACTGGGACTGGGCCTTTTTGGAACCAAATTCTCATAAGTGCTGTCAATATATGGTTATGTCCTCGGGCACTTTCAAAACGGTCACCTGTTTATATAGGGCAATAAGGAGAGATGTGCAACTGCCCCTGACTACTTTACGGAACCGATGGGAGGAGGACCTGAGGATACCCATACCAAAGGGCGACTGGACGCCTATTTTGGAAAGGATCCCCAAAGTCTTAGGGAATGCCCGTTTTAAGTTGATTAACTTTTAAGTCCTACACAGAGTGTACGTCACCCACTGGAGAATCAATAGATATAACACTGCAGACATGGCCGGTCCAAAATGCGAGGAGGTGGGGACAGAGTTCCTACATATGCTGTGGAGTTGTCCATCACTTACTGCTTATTGGGTAGCACTCACAGACACAGTAGCTGACATTATTGTGAGAGAGGTCTCCTGCAACCCGGGGCATTGCTTGCTAAGTTGGTTCACACACACTGTGAAGACCAAGACCACAAGTACGTTTCAAGACTTATCCTTTATTATGGCGAAAAGGGAAATCGCCAGAAACTGAAAGGCAGTTAATGGGCCCCGACTGGAGACATGGCGACGCGAGCATGAGTGATGGGTGGGATATGAGTGCGGTGCTGCTTCGGCAGGCTAGACAGGGGTGTGAGTAATTGGACTTGGCCAGGGTCTGGGAGGAACTAGTGGATTGCATTAAAGATCCTGATCCCCCGTTGCCAGCGATGTCCCCAGGCAGTCCCTTAGAGACGACCCCTGCTTAGAATGCTAAATGTAGATGCTTTGCTTCCTGGAGGCTGGCTCCAAACCATGAACTATGATCACCAACTGCCTTATGCTTGCCGAAATAAGATGATTTTACCTGGGACACAGATGCTTAATGTATAAAATTGTGGATCCGACATGGGGAGGTGGGGGGAGTTTCACAGGGTGGGTTCACATGTTCTGGACGTGTTAGAGATGGTTGTGCTCATGTCCTTTTTCATTCTGTACGTATAATATTTTTTTTAAATCTGCCTACAAACAAAATAGTACGGATGGAATGTGACTCCTATACCGTGTCGTCCTCATTGTCTTAAGTAATATATCCTACACATTAATTTAGACACTTTTATGACTCATTGTCTATGTATATGTTTGTGATGTAAAACGCTCTGACAGTCTACATTGGGATACGTTGCGCTATAAAATAAATAAATGTCAGATGAGGCTAAGGAGAGGAGGGGCACCACTGGGGGGTGGTAGTGAGTGAGTCCATAAAGAAGGGGCATTGGGTGGGGTGCCAACAATGTTTGTTGCACCTGGCACCATCAATGCTAAAGCCGGCCCTGGTTTAAGTCTCCATGCCCACCTACTTTCCCTGCTCCACCACGACATGATGATGCCAAGACAGCCTCTCAACGTTACTGCCTCTGTCTGTGGTAAGCAACCAACTCATTCTGGATATCAGATCCTTCTGGGTCTGGCCTGCAATCTTCACTGCTGTTGTAACTGGTGGTGTGGTACATCCTCGCCCTGGAGTTGGGAACAATTTCAAGACCGAGCTGTGTGAAACCTTCCCTTGTACAGAGCTGCATGGCTTACAAGGGAAGCTCCTACGTTTTGTTGTAGGAAAAGGACAGGCAGACCATTAACTCCTCCTCTTGCTGGATTTGAATGCAAATGCTTGTTGATGAAGGAAATACCATTCCTTTGATCGGAGTGCCCATCAGTTTTAATGACATGAGCCTTCAGCTTTTTCAGTTCGGACATAGACTGCCAGAGTGTCGCAGCATCTCCCATATTCTTTCTCAGGCCTTGAAAAATTCAATAATCATCTAACCACAATGTGCCACATGTTATTCATCTTGCAATGGATGAGCAAGGATTTATTTGCAAGTACGGAGAGCATATACCTCTATTATCTTAGTTGGACCCAGTAAATGTGATTTAACAGTAGAGAACATTCCTTTTAAGTCACCTCCCTTTGAGTAATGCCTTCCCCCTGGACTGCTGTTTCTCAAATGTCACACCCAGGGAGGTCATCCATATTTCATTTGTGGATTGCGAGCATAGCCCTGGCTGCCGTTAAATTGGACTGAGACTTTGCTATCCAGGTTATTTCGTTACAGCCATAAGACACTTTGATGATCATCCTTTAGAAAGAAAGAGGGGCAGGTGGGCGGTGTCATCTACCTCCAGGTTCTTCTCTCCTCTAATTCCCATGTATTGAATTACTGTTGTTTTAGATGAAACAAGGAGAAAGGCTGGGATTTTGGAAGAATAGAAAATTCTGCAGCAATAGCTTTAAAACTTATAACAGAACAGCTAGATGCCCAAGTCAAGATGCTGATTCAAATTAGAATGGCTTTAGATTACCTTTTAGTAGCCAAAGTTGGAGGTCAATGCCATTATAGGTTGGGAATTCTGCACTTAACTTCCTAACACTTCTGTTAGCATATACAAGCAGAAAGATAATATTGAGTGTAAAAAAAATTAAGTGAGATACAAAGCGGCCCTGATCTGAATCCCAATGGCATTTGGGTATGGTTGGGTTTTTTTTCTAACTCTTGAGGTATGAAGATATTTGAATCCATTATTGGTATTATCCTGATTGTGGTTGTTATCTGTATTGGTTTTAGATTGATCTTGCAAGTCATCCAGTGCTCTTGCAAAACTAAAAGCCATGCCAATACTTCTTCACTTGCTCACGCTCAGGATGGGGAGGGAAGTCATTGTGATGAGATTTATAACAAAAAGGTGACAACGATGTATTCTATTGCACTGTTCGTAATTAAAGGGGGACAGTCAAAACAAACTCAAGATCTGGCTGTATCACATTCATATATTCCTTTTGAAGCACTGTGGGCCCCCTTACAATGTCGGGCTGAAGGCCATCCGACAGCTCGTCTGTGGTGTTCCGCCCGACATCTGAGGCATCAGTCTGACCGCCATATTAGGATACAGGCGGTCTGACCGATGCCTGCGGGGGGAATCCGCTCCCCTCCGACAGGATGAAGGATCCTGTCGGGGCAGAGGGCAGATCCTAATCTCCAAAATGGAAGCGGTGCCTGAGCAGGCACCGTCGTGGGGATTTCGATGCTCGTTTCCTACAGCCTTTCTATGGCGGTCCGATCAACATAGGAAGGCTGTCACGAAGGGTCTTTGGGGGCCCCTAGCAGGGCCCCTGTCCATCTGCGGCCTTTGCTATGAGGCCTGGGGGGCAGCTGTGGTGCTCCCCCAAACATCCATGCATCGTGTGGCAGGCACCGCATGGTACCTGCCACACGGTGCAAAAGTGTAATTTTCCTATTGTGGCTTGTGCTGCAGCCCGCAGCACAAGCCGCAATAGGAAATATGCACTTTCCAACCGTCATGAAGGTAGTCGCATCCTAATTAGGGAAGCGGGACCGCAGACTCCTTGTTGGGCGGTCTCGTTTCCGACATGATGCTCCCTCCTGCCAGTTTAAGTTTAAGTTTAGGGGATTTATAGAGCGCATGGCTACCCGCAGGCATCCCAGTGCTAACACAGGTGAGGGCAGCTGTCGTGCGTGAGAGCTAAGGGAACAGCCACGTTTTGAGTTTTTTTTTAAAAGACTGTTTATTTTTAATTAAACGTAGATCTGGGTCCATGCTGTTCCAAATTTTGGGAACCATATGTGAGAACGATCTTCCGCCCCACCTAGATCTCTTGACTCTAGTGGTGTTCATCAGGAAATTCGCTCCGGACCTGAGACAGCGGCGGGGTAAATAATGGGAGATCAAGGTTCGCAACAGTGTAGGTCCTCTACCATGCATGGCTCTATGAGCCAGGCATAGGGCCTTGAATTTAATCCTGGCCTGCACTGGAAGCCAATGTAGCTCCCTCAAGGACGATCTTACTGACTGGTGCCTGGGTATCTTGAGAAGCAGTCTAGCTGCCGCATTCTGTACCACCTGTAACCTATCAATGACATATTTGGGGGAGCCGAGGTATAACGAGTTGCCATAGTCAAGTCTCGAGACTACCAAGGCTTGTACCACCGTCCTTCTAGATTTCTGTGGAAGTAGACTCAGAATTTTACGTACCATCCGCAGTATCCCAAAACAGGTCCCCGCCAGTTTTTTGGCTTGCGTTTCCATGGTTAAATTCTGATCGAGCCACATCCCCAAATTATTTATGGAGGTTTTCGGGGTAGGGGGAGGTCCCCAATTTGCTGGCCAGGCAATCTCGGTGTGTGGGCTAAAACTGCTGCCCAAGATCATAAGCTCAGTTTTATCCCCATTAAGCTTAAGGCTGCACTCGGCCATCCAGGTTCCTATTTTTTCCAGGCAAGGGGTTAGTTGCCAATGGTTGGAGTTAAGGGTGTCTGCAATCGATACCACTAACTGGGTATCATCTGCGTATGACACGATGGAAAGTCCGAATTCCTGCACTATATGAGCCAATGAGGTCAGGTAAGTGTTAAAGAGGGTCGGGCTCAGGGAAGATCCCTGAGGTACTCCCCACGGGGCTGAGAATGTGTCTGACAGGATGCCCGCCTCCATGCATTGGAAAGATCTGTCGCTCAGAAATGAGGCCACCCATTTGTTGGCCGTACCTCTGATCCCAATGTCTTTAAGCCTGTGGATAAGAATCTCGTGGTCTACTATGTCAAAGGCGGCACTTAGATCTAATAGCAAGATTGCGGCAGCTCTTCCTTGATCAAGTATGCTTTTTAATTTTTCGGTGACTACGAGTAATGCTGACTCCGTATTATGTTCCGGTCGGAACCTCATCTGGGTCTGGTGTAGGATGCCATTATCTTCCAGGTATTGCGAAATGACACTGTTCACGTGTTTCTCCGCGATCTTTCCCAGAATGGGCAGCAATGAGATGGGACAATAGTTTCCCATGGGAGCAGGATCTAGTTGAGGTTTTTTCAGCAGAGGTTTTATAATGGCGTGCTTCCATTCTTTAGGTACTATGCCCTTTTCGAGAGACAGGGAGATGAGGCTAGTAAGTTGGGCCAGGACGTAATTCCCCCCTTGATCGAGGATATGTGGTGGGGCGGGGTCTATAGGGGACCCTGATTTGATGCTCAGTAAAAGGGAACCAGCCTGTTCTTCACTCATTTTAGGATACGTGAGCAGAGCCGGGGAGAGGGAAGATTTTGATTGCTCTATGCTAATAGGGAGTTCCGGGGTGACCATAGAATCTTTGGTTGCCACAGACGTTTGACTTGTGTTTGAGTGAAGGGTGTTGTAGATATTTTCCACCTTACTCTTGAAGTGGCTAAACTATTACATCTCTCCTTTGAAGATTGTGGAATGTGGGTACCTGATTCAACTGTTGTAAGAGACTTAACAATCTTGAACAGCTCTTTCGAAGAGTTGGAGGACTTCTCAATCCTTTCTTCAAAAAAGGCTGCTTGTGCAATATTTTGATCTGTTTCCCTGCCTGCTTCAGTCTGGGCAGAGAAACATATCAAATGTCTGCTGCCAGGGGGCAGGAGCATTTTCAAAGCTCCCGCCCACTGGGAGCAGACTTGATTACGACTTTGGCGGTGCAACAACGGGTTCGCACCGCCAAAGCCGTTGTCGGGCCACCCGCCACATTACGAGTGTAACTCGTGACTGGCGGTCTTTTGTTTTGATGTTCCCACAGCAGTGCCCTGAAAATGGGAATGCCAAAAACAGTTCCTGCACAGCATGGATTGAAAAGTATATACCGTGCAGGAACTGGGGTGCATGCACACTGGAGGGCACATGTTGTACCCCCCTGCGTACTTCCTAGGGTGCAGAGGGACAAGGGGGCCCTGTCGGGCCCCTTTGTTTCCTCGCCGCCAGGGTTTTCACGGAGGAGGAGCCGCCATGAAAACCATGGTGAAGAGGAAACTCGTAATATGCTTCGTGGGACCGTGGCTGTCCCACCAGGCATATTGATGCCTCCTGACCGCTGCAACACAGCCAGGGAATGGCAGTTTCCTAGCGGCTCCGGCGTGGCACTGGTGGTCCGACCGCCCTAATTGTAATAGGGCGGACGGGAGACCGCTGCCGTCGCGCCCCCACAAGTCTGGCAGTACGTGGACCGCCAGACTTGTAATCAGGCTCCCGCTTGGTGGGAGCTTTGAAAATGCTCCCGCCATTCGAGAGCAAACACAGGTTTCCCTGCCTGCTCCGGTGCGAGCAGCAGGGACACCGCTATGTCCAGGGGGTGGGCTCCCTGGGACATAGCTTGTGAGCCGGCCCAAGAGATGGGGCCCCGGGCCATAAATGGCTCGGGAAGGGGGCGGCGCAGCCCACTCCCCATTTTGTAAAATTTCAGCCCAGGTGGTGGGCTCCCCCAGGCCTTTTAGAGGCTCAGGGAGGGGGCCACGAGATCCCCTCCCCTGATTTTATTTTGAAAAATGTTGGCCCATGGGGTGGGCTCCTCGGGCCTTCAATGGCTGGGGGAGGGGGGCCATGCAGCCCCCCTGCCCTTTATGAATAGAGCACCGGGGGTGGGCTCCCCAGGGCATTAACCAAATAAATGCGGTCCTGGGTTGCGACATTTTTTTTTGTTCTTTGTCCCAGGGGGGTCCTCCTTTGGGTCCACCCATGGGGCCTATGAGGGCAGGGTATATCTACCCTGCCCCCTTACATTACTTTTCATTTTTTACTTCAGAACAGGGGATTAAGTCTGATGTTGCTGGCAGCCAATCAGAGCGCTCGCTCCCTTAAGAGTCTGACTCCCACAGGAGTGAGATGGCTCATGGGAAATAAAGCTCCGTGGGTCAATCAGAACACTCCATTTTTAAATTGGTGTTCCTGTGAGAGTCTCTTGAGCCTCTTGCGGATGCAACCGTCCAGATATACAATTATATTTTACCCTTAATTTCTCAAAAACTACTGAATGGATTTACACCAAATTGCAAAAAACACAATCTGCGTACCAAGTTCTAGCTCCTTGCCAAATTTGGTGTAATTCTGTTGAGCAGTTTTTGCTGTAGCCCTGCCTAAAGAATATGCATGGGGATTTTGTGTTTTGAGACACCCCTTTTATTCTCAGCCCCTGCTTGATGCATCACCCCGAAACTTTCCATGCCCAAACTAGTCAAAACGTAGCACCTTTTTGGAAAGTTTTGTGGAGATTTGTCAAACGGGGCCAACGTTATTAGCAATAGAAAAAATGCATTTCCTGTGGAGAAGCTGAACTAACTTTAACTACTCAGTGGCAACTTCAGTTATTTGTTAAAAAAAATCTTTGCATACTTCACCACAAGATACATGTGCGTTTCAGACCATGTAAATGTTGCTGTTTTATGTATGTATGGGTGTATTTATATATTTTTCCATACTTTACGGTGAGTCTAATTTTTGTACTATAGATGCTGTGTACAAAGCCTGTGAAAAATGGGAAACAAACATGGGCGAACAGCTAATTCAGGCGGAATGAGGCACACCTCATGAACACACCACATATTTCTTTGTAACGTGCCTGATGAGAGCATAATTGACCTCTGGGTAGTACGTAGGGTGAATCCCAGCAGTAGCAGGTGGTGAATTGTTAAGCACACTTGCAAATATATTACTAAACCAAGGTGTGGTGGTGTTCTGTCATTTACATACTGCACATTTTCCATTGAATTGGCCTCTAAATTTGCACAGCCATGCAGTTTTACTGATAAAACTATACAGTGCACAAAGGATAATATGTGGAAATCGGGTGCAGTGAATGATTATCTATTGCATTGCCAGGTAAAGTGCCTTGATTTGTTTTGATCCTATTAAAGTCTTTGGTTCTCCTTCGAGTGTGGAATAAAGAGGCCTCAATTTAATTGTGACAGGGATGGTAAGAAAACCGTAGTCATGAAGCTGTCTGGCCAGTAGGAGGGTTTGGGATGAAGGTGGACAAAAGGGATCACACCTCCCATACCCCCAGTGGTTTAATGTGTGCAGAGAGAGGCTCCGGGAGAATTCAAGAGTGTGGCCATAGACTAAGAATAGGCTAGAGTGCAGTCAGAAAACAAACATGATCAGGCCATGGTCCTAGTAATGCCCCTCGGGGAAGATGCATCGGACAGACAGGATTGAAAATCCTTGGGTGAGCCCTCAACAGGGCTCTGGGATCTTCCAGACCCATGACCTACAGCAAGCCTTAAGATCCTGCCACGGAGGTCAAGACACCCAACGCAGGTAAAGACGAGCTTTAAGTCTAGTCTGCAGAAGCACCATTTATCTACAGCAGAACATTATATATGTGCCTATAAGAAAATGGTGAGCTGCTCTCTTATGGTTGCTTTCAAGGATGGATGGATGGATTTAAGAACCCACAGTGCATCAAAGCTTTGAAAGCTGCCTTCTGCCCCTAAGACACCAGTCCAGTCCTGCTTTATCCAGAACCATGGCTTCAGAGCTGTGGTCCAAGCAATGATTATTTCAAGACTCAACCAGATAAAATACCTTCTGATAGGTATCCTCTGCTGCTTGCTATCTCCCCTGAAGACCATTCTCCACTTCTCAGTTCAGCTCATTTCTGGTGTAAAGAAATGGGACCATAATTCTGAGACCTTGAAACCTCCACCAGGTTCCAGTCAAGGTGTGCATTCCCTGAGAACAATCCTCCATCAATTTCAAGGTCGTCTAACTGCACAAAAACAACCTATCTACCTTACAGACTTTGAAGCTGGGCTGTTTCCTTCACACCTGCAGCAGAGTTGTTCTTCTCCTCACCACTCCCTACTACAAGAAATACAAAATTATGTTACAGCATGAAGAAATTGGATCTCTATTCCTGTGTACAACACTCTGATTCTAGATTTATATTCCTTCAGATAGCTTCTAAAATCTTCATCAAGTCATACCTTCTATGCCCGTTCTAACTCCCTTCTTGGAATCATCACCCCCAATAGCTACGATGACCTCTGTAGCAACTGCTCTCTGTTGCATAAAATATTTTCCTACTTCTAGGCTTGTCTACGTTATTCTACTCTTATTTCTTACTTATTTATGTGACGATATCAGAAGACACTGCAATTCGCCTCTCAGGCTCTTTCGAACCCTGAAGACATCAGCAGAGGTTATGAGAAGACAAAACATAGGGAAGTTAAGATGCTCTTGCATGCGAGGTGACAATCACTATTCGCTATTCCTTTTTCAACGTGTTCCTCAATCACTGGCACCATGTTGTGCGGTATTTTGCTGAAGGTCCAAAACTGTTAAATTTTTAGTTGTTTCCTGAAGGACGCTTTTAGTTTTAACCTAGGCTGGATCTCAGGATGTTCCACTCCTCCCTCTGTGTTTCAGCCACTTGAAACTCTTTGGTTGATTAGGTGTGCAGTTGCCAAACACAGGTTTCTGCATGGTGCACAGTGGAGCTAGCCTTTCTTCAAAGACCCCAGCACTAGTGCAACAGGCCTTAAGTAAAGCACGAAGAATTGTGATCTTGGGTCCTTTCGTCCACTAGTTGCCAGTGGCACACTTTCAGGACTGGTTTCCCATAATCCCCATTTCATAGGTTCACAGACTTTATGGCTGCCTGATTCTTGAATCTTTGCAGCCTGTTGGTAAGTTTCTTTGGGTGAGTGGTGTCAGTAGTTCAGGCGTACCATCAGAGCTGTCATACGTTCCACCTCAATGTCTTCCAGTCTC
The DNA here is from genome assembly GCA_963921515.1 of Calotriton arnoldi. Lineage (NCBI taxonomy): Eukaryota > Metazoa > Chordata > Amphibia > Caudata > Salamandridae > Calotriton > Calotriton arnoldi. Next base: position 213,874 of record CAWUFW010003638.1, read on the forward strand.
CTTCCTAACACAAACAACTGGCCTTATTTTGTCTTCTCTGTAAGTCTGGGATGAGATCATGCTATGTAGAAATTTGAATAAAATAAGATAGATGCCTTGGGCACAAATCCCCAGAGGTGCACTGGCTTTACATGTGGCTGACTTTACCCCTGGCTGCAAACTTATGCCAGTCAGTCCCTACCAGCAAACACCCATATGTCACAACAGGTCAATCTGCCCCTGAAAACCGCATTGAATTAGTTCTGGTTGTCTGCTGACCACGTAAGTGATACATAGGACTGTGGTGATTTAAAGCTTCTTCAAGCATGCTTCACCAGAGATCCTTGTTAGAAATAAAGGGGCCTTGACAGATTGTACTTCTGCAGGCAGACCCGATTAAGCAAGTTATATGTTTTGAATGAGCTTGAATGTATGTGCACTTGTTATGCGCTCTAGAACTGAAAACTGCTCATGACAAACATGACACCTTTCCCCACACTGTGCACAGTTAATCACAGTTTGTCTAATTTTAATTGAAGGTTTGCAGCAAAAGCGTTGACGTTGGAGACCCATGCGCCGATGGTTTATTCCAAATATCATAAATCTCAGCGACGAATGTATTATTAAACCTGCATTTTTTCAGTATGTTTTATTTCTGTGCAAGATGTTTGTCTGGAGGGTGGGAGCAGAAAGGCCCTGAATCCCCTTCCCTCCTCCCCGGAATCCATGCGCCCTACTGCTGTTTGTCCGACCGTCTCGGCTTCTGAAATGCGAAAAATGAATCTCTCCTAACATGGGAAAGGAATATGAGCCCCACTCATGTTCGAAAATTTTTATAGTGCCTACTACAGCTAAGCGCTATCCTGAGCGCACGGCGAATGGGAGGCTTAAAATAAATATGTATTTAACTGTTGCTTGAATGTTAAGAAATTCTGTTTGGCCTAAAGGGAGTCTGAGACCGTTTCAGAGATGAGTTACCTGTCCCTCAAAGGTGACCAGTTAATTGGGAAGGGTGTGACCAGGTTCTTTTTGGTACATGGATGGAACCTATCAGGAGCATGGCCGATAATTACTTGGTGAAAGTAGCCTGCTGCAGTCCCCTGGAGATATTTGTGTAAGGGACGAAGACATTTAAACTGGATTCTAGAACCCAGTGGAATGCAGTGAAGCTTTCTTGGTGCTATAGTAATCTGATCACAAAACCCACTTCAAAAAGGGTCTGATTCCTAGCATTTTAGAAAAAAAGATTGAATATTGGATCCTCTATGGTTACTCATACGTGTGGACTATTTCTGACTTTTTGGGGAATTCTCAAAGGTAGTGCATGAGTAGTCTTAGAAATTTGCTATGATGGAAGATTTCGTTGAGGTCTCAATAGGCTAAAAGATGCTGATTGTAGATGTACTATTTACATGCATCAATTGGACACAAATGTTCATTTACACACTTTTTAAATTACATTTTCCATGGAGGAAAATGTTTCTCCCCGTAGGCATCCCTTCCTCTCAATCTGTGTCAACTTTATGGATGGTCCCATCCCATCTCACTCCACTAACATACTTTATCCTGTCCTTCCAAAGAGTAAATCTACCTGATATCTAAGGTATGAAACTACCGGATATTCATTAATGAATATTCATAAACGTACAAATTTGTAGATGATGACCAACTTTTGCAAAAAAATATAGTCACCCAGAAATAACTTGCAAGCCCTTGCCTAAACATGGATTTGTGAATATTTAAAAAAATTCCACCCTAGAGGTAGGATTTCCCAATTGTCAAACCTTATTTGCAAGGTTAAAAGTCGGCCATTTCCAATTGGGTTAATCAGGAATGCCTACGTACATTTTTTTTTTAACATTTGCGACCCTTACTTTGAGTTTTAGAAAACAACAACACAATTCCGAAACAGGCAGAGTTTATTTGGGACAGAGTCCTCAAAATGTAGAATAACGGTGTGCAAATCATTGTGCAAAAAACAATTTCAATGTTTATTCCTCTTCCGAGGGTCAGACTTGTTATGGCGACGTAACAATACACCAGGTAATTACAGCACTCCTCGGTCTCAGTATTGCAGTGCTAATTTACCATGCATCTCATAATTAGGACTATGTTGATTTGTGAATACTCATGAACTGTATGCTTTTTGAGAAACAAACAGTAAGCACATTTTTTGCTAATTTCATGTTTTCTTGCCCTTGTTTTCATGGACATGCGGTGCTTGTCCAGGTAGAACGCAAGGCTGATCACACACCTGCCTTTTCCAATGCAGTTTCCTTTAAAGCGAGAACTCATCAAGAGGAAAGCGTAGAGCCGAGAAAGAGAATCCTCATCTCCCTGCAGACCACAGGATGTGGCTTTCTAGACCTCAGCATGCCAAGAAGAGTCTTCTGAGGTGAGAAGAGATGAGGCATTCGCAAATCCGCCCTTCGGGAAAATTTAGCCCCATAATGAGGGCTGTTCTCATGGGCCTCGGATCAAAGTTGGGCAGAAGTGAGCTATCAGACAGTCTATCAGCCGCCTGCCTTGGTGTGGAGAACCATCTACCACCCCCTCACCCTGGCAGGTGCTTTCGGCTGCCAAATTATTGCAGGTGCATGGAGACCCGCTGCGTCTCCTGATCGGAAGTCAGTGTAGTGCCTGGAGGGATAATGTCGTTATCATTTCACTTTTACCGAGCACCTGTACATGAAGAAAGTACTTACAGCTAAAAGAAATGTGAAAATGTCAGTCTCCCCCTCCTCCCCAGCCGCCGGCATCAAGCTTGCGAAGGGGTGAATTTTGTGAGGGCTGAAGGAGTGTTGGGTGTGGACCTAAGGCGTACCCTTGCTCTCATCATACTCAATAAAAACGGGCACTGCACTCTGCCTGTAGATGCAGCCCTGTCTTTCAGGCACCACAGAGTATGTTACAATGCCTCTGTGTCTAGTTCTTTTATGTTATATTATGTTAAATGCATTTGTATAGTACATTTATACCATTTGTACATTTATACCATTTGTACCATTTTATACCATTTTATACCATTTGTACCATTTTATACCATTTTATACCATTTATACCATTTTATACCATTTTATACCAGTTGAGCAAGTAAGTCCATTGGTAGGTGTTGCCACAAGCTCTAGCAGGGCGGGACGGAGCAGCTTGATTCTTGGGTATGCCCTCGTACAATCCCAACACAGCATGAAGGCCAACATTTAGGCCGAACTGTGTACAGAAGTAAATGGTACTCACCATAGTGATTCTACTACTGGTAGCTTTGATTCCTCGCAGCACAAAGGGATATTGTTTGAAATTTACATGCTTCCATTGGCTAATCTTCATTCAGGGTACAACTGTACATGCTGCATGTATGCAGATTATACTCAGTTAATGCTTAGCCTTAATCATTGCCCTCGGCTATAGATCATAACAAGCGTTCTTCCACTATGCCATTAATAGTAGATGAAGTCCAACTTGTAAATATATAACCATTACAATAAGGAAATACTTTTTACAGACAGAAAATCTCCTTCCTGGTACCACCTAGATTGGCCTACTTCTGTGGGCCCTCTGCCCATTCCTTCTCAACAGGTACGGACCTTAGGCATCGTCTTAAACGAACATCTCATTTTTGGGCCACAAGTGAGGAAAGTATCTCAACATCTGTTTTGTTCAACCTAAACTGCCTCATAAGATTCTCCCTTTTGTTGACTTCACCTGCCACACGTCAGTGGTTTTGGTACTACTTCAACTGTGCCTACAATTATAGTAACAGTAGGTAGCTAGGCGGCCGATTCAAGGTTTTATATAAACTTCAATTAGTGCAGATTATAGAAGCTAGGGTTATTACGGGTACCAGGAAATGGGAGTTGTTGGACTTGGCCCTCAATGCAGGGTCACCCCAAACCTTTTGCCTTCCCCACTCCTGTTTTGCTGAATTTGTTTTTGTTGGCCTTAGAACTCTGCACACTTTACCACTGCTAAGCAGTGCTAAAGTGCTTGTGCTCTCTCCTTTAAACATGGTAAAATTGGCTTACCCCCAACTGGCACATTTAATGTACTTGAGGGGTCCTTAGTAAGGTGGTACTACATGTACCCAAGGCCTGTAAAATTAATGCTACTAATGGGCCTACAGGACTGATTGTGCCATCCACTTAAGTAGCCTTTTAAAACATGGCCCAGGTCTGCCATTGCAGCCGGTGTGTGCAGTTTTAAACTGCCATTTCAACCTGGCAAAATAAGCCTTTTGCCAGGCTTAAACCTCCCCATTTAATACATATAAGTCACCCCCTAGGGTAGGCCCTAAACAGACCATAGGGCAGGGTGCAGTGTATTTAAAAAGTTGGACACCTTTTTTTAGTTTTACATGTCCTGGTAGTGAAAACTCCTAAATTTGTTTTTCACTACTATGAGCCCTACCTCTCCCATAGGATAACATTGGGTTACCTTATTACATTTAATAAGTGATAACTTTTGATTGGGAAAAGGTTGGAAAATCATGTGTGATGTCTGAGGAATTGTAATTTAAAACTCTCTTTAATGGTAAAGTCGGATTTAAGTCACAATTCTGAAAACACCCAGTTTTAGAAAGTTGGCATTTTCTTGCCTTAATCAGATGGTACCTTCAGCCTCTTCCTGGGTCACATGAGTAGGTAGAGTTGACAGTTGGCCTTGTGTATTCCTCCTAGACAGTGTCACAAAGGAGCGTCTAGGTATTGGCGACACAGGCCATCTCTGACTTGATAGGGGGCGGAGCTGTGCCCTACCACACTTGCACTTCAAAAGCACTGCCTCAGCTTACACACAAAGTACTTCACACTAGAAAATTGAGCCCCCAGACAGACTTGGACCAGGGCAGAGAGGCAGGAAATTCCAGACACCTCTGTAGGGGGAAACACCAGAAGCTTTTCCCACTTCAAAGTGGGCACCAGGTATAAAAAGAGGACCCTTAGACCCTCTCTTCAATACACTCCTGGACCTCTGGGTACTATAGAATGCCCTGCTGCCCCGCTGCTTGAGTCCTGCCCTGCTTGCTGAGAAGGAAGTCAGGACCTGCTTCCTTCATCCCAGGCTGAGTGACTCCAAGGGTCAGCTGACTGACCTCCTGTTCTGAGCTGCAGGGACATAACAAGCTCCAGAGGCATCCCTGGATCTGCCCAGCTGGCCTGCTGCCTGGATCTGCAACTGGAACTGCCTGAACCCTGCTGGCCTCTGCAAGAGTGAGTCCCTGATCCCCTAGAGGTGCCTCCCCTGGCCCTGGACCCTTGGAGGGCATCAGAGTGCACTCCTCTGACTAAAAAAGGAGAAATCCTTAAGTTTTGGGGACTTCGCAACCGTAAACAGGCCTGTTCGTGCCATGATCATGCTGTCCGTGCCAACTGCCAACATGAAGCTCAGGTGAACCTGACTCCTCACACTACAACTACTGCCAGCAACGACAAGCAACACGAGATTTGCACTTTACGCTACAGTATCGACAGCCCATGGTGACCGCCAATGTGAATCTCCAGCAACGACCATCCGCGGCGCCCAACAGGATCTTCTCGCTACAGCCACAACCATCCACGACGCCCGGCCTGCTCTGCATGCTAAATCATTGACAATCTGCAACGTCTCACCGCTCCTCGCAGCCTTCTTCCCTACGAACGGAACTCTTCGCGTTGGACTTTAGAGGGTACATTTTTCAGCAAGACTAGTCTGGTCCCTGTATCTGGCCCACGCTCCATCGCAATCGACCTGAACTTGTGACTTTCACCCAGTCTCGCACAACCATATAACCGCGAGTGGCGCTTTGTGACTGTAGGCGCTATACTTATCTGATATCTTTAAAATTGTATATCTTTGATTCAACTGATTTAATTTTTGTCGTTTTGATGTCAAATAATTTATTTAATTTTACTCTATTTTTCTAAATTGGTGTGGGGTTTTTTGTGTTGTATTTTCACTTTATCACTGTTTGTGTGCTGCATAAATACTTAACACATTGCCTCTAAGTTAAGCCTGACTGATTTTGTGCCAAGCTACCACAGGGTTAAGCACAGATTAATCTACTGACTTTTTCTGGTTCACTCTGACAAGGACTGTGGCTGTTGCTTGAGGAGCGTTTCACCCCACCTCAGCCAACAACCCAATTTCTCACAGGAGTACTTCACCCCAGTTCTGCATAAACTTCACTGGCTACCCGTGGAAAAGGAGGTAATGTTTAAATTTCTTACTCTGATGAAGAAAGCAACCTACTCACATTTTCCCAGACTCCTCGCCTCTCAAATGAAATGAATCCTTCTGTCCCAATGGCTTTGATTTGCCTCCAGGGAGCTTCTTTAGATTCCTCTACATCGCAAGGGTAAAGCCGAAGATAGCCTTCTTGGTCGCAACAGCCAAGCTGTAGATCTCCCTTCCTCTTCATTCTGTATTTTTTTACCTACCTTTAAGAAGTAACTGAAAACCTGTTGCTTTCTATTATGGCCTAAAAGGCAACTTTCTTATCATCCTGTGTCAAAGTCGCTTGCACCAGCAAGCTTCGGTGTCCGTGTGATACATAAATATCCTGAAACAAAAAATACAAAGGGATGGTCAGGACCAACAAGTCAGAGGATGGTGGCACAGTTCTGCGCATCCGAAAAATTGTTACGCCTGAAAATCATGCACAAGTAGAGGGCCACATATACTACACACGCCTGCCTGTTTCCCTCGTCTTCTCTCTGTCTGATCAGGTTATTTACATATGAAGAGGGGAGTAAATGGTGTGATACTTGGAGGAAAGGTGACTAAGGGCTGCTGGCATGAGAGTCACCATAGAGAGTAACTAGTTCTTACTGGACCATCCAGTTGCCAATCTTCCAGGCTCATGGAAAGATTCTCATAGCACCCACTCCTTATTTGGTGACAGAGGAAGGAGAGGGATTAGGCAACAGTCTAGAAACCTAAGGGGCTTATTTACAAGAAACTGACGCATCTGTATAGATGCGTCAGTTTCCCTGCGCCTGCGTGCAAAACCTTGCGCCACCATGGATGTGCCTTATTTACAATACGGCGCACCATGGCGCAAGGATTGACAGATTTCAGAATCTGTCGGCGCAAAAGTCACGCATTGCTGGAGTCGTGTCGCAAGCATGACGCAACTCCAGCAATGCATGGGGAGGCCTAGTCCTAATACACTGTGTCACTCCTTACGCCTGCTCCAAGCAGGCGTAGGGTTATGACTCAGTGGCGTAGATTTCACTGCTTCACTTCTATGAGGCTTTCCTGCGTGGGAACGCCCACCCTGCACACATTATACCTGACGCAGGTATAATGTGATGTAGGGCTTTACAAGGTGACGCATCTTCCTAGAAGCGTCACATTGTAAATGGGCTGCAACGTGGCGCATTCTTTACGCCGCCGCTGCGTCACAAAAAGTGACTCAACAGTGGTGCAAAAGTGTCGCAAGGGGCTTGTAAATCTGCCCCTAAATGTTTAACCAAATACGTTTTTCAGCAATGTCTCTCCAAATGGGGAACCTGATTGTAAGCCGACATCCATGGCATGGTGCTTACTGCCTGCAAAAGGCTTGCACCATATCCAAGCTGACTACTTTGCAAATAACAAAGAAGCGTGATGCAGGAAGAAGGCTGAGGCTGCCTCGCCCCTTACAGTATTGCACGTATACCCTCCAGCATAGAAAGGTCCATAGGCATTTAACAATCCTAAATGATGACAATAATCCAGGAAACAATGCAGGCTTTTGATTCGTACTTGGTAGCGGACAGCAAAGAGTAGTTCTTTAATTTGTACAAAAATAAGTGAAGAGGCCCAAAGTGTTTCTTAAGGGCCTGCTGTGGTGCTTCCGAACGCCGGGGATGCCTGATACCAAGGCAGCCTAGTCTTGATTCCACATTATGCCTCTTTCATCCACCCAGTCTCTTTATCTCATTCAGGCCTGATGTTTTTCATTCTTCCTTTCTCCCTTTGTAGCTGTTATCTTCATTTTCTATCTTGCTTTGGGCCAAAGTCTAATTATGAAAAATAAGTCCAGGTTCCCAAAAGAGTCTGCTGGCGCCCTACACTTGCAAAACCCGGAGGAAATTGTAGTGGCAGAGTCTGTCTCGCTTTCTTAGGTCCTTCATCTGATCCATGTAGGATGGTGCAGCTCTGCCGGCGTCCCCTCCTAGAACTCTACCCGACGATGGCTTCAGGAAAAATAAAATAGGTGCAATTTTTAGAAGAAACTATATTTCATATAAAGCCTTAGGTGAACACATAGGGCGACTTCTGATGGTAAATTAATTTGGTAAAGCAAAGAATATGGATAACCAGTCGATAGTGACTGCAACTTGTCTAAGTTTATGGCTGTCGTAACTGTAAACAAAAGGTAGTTGTAATGGCAGGGACACTGTTTGCCTGTATGAATATACGCAATTCGAAAGGCAAAAACCTTGATTCAAAGGGGTGGAGCACAGTACACTCAGGTGGTTTCAAAGTATGTAGAGGACGTCTGACCTCGCTCCCACCAGTGCCGTACTGGGAGCTCCAAATCCGAGGCCGGATTCTAGCTGCCTGCACTTCCTGGCACTCTCAGCCTCTATGCCCTAAAATCTAAAACTGTCGCTCAACTCCGACTGGGAGCATCTAACCAATTCACTGTCAGCTCCATGCTCCGGGCCAGGGTACAAACTCCCTCCCTCCTCGTCAAGCTTTCTTAGTCCAGCTCCAAGTCCCACCATAGCTGGCGACAAAAAGTTCCTCTAATACGGAGATAGTCGGATTAGTCGGGTAGTCCAGCACACATCCTGTTTTCCCTGCACCATGATACCTTCTGCTACACCCAGGGGCTGCCAAAGCCCAGAGAGTGGGCAAGAAGGGTGGGGAAGAACTGAAAGGAAACCAGCAACCAGCTACACCCATACATAGAAGATGCACAGAGGGAAAAAGGCAGGGATAGTTTCAGATCCACAAATGCGAAGCAGTTCATTGGAAAACACTGACAGTAGAGTATCCAGATGAATGGCTGTGTGATAGAAGATACAAACTCGCCAATAACAATGACTACCATAAAGGAAGAGATGTCGTAGAAGGGGACCAGCTCTCGACAGAAGAAGGAATGCTGCAGAATCCTACACCCGACCAAGAAACGTGAATGAAGGATTGGGGAGTGGGTGCAGTGTTCTTCAATAATACTTTTTCAGAACAAGTTGGAGAGGACATCATTTTATCACCATAGTAATCACATCTAGTAGTGGTCCATGAGACCAGTAGGATAGCAACCACGGCCATAGACTTAAATGGCATATGACTCAAAACGAAAAGAATCAATTTCAAATCCCAGCCAGGTAGGGTCTCATAACTTGGAGAGAAGGAGGCTGTAGGAGACCCCTGAAGTCTCAAGCAATCAAAATATCTTTGAGCAAGAAACACTTCATCAAAACTTCTATTGACCACAGAGCACATAAGTAAAAATTTGCATGAGTCTACTTGCATATGTAAATTAGCCTGTTGATTGTCAACAGAAAAAGCAACATCTTTATAGGAAGATGGGGAATTTATTTCCTTTCAGAGTACACAATGAGAAAGTGTGAACAATGTTCTATTTATTGCTACCTCATATACAATCATGTGGCAGCTAGACTGCTCTCTAGATTATCTTTTGAAGGCCCCGGATTGCCATAGACTCATTGCCAGGGCAGCTAAGCACAGTGATTGAAAGAGGGGTGAAGAACACCACCTTGTTGTTGGAAAAAGAAACCCTCTTAACGAAGCAGATATATCCTAGGAGTTGGGATGGATCCTGTACGTCTGAGTACCAGCACCTGCTGAGCTGTAAAGGGACATGCTGATCATTCGGCACTCCTGTGACATTTTCAGTTACTGCAGCCTCTTCAGAGACAAAGGAGTCCTAGAAAAGCAAAGCCCGAGGATGAAGCCTTATGTGGGTGAGGGTTTTCGCATCCTGAATAAAGATTCTTTCTGACATCGGAAGATAAACACTCTGACCAATTGAGTGGAATGTCCTACCTGTTGCTTTTGGGATATTGTCTCGTGGTTAACAAGAATGAAAAGCCTTCAGGGCAAAAAACAGGGCTTTCAGCACTACAAGATTAAAATGAATCTACCTATCATCTGCTGACAAAAAAAGTTATGAATCTGCGGAGTGGGGAGGAATAGTTGCTCTTCACCTGCGGAATCCACTACGGTTTACTTTACTCCCCAAAAATGTTCGGTATAATGGATGCTTCCTTTCCCTGGGCATGGTCATGCCTCCCCAGATTGCATGTCTATTCTGGCACGCATCCCTATGTTTTCCTCCCTGTTGGACTTTGCCCTTTTTGCAGGGTCATCCCAGAACGTTTTGCCTTCCTCCTGTATTTTTTTCTGACCAGTTGTTGGTGGTTTTATGACTCTGGGCACTTTACCACTACTGATCAGTGCTAAAGTGCATTTGCTCTCTATTGTAAACTTGGTAAGATTGGTCTATACCTGTTTGGCATATTTAATTTACCTGTAAGTCCCTTGTACAGTGGTATCCCATATACCCAGGGCCAGTAAATTAAATGCAACTGGTGGGCTTGTAGCACTGCTTGCGCCACTCACCTAAGTAGCCTTTCAAACCTATCTCAGGCCCCTGCAACTGCAGGGCCTGCGCGAGCAATTTACTGCCGCCGTGACGTGGCATACAAAGTGGTTGCCACGTCTGCAACTCCCCTTTTACTACATTTAAGTCACCCCTAAGGTAGGCCCTAGCTAGCCCTATCGGCAGGGTACGGTGTAGGTAAAAAGTAGGACATGTGCCTTAACTGCGTGGCATTTCCTGGTAGTGACAAACAGCCTATTTGGTTTCTCACTGCTGTGAGGCTGCCCTCTCATATGGATGCATAGGGGATTCCCTAATATGTGCTTCAGTGGTAATTCCTGACATGAGAGGGGTAGCGTAACCATGTGTGGCATGTTTGGAATAGTAGTGATAAATCCTGCTTATTGGTGAAAGCAGATTTATTATTACTATTTTAGAAATGCCACTTTTAGAAGTGGGCATTTCTGTGTGCTATGTGTCTTTGTGCCTTGCCTGGATGTGTATTGACCATCTGGTTCTGACTGACAGAGGAGAGGGGATGTGCATTCACTGCAGCCAGTCCCTGGGGAGGTTGAGGTGTGTCCTGCCCTGCCTAGGTGACTCAGCACTAGGCTGAATAGACCTTGGCTGAATTTAGAGTAGTGGGAGGGGTTTTCCCTTGCCCCTGAACAGGCCTGGTCTGCATTTGGAGTGGTGGGAGGAGTAGCACCTGCACCTGAATAGGGCTGTGCCTACCTTCCACAATGCTGGCTCCGCCCCCCTGTGGTGTGTCTGGAGCCAAGGCTTACACTATGAATGGGGAGTGTTGTGCACTGGTAATTATATTTAAAGTGGTTTGGACTGGGCTCAGAGCCCTGTGCCAGGGGAGAACAAAGACATTTGGACTATAAGTACTGGGGCTGTGACCCCATGTTTGGTGACTTGAAAAGGAAGATACTGCGTGGACTGAGAGGAACGCGGTCTGCCAGGAGGAACCGCCGCTTGGGACTACCTGTTGCCTGCTGGGTGACTGAAGGGACTGTCCCTCTGCTAAGTGGCCCTGTGTGCTGGCCTGCCTGTGCCCCGTCCTCTGCCCCAGTGTCACCTGCTACGTGGTGCGCTCCAGTCTCTGCCCGTTGTAGGGCTGGCATTCTGGGTTACCCCACTCTGGTGCTGTTGCTTTTTGGCTGCCCTGATCCCTGCAGCTAGAACGCATGGCGAACGCTGGTGGTTGACTGCCAGGAAGCGCTTGAAGAGCGCTGTATCGCTTTCCTTCGTACGGGGAGGAAAATGCGTGGCGAGCAAGTTTGGTCCCGGCTGTCTGAGGCACACCGAAGAATAATTGTGCCTGGGAGAAAAGTTGCCACACACCGTACTGCCTAGTCAGAATGCGCCCCAGCCGGTTGCCGTAGCAAAGGGGGAGCCCCAGGAGAAACCGGAAGAACGACTGCACGCCGCAGCCACACCCCTCGGCAACAGCCGGCCCCACAGAGCTGAGGCCACGCCCCATCTGAGAGGCCGCTTAGGAGCTGGAGAAGTGGCAGGAGTCCAGTCCCACTTCCCTGACCAGAGTAGCTGGAGAAGCGGCGGGAGTCCAGTCCCACTTCCCCGACCGGAGTAGGGGCATTGTCAGAAGGCTCCAGAAGGTAGCGCTGCTTCTGTCCTCGAGCACGCAGTGGTGGTGGGCAGAGTGTGGGTACCTGGCGAGGACTACCCTGCAAACCCAAGGTGGTTGCCCTTCGTCCTGCAGACAGCGTCCCGTTGGACACGAGGTATGTCAGTGCCGCATACAAGCTGGCTGCAACGGCCCCACGTGTTCGTGGGCAGCTGCCCTTTTCGGCATTGGGGGACTCAGTGAGGGTTCCCTGCCTAAGAGAATCAGTGTGTGTGCCACCCCTCCTTTATTCTTGTATATTGGGGGGCACGATACCTTGCTGGAGAGAACGGGGTGAGACCTAGACGGAGGCCCCCGCTCTTCAGTCAGAAAAAGGAGTAGCATTAGAGGCTCCTGAGAAGGAGGGAACCATCCCGAATTGTCGCATTCCCCTGTTGTAGGCGGGCTCGTGGCCCATTATCCTACGAGGAGGACACCCGGACACCAGGTACCCTCATAGGGGCCTACGAGGGTGTGCTGCACTTACTCTGGTTCACATATGGTAGTGTGTACACTGGCAGTATGGATGTGCTTTGCCCTGATGCTTATATGTAGGTGATGTTGCATTGCCAGGGTTGCCCCCCTGTACAGTGAGGGGATGTGTTTATGATGTGTGCCCTGCTACAAATGGTTACTATGCTGCACTGCTGATTATGTTGATGCATAATGGGTTATGCTAAGTACAATTCCTACTAGTAGCTACTGGGTTGTGCTAACCGATGTTTATGACAGTGGCCCGATTTGCCTAGTGATTTATGTAACCCCTGTGAAGTCATGACAAGTGCCTGGTGGCACAGTGTAATATATGCGATTGTGATCTAATGTGTTTTTATGGATGATACAAAGAATATTTTTATATAACCTTGTGTGGAGTTTCTTTTTTGGTGTGCCTAGTGTGTCACTGCTGTGTGAGTGTGTTGCACAAACGCTTTACACATTGCCTCTGGGATAGGCCTGACTGCTCTGCCAAGCTACCAAGGGGGTGAGCAGGGGTTATCTTGGGTGTGCAACTCCCTTACCCAGACTAGAGTGGTGGGTTCTGCCTGGCTTAGGTGCATACCCTACCCAACCAGTAACCCCATTTCTAACACTCCCTTACGCTTTTGATCCATCTATCCAGCCACCATGCCTTATGTGATGAGGAGCATCTTCCAGCTCCCATCCTCTCGGTTCTTCATTTCTTCATCCACGGTGGTGGGCTGTACTACTGGGTGAGAATGGCCATGGGATGAGGGAGGACTATATCGACTGGTGTGAGGTTCAGCACCAGCTTTCCAGTTGCGGAGGCAGGGGGTGGGATGAACTCTACCTATCACTGAGACCTTGTCCGTGGAAGTCTCGGATATCCTCTACCATCTGCAGGGCACCTTCACCTTCAGCGCCGTTATCCTTTACAATATTCTGTTTTTTTCTGTAGCAGGAGCAGAACTCTTATCTAGCACTCTAGGATGGGATAGGAGGCGTTGGCACAGCTTTCTCTGACTGCGTGAAGGGAAACTAGGTTCAGGTGGATGGATGTCCCAACATGACTAATAATAATAAAACGGCCTCTCAGACTCAACTCCAGAATAGTTTCCTTCATAACTGTCAGACTTTTCATCTGCAGGGGTCTCACTCACTGAAGCGACCAGTGTGAACGCAATAGTCATATGGGTCCCTTCACCTACAGTGCACTATGGTTATTGTGAGGTTAGATATATGTCAACAGGTGCTCTGACCAGTGCATGGAAGGAGATCCATCACACCAGACAAGAGTTACTTTTGGGAGGCAATTGAAGAGTGTCATTATATTGTCTCCTTAATTTGTGATGGTGTTTGCCGGTGCGCGACACAGGCACCTCTTTCTAAACACCTGCACCTATTTATTCACCACATGGTGGAACTGTGTGTGTATTTTTCAGTAGAATTTTTCAGTGGCAATTTAATATACTTTAAACATGCACTGGCATTTGGCAGCAGTGGAAGGAGTTGGGCCTTTGCCAGCTGCAGTGGACTCCCGAGAAATACTTTGGGCTCTGGCACTTAATTTTTTACAAATTAAGTACTGTCTTAAAGGGTATGCTTAGTGAAATAGCTGATAAGGTGAGTTATGTGTGCATAAGTCTCTATTGAAACTAGATAAAAATTCTCTTATTTAGGGTTTCATCCACCCTCACCTTTAGCTCTTCCTCCCATTTCTCTCAGAGGTGTTGTCAGTGCCTCATTTTGCTACTAAATGTGTGTGATGATCTGCCAGAGGTTTTCTGATGGTGCCTGCAGGAATCCAGCTGGTCCTCAAAGGAGTTGTTAGGGGGGTTGGGTGCTTCCACCATAGGTCCACTCCTATGCCTTACCCTGATGAACTGGATTTAGAACACAGAACCATGTGGCCACTGAGCTGGGCCCAGGATGGAAGACATACTGCATTTCTCAATGTGAGGTAATGAGGCTGCACAGAAAGGGAGTGGTTGGTGTCACGATTGGTCACTTTGGCAGTACAGTGATTCAGAGGTCTTTCTCGTGTGTGGGATGTGAGTACCTGGAGTGAGGAAGGGGTGCATGCTCCTGAGATGGGTTACATTGGGTTCTAGCCGGGGATGGAGCAGCCAATTGGATATCACTCACCAGCCAGCTCTGAAGCATGGGGGGGACTAGAAGGACTTATTTTGTGGGTAGCTGGATGGGGTGGTGCTGAGTTGAAAGAGGGAATATAATGGCATTAACTGTGTTGGACTCTGGCATGGTATTGAGAGTTGGGGGAGCGAACAGTCAGGTGTGGGGAAGGTGGGTACAACGAGTCCCTACTTGGGAGGACAACCCCTTAAACATTAATCTTATATTGTCTATTGCAGGAGGGAGGGGGCACTAGGTTACTGTTTATCTATGTAATTTCAGTGTGATTTCCAGGGAGGGTTCACAGGCCTGTGCTCTATTGTCCCTGAAGTTTCATTTGATAGAGATCCACTGCTCTGTACTTCTCATCTAGCAGAACTCTTGTCTTTTTGTTCATCACCTGTCCCTCAAGATTCTTGGGATCTGCGGTTCTCTCTACTACAATATGCTCTCTCTCAGGATCCAGTCATTTTAGATAGGGTGGCCGGGTTCCAAAACTGAGAAAAGACACAAATGGCCATTACAGAAGGGCTACAATGAGAGGACACTAAAGAAGGAGCCACACTGGTAGATCCCACATACCTCTAGAAAATACAATACAAAACAGATAATGCCAGGTCTGGCTGTTCCAAGACAATAACTGGGTTATAAAGGGGGGAGTCACCCATTTTGGTGTCCATACTTTAGAGGAAGTGTAAGACATTAATATTGTCTCAAAAATATTGTGGTGAAAAAAGTACAAAATATTGCAGACAAGAATATCATTATGAAGTGTTTAATATTGTTTTTTAAATACAGTTGTATGTAATATTTATTTTCTAATATTTATCAATGTTTTATGATTTTGTTTGTTTTATGTTATCAATATGATAATTGTAGTTGTTTCTAATTATTTTTAACAGTTTTTCTATTGTTTTGGTAATACTTTTAAAGTGTTTTTGTGTTTATTTTGTTTATTTTTAGTTATTGTTGTGTTGGAGGGTTTGCGGGGTAGTAGGGTGTAAAGATATTTAGATGTATATTTTAATTTGTTATACATTTCACAATTTGTAAAATGTTATTGGTTAAGGTAATTAATAACTATGTTAGTTATTCAATTAACACATTATTCAATTTTTAATATTATAATAAAATTGTTGTTTACTTTTTCTGCTGGCTAATTATATTATCAGCTATGAACATGTTTTACTCAGTTGTTTATTTAATATTTGTAATTCTTTTTTATTGGATAATTATATTTTTTATCATGTAAATAATTATTTTATTGATCGAAATAATGTATTTCTTTTTTAATGTTATGTTTTTTTAAAAGATTTACCATTTTTAATGTTTTTGTTGAGATTTAATTTTTTGGGTTTTTAGTATCATTTAACATTGTTTTGTGGGTTGTCACAATTGTAGGGATATATACAGTAGGAAGGGATTTTATTGTAAAATGTTTTAGTGTTGTAATTAGTAAATAATGTTTACATTGATCATTTGTTTTAATAAGTAACTTTTGTTTTAATAGGTAACTTTATAAAAAAACATATTTTAAGTAATTTGGTAGTTTTTCGTTCTTTATAGAAAATTATTTGTTTAGGAACTGTTTAGTTTTTAAATACATTTTTAAAGTTGTGGTTTTAAATATATTATATATATTATTATATATTTTTTCAACGCTTCCACTACTGTTGTTTGGGTGGTTAGACTTACTGTTTATACTCCAACCTAAAGGCCAGTGCTGTATCTTCAATTGCTGAGATCGGACAAGGAATAGTAAATCTAACCCCTGTAAAGTCAAACACTTTCCCTACTGTTGCTTAGACTGGAGTAGAAATAGTAAATTTTACCCTTCCAAAATCCAATGTTTTCACTATTACTTTAGTTAGAGTGGGAATAGTAAATATGATACTGCCAAATTCCTAAACTTTCCCTTTTGCATTTTACTTGTATATTATTTATTTTTTAATTCATTGTAAATTGATTACTAAGTGTATTTAACAATAAAATTTGTAAAATGTATTTTATATTTATTGTTGTTTTTAATTTTATTTGTTTCATTTAATTCATATTTTAATGTTATTATTGTTTTAATTATAATTAATTTTTAGGGGGTTGTGTTTTTGCGGTAGGAGGGCGGGAAGTGCAATTTTTAAAAGTTATTATTTGTATTTGTCACATAATTTTTGAAAAAGTAATTTCATATATGTGTGTCTGTATATATATATGTGTGTGTGTAAGTGTATATATATATATGATTATTTATTATTTTTTATTTTATGTTGGTAAGTATTTTAATTTTTGTTTAAAGATTATTAGGATCTGGAAAGGTATACATAATCCTTTCTAAATTCAGTACTTTACATGTTTTTGCTCATGTTGGAGTGGGAATAATAAATGTAACCCCTCCAAAGTCCAACACTTTTCCTGATTTTGCTTACATTGGAGTGTGAATAGTAAATCTAACCCCTACGAAGTCCAACACTTTCCCTACAGTTGCTTTGTTTGAAGAGGATATAGTAAATCTATTCCATCCAAAGACCAACATTTTCCGTATTGTTGTTTAGACTGGAGTGGGAATAGTAAATCCAACACTTTCCCTGCCTTTGCTTATGCTGTGGTGGGAATAATAAACCTAACCTCTCCAAAGTCCAACAGCTGTCCTACTTTTGCCTAAAATGTATTAGTTAATCTGATTCCTTTCAACTCCAACCTTTTACTAGCATTTATATCATTTAAAAAAATATTTTTTTTATTTACATTTTTCTTTTTAATGTTAATTTAATTTTTTTTTAATAATTGTGATATATGTATTTGTTAATATGTGTTTGTTAATTTTAATTGTTAATGATTTTTTGCTTTAAAAATATAAATAGATGTATATATATATATTATTAATTTAATTTACAGTATTAATTAAAAGTATGTTTACATTAGTTTTAATATTTAAATTAGGTTACATATATATATTGGTTAGGTATATGCTACTTAAGTTTAACTTTTAAGTTATTGTTCATCTATTTAATTTAATGAATTTTAAAAATTGTTTAATTATTGTTTATATATGTTTTAACGAAGAGATATATTTTACGTTACTTGTTAAAATTATTTATTTTAAATTAGATTATTATTTTCTACTTTAATATTTTATAAATGACTTATAATGCCATATATAATAAAAATGTTGATATACTGATCTTTTTTGACAATATTCTGTTTCACGATATTTTGACATGATATTTTGGTAGTTTACATACAAAATATGTAAATTCGATATATTTGTAAACAATATTTTATACACAATATTCTGGTGTCACAATATTGTTCTTCAATATATTCTGTTATACAACAATTCTGATTGTGCGCATACTTATGCGTATTACTTCAATAAAGCAAAGTATTGCAAAAAATGAATAAGGTTTTAAACCAAGGAAACAACCAAATGGTGTTTGTGAACACAGCGTCTCATAACGAACAATTAGCAAGATAAAAGAGCATATGTAAGAGCTTGAAAAAAAATGTATGCTGTCAAAGATCTCAATTTTTGGCATCTGAAAGATTATTGGTTAAGTTCACCTTTGCCCGTGCAGAGTTTTATTATGCATTGCAAGATAGTTTTTACATTTCTATAACCTACTCAACATGGGAACTGTACGTAGGTGTTTACTTTGCATGCTTAGTTTTCAGATATTTCTATGCATAATGGAATATATAAGCAGAATTTGTCTCTGCAAATGTACTATTTGTCAATCAGAGTTTTTATGTAAATGTGGGAAAAGCATAAATTTTCCACAGAACTTTGTGAATGATGTGAGAAAACGTCAACATTTGGCACACCTCTGGAGGTACAGTGCACATGAAATAATTTAAGATGTACGCTGATGGTGCCTAATTGCATGCATGGCAATTTTTTATTCCACAGCTCTTGTTGGCCATGATTTTTTTATCTGGTAATGTATTTTACCCCGAAATTAAAATGACTAAAACAATCAAATTTCAGCTTCCTCACTTACAGAATTGTGTGATCTAATCCAAATGTGAATTCTGTGCCTCAGTTCCCATGTCAGCCTATAAGATTTTTTTATTTCGTTTTGTATAGCACAGCATTCAACCTTATGCTTACTTCAGTGTGTGCTTTCACTCATTCCAGTTGAGCAAGTGTCAATAAGACAGTCCCCACCAGTGAGGTGTCTTGGGATGTCTGAATGTACTTCCTTTAGGTAAAAATGCATTGCTTTTATATATCACATTATAACGCACGCCTACCGTATTTAAGTGTGGTAATTAAAAGCGCCTACAATTGTCCAATTTAACGGTACTCAATTTAACAATCTCTGAAGGAAGAATGGCTAAGTAGGCTTTTCTGGAATTCCAACTCTAGACCTGCAGATCAACACACATCCAACGTGTGCTTAACTCACTCAAAATCCTGCTGGATAACATTATTCGGCAGGGTGGACAATGCAGTTAGAGTATTGCTATGATAGGGCCCAGGCCCTGCGTTGAAGCTGGGGAAGGGAGTAACAGGTTGTGCGTGTTACGATTTGCAGCTAAAATGCAGTCTGAAAATGCATGTTTTCAGTTATTTCTAAACTGCTCACAGCACTCGGGCAACCTTGTAGAGCCATCAAAGAGCTTCAAGAGCACCGCACCTCCACCTCTTTCTTCTCTGGCCTCCTAGGTCTGGTCAGGGTGGCAGGGCCAGATGGTGGGCTCCTCAGAGAGGTACATGTGTTGCAAGGTTCTTCAGTTAGCTGCGGCTCTGGTCACAATACGCCCTTGTAGATTGAGGACTGGGCCTTGCATATTATTGTATTCTTTGTTTGCTGGGAGCCAGTGTTGAACTTTCAGAGCCAACGAGCTTGAGTACCTCGCAACTGGGTATGAAGTGCTATACAAATGCAATTACAATGAAATACAGTATATAAGTCTAGCTGTTCAAATTGTTTCATATTCGGCCCTGTTCTTCTTGCTTCGTCTTGAAGTTGTTGGACTTTATGCCTGGCAACGGACCAGCCTTGATGATATCTGGGATCTTATGAGTTCTGCACAACAACTGGATTTAAGTTGGGACAATTTCTTCGTGATAGCCTCTTCAGCTGATGGTTCATGCTGTCAACTGCCTGGAGAGTGAAGTTCATATATGAGGAGAAAAGAATGCCTAAGTTATATTAGGAATCCAAATATGGTGTCTAAAATATGGGAATTTCAATTAACAATGTCGTGCTGTCTATTGAATGGTGTAGTGTTCTGAAGGGCATTATTGATTCATTAAAGCATCCCTTCTGCCAACAGATTCGTCGATCAGCTTGGGCTCATATTTTGCATAGCAATTTAAGTGTCGTGAAACTAGTGTTACCAACTATTGTGTATAACACGGACATGGCCAGTACTGTTTCTGTCAAGACTGGTGACGACAAAAAAATGTAAATCGCAAAAGCCGGCATTTTTCCCTATATAAATATAATCTCAAAACAGCTGACTAAAGAAATCGATTCAGAAGTATTCTAGAGGAGTCAAAACTATTCCGAAATGAATATTAAGGTAAACAGAAAGAGGCCCGTGATGCTTAAGAAAAAGTTAATCAGTTTTGAGACAAATTCTAAGTACACGAACCTGACCTTTCTAGAACCTAAAGCATGGACGTATGGCTGGTACTTCAGTTTGAAAAGTTATGACGGACTAGGGTGTTAGATTAGGTCTGTCTGATGTTAAGCACGCGTCTGTCCCTAATGAACGTGCTCTTCGGTTCGGGAAGCCCTTGGAATGTAAGATGATCCACCTTTCTTAAACGAAAACTGTAAAGTGATAATTGCGCCCCGCAGTGAAGATTTGTTGAGGATGAAGTGTTCGGGGAGGGGGTTGGCCGCGGGCGGCGGCTCCCGGAGAGAGGCTCAGTGGCGCTCGGCGCCTCCCGCTAGGTCCGGGATGACAGCTTCAGCTGTCTGCTGCGTTCAACGGCACTCAAAACACACAAAACGAGCATGTCTCACCCCCCGCGTGAAATCTTCGATACAAAACCACTGGGGTTTAGGAAAAAAACAAAAAGTATAAAAAAAAAAAAAAAAAAGGCGCAGTAGACAGGAAAAGACATTTGACAAGAAAAGCCAGAAGTCCAAATTTGAATTGAAGGCGGCCTGAGATAATTACAAAGGCTCAGGCGGCAGACAGAGCTCATTGATCAAGAGATGGGGCTCTGGCACAGCGGACAGGTCTTGTAATTGCTTCCTCGCATCCTTATTCCCCATAGCTTTATTATTGGGATTTCCTAGCTCCCATGCAGCAGTTACTGTGACGGACAGGCGAGGCGATGGCGGGCCTGGGCTGCGCGCGGGAAGGCCCAGCGCGCGCAGGGCGGAGAGGGAGCCGACCACTGAGGGAGCAGCGACCATCTCTCGCCCGGGGGCGGGCGAAGGGGGGATGGCATGCAAGGCCGCAGGCAGGCAGACGCTATCAATCTCCATTCTTCATAGATGGAAGCCAGGCGGCGCGTGTCTCTGTGTACTGTGAATATTACTGTCAAGCACTTAGGGTGTGAAAGGAAGATTTTCATGCAGAGGTTAGCAGGGGCGTGGACCCTTCATCCTTAGCGAGGAGAAAACAGATGTTTGCGCATTTGTACAACAGACACCTATTTAGGTCCAGGGAGGTAAATAATACAATGTCTCTTAAGACAATTAATACAACTTTGCATAATCTTGTAATACAATATCTCTTTAAACGACCTCAAGTGTTTAACAGATTCACAGTCTATACTCATATATTTCTGTCAAACATCATTACTATTAAAAGGGGTACAAAAAAACAAATTAACAATGACATGCAGCAGTATCACATCACTGTTCCAAAACTCAGTTGCCGCATACTTGTTATTATGTCTCAGACGACCCGCTAAGCACACTCACCAATAAACACAAACAAAATAACAAAACAGTTTCAGATGATGGACGGCCATTCCAGATCTATAATAAGGGCACCCAGATAGCGAATGCCCTGTGATGCTATAACAAAGGTGGATGTCGTTATGCAAATGCAAAATAAGAATATAACTAGGACACTTGTTGAAGTTGCTCCATTGATATCTCAAGGGGCGTTGCTGGTTATGATCCCTCCAATACAGATAAGAGAAAACCCAATTATGAAGGACTAATCACAGCTTGGATTTAGCAAGCCTTCAGGGCCAAAACAGATCAGTAAAAAATAAGCTTTGTTGCTTGGTCTACTGACCAAGCCACTGTACACATGAGAAAATGGTCCAAAATCCATGGTTTACCAAAACATGATGGCAAATCAAAATCTAATGCCAGAGTAGAGTCGTAGCTACAAAAAACTACTGAACACCAATGTCGTCTATTAAGCATGGGCCACAGTGAATTGCTGTGCCTGCTAAAACCAGTTCTAATTGTATTAGTACATTGAACAATTAGTTCTGTATAACATTTTAAATGTAAGCATAAGCACAATGGTGGAAAAACACAAATATTGCTTAAAATCCGAGCTCAAAATTTTGTGCATGTTAAGTTGCAAATAATTTATTATTTGATTTTGCGGTTCATCAATATTGGGGGATGTTTTGTAAGGCTATAGCTCTCTGATGTTAAGGAGTCCCAAACTAAAATACCCCTTTATTAATTTGTAAATTGTGTGTTCAATAAAAACATACCACAGCCTTCCTTAACATGAAGGTCATGCGTGAAGTTTGTTTGGCCCTGTGGGTCTCTGTAAGGCAGTGAGCCCATGATATTTGGCTTGAAGCTCTGAAACTCTTACGACTTCTATAGTTACATCTCCATGGGGCTTGTGCAGACACATACAGGACTAGAAGACCACGGACAAGTATCCGTCTCTTAAGCCCCAGACTGTGGTTAACACAGGAAGGTTATGCTGCGTCTGACACGTTTAGCTCTAGCTGTAGCGCACTAGTTTTAAGCCTGCAAGATTCCATCACTTGTGTCAAACACCTGAAAGTTTAGACATGCTGCTAGGTTAAAGCCAGTTGGATGTGGCGATGTGAAGTTTAAACCAATGATTTACCCGGTCCCAGCCAGTCAACAAATTCAATCGATTCCTTAAACATCAGAACCAAGTTTTGGTTAAATCCTCAACATATCTCTAACTGGCCCGCCCACACTATGATTTACACTTCTTGACAAGTTACATTCTGTCACTACCATGTACCCCTGTGTAACTAATTTCACACTCCAAAGGGGAATAGAAAACCTTCCGCAAGTGAATGGTGACTGGCAAATTTTGTAAATGAGGCGTTCAGAAACATTCTAGGATTTAGTATGTTTGTGCATTAGTGTTCATGCAAATGTGTGTGTGTACAGGGTGCATCTGTGTAGATCCGATTGTGTGTGTTTGTGAAAATGTGTGAATGTGTGTACGCGTGATGCTGCAAATATACGAGTGTGACTTTGTATACGCAAATGTGTTTTCAAGTGTTTGTTGGGGAAGGTGTTTGTGTTTAAGTATGTGTGTATGTATAGATACACAAAAAACACTCTTCACAACGGCTGACCTAAGGTTCAGCACATCAATCCCTGTCTGTAAAAATTAAGAGTCCTGTGCATCCGCTACCGGAACCCGCCGCAGTTCAGCTCCACTGGAATCCAGAAAAAAACAATTCTTAGAAGATGGAAGGTGCACCAGAAATGGAGTCAAAGCCAAATAAGTGAGTCCATCAATTTCCTTTATTGTTCATAGTAGTAAAAATGGGCATCAGCCAACGCGTTTCGTTCCTATGAAGGAACTTCATCAGGGCTTTGTATAACAAGCGGGCGCACTTGCCGTTTACTGGGAAGGAGAACATCCAGACTACAAGACTGGATCCGATACAATTGGACCCTTATTGTGGGGCTCCTTTTCGAATTGCTACCAGCTGATTTTTTGCTATATTAAGGAAAGTGTTGGATATTCCACTTGTTATACAAAGCCCTGATGAAGTTCCTTCATAGGAACGAAACGCGTTGGCTGATGCCCCTTTTTACTACTATGAACAATAAAGGAAATTGATGGACTCACTTATATGGCTTTGACTCCATTTCTGGTGCACCTTCCATCTTCTAAGAATCTGTGTGTATGTATGTTTCTGTAGGTGCATTCATATTTCTGTGAATCAGTGTGGGGTGTGTATGTACGCGTGGTAACAAGCTTGGTTCCTGGAATATTTGTGTACATCAACATTTTAGTAGGATAGGCTAAATTAATTTTTAAGTGCATGTTGGTGTTGCTTCGTTAAATACGTAATTATCTTTATATGAATGTCCAGTAAATAATTTGGAAGCTGACAATTTACTAATCTTTTCATTCATTAATTGTTTTGCGGTACTAACATGATTGTCACCAAGAGAAGTGGGCTGAGTGTAGGCCTACACTTGAGTGGAATAAGTGGATCCCAAGAACCACGTTTTCCGTATACAGACTCTCTGCTCTGAGTCGCAACCCTCTAAGATAGGGCCAGACTCCCAAGTTTAGAAAACATGAGTGCGGACGGCAACAGATATGTTACTCCCATTGTGTACAACCGCATGTGCATGTCCCACTGTAGTGCGGCTCAGTGGGACCAAGAATCAAATCACACTAAACAGAGTAGACTGAGCCAGGGCCCTTTTAGGGCACCTGATACCAAGAGACTGACTTGGAAAGAAATTCAGAAGCACAAATCTAATATGGAGTGAGTCTGCCATCCAATATGGGATAGGAGCTCAGAATTCAGACTGCACAATGGACCAGCTCATAGATAAGAGTTAAGGTGTGGCTCACCCACAGTGATCTAGTGAATTCACTACACTGAAGAGATCGCTCTACTCACGCTCTTCCAGAATGAACTGTAGGGCCTGCAAGTGAAACTTTTCCTGATCCATTCCTCTGAAAGGATGGCATAATGGAGGCTCTCTGTAGCAGGTTTTGTGTATATGCGTGTGTGCATTTTATGTGTGCTTTGTTATGAATTTTGGGACTGCATGCTGTGTGTGCATTTGTTTGCGGAGGAGGTTCTCTTTGGAGAGGTTTCTGAGTGTCAATGTTTATGACAGTGATTTTTTAGGTCGAGCCTACAAGAAAATGCAAGCTGTCTGGTTGCAAGAGACCTATTATGGGCTTTTCAAGAAATGACAGGGACTTACAGTCTGCCATTGATTGGCTTTATTGTCACTCTCATTTGCTTGCTTCTTATTCAATGCTTTTTCTTATCCTAGCTTGTCCATTTTGTGTTTGTTCATTGTTCCCTGGAGCATAGCCTCTTTACCATCTCCCTGACTGGCTAACTTCTATCCTTCCATTTCTCTCATTTAAGGATTCTTTTTTTGTAAAGCACCCCATGAGAGTGCATGTGTTTTCCTGCTGTCTCCTTATCTCCCCATGTGTTTACCCCGAATGTTCATTTAACAATTAAATGCATTCTGAGGGTGGTAGCCCTGGTACACTTTATTTAACCCTAATGCATTAATAACAGACCTGAAATCAACGAGCTGCAAAAACACACATCACTGAAGCATTGCTTTCTTGGTGGCATGGAGCCATCTGGTAACCTTATGTCTTATCCATGTGACTCTGCATGTGCACTGAAAGTAAATTCTAGCTGTGAAAAATGAAGGGAGCACAGTGAATGAAAAAATGAACATGGGTGCAATTTTTAGTTAAGTCTTACTAACAAAAATGAGACAGTTAAAAAGCAGTACATTAGTTTAGAACAGTTATAAAAACGTTCACCTTTTCAAAATCTGGAACATAAAATGTATATTTAAAAAATATATATATCCATCAATGTGGACAGCTGACAATTGTTATCAGTGATACCTTCAGCCAGTTCTGGCTTTTAATCCAACACAACTTTCCATTCTGGGACTTGTAGTTTTATTTTTCATTAGATGAATACAGACTTTCAAATCTCAGCACAAGTAAATTATGACTGGCAAATATTGTAAATAATGCGTTCAGAAACATTGTGGGATTTAGTATTTGTGTGTTCGTGCAAATGTGTGTGTGTGTGGGGTGTATCTGTGTAGATCTGGTTGTATGTGTCTGTGTAAATGTTTGTATGCGTGTATCCGTGATGCTGCAAAAATACTAGTGTGACTATGTGTACGCCAATGTGTTTTCAAGTGTTTTTTGGAGAAGGTGTTTGTGTTTAAGTGTGTATGTATGCTCAAAATGTTTAGAATGCCAAATGTCGTGGTCCAAAAACCCAGGACTAATTAAATGTGTGCCACACTTTATGGGACATTTTGCAAGTAGGTAGGAATGGTTGATTGTGAGTTGTTTTCATCTCTGTGTGTGTCCATATGTGAGATCTGTGAGTATGGATATCATCCCACATAAAGCTTCCTGACCTGCTAACAAATCACTAATTTGCAGTCCAACAAAGAGTTAAAAATGACCTTCATTGTCTTCTAAAATGTCAGGCAAAACATGCTGGCTTGTTCCCAACAGCATCTGTATGGATTCTGATACTTAGAGCCCTCATTTATAAGTGAGCAACACTACAATGAAGAGAAAACAGGGCTGGGTGAGTTGCTCATGGACAACATGGGACAGCTTGGGAACTCTGTGACAACAGCCGGTATCACCTACTACACATTGAAATGTCCTTGTGGTTGTACATCATCATGTAGCAACAGTTCACACACCCATGTGTCCCCTGTTGTGCATTACCATGTGCCGCCATATTGTGCTTAGCTGTGTCCTTGAACAATACTTCACCCACTGCTCGTCTGATGTGAATCACCCACTACTCTCCTGGCACACATCACCCCTTACTCCTCTGAGGAACATCATTAGTGCTAAGCTGGTGCACATCGCTCTGTGCTTCTATGGTGCATAACATCCTTTGCGCTCTTTATTTTTTAAAATCTCTTTTTTGTTGTATTTTGTGCATAAGTTACAATCATCATGTATTGCTCAGAAATTGTACAGGATTATTAGAACATCTTAGATGCTTAATTTTGTATCTTGATGGTTCATCAGAGGTAAACAATCAAGCTGTTTCCTTTGCTTCCTTCACGCACAGCGTCCTCTGTTCCCTTTTGCCCTTCATAATGTGTTGGAAGAAGAGCACCACGTTTAGTTACCTCCTGCATCTCATATGTCCTTCCTCCTATCGAGGGTTAAGTATGGCTGATGGTCTGTGTGCATTGATCCCTATTGATGTGTTCATCTGTGTGCTTGGGAGCCTGTTTGTTGTACTTTGTGAACATAAGCTTGTGGAGATGTGTTAATCTATGTTCAAACATGCATGCTCTCATAGCTGGCAATTCCATATGGACAACAGAACAGCCTCAGGGCACCCTTACTAGTTGATGCCAAAGTAAAACGAAAGGTCCAAACATTAGCCTTTTTAGGCCTGGTCTGCATCAGAGTGTGCACTCTTGCTTGTGAAAGATATTGTGTTGTACAATAGGCCTGGAGCTCTCCCATTGCTTACTATTTGTGGTCTTTGTTGTCACTCTAATTTGCTGCCTTCTAATTAGGCAGTGCGCACTGTCTTAATTTCTTCTTCTTTCGGCAGGAGCACGGACCAAGTACTGACTGCTTTATATGGATTAGGGACCTTCATCTGTCGGCACTATGATTGAAGTACTATATTTTTTTATTTACTTGTTTCTTCCTCTCCCCGCCCTGTCCCTGTTGCTTCTTTCCACTCCCACCTTCTTTGTCCGTCTTTATTCTTCCCCTCCTAGCCCCCCTGGCCCTGTTGCTTCTTCACCTCCCAACACCCCGTGTTGCTTCTTCCCCTCTCACCCCCTTGCAGTGTTGCTTCTACTTCTCCCACCCCATGTTTCTTATTCACCATCCATGTTTCTTTTTTTTCCCCTCGATCACACCCCCCCATCCGTGTTTCTTATTCCTCTCCCACCTGTCCTCCATCTGTGTTTCCTATTCCGCTTCCTCACCCCAACCCCAACCGGCAACAGGAAAAAAAGTACTATGACGTGGCCAGCTCTGGCCACATGATAGCACTCTTTTTACCATCCCTTTAATGCCCTCCCGCCCTCCCGTTCTCCACCCCCACACAATTGGCGAGACCGATTGGCTTCGCCAATGCTTGCTATTAGAGTAGTGGGACAACTCTAGCAGTATTATGCCTGGAGCAACTCACATTACTTGCACCAGTCCTGCATGCTCTATGTGTGCCTGTATATTGCGTGCCTCTGAGTGCATGCGCTAACAAACGCCAAACCTACTCGCTTTGTCAATCCTGTTTTTAATTGAAAGGACCCTTTACAGAGCCTCATTTTCAATATATTACATGGCGTGGGCTTTTCTCCCAAGAGATTCTGCTTTGAAGTACTTTCCAATTTTCCCAGCTTCTTGATGACAGCTTTTTAAACTTGAATGGGGAAGATACCACAAAGTAACTGACTTCTGAAGGCACATCCCAGCAGTTCTGCCTTTTGTAGAATTGACAATCCATCAGGTGTCCATGGAGTTTTCAACGATGACTGCAAACTCCCAACAGGCATTTGCTATCAGTCCCTGCAAAAGATATCCAGCAAAACTCACCCTCGATTCTCTGTGCACACCTCACACTGAAACTGTTAGCACATAGTCCCTGCAGCGTTTAGAACAGCAGCACACATCTAACAGTGTTTGCAGCTCTCAGCGCGGCCCTAGCATTAGACTGAGAAACAGAGCCAGCCTGGTGAAATTGCCCTACTAGCCCTATATTGCTTCTGGTGACTAAGCATAGCAAACAAGAGTGCCTCTCTCCCGCCTGTTCGGGGGTGCTCTGTTCTGCCATATGACCTTTTAAATTTAAATGAATGGGTCAACTGCAATGCACAATTATTCAAATATAAGGCTAAAAGACCACAGTATTTACAGGTAGGTCAGATGGGGAACTAATGAAATACTGCACACTTTAGGGTAACTGGGAGCAAGACTTTTCGTAAGGAGAAACTCATGCATGAGTTTAAGTAGCAGAATTAAAAAATAAACCGGATGAAACTTTTGGGCCATGGAAGATGCAGTGCCTTTCCACTACTGTGTCCCGTTTAGTGAATGTCCATACAGAATCCTACGCCGAGACCGAAGTCCACCAGTTTTACATTCTCTGCCGGGACATAACGCCTATCACTGAATTTTGTGCTTCTAATGAGGTGAAACTAAAGATGCTTGCCTAGAAATGATGCTGCTCACAGGTACCCGGGCACTGCTAAACATCCCACCACTGCAAGAGTGATCAGGGGTGCTCAAAAATCCCATTGGTGTTTATTGTCGCAGGAGACAGCTCGCTGTGCCAGTAACTCGCTCAGGATGCCAGGTCGTCTGCTCACTGTGGTGGGACTGCTGCAGGTAACTCACTCTACAAGTGTGGAACTCCCCCATTAGTGGTATGCCCTAGAGCATACATGCTGCCTTGATGCCAGCATTCACATTGCACCAGAATGAATGCAGTTTTTACATTTCCCATGTACGTAAAACGATGCTCCTATAGAACCCGCCTTGTGGAACATCGTCTTGATAAAATTCATACCAACTCTCGAATCCAGGTGGACTGATACAAGTCCTATCTGGGTTCGACTGGTGCCCTTAAGAACTCATATGTAGAATGCTTCTCGACAACTCTAGGCCAGGAATATAAAACATTGGGCCAGGAGTGCTGAATCCATGTCAGATATTTATGATTACCACAGGCTACGTTTGCAACTCCCTTTTAGATTAAGTGTAATACATTGTATCAGAGGAGTATTTCTTAGGGATTTACTGAACATCAGGCATGAACATGGCCTTTCTGGACCTACAATAAACGTTAATGCTCTAGCTGTTATTAATTCGAGGATAGCAAAACCAAAGGGGATGATGGACGGAGTGTTAAACATTGCAAGCACTCACCCCCAGTCAACTGATCTGGGTTTAATCCATCATCATTCTTTAGCTCACTCCGCCACCCCAGTTCAGACATGGCCATATGCAAATCAGTCTGACCCTGTGCCTCATGGGAACAGTCCAGCCCGAACTGCCAAGCCATGTCTTCCCTGGACCGGAAACAAGCATCCTGGGACAGGTTTCGGGTTCATAACCCTCATCAGCCAGGCTATCTTGAATCCAGTGGCAAAGTGAGCAAGGGACCCACGTCTGGGCATACCCTGCCAACTTAGGGCGAACTTAGCAAAACCAAGTACTGGGGTGAATGTATGACATTGTTCTGCATTCATGAGGCACAGGGTCAAGACTGATTTGCATATGGCTGGGTTCAAACTGGAATGGCATGGTGAGCAAAAAAACGATGGATTTAGGCCCAGATCTCTGTACTGGGGTGAATGTATGACATTGTTCTGCATTTTGTCCATCAACTGTTGTTTTTGCATTTGTCACTCCGAGTGGGACGGGTATGCCCAGACGTGGGTCCCGTGCTCTCCATGCCACTGAAATCAAGCTATCCTGGCTGAAGAGGGGTGAAACCCTGAAACCGGTCCTAGGATGCTTGTTTCCAGTCCAGGGAGGACCTGGCTTGGCAGTTCGGGCTGGACTGATTTGCATATGGCTAGGTTCAAACTGGAATGGCATGGTGAGCAAAAAAATGATGGATTTAGGCCCAGATCTCTGTACTGGGGTGAATGTATGACATTGTTCTGCATTCTGTCCATCAACTGTTGTTTTTGCATTTGTCACTCCGAGTGGGATGGGTATGTCCAGACATGGGTCCCGTGCTCTCCATGCCACTGGAATCAAGCTATCCTGGCTGAAGAGGGGTGAAACCCTGAAACCGGTCCTAGGATGCTTGTTTCCAGTCCAGGGAGGACCTGGCTTGGCAGTTCGGGCTGGACTGTTCCCATGAGGCACAGGGTCAAGACTGATTTGCATATGGCTGGGTTCAAACTGGAATGGCATGGTGAGCAAAAAACGATGGATTTAGGCCCAGATCTCTGTACTGGGGTGAATGTATGACATTGTTCTGCATTCTGTCCATCAACTGTTGTTTTTGCATTTATTCGAGGATAAACATGAATATAAAAATTGAACAGAAAATGGGGATGTGCAAACAGCTAGAACAGATGACTGATCCTCCCTCAGCCAAAGAAAGGAAACAACAACAAGCATTGATAACATCTCCTTAATCAAAAAATGCAATAGAAGATGTTAGAAAAAGAGCAAAACCTTAAGATTGCATAAAGATATAATTCCCCATGATTTCTAATGCATTAGCAGTATGCTCTTAAAATAGCCAACCACTTGCAAAATATAACAAATATGTGGAGTGGTATACGGCAAGGAGTGGTATATTACCCAAGCAATTCAAAAAGGCATGTGTCGCACCACTTGATATAAAGCCAACTTTTTCTCTGACACATTCAGGAAACTGCAGGCCGATATGTAATCTGTGCCACCCTTTCAAATTATTAGAGCAAATTGTCAAATACCAACTCTAGAAATATCCCGAAACTAGCAACATCCTCGATCTATTTTAATCAGACTTTAAGCCTAGGAGCAGTAAAGAAGCATTCTTAGAGGCAATCCTAAACAACATTAGTAGACAGTGTTGGTGCCCTTCTTTTTATACACCCGCTTCTTTTTCTACACCTGATGGTGTCCATTTATCACAACTGAATGCACCGTTTCCTTGCAAGTTTAAAGGCGATTGATATTTGAGAAACTATCTGTCCACATGTTTCCAGATAATCCACACTGCTAATAGTGTAGATATCTGACGGTATTCCTACAGTTGTATTCCCATAAAGTTCAGAAATGCCTAATGTGAAACACTTGTCGTATTGTTTACAACAATGCACAGCTGACGCACACTTCCAACAAGGAACTCCAACAGTGTGTCAAGCTGACAGCATGCCACAGGAATGTTTAGAAATGGCGAGAGGGGCGTGGCCAAGATGGCGACTTGAACAGTCGCAAGTTCCGGAGGCTCCTCGTCCCTTGCCTTCCCACCCAGCCATTCACGGTGCCTGCGGCCCCAAAACCCCGCAGGAAGGGGTAACGGCGAAAGGTCTGGGCCCGCCGCAACGCTGAGGGGCGCTGACCCCCGATTCCTCCTGAAGAGAGCGGCGGCCGGCGAACAGCGGAGCGCACAAATTGGCGCCGCATCGCGATTGAACCGAAGCCGAGGGAGGTAGGAGGACCGGAGGGGCGGAAGCGGGACCCCAGCAGAAAACGGGGGTATCGCGTCTGGAGGAGGCACCCCGCCGAGCGACAGAGCGGGCGGCGGGGCACTGCCCTGGTGGGGGAGCAGCCTTCGGCAGCCCGGGGCCCGCTGAGAGACGCACGGGACACAGGGCAGAGAAACAGTGGACGGCGTAGAACGCCCGGCAGACCACAATACCGGGGGAGAGCGAACTGCGGTGAGAAGCGGAGGCCACCGGGCCGGTGGCGAGCGATCCCTCCCCCTGGTGAAGGCGATAGGGGGGAGAGGTGGAAGACAGCACAGAGGGGGAGAGAGGCCCCCATGATAACGACTCACGGGTCCCGACGATAGCAGTCTCAGGAGCTCGTCCAACGGTCCAGAGGAGACGGGAAGCTGGGAAGCTGGGCCCGCCGACCCGGAGGTGAGGCTGGGCTGGGACCCCTGATGGTGATGGAGCGCGGAGCAGGGGATCAGGCCCAAGGGCACACAGGATGCGAGGCCTGGGGCAGCGGCCTACATGAGATAGGCGGTGTGGACGGCTGGTACAGGGCCCCACGCTACGGACAGGACGGGAGACACCCGGCCAGGATTGCCGCCTGGCGGAGGTACAAGGAGCAGCAGGGTGTGGTGCATACACCATCGGTGGGCGATTCTGAGGTTGAGGGAATTAACGGGGGAATGAGAGCAAGGCACGAGCAGAGGAACCCCCACCCTAACCAAAAGAGCACGAGACCCCTAGGGCTGGAGAGGGGGCGTTCAGCGAGGCAGGAGTGACGGAGGTCCACACCTCGAGGCAGGAGTAGGAAGGCGATCAAGGGGTGCGAAGGGACTAAGCTCAGGTGCGCCCCCCTTCAGAGAGCCGGGAGACAGGGGCGCGAGATCGTGTACGAAGGCCAGATTGCTTGGAGAAGGGGGAGGAGAGCGGCGGACCACACAAGAGGGGTGGACGAACACACGGCCTCGACTCTAGTCCTGCGACGTGCACCAGCCGAACGTATCCTAGGAGGGCTGGTGGGACGGGTACCTCTTGGCTTTTCTCAACCATAGGAGTGGGCCGCAGAGACGTTGGGCCCCGCTAAGAGATCGAGTCGTGATCACAGAAGACCCCCACGACTCCTCCAAGGCCCTGCAAGGGAAGCAGGAGCAAGATGGCCACGGCAAAGAAGAAAGGGGAAAGGTCCGTGAGGGAGATGCTCACAAAACATACGGTGGTAGAGGAGAAAGGCAGTAAATCCCCCCAGGTCAGAACTAGCGGGGTCGCCCCAGAAGATGACACGGTCCCGATCACCCGGGCCTTCCTCGAAACGCTATTCAACACCCTCCGGGAAGACTTCCAGGCGCTCAAGAGCGAAGTCGCAGGAGAGGTAAAGGACATCCGACGAGATGTAGACGCAGTGGGGAAAAGGGTGGCGGAGCTTGAAGACCGAGAACACGCAGCGGGGGAGGAACTCGCTCAGCTCCAGCAGGAGGTCATTCGACTCAAAGAGCAACAACCTCCAGGCCCACACGGAGGATCTGGAAAATCGCTCCAGACGCAATAACATCCGCGTGCGGGGGGTTCCACCGAAATCCGAAGGGACAAATGTGGCAAGCTATCTGCAGGGATTATTCCGAGAGGTCCTGGGAGAGGACCAAGAGTTTGAGATCCGCATAGATCGTGTGCATAGGGTGGGTTTGCCGCGGCGGGCCCCGGCGCCCCCGGACATCCTGGCCTTCCTCCCAGACTACCCTCTAAAGGAACGCATCTTACGCGAGGCACGTCTGAAACAGTCCATCATCTATCAGGGCCACTCCGTGGCTTTATATCAAGACCTTGCCTCCATAACGCTACAGAAGAGGAGATCCTTCAAAGATGTCACCCGGCACCTCAGAGAACAAGAGATAGCCTACTCCTGGGGTCATCCATTTAGACTAATTTTTAAGTGGAACGGCAAGGTACATCAACTTAGGTCAGTGGAGGACACGTGCAAGCTCCTGGGCCTTGAAGTCCACGACGCAGAAGGTTTGCCCCCATCCACGAAACGACCGACGGGGGACGGATGGCGAAGAGTGGGACGCAGATGCTCCCCGACTTCGGAAGCAAGACCAGACTCTGACACTATGGCGCATGAGAGGCAAGCAGCTCTGGAAGCCGTCTTAAAGGATACTGCCCCGACACAGTGAACTGAAAACATGGAAGGGGTCAGTAACGCTATCATATTAGAGGCTGGGGGGGAGGTGGGGGCGGGGAGCCGGGAACACTTGGTCCACACATGCCCCGATTGTCGTCTTTCCACGTACCAGGGCATGGGGCCCTGGGGCTACGGACAATGTTAGGGTTTTTGGGGTTTCTTGTTGGGGTTAGGGAGGGGGGAGGAGAGGAGAGGAGAGGAGAGGGGGAGGACGGGGCCAGGGGGGTTGGCGGGGTTGGGGGAAGGGGAGGGTTGAACCGATGTGCTGCAAGGGGTTGGGTTCGGGTGGACTCCCGAAAATCGGGGTCCTAGCCCTAGCAGGGCGAGGCTTACTGGATAACGAGCTGATGGGCGGGCCCTACCAGACTCAGCGCCCACTAGGGTTCAACATTCGGGATGGCTCACAAACTCCAGATTCTCACCCTTAATGTGAAAGGGTTAAATAGCCCCATTAAAAGAAGGGCCATCCTATCCTATTTGGAGCACACGGGGCGGCTATCTGCCTCCTGCAAGAGACACACCTCCTGGCTAAAGATTGGCATCGCATGAGATCTCGAGCCTTTCCTCAGCAATTCTTTTCTTCCATAGCGGTGAAAAAAGCAGGGGTGGCAATATTAGTATCTAAATCCTTTCAGGGCCTGGTGAGTGAGAAGGTGGCAGAAATTAAAGGACGGCTGCTGGCATACAAATTCTGGGTAGGAGGGGTCCCACTGGTGGTGGGCTCCCTGTACGCCCCTAACACGGGACAGGAGAAGTTCCTTACCACAGCACTCTCAGAGGCACTCGCCACGCAAAACAGGATGATGGTGGTAGGGGGGGACTTGAACCTAGTCATGGACACGGAGATAGATCGCTCCGGTCAGTGTTACGGACAGGAGGGTGCACTTTCTACTGCAGGGAAGGACTGGCTACGGGAGCGGGGTTTGACAGACATTTGGAGGACAAAGCATCCACACAATAAACAATATTCATTCTACTCTCACGCACACCGAACATATGCTAGACTTGACCATCTCTTAGGGTCGTCGGACCTGACAGCATTAGTGGACACAGTAAATATAATTCCTGCGGCGCTTTCCGACCATGATGCGGTGACACTGACTCTCTCTCTACCTACAACACACAGGACCCCGGGGAGATGGCGATTAAGGGAAACGCTGCTTCAGAGGCACGGGGTGGTAACAACGCTACACAAAAGCATCACTGACTATTTAACCCGCAATGACCTCGCAGATACCCCCATTACGGCCCTCTGGGGGGCACTGAAGGCAGTGGTACGCGGCGAATTAATCGCCATTGCAGCGGCGGAGGCTAAAGAGCGTAGAGAGGTTAGGGAGAAGCTCACAAAGCAGGTAGTAGAAATGGAACGTATCCACAGTCGCACAGGGGCCCCTAGGATTTGGCGTCAGGTGAGAGCGGCAAGAATGCAGCTGGCTGCTCTTGATACCGATAGAGCGGAGTATGCGGCGCTGAGGCTTAAGCACTCGTATTATATCGGGGGTGATTCAACAGGCCGTCTGCTGGCCAGCAAACTTAGAGCCCGCGTCCAACGGGATAGGGTACCCGCAATAATAAATGAGAAGGGAGTGAATGTGGTCAAGGATGAGGAAATAGCAGACGCTTTCCGGGAGTTTTTTCCTCTCTTTATAGGGAGTCGATACCCGACTCAACCGAGGGGAGGATTATCTCAAGGGAGTATCGACCACGGCTTTAGATCAGAACGAGGCTGAGGCACTGGAGGCGCCGATTCGGATAGAAGAGGTGATAGGGGCCATCGCTCGCCTTAAATCACACAAATCACCGGGCCCAGACGGGTACTCCGCAGGTTTCTATAAGACCTTCTGTTCACTGATCGCCCCCATACTAACACGACTCTTCAATGCCTTCCAGGGGCGTGGGTCTATCCCCCAGATATGTTAGCGGCAGACATTGTAGTCATCCCCAAACCCGGAAAGGAGAAGACAAAATGCAGCTCTTACAGGCCGATTTCTCTTCTCAATCTCGACCTAAAACTGTTTACTGGAGTACTAGCGGCACGACTGGGACCGCGATTACCGGGCATTATAGACCCGGATCAGTCCGGATTTATTCATAATCGACAGGGGAGCGATCACACCAAGCGGGTACTACATTTGATAGATAAGGCGCACCGAACCAAGATGGAGGCTTTGCTACTGTCAGTGGACGCGGAAAAAGCCTTTGACCGGGTCAACTGGAGCTTCCTGGACCATACCCTGGCTCATTTTGGATTCGGGGAACGCTTCAGGGCTTGGGTGGCGAGCTGTTATGATGAGCCTAGGGCCATGGTTCGAGTCAACGGTACAACATCACGGCCGGTAGTGATTCAGAGGGGCACACGACAAGGGTGTCCGCTTTCCCCACTCCTATTCGCACTATACGTGGAACCGCTCGCCCAGAAAATTAGAGATAATCCGGACATAAGGGGGATTCCCTTTGGGGGGGAGAGCCATACAGTGAGCTTGTATGCGGATGATATTCTGGCCACGTTGGAGAAGCCGGAACATTCGGTACCAGCCTTTTTGGAGGAGCTGGCCTCCTTCGGCCGCGTCTCCGGGTTTAAAATTAATGTGGGAAAGTCTACATTGCTACACCTGGGTCGATATGCAGACGCCGCAGATCTAGATCGACCATCTTATGGAAACCTACGAGCAAGGGAATCCATCACATACCTGGGCATAGAATTAGCTCCCACGGTAACACAGACGGTCGCCCGGAATTACGCAGGGCTCCTTTCCCAGGTCCAGAGGTGTCTTCAACAATGGCGCAAGCAACCACTCTCGCTCCTAGGTCGAGTCGCGGCGATTAAGATGAGCATCTTGCCCAAAGCGCTATATATATTTCAAACCATACAGGCCAGACCGCCGGGGGGTGCCCTCCAGCAACTCCAGAAAGAGATCAACCACTTTTGTTGGGCCGGAGCGCGACCCCGGATGCGTAGAGAGATATCCCATCGACCCCTAGACCAGGGGGGGTTGGGTATCCCGAACTTCCTGGACTACTATAGGGCTTCCCAACTCCGACACCTGGTGGAATGGAGCAGGCCCGAATCAGAAAAGAAGTGGCTGTTTCAAGATAGGGCACTGGCAAAACTCTCGTTATGGAAGGTGCCTTTTTTAAAAAAACGTGACAGACCCCCGAATCTAAAGGGCTCGCCGATTACGAATACAATTTTAAACATTTGGGATACAGTGGCAGTGAAACGGGGCCTTACCTCCTTCCCTTCCCCAATGACGCCGTTATTTGATAATCCGGAATTTGTCCCAGGGATGAACGAAAGAGCTTTCCCCCAATGGAGGAACACGGGATGCAAATCAGCAGGTCACCTTTTTAACCTCGAGGGATTTTTGTCCCTGGCCGAGGCACAACACTCTTATGATATTATCGCTCCGCAGCAGTTTCAATACTTTCAACTCCGGCACTGGCTCCTTCAACCGGAGGTGAAACCCCTCGTCGGTCGGAGGCTCACTAGCTACGAAAGGTGGCTTCGTGATAAAACGTCCGATAAAAAAACAATCTCAGAAATATATGGTCTGCTTCGACCCTTGGCCCGATTTGCGCCCTCGGCAGGCCAGAGGCGCTGGGCTAAGGAAATTGGGAGGGATCTTACGGAAACGGAATGGCGAGATATCTACTATCGGGCTGCACATACAGCTCGGAACGTGGCCAGCCGGGAGACGGCTGTAAAAGTAGCCACGTACTGGTACCTGACTCCGGTCCGACTGCATCGAGGGAACCCAGAGCGTAGCCCGACGTGCTGGCGGGGCTGCGATGAAGAAGGAACACTGACACACATCCTATGGGAATGCACGGAAGTACGAGATTATTGGAGGGAGGTCTTAGATGATATAGACAGCTGCTTGGACACTGAAATCCCTAGATTCCCAGCTTATACGTTATTAGGCCTGCCTAATGGACTCACATATCCGTTGAAATCCATAAGGGGGAAGCAGATGGGGGTGGCGATGGGAGCGGCGGTACAGCATATACTTTCACTATGGGGCACACAGACCAGACCAACACACACAGGGTGGTTGCATAAACTCTGGTATATAGTGGGGATGGAACGCATTCAGGCGACACTTACAAACTCAATAGAATCCTTCCACACCATATGGAGCCCACTTCTGGCACTGTTGTCGAGGGAACTTAATGAGGTGACTTGCCCGAAGTACCTCCGCCTTCTACGTCTCACCGATAGGCCAGCTGAGGAGGGAGCCCATGGAACAACTAACTGAGGTCCTGCAGAACATAAGGCCCAATACTGGGAGTAGTCAGCACATCGGTTCGGGGGGAGGGACGGGGGGACAGGGAGGGGGGATAGTTATTATATTAGCTCATTTGTTGGGTGTTTTGTTTTTTTGGGAGAAAACGGAGGGGGCAACCAGCCTTTCAGATGGATCACTCATCTACGCGGCCGGCCTCCGGGTTGTGGCAATAGCGCTGTGTATCGACCTCCTAGAAACGCTCTGCCGGCCAATGGATGTAGGCAGTAAGCTGTGTAGTGCCAAAATGTTTCCTTCCAATAAACATGATTTAAACATAGAAATGGCGAGATGCTGCTAGGAATGTAAACACCAGTGAACTGCTAGCTGCCTTTGCACATGGGAGACCACTCCCAGCATTGCGCGCCCCCTACCAGTGTTAATGGTTAATTGAATGCTGCCAGAAGTGTTTGTTTACATGTAGTGAACACATTCACAGGTTTACAGTTTCCAATGTCCCAGCTTGGGGAGTGAGCACATGATCCTGTCCTTGGTTTTTCTTCACATTCAGTAATTTGTAGTCCTGCAGATCCCATTATAAAATCAGTCCAGGAATACAAAGAAGAAAACCTAGGCTGGATAATCTATGGCTGCATGGAATTGGGAAATGTAAGAGCTCTGAGGTGCCACCATCAATAGTTACTCAAATGACCACGGCATTCTTTGCAGAGTCCAGTGTTCTCCCAAAAGTGTTTACTGAAGTAAACACAGCTCCAGCTTTGTTTACAGTGCGTGTATTTCCCACAGAAATGTTTACAGCAGTGAATACCCCTTGCCCCACCTTTGTTTACACCGGACCACATGCTCCTAGCAGCGATTGCTGCTGTGACAACACCACATCCCAGCAGTGTGTACAAATGATGGCAGCACGTCAGTGTTTACAACTGACAGCAGCCACCAGAACGAGTCTACAGCTAATAGCCTTTGGAAGGTTACCAGGAGTGTAGACAAGTGCTCACACAAGCACAGGTGTTTGCTGTTTGCGGCTCATTGCGCACCTGAGGCACTGTCTACATTTGACAGCTTTCCCTCTCTCTCCCTCTCTCTCTGTTTACTTTCTGATGAAGCTCAATCTGTACTGGTTACAGCTGATTGAATACAGCTCGGAACACTGAGCTCCCGGCAATAGCAGTCACGCGTAAAACCAGTTGTGACACTGAAAGCGACCACGTCTCTGACGAGTTTACCTTTATTAGGACACTTACGTATGTAGCCATTGCTACAGCATGTGGTGTTTTCCCTGACATAGGGTGTGCACGGTGGCATAGCAAGGGGCCATGGGGGTGGCACCAGTTTTGGGGGCGGTGCCCCTCTGCTCTTACATGCAGCCGTCGCGGGCGGCAAATGCAGGAATCGCCAGCAACCACCCGCTCTTACATGTGGCCGCCGCGGGGCCTCAAACGCAGGGACCGCCACGGGCGGCCAAGGGTCTAGCTACAATACTGGGTGTGTATACTAAATATCGAAGTCAGAATATCGATGGTACTAAATATTGAGGACAAACTATCACAAACGATATTGACAGTTAAGCCTAGATTTTCTATACCTAACTCCACATATATGTAACTACGCGGTGCATGTATATTCAAGGTACATAGATGTGCAGTTGGGAATAGTAAATCTATACTTCCTTATATGCACTTATCTTTCGATATTTTGTCCCTCGATGTTCTGTTCTCGATATTGTTGTACCATGATATTCTCCATGTCGATATTCAGTAGGGCAAACATGACAGAGAAATACAATTATTGTTATACTAACCCCTAGTAAGGCCTGATGCATAGGGCTGTGTCCCTGGAGGTCTTACTACATAGGTATGAAAAATCAGTTGTCTAACTATCCTCTTGCTCAATAGAACGCAATGTGGACTGATTGGAAAATGCAGTGAGGAGTACTATGATTTTATGATTATTTGGACCAAAGTTACTATGGACTTGTGATTGGTCGGAAAGAGTCTGACTATGGTTTTGGGCTTGATCAGAGTGATGCTACTATGGTTTTGTGCTTGGCCGGAGAGAGGTCAACTATGGTTTTGTGTTTAGTCACAGTAAGTCTATTATGGTTTTATACTTGGTCAGAGTACGTCAATCTAATACTCGGCTGTACTCAGCTATCCTAGGTAGCTTTGACCTTTGTCGCGGTGTGTGTACAAATAAGGCAGTATCAACAGTGAATGGGCAACTGACCATTTTCCCGGTGCTGGAAGGAGGGCGAAAACTCTTTGGCTGTGATTCTGGCGATGCGAGCTTCCTCCATGGCCTTCTGTGCCGCCGTTGCTGCCGCCTCTGCTTTCGCCCTCGAATGGGACGTCCTGCAGAAGAAAGAAAGAGGAGGAGAGCGGATTGGGTGATTGGGATCAGAAAATAAATAAGGTGATGTTCCAACTCTATATGTCAACATTTATCAAAGCAATTCCAGCCCAATGAAGTATGATTTCAAATCATAGCAGAAATACTACACAAAATGAAATTTATCCCCTACTTCATCTAGGTGAGAGGGAAGGGTGGCAATTGTGGGTTTATGAGCATTCATTTTTAGGACATATCAAGTAACAGTGTGTTGAGCATCTTCAGTTCTTTCCAAATATGCATGATACAAACTATAAGATTAAAAACATTAGACACTAAATAGGATACTGCACATTCTTTCTTGCTAAAAAAATGTAAAACATGTTAAAGAAACACCTTGTCATTTTCATTTTGATCCATAAGGTATTGTTTAGTTTCATTGAATTAAACCATTCCTAAGCCTATTTTTTATGAGCCATACCCAGGCTATCCATATACCTGCATATCACTGATTAGCCGATGTCAACAGATGTGAATAGAAGCGTAGAAGACTTCATGTCTCTGACACTGTAGTGTCTTATGAAGGAGCAGCTGACTCATATCATATCAAAAGGACACCCCCAACAGATTCCCTTTCAAATAAAGCCAGTCTCTAACCATAGACCTTCCTTTTATTTTTTTATTTCAGTATTCTACTACAATGCTTAAAATTAATCTTAAATACTCATTTTAGTACCAATCCTTCATTTCCAGGGCCTCCACTATTGTATGGATTTCAAAAATACCCGAGTGCCAACATGTGTTTCTCGGCTCGGTCTCTGTCTTCATCAGGGCAAAAAATCTATAAATTCGATGAACTTCAGTCAGTTCGTAAATTGAGACATTTTACAAAAAATGTAACCAACAGTTTTGAACTCAATCCAATTTAGATTGTATTAATAATTCCATCTATACTTCAAACATTACAGTCTCTCTACTATTAGTACACAATATATCATAAGCACAGTCGCGGCCGGCATGGCTTGCGGGTGGGCAGGCGCGGGGGGGTCGTGCGGGGGTTGGGGGGAGTCACGGCGGAAGTCGTGCCCCCGGGGGGTGTGTCAATTTAATAATTTAAAATTAAAAAAAATTTAAACTTAACTTTCCGCCGGCTGGGTCCCGTGTCTTCTGGCTCCTGCTCTCCTGCCTCCGGCAGGAACAGGAAGCAGGCAGCCAGGCTCCCTCCCCTAAGCCAATCACAATGCTGCAAGCAGCATTGTGATTGGTCGGGACGACGCCCAGCCAGGCGCTTATGAGGAGGCCATGTTCATGGAGATCTATAGAGTGCTCATGACTGGTTTGGGTGGCCACAGATGGCTGACCAAACAGTCTTTGCGCACTTAGAGCAGGAGTGGGCACACCACTCTTCCCCTGCTCGCAGAGCAGCCCCGCCCACCCGCCCGCCCGCAACTAAGCATAAAATGGTAATAACTGGAAGTTATTACCATTTTATGTTTCTGCTTCTCGCACTGCGAGAAAGCAGTGGGGTGACGCTCCACCGCCCTAGTGGAGGAGCCGTCCCTCCATAAGCACTGTTGTTCTTTCGGTTTTCTTACAGTGACAATACTGAGCCTACTGAAAGAAGAACTGGAAGGCTGATGGTACTTGGGCCACCCAGAGACTCGCCCTACTGTGTAGATTATCCCAAGAATATATATATTTACTCCTACATGAAGCGGTCACTTGCAGGAAGTCCAATCCATTATTACCCCAGAGGTGTACAAATGCTCCACAAATGGGTTTTTTCATAGTTAGGGTTTCAAACCCAGGCAGGAAATGACATTGCATGGGGCTAAATTACCGATAAATCATTCTTTCTCCACAAGAGCTCTACAACAAGGACTACAACGCCTTCCTCGTGCTCATGGGTTCACATTTTCTTCCCTATTTTCTTTCAGTATTCTTCATATGTTTGAGCCAGGAGAGTTTGCTCTGGTGTCAGATATTATTATTAGCTCTGGTGTCAAATGTTTTTATTCAATAAGGTTTGTTACGTTCCTAGATCTTGAATTGTTTATGGTCCTACCCACTGTTTTACTCGGAATAATACCGTCTTTGCAGTGACTGCTCTCCGTTTTCTGGTTAAGGAGGCAGGCGTAAATGTGGGTGAGTACAACTCAGATGCATAAGTACATTAAGACAGGTTATTTAAGGGAATAGGTTTGTGAATACCAAAAGACTTACAGATTGCATCACTATATCTCCCCTATTGATGTTTAGTCTTCTCCGAGGGCCAGGGATGACACTGATGTTGTTAGCTATACCCTAAATAAATTTGTTAACTTTGTCTTTCTTCTCATGACATATGCCTATGATGTTTAAATATTCTATGTGAATGTTCCTGCTAAGTAAACACACTTAGACACCCCCACACTCTGTGCTAAATGAATTTGGTCCTGTAGTGGAGTTCCCTTGGCCATCCAAAACCCAGAAGAGCACAAGAGAAACCTAACTTCATGTGTTTGTTATAAGAAGAGTAAATCCTGGACAGTCACTAGTTGAGAGCCCATCCCTCCGGCAAGGAATACAGTCCACTCTACTGGTGTCCGAGATGACCTTTTGGATAAAGTGGACAATACGTTTATTTCACTGTTGATTGTGTTGGACCTGTCCTCCAACACCACTGTGGATCATGACCTTCTTGTAGTTTTTGTCTTCAGTTAGTTGTTTGAGTCTTAGACAGGGACGCATGGTGTTACTGATTTCTAAAGGAGAAAAAATGCATGTGAATTTTGTTTACAGTCCATGCACCGTTGATGCTGAATCCTCAAGGGCAATCCCCTGCCCCACTTTTCTTTAATATCTAGTTCAGGCTCCTTAGGATCCCCTCTGGTGACAGAGGGTGTGCTTTCTATTCTCAGGACAATTATGAATAGTAAACTCCTAGGCAATTAAATGAAGATAATGGCACAATGAAGGCCTATAAAAATATGTCAACAATAAAACCTCACAGTTAATGCAACCTCACCCGGCCCGGACACGGAAAGGATTGACAGATTGATAGCTCTTTCTCGATTCTGTGGGTGGTGGTGCATGGCCGTTCTTAGTTGGTGGAGCGATTTGTCTGGTTAATTCCGATAACGAACGAGACTCCTCCATGCTAACTAGTTACGCAACCCCCAGCGGTCGGCTTCCGAAGATAATTTTGTGCCACTATTGTAATTTGATTTTATGTAATTTTTATTTTATGAAATGTGGATTGTTGTTATATAATTGCATATTAGGTCGCATTACACTACAGCTAAAGATTACATTGATGTGTGAATTAAAAATTTGACTAGTGATAGTAGCTTTTAATATTTGGTGTTTGTAATATATATATGTATGTCAAAGAATTTATGATTAATTGAAAAGAGGATTTATTTATGTATAAAAATATTTTAAATAAAGGAAAAATAATTTTTTCTAAACAGTTTTGAGTTGGTACATTGTGTTGCATTAACTGTGAGGTTTTATTGTTGACATATTTTTATAGGCCTTCATTGTGCCATTATCTTCATTTAATTGCCTAGGAGTTTACTATTCATAATTGCTATTACCCTGTCCTAGGAATTGTTATATTTACCTTACAGGGGGTCCTTGTTATTTTCAAAGCATTCTCAGGACAATGACATTCAGATTGTATTGCTTGTCATGTGGGTAAGAGACCTGAACCACAGTGTAGGAATGCCTGGATATGGTGACAGGATGGGTGCATGTGGGTCAATGGTTTAAAGTCCTCACCCCTGATAAGGAAGTTCTCTTAATCGAACTCGATCTATTGATCATTAAGCCATCGTCATTACCCAATCCATTTCTACATTTTGGTCTTGATCCCTTCCCTGCAAAGTGCCTAATCAAAGGTTGCCCTGAGTGAGATGGTCTCAATTACTGACAGCATAATAGTTGCTATACCATGTCACCGTTTTATGTAAGGAAAATTACACTGCAAAAAGATTTACAAGAGGAATTGTTCACTGAAAGAAAACATGGCTAAAATTGTGAAAAAGGTCAAGTTTAAATCTTGTTTACCAGACCCTTTTTGATATTGGGCAT
Organism: Calotriton arnoldi; assembly: GCA_963921515.1. Classification (NCBI taxonomy): domain Eukaryota; kingdom Metazoa; phylum Chordata; class Amphibia; order Caudata; family Salamandridae; genus Calotriton; species Calotriton arnoldi. The sequence continues at coordinate 258,485 of CAWUFW010003638.1, forward strand.
CATTTTGAGAAGATTTTGAAATCACAGGCTATGCGCATAGAAAAACCTAAGGACAGAATCCATTTACCTAAACAGAAACTGGCTCACGTACAACATATCTGATAGGTCTCACAGCTGCTTCATTCAGGAGGGCATCGTAGTGGCAAGTATGCATCAGCAATATGCTTGGTGTGACAGGTTCCTGCAAGTAACCTCTTCATTTAGGAGTAAATATATATGTATATTCTTGGGATACTCTACGACTATGGTGCACTCAAAACCAGGAAGAAATGCTAAGATTTTAGGAGATAAACATGACATACCAACATCAGTGAGTGCTAAAAAGGAGAATTTTACTGAAAGCAGCATTTCAGGACACTTTATTATTCTTTCCTTTTTAGAAATGAGTTACCATTTGACCTACATGTGCTGGAAAGGAGACACAAACATCAACTGATTACTGGATCAGGTCTTAATGACAGATCCCGAAATACCAAATTGTGCCGGTGATAGACATCAAAGTGGGATTCTCGACTGAAACCCCCTTTTTAAATATTAAGAACTGAATAGTGTTTGTTTGGTCACGGAAGGAGGAAGAGGGAAGGGTCAGAAATTTGCGGAGAGTTAGGTGTTGGGGAACACACCAATATTATGAGTATGGTCGTGTGGGGGTGGATTAAGAAGACGCATCAGGGCATTTAGCCTTACCCTTTCTACGATATTCCTGTGTGGAAATAATTTATCATTATTGCACGTGATAGGAGCTCCATAGTGAGGTGAAACAATACATATGGCAACTGATTTGGTAACAGATCAAGAAATTCCTTATGTTAGTGGCACTAGGATGTGAAGTTCATGTAAGGCTAGCATGGAGAAGTTTAAATGCAAACAGGTTGTAAGTACTACTATCACCACCTCGTCGAAACAACCAGTGACGCAAGTGGTGGAGTTTTATAATCCAGAGCAAATGAGATGTGATTCCATAAAGGTCTGTGGAAATTCCTTAATTGGTTTCTAGTAAGATGAGCTGTAACAGAGAGAAGCATGGCTTTTCTCTAGTATATAAGAGGATACACAGTAACCAGCCCGTGGAATTGCAAAGCCTCATAAGAAGAAAGCAGATATAAGAACACTTGGGGACACACACAGAATGCTAATACTTATAGGGAAGGCTTAGTATAAAGACCTGTACAAAAAGGTAGGATTTAATATACAATGCACATGGACGATAACTTTGGACATGTACACACACATACACGCCCAAACACATGCACACACACAGTATAAATACTTAAGAAGGTGGGATTAAACATACAATATAGACACAAATTTGGCACATTGACATCCACACACACTTAGTATAAAGATCTACAAAAATGGTAGGATTTAAACACACACACACACACTTAGTATAAAGACCTTTATAAAAAATATAGGATTTAACTTACAATATCAACAGATGCAAACATTAGCACACGCATACACACACACAGACACACCCACCCACACCTACACACACACACACATAGATAAGACCTCTACAAAAAGTAGGATTTAACACACAACACAGATGGATGATAACTTTGGACAGGTAAACACACAAACACATGCACACACATAGTATAAAGACCTCTACAAGAAGGTGGGATTTAACATACAATATCAACAGATGATCATTTTGACAAACACACTCTCAGTATAAAGACCCCTAAAAGGAGGCAGATTTAAAATACAATACAGACAGACAAAAACTGTAGCACACACATGCCCACATACACACAAACACATAAAAATGGACTCCAAGGCTCTCAATTAAAAATGAATACAGAATATATTGCTGGGAGTAGCTGCACAAGGTCAGTATACCATTATAACAATCTTGCATAAAGCAAAGCCTGCAGATTGTCTCAAGACTCCACACATCTCAGCTACTTATCCTGATTGAGTCTAAGATACCCGAGCATCTTAAAACATAAATTAGGCAGTCACAAAACAACAGTTCCACTGCAAGTGCGAGAGCAAACCGAAGAGGCGGAAGGCCTTCAGATGTATGAAAGAGCCCTCAGCTACAGTGCTCAATTTGAGCCGGTGGTTTCTGGTGCTCAGCACCGGCACTTAATCATCAACACCAGCGCTTTTCATTAGCACCAGTTAAGGAAACATTCATTTATGGTAGACATGGCATGGTAGTGATTTGCCCAGAATCACAGGATGTTGAGCGGACGCCGAAACTCAAACCTGGTTCCCCAGCTCTGAAGTCGGTAGCTCTGGCCATTACGCCACATCCTCTCCTACCTTTCATGGTCAGTAGTTGGTTCTGTTTTAGGCGGCACTAACAGGAGAAATGGGCTGGTGCAAGCTGCCTCCTGAAGAGAGCCCCAGCACTTATTTTCTTTTACAAATTAACCCCTGAATTCGGCTCCAAAGCTACCTGTTCATTCTTGTGGGAGATTTCTGTTTTTCTTTTCTACAGGTGAGAGCATTTTCAGAGAAGTGTCGTTAAATGACGGGTAATTTCCTGGTAAAAGCGAGCACAAGCGTGAGGCTACAGACAGTAAAGGATAAACAGTGTGTTCTGCAATAATAGTTCTGAACGCAGAACATTACAACTTAAATGGTGTGAGACTTTATCCTAAGAAGACCTAAGATAAACTGTTTACACCTGGTCTGTCTAAAAGCACCAAGGATTCTGAGCTCCAATGATGAATCTGTTTGCAATCTTTAAGGAAGAAATGTGACTAACATTTATATCTGTCGTTGGTAACCACAGACGAGTCTTTTATAACCAGTATTCACTTAAAGATGCCTTTCTACTAACCACAAATATATGTATCCAGTAATATTTTTCATTAGTTCAATACAGTTGTCAACAGTGTTACAAGCTATGGTGAACTTGTGTTAAGATATACATTACTAGCTAACATTTCAGTTTAGCGCATGCGTCGGTAGAAAGCTGACTTTATAAGTCACTGTTCAGTGGAACCAAGCAGGACTTAAATTCAGATAATGTACAAATGCCATGTAATATTGTAAATTAGCATTCATGCTTTACCTGCATACCAAAGCAGAAATATCTATAATACTACTGCCATTTTATTTCTACGTTCCACCTTCAAGAGCTTGGGAGGATGTGATTGGAGTGGATTGGAGTGGGGTGGAATGGAGTTTGGTGGACGGGATGAATTAGATTGATTGAGGTGGACTGAACTGGGGTGGCGGGTTTGATTGGGGTAGAGTGGGGTGGATTTGACTGCAGTGGAATGGGGTGGATTGGAGTGGGTTGGGCTGGATGTGGTGGATTAGATTGGAGTGGGTTGGATTGAATTGTGTGGATTGGATTGGGGTGATGTGGGGTGGATTGGAGTGGGGTGGACTGGAGTGGGGTGGAATGGAGTAGGGTGAATTGGATTGGTGTTGTGTGGGATGTATTGGAGTGGAGTAGATTGGATTGCAGTGAGGTGAATTGGATTGGAGTGATGTGAATTGGATTGAGTGGGGTGGATTGGATTGTGGTGGACTGGATTGAGGTGGATTGGATTGGGGTGGGGTGAACTGACTTGGGCTGGGGTGGATTGGATTGAGGTGGACTGGATTGGGGTGGGGTGGATTGGGGTTGGGTGGATTGGCGTGGGATGGGGTGGATTAGAATGGGGTTGATTGGATTTGGCTGGATTGGGGTGGGTGGGGTGTTGTGGACTGGATTGGAGTGGGGTGGATTGGATTGGGATGGATTGGAGTGGATTTGAGTGGGGCGGATTGTTTCGGATTGTAGTGGGGCAGATTGTTTTGGATTGGAGTGGGGAAGATTGCTTTGGGTTGGAGTGAGGCAGATTGTTTTGGATTGGAGTGGGGCAGATTTTTTTGGATTGGAGTGGGGCAGATTGTTTTGGATTGGAATGGGGCGCATTGTTTTGGATTGGAGTGGGGAAGATTATTTTCGATTGAATGGGGGAGATTGTTTTGGATTGAGTGCGGCAGATTGTTTTGGAATCGAGTGGGGCAGATTGGAGTGGGGAAGATTTTTTGGGATTGAGTGGGGCAGATGTTTTTGGATTAGAGTGAGGCAGATTGTTTTGTATTGGCGTGGGGCAGATTTGTTTGGTTTTTTGGATTGGAGTGAGGCAGATTGTTTTGGATTGGCGTGGGGCAGCTTGGAATGGAGCAGACTGTTTTGGATTGGAGATGGGGAGATTGTTTTGAATTGGAGTGGGGCAGATTGTTTTGGATTAGAGTGGGGCAGAATGTTGGAGTGGGGCAGATTGTTATAGTGGGGCTGATTGGAGTGGGACAGATTGTTTTGGATTGGAGTGGGGTGGATTGGAGTGGAGTGGGGCAGATTGTTTTGGATTGGAGTGGGGTGAATTGGAGTGTATTGCACGATTATGTGTTAAAGCATAATTTCAGAAATTACACATTAGAAAGAAAAAATGTTGCTTTGCAATAAGATAATCTTCATCTTTTGAGAACAGCGCCCACGAGCAAAAACAAAAGAAAACATGAGTGCACAGTGAGAAAAGAAGACTTGGCAAAATAAAAGAAAGTTAACTATAGAAAATAAATCTTTGTAATTTTGTTAGTCCTGCTGGGCACGTTTTTGCCAGTCACACGCCTTCTGTTTTCAGGGCACTAAAAGTAAAACAGAACAAAATAGTACCTCAATCTCGCTGGGAGCAGCGGAAGGGCACTAATTAAGTTGAATCAATCAGTGCTTGGTTCCTGCTCAACAGAGAGGAACGGAAATGTTGTTAGGCCTGCCTTGACGAATTACGAAGCTATAAAGAAGTGTGCAACACAAGCCAACAAATGGTAAGCAATGGGTGGGCTCAAAGCCCTTTATTTGTTAACAACAGTGTCTCGCAAGCGAGATGCATGCGCTAGCGCATGCTCTCGCAGGCTCGACTGTAAAAAGGGGCTGCTTTCGAGACTTACATTTTATATACACTTTAAATAGTATCAGTTTAGACATCAAAACTATATATTTTGTACAACCGCATGTTTAGAGGTCTGGCCTAGGGAGCACTTAAGCTGTATAGTCAGCTTCATGAAATAACAAGCATTGGCAAAGCCAATAGGTCTGGCTTTTAGCTGCCAACCTTTTGGTTTTGTCAGCGCTTTTTTTGTTTTGCCATGGTGTTTGCAAAGCTTTATTGTTGGAGAAGCTATTGGGCCCTTGTCAATCTAAAAAAAATGGCTAAAATCAAAAATATTTTTGGGTCTTAAAAAGCATGCCATGCCAGTGTAGTCCCTGAAGAAAACTACTTTGAGTATGGATGTGTTCCATGTGAAAGGGCAGAATGCTATCATTCGCAGTGAAATTAGCCAATGACAGAAGTGAGCTGACCCACTGCCCAATGCTGTATGCTGTAGTGAGTGGAAGAAATTTTTTTATGAGACAATACCAGACCAATGGATGAAGAGGGCTGGCTGAAAGCCCCTCTGAGTAACTACAGAGTAGATAATATTTTAATAAATTAAAAGGTCTTGGCTGATGCCAGGACTCAAAAGGAAAATCACAAATAAAAAATACGTAAATATATAGATACATATTGGGGTTTGGGCTAGCCCTCTTCATCAATTGGTCTGTTCAACAGTCTGTCACATTTTGCTACATCCCACCACCCAGATACAGCATGGGGTAATGGATTAGCCTGCTTCAGCCATTAGATCTTTAGCACTGTGATAGACAGCATTTTGCCCGATCAGATGTGCGAGGGTTAGTGGACCAACTATTTACTTTGTTAATAATTTTTTCTTTCATTTCTTTGCTCTTTTTTAGCCATCCTTGTCTAAATAAACTATATCTTTTGGTTCCAGTAATTTAGTAAATGATAGATTTTCTTTGTGCCAATGAGAATCATATTTGTCCGTAATGTGCATTAAAGATAATATGGGTTTCTATACCTGTTCTGGGTAAATCTGACTGCTAGAAGCACTTGTACTGTTCTATAAAATTTGCACGTGATGGTAATTTTATTGGTATTTAAAAATTGAATTACAAGTATATGACCATCACTTGTAGGAAGTAGCATTTTTTGTTTTCTGCATTTTTACTATTTCCATGGCACTTTTTTTGGTTTCGTGGTATGCAGTAAAAAATATAAAAATAAGTATTGCAAAACTTGCCAAGGTCAGACCTCTTGGCTTGGCCAAGGCCTATTTAAGCTTTACAGCTAAGCTTGCTATTTTTACATGACTGGCAAATACTGGAGAGGGGTTTCTTCTCTTATGAACGGAAGAATTGTCCAGTGAGTCAAACGCTTGCCATTAAGATCTGCAGAGACTTACGAGTCACTCGTTTCAATGCTAACAAATCCCAAATCATTATCATTGAAGTCAGTAGTAGTAACATCTAAATGTACAGAATTTCTATATAGTAATATATTTAACCACTGGACTAACCACTAACCTTGGCTTCGGAGTAGCGTCGTCAGGGGTAGTAAGCGCTATATAAATACAATTACATTTATTATTATTATGAATGAGGTTGGCATTCCTAGGAACAGTCTTCATTTTGTTTCTTTAAATTAGGGACTGCTTTTCTGCTTCAAAGGCAGGCTGAAAACAGTGCTAGAGTTTTTCTAAGCACACATCCAACTCCCACCTTAATTGACTAAAAAAGTCGCAAAAAGTTATAGATGTATTTAAAAAGCACCGTTCATATATTCCTGGTAACTCTGCCGAAAAGTGTTTCTTGTAAGAGGGGAATCAAAAGCAGGTCAGAAAGTATCTTATTCGAAGATAAGGGTAACGAGGTATATAGTAATGTGCATGGGATTAAAAAAAGTAAATGTTTCTGAAGGCAGGATGGGAGTGACTCGCCTGTTCTAAAATTGGGATCTTTTCTGACAGGTGGTGCACCCCTGAAATACCTGTAGGACTGGTGTACAGTGAGTTGGGTGGACATCTGACACGCCTGACATTCCTGAGCCCTTCTCCCTTTTCAGAGGCACAGTGCCACTGTACGCAGAGTTCCGCAAGCAGTGAAGTGCGTTATGTCGCACAATTCACGCTGATTTTTGGTGTTTGTCCTGTGCTGTAAAAGCACAAACTGCACCACGTGCAGCAGAAGAGGGTGCTGCTTCTTTCTGCTGAGCGGTAGCTTCGTCAACCTAATCGGAAGGTTTCTCAACACAAGTGGCAGCGACCATCCGCAGCCGCCCGCGTTGAGAAATCTTGCTAGGAGGTGGTCTGGAGTAAGATTTTTTTCGCTTGCCAACTTAACGTTGGCGAGAACTAGCAAGGAAAAAACTCCACTCCGCTGAGTTTTTCAGAACTCTGCGCGCTACGCAGAGCACGGAGTCGGAAAAACTTAGCAAAATCCGCAAGCGGAATTTCACACCCAGGCCTAGTGAAAAGTCACCCAATTCTACCATAGGCCAATGTGCCTTTGAAGTAAGCTCTCCATCATCCTCGAAGGTTATCATGTACATCTTTTTCCATTATGATTTGTCCTCATTTAGAAAGGCCACTGTTTATCATGTATTGATTCTGGTGAAAGGCTTGAGTCATTAGAACCCAGTAAAGCTTTGTTGCATCCCTTGTCCATGGTCCTGATTCTGTCCAGTGCATCATTATCCAGGTCCTGATGCTACCGGCTGGATCCCAAGAGAGGTGCACAGGTGAGATATTTTTTCAACAGCAAGGTTAATCTCGAAGGGATAAACAGCCCAGAAATAGCATCATGAATGTTAAGGTAAGAGTCCCTGACCTGGATAGGTGACACGCTTCTTCACTTCAGAACACAATCTACTTCGGAGAAACACACTTCCCTACAGATTTAGGACTGTCTTGAGCAGACCACGCGTGCCTTTTAGATCACAATTTGGGTTTGAGTCAAAACGATTGTGTAGATCTGGGCTGGTCTGTACAGTCCATGAAGAGTTGTTAGGTGCTTCCCAATGCATAGAAGGATGTGCTGTATGTCGGGTGGGTGCGCTGCCAAAACCCTGTAATGCATATGTAAATCTCTGTTATGCATAATACTGATGTAAATTCCTTGGTCCCACCACCCAGAGGGGGGAATCTTGATGGTGACAGAAGAAAACTGTTTATTAAAAGTTACATAACTTAGGTAGCATTGTTTCGGGTGACTATCGAGTTCCCTTTAAGATGCTTTATCTCTGAAATATCCCATCTGCGTGCGAGGTCCACAGAACATTTGTAACATGCAGTCATGAAGTAAGTGAATTCGGAGAATGGTCTTGCACAGACCCCTCCGACTGGATATGTCAACACCCCAGAATATAAGTGTTGCAGCCTCATCCACAGTGGTGGCTGGCACAGGTAAGAGCGGTGAGGCTGGGCGTAGGCGGGGTGGGAGGAAAGTCGACAGACGATGGGTTAATTAAAATTAAATAAATAAAACCACTTACTTTGCGCTCGCTGACTCGGTGAGCGCAAGGTAAGTGGTTTATACGACTACCCCCCACCCCGCCCTGCCCCACCGCTCTTACCTATGCAGGTCGCCACTGCTCATCCAGCCCCATTAGTTAGTAGAATTTCACAGTCAACAGGACATTAGGTGATCAGAAGCCACCGAGGGGATATGGGCGAATGATAAAGCTACCATGATTCGTAAATTATTGTTCTAATGGATGTTATTCTATCTACAGATTCTTTATCCTTGATAGATTCTCCAGCAATACTTGGCAATCAGGGTCGGACTGGCATAAAGGGCAATCGGGCAGTGCCCCATGGGCTGGTCTGACAGATCAGTGTGTGGTTGGTTTTTTAGCAGTTGCTTGTCGGTTTTATGGCAAGGTGGGCCGGTTTTTTCCTTGTTGATTTCCCTGATATTACGATTTTAAGCTATTTGCTTCATTAATGGGGGACACTTTTATTTTGGTGCCCAGGCCTATTTTTTGTCCCCATCTGACCCTGCTAACAATTAGGATGGAGAGGCCTCGTGTAAACAAGTAGAGCAAGAGAACCAACTTGAAAATAGGAAGGGCCACCGATCAAAGCTTAAATAGTGCTTAAAATTTGAAAAAATGACGGCTGTGTAATTTTTGTGGGGACACAGGTGCACACTTACGTGATGATGCTTGCATGTGCATAGCTCATCAGATCTGCGTTCACCTAGGAAAGGATGTGGGGGATGTTGCGGCAGCGTCATCACACAATTTTTTTCTTTTGCCTGATGCTGCCCATGCTCTGAAAAAACTGCTTTTTGCTGATACTGTATAGCACCGTCAATAGGCATTGGCAAAACAAATAGGTCCCAAAGGCGAGACCTATTGGCCTTGCCAATGCTTGTTTGTTGCAGCCACACCGTTGTAGGCGCTTCTATCTGTTACAAAAAGTTTTCTTTTCATCGTGCACTCGTCAAATTTGGGAACATATGACTAAGGCCCTCATTTAGGACCGCCAGCCGCAAGTGTGGCACAGAAAAACATTGGTGGATAATGAATATTTCAAGTTCCTGCCACAGTGGGGTGGATTTTCCGTCCTCCAAGGCAAGTCCTGACGTGACGGCAGAAGACAGGGCAGGAAAAAATGTACATGGCAGGAATGTCACCAAGCTTGAATGAAGTGGTGGAACGGCCATCACAAATATGATTAGTGGAAATGTACCCCAAAGTGGGTCCATGTTCAGCACTCATGGTACAAAGGACCACGACGTGCTGGGAGGTTTCTGCTTCTAGCTTGGACCGAGATGTGGTGGCAAAGTTGTTGCATTCCTGGCTGGGTTGTGTGAGCTGCATCTGCTCCAGGGCTGCTACTGGGTGCTGGAGGACCAGTCCCTGGTACTGGGGCGGCAAACCTCAGCCTTGGCACAGCCACGAGGAGCAGTGGCTGGTGAGTAGCCTTAGCTCCCTAAAGCGGTATCTGGAATGGGCCAAGAAATGTACCAGCAGTGTGAGGGGGCATGTGAGGAAGGCGGCTGGAGTAAGGATGGTAGTGGGTGTGGGGGGGATCACTGGCAGTGAGAAGGTTATTGGTGGAAGAGGGGTGGTCGTTGTGGGGAGTGTGGGTGTGACAGTGGGGCTGTGAGAGTATGAGTGTGGACCGCATGACTATGAGGTGCGTGAGAATGTGAATGGGCGTGGAGGAAGTATGAGTGTGCATGTGTGAGGATATGTGAGTGAGAATGCTTGTGAAATACCTCTGTGTGAAAGTGTTAATGAGAATGTGTGAGGAATACATGCAAGAGCCGTGTGAGCGCTCTGAGAATGTGTGCATGTCTGAGTTATTGATCTAAGTGTGTATTTGGTGTCTGCAGTTTGTGATTGTGTTTGGCCTGGGGTGGGTGACAGGTTAGGGTGAAATGGCCTTTCGCCATCTGATGACCTTGCCTCTCCTGCCCTACCTGCTTCACTATCCAGCTATCACAAAGATCAGCAAAATCAGTGAAATGCATAGTTTCTCTTGGAAACCTTTCAAAAATTGCTCAAATAGCAGCAGGTCAAGAAACCCATTAAAGGTGGTGACGGTCTCATACCGAGGTAAACCCTTAAATGTATGAATGTTTTACAGCACTTTTAAAGCAGTATCTAAGTGGCGTAAGTCCAGCTCTCCTGATTACAGCATCCTTCACGGTGGTCCTGTCAGTGTCCAGCACAGCTTCATTATCCTCATTTCCTGCTAACAGGATGCTCCGTAGAGCTGCCCATTTCTATGCATCCCTCAGACTGGAGGAAGCAAATTCAGATCTGTACATCAAAGTGGTTTCATGAGCACCCATGGCGCAGCAGGAAATGAGTCCTTGCAGATGTGTGGGAGGGGTGATCTTTACTCAGTGGGACAGATCTCGGGGCTGCTACCGGAAGGGGGTGGGGGGAGGATGGGTTGACCTTAGCTATCTATAATTCTAGTCTCTTTACTATCCTTGCTATAGAACTTCTTAAAGTTGATGAACATATGTACATAGTAATTATAATTATTGTCTTATATCTCTTTTTTTAACACAAGAATAACACAAATTGGAAATTATATTTATTACAAGTGATACATGGGTTGACTGAATAAGTCGTTCAACGTCACACTATGTTGCTAGAGTAAACCTTTACTTTTTAACTTTGCTCCTCCTCTTCCCCCCTTTAAATTAAAGCCCAAAAGGGAGGCACTTGATAATTCAGTGAAATCACAGTAGTACTTTGTTCTTGGCCCAAATTTACTAAGATTTTGCGTCGAGGTTGTGCCACTTCTCTTGGTGCAGCCTGAACCAAAATCCATGTTGGGGTTTACAATGCCACGCAAATCAAGATCTGGGTGGCTTTGCGTGGGATTTTATCTCAAAAGTAATGCAAGGCAGCACATGGCGCTGCCTTGCGCTACCTGCGTCGGTGACACATTGCATGGGTAGGGCATGGACGTTCCTGTGCATCCACCACTGTATTTTGATGCAAACCCCTATTTACTAAAGTTAGTAAACCTGGGTTTGCGCCAAAATGGTGCAGCATAACAAGGAGAAATATCTTTATTTCTCCTCATTATTTCCTCTATGCATGTGAATTGCATTCTGCAGCACACAAAAAATAGGAATACGCCTCGAAGAATAGTTTTTGTGCGGGAAGGTATTCCTTCTTGCACAAATACTATTCTCACCGCAAATGAGGAACCCTTGCGTTATGGCGCAAGGGTGCTTGTTTTGGCTCTAGACAGACAAAAGTGTGCCAGCGCTACTAGAGAGCAGCATTGTGCCTATCTTAGTAGATATGGTGCAGTTCTACTCTCTCCATTTCACGCAACGCAGCACCGCAACCTCCTTGCTGCACTCTATTGCGTGAAATCCTAATAAATATACCCACTTGTGACTAGAGGGGCAGAGTCCATGCTTATTACAAAGATCCACTAAGTTCACTTGAGCCGCACAGGCCTCAGAGAATAAACTAATCTTTCTGCCACAGGATGTTCTTCGCCCTACATGAAGCCTTACTAACATCCACCTACATTTACACAAGCCGGGCTTAGAGAATAGCCAGTTTTATGATGCACACACCGCCACACCCCAATACATCACACAAGCTCATCACATTCAGCACACAATGAACAGTTCATAGAACATGCACCCAAAATATGAGGAATAGCTTGCTAAGGACGAGTGCAACTTTATATTTGCTGAGACTGGCGTAAGTGTGTTTCCCGCGATATCTTCAAGCTTTACTCATTTGTGGGTCAGTACAACTTAGAACAGACCTTCCACAAAACCCTGATATGTTTCATAAAATGTTGGTGTGTTATACGTTCCATAAAATACACACTTATTTCCACTCCGTCCTAAGTGTGCAGTAACCAGGCTGACGCACTATATATCTTGCATAAGTAGTTTTGACTTTGTCACTTGTAGGGAGGCTTTGATGGCTCAGTAGAGTAATGCATTTATCGCAGGGATCTAAGATCTATGATCAGTCACAGGAGTAATGCACTTATCGGAGGGATCTAAGATCTATGATCAGTCAAATGTCTAAGAGACCCTCTCAATGCCCTCTCTGGAGTGATGCACATGCTTAGGCAAAGCCCATACTTTTTGTTTACACATTCAAGTGATTTTGTGAAGTGATGCCTTTCACATTTCTGCCACTTTAAACCAGTATGAGGGAGGTGTAAATGAAGGAAACAATATGCATCACACAGACTAGAACCACTGAAATGTTCTACAGTGCCACAGACAGTATTGGTGTACAAATTCAGGGACCTTGAATAACTCTTGTAATTGGGAGTTTGGTGGAATAACCAATTACCTTTTACAAGGGCACCCAGAGTAACAAACGGTGGTGCTAGTCTTTTCATCATACATTGGGTGAGGTTTTTTTGTGTGTGAGTTTTAGTGGCCAGTTATGAGTTTACTAATGACCACTTCATAAAATCATCTCAGAATTCCATAACAAGGCTGTACCACAAACAAAGCCCCTCCCAAGTAAGTGGTATTTGACGCTCTTGCAGATCACCTTGCCTCATAAACCAAGAACCTGGAAAATATCCTCAGAAACAAACTGTCCAGGAGCTCGTCTCTGATCACGCTGCCCAAGAAGACTCCTCATGAGTCAACAACCAATCCTGCACTCGGTAAAACAAATCTTCCCCACTGAATTCAAGGGACAGTTTAAGGCCAGTGCCTCACCTGAGGACCCTTGCCCACCGAAGATCTTAAAGAACATTCTCTTTCCACCAGTATTCCAATCCTAGCCAGATCTATCAATAAAAACTCTATAGGTTCGAGCAACTTTATCAATGACTACTGATCAAACTCCTATTTCCCACTCCAAGGCAAACGCACCAAAAGAGCTGACTTCACCCACATCTAATTCTTCTTGGAAGAAAACAACCAGATTTTAGAACATCAAACTGGATTTCAACTTGGCAGAGGAAATGAATCCACTTTGATCTCCAATGTCTTCGTCAACAGAAATTGAGATACTCAACTATTACTTGATCTCTCATCCTCCTTCAATCCAGCCCACCCCCGTTCATCATTTGACCAACAGAGAGAGCACCATCAGCCTCCCGCCATACTCTTGAATTCATTTTCAAACCAGCACAAGCATCCTGCAAGGCTCCATTATCTCTCTACTCCTCGTCAATGAACACCTCAATTATCTACCAGACCTCATTGAGTCCCTCAATCTAACCTGTTACAAATGTGTGGATAACATACAGTTAATCCTCAAACTGCAGCAGTTGTAGACTCATGTGGCCTAGGCGGGGGCATCAAATCCATGAACCAACGGATACTGCTCACCGACCAAGAGCTCACCTCAACAAGAATAAAGATCCTCACTTACCAAAACTGTACTAAGTATCACACTACCACCATCTGACACAAGGAGAGTGGACCACATCCAACCACATTGATAAAAGGGAGAAATCTGGGAATGATTATGGACATTGACCTGTTTGTAACACCACATCTTAAGTAAATCAAGTTACCAGACATGGCTCGTTTACTATGAGAATTCTAAGCCACATTTTCCCTCGTCTATGATTCCCCAAGAGGACCAGGCTGCCATCTTATTGGTGCTGTCACACCTGGCCTATGCTAATTGTCTATGCCTTGGTGTCCCATTCTGCCTAACAGAAAGATTATAGAGACTCAAGAACATGAATTCCAGACAATTTATGCACCTATGCCTAAGCAACCACATCACTTCAGTCCTACAGGCTACGCACTGGCTGCCTGTACCCAGACACACCTCTTTCACGGATGTCTGCTTCAGCAAGATGAACATGGCTACACAGTGCCATGCTTGTACTTGCAAATTAGCACTTTTTAACCTGCATTAATAGGGGCAGGGGAAGGAGGCTAGAGAAGTCATTGTACAGCTGTGCAACGTTGTAGTCAGACAACATTTTCAATATTGTGAGAAAGGTCGTGATTGAATTGAGACGTTTGAAATACAGGCCACCAGTTTAATAAAAATAAATAAATACTTCCAATATGGGGGAAGGCTCACCCATTTGAGGTTATTTACTTCACAGTCACGATTGGTTCATGCCCCTGGCACTAAGGACTTTGTCAATGTGCCAACCCAAGACAGAAAGACAGTTGGACTGCAACCACCCCACAACCCACTAAGCACTCTGCGAATGGGATGCATTTCAGGTAGCGATCAATCCATTGAGATACCCCTAGCTCCAAAGGAAAAGCCTAATTCTGAGTTTCAAAGATGGTTCACATCTGCTTACGTCCTCTGATTGATTCAGCCAATGCTCAGTGAAATAGCAATGTCTGCTATTTTTGTCTGTGTTGAAAGGAAGGCTGATAAGCCCACAGAAGGAAGGCTAAGTACACCTCCCAGCAGCCTTCAGCAAGGGAGGATGATATGTTTCTGTATGGCCTTTGTCCTGAGTCTCTGGCACAAAGTCCCCTTGATCTTTTCACAATATGGTCTTGGTTTATATAACATGTCTATTCATTGTTGAGTATTTCAGAATAAATAACTAGCAGAAAGGGCATTGGAACCCTTTACTTACATTCTGTGACACTGTGCTCTTTGTTTGAAAACAATAAATGAGAAACAAATTTTCATCAGTTTTCCAAGAAACCTTGTCTATCATTCAAAACAATCATAGAAGAAGGGATTTGATTCAGACAAACTAACATGAACATATTCAAGAGACTTGATTATCACATACCAATCAATAATAACATGAATAAATGTGCATTTTATATCATCAGTAGCGACTGCTCTTCATTACAAGTGGTGAGGCGGGGTGGGAAGGTGTGGGGGTAAATAACACAAAAAAAGAAAATAAAAAAGCACTTACCTGCTGCAGCCGGCTGCCCTCTTGGGGTTCTTCTGCTCCGGTCTGACTCCAATTCCCCTAGGGCTGGTGGAAACTGTGCAGGCTCCTAGACGCCAACCAAGACGCTGCTCTTAAACAGGTAATATATCATGAGAGCAGCGCTGTGATTGGCCTGAGCGTCCTGGTTTTATACTCGCTCAAGTCCTAAGAGCCTGTGCCTCTTCTCCACCCAGCTCTGCAGCACAGCTCGGGTGGAGAGAGATCTAAGTGCGTGTGACGGTTTGGCCGGCCTTAGACAGCCATCCAAAACGTCATGCGCACTTACAGTGTGCACTACTCCTCCCCTATCATCATGGCCCCGCCCAGACTTGGTTGGCTCTAGCGAGTGCAGAAAGAAAACTAAAATGATAATGAAATTGTTTTATTATCATTTTATTTTTCCTGTTTTCCTCAGCTGACTCTCAACAGAGGGTGCGACGCTCCTCTGCCCTAGCAGAGGAGCTGCCGCTGCAAAACATATATGTAGAAACCAACAACTATACTTCAAAAGGGAGAGTACCTAGAAGGAAAAAACATGATAGTTGCCTCCCAGCCTACAGCCTTCCCCAAGCTTAACATGCCCCCTGACAACTTTTTTTAAACTATTAAACTCTTGCAGTTTGTAAACATGATCGCCCTTTGTCGCTCTCCTGGGATTACATACTTTGACTGCCTCCCCAACTTTAAACATGTATCTTTCCTTCTTGTATATCCCCTGGTAATCCTCTTCATACCAATCGAATTTTACTTATTAAATGACAATCACTCTCTTTCTCAAGAAAACCAGATAGACTCCTACTGTTCATACTCATAAAATGTCAGTACTCAGTCACTCTGATGCAGGCACTTGAGTTAGCCCAAAATGTTTCCTCCATAATCCATGCCATTTCTGATAGCCAGAAACAACTCTCCTTAATGAACCCATTGGCCCTTTTCATCATACCATTCCCTTTGAAACTTTACAGGGAAGTACAATGGTGTGCTACTCCGAATTCCTCAAAAAGCCCTTAATTTAATTAGAAAGAATACTGACCCTATTGTCAGTGACCAAATCACATGGTGAAACCAGACCTCGCCTAAATCTTGTTCAAAAACTGTAAGAGCTGTAGACTAGACTGTACTCCCTTCCGAAGATCAGCTCCTTCTTAACCCGTTTGCTGCTTCGAACGTTCCGCGCCAGTGCGGAACGTTCTATTAAACGGGCGGGGCCGCGTCGGCCAACGGACGTGCGCAGCTCTACCGAGGTAGTGCTCGCGACGGCCGTTGGCCGACAGCAGCAGCAAACGGGTTAAAGTGCTTCACTAACCTGCTCTGCCATCCAGCAAAATATGTTTATCTTTGTATGGCTCGTGTACAAAAAGTAAATTTTCCTGTTTCTAAATAGCCATTAATACTGATTCTCTATTTAGAAATTGCAAAATGTTATGTACTATGATTCCAGTGTATTAAATAGCAATTTCTTAGAATTTGCTATTTAAGAATACCAGGCATCATGTACGAAGAATGCATTGGGTAAAAGGGGTTGCAATTTATGCACCGACGTTTACTGAATGCGTTTGTGAACCTATGTGCTAGTAGGTCAGTTCACAAAATACTGAGTCGCAATTCGACTTACCTCATCAATATGCATGAGTTAGGTTGCAAATTGTGATCCATCCTTCCACTTTACACTTAAAGCCCCTTCCGACAACTGACCTTCAAGTTCTGTTTTTATGAATTTCTCCTGTCATCGATAACATGTGCAAATGTTTTGTGTGCCTGTTGTACGTGACTTATTGCCCTATTATTTCTAATTAGCAATGCCATTACCCGACGCTACCTGCCTGGTGGTAAATGTCTGAACTTAAACTGGAACTAGCACATAATTGGCCACATGTATCAAAAAAGCATTTTGCGATGACCAAATAGCGATTTTTACCAAATCGCTATTAAGTAATTGCAAAATGCTGTATATGTAAGGAATCGCCAAAGATTTAGCGATGCCTTAATATTACCAAATAGTGATTCTCTAAATAGGTAATCGCTATTAAGTAATACTTTTCCATTCGTCACTTTGGGCTTAAAGGCCCATAGGTGTGAATGGTTTAGCATTAGCTAATTTGCGATCACCTAATTGGTAATCGCAAATTAGCTAATGCAAAGCCAAGAGTGCCCGGGGGCCTAAGGCCCCCCTGAAGCACCCCCCCAAAAAATGTGCTCATGTAAAGCGAACACATGCCCTAGGGGCAAGTGTGCGATACATGCCACTTTGAAAAATGCATTTTTGTGCATTTTTCAAATTTTACACATGGTTATAGCATTTCCTAAATGCACAGTTTGCATTTAGAAAATGCCTGGTACATGTGCTAAGGGAATCGCAATTTGCGATTCCCTATTTGCAGTCCGAATTAATTTTTGCGGTTACCTAAAATTGCGACTACAAAACCTTTGATACAACATGATATTTTGCATTCGAAAACAGCTGAATTTTGTGATTCGCACCGTTTGCGATTGCAACATTTTTCCATACATGTGGCCCATTGTGGGCAATTTTGAACTGCACTGGTGGACTTTCATAATCTATGCTAAATTGCTGTTATGTTTTGTGCTGTGTTGTGCCATGCGAGCTCTCACTCAAAACTTTAATAAACCTCATTGTAATTCTTAGTGCTAAAACGGGCACGAACAGCATTTGCACCAATTATAGCATTACTACCCAGGTCGAAACGACGCTGTCAATAATATGTGATTTTGCAGCTCAGCAGGCGGCGAAATGGGCAGACTTGATTGGCCTGGCGCATTGGATGCGCCTTTAGTATCTGTGTATTTATGTTTCTAATAGGTTGCCAGAGGCTTTGCTGCGCGAGGCAGAGGTTCTGTTAAGATTCAACTGCATAGCTCTCAGTGTCCCTCCCCCCGCCCCTCACGCGCTCATACGCATTACATATATAAACATTATCATTCTTCTCAGCTTTTTTTTCTGTGCATCGAGAGCTGTTTACTTCTGCATGAGAAAACCGCACTTTGAGCAGCCTGGGGCAACCTGCTACCGAGACTTTCTGTGGCGAACGTTACGAAAAACACTCACAGGAATTGTGAAGATGCAGTGAAGGAAAAGGTTTTGGCTGCAGCCAGCTGGGCTTGGAGGAGTCTCACTATATCATGAACACGGGCCCCACAGGGGACTGGGAAATATCCTAACAGGCGGGTGCACGGTCTGTTTAATTTCAGCCGTTAGTCACCTGACACGTAGGGTTACCACACGGCAGTTTCTTGACTGGCATGACCAGCATTTTAATGTTCGGCAGGTACAAGAATGAGAAAAATCACCTATTTTTTCCTTGTAACAATGCATACTTGAAAGAGCAAATTTAAGCAGAAAGCACTTAAAAATGTGTTCTGGAGCTGCCTTAACCATCCATGACTGATGAACAAAGAAAGCACAACCATGTTAAAAATGAGTGCGGATGATTTTATATGAAGTCCTATTTAAGTACCATTTGGGAAAAATACATTCTCCCGATTTGAAACTGTTGGCATGTACGGTAATGAGACCACGGCATGAGGCGCTCAGCACCACCGAGCAGACGTGAGAGTCCAGAGGACGCTTGGGCTTGTGGGCAGTGAGCAAAGGACCGATACACCTGAATGACCATTGTAAGCAGACTACTTACTGCACCGCCACAAGAGAGCGCCATATTGCAGCAGACCACCTGCCAATTGACCTTATTACTAGGGGAGGGAGAGCACCCCAAGAGCAAAATGTCGTTTTATCTCAGGCTCTAAAGTGGGACTTGATAGGTAGGGCTAATGCAGTCTGAAAGGCATTGGCGGCTCACAGAAGGAGTGCGGCGTGGCGGGGGAGGGGCAGGGTGGGGGA
This sequence comes from Calotriton arnoldi, assembly GCA_963921515.1. Lineage (NCBI taxonomy): Eukaryota > Metazoa > Chordata > Amphibia > Caudata > Salamandridae > Calotriton > Calotriton arnoldi. Next base: position 277,548 of record CAWUFW010003638.1, read on the forward strand.
GTCGGACATACGACGGCCAGGAGTAAAGTAAGTAAATAAATAAATAAAACTATTTACCTTGCGCTTGCTGCATCGCCATATGTCTGACTCCACTACCCCCCCACCCTGCCCCTCCCCCGCCCCACAGCACTCCCTCTGCGAGCCGCCACTGCTGAAAAGACAAGTAATATTTGGGGCTGACCCTGTCCTAGGTCAGGCTGTTGCCTCTGAAATGCGGTTAGTTAGTGCTAGCTACGTGCCAGACCCCTGCCTCTTTTCAGAGGAAGAGTCAGTCATGTGCCAGTCCCTGCATCGCCGATTTGGCGATGCAGCGAGCGCAAGGTAAATAGTTTTTTTATTTATTTACTTACTTTACTCCTGCCCGTCGTAAGTCCGACTCCACTACCCACCCAGCCAGCCCCTCCCCTCCCCCACCCCACCCCACCGCCCCGCAGCACTCCCTCTGCGAGCCGCCACTGTTTAAACATCCTGCTCAAACCTGATACAATTACAACAAACATGTTTTAGTTCATTAGACAATGTTAATGGACTCTTTAAACAGCCGATTGAGTACTCTGAAGCATCTTCTACAGAGTCCAGTACAAAGCACTTTAGAACTAGTTTTCACAAAGCCATTTCAATACAACAACACTTTTTTTCAGTTCTTCCTGTGAAATGACCGTGAGATCATGAAATATTTTTAATTCCACATTCAGAAAGAAGCTCCTGCTTAACTGTTGACCAAAGGTATATTTTGAGTCTGCAATGCAGTGTTCTAATATATGCTTGTTTGAGGCTGCACACATGTACAGGTCTCAGAATATCGAGCTTAGTGGGTTAATGCACCTGATTTCGGGATCTGTGACTGGCAAGTCAAATGCTTGGTTCTAAAAGAATCTTTATTTCCTGCTGGGATTGAATCCGCGATTGCCAGTTAGTTGGTAGTATAACCACCTGTTAATTTCTGGACCAGAAATCTGTGCTATCCTAAGTCAAAATAAAATAGTTGTTATTAACACCCCACACTGAGCAGTGCTCACATGAGATGACTGAGGTACTTTCATGCAGGAAGCCACCAGGCCTAAGAAATGGCAACAAAGGTAGTTGCTTTGAAATATCTCCGAAACAAATTGTGTTGAAGCATGCAATGGATACAGGTATTCCTTCCAGCCACGAAACATATAAAATGTGTGGCTGATGGGCAGTGTCCTGCAAAGGGGTCCCTCCCACAGAAACAGAAATTGAAGCTCAGAATAGCATATAGTATCAAAAAAACCAGCCATGTTTTCAGTGGTGGCTGGCACGGATCGGGGGTGTAGGGGGGAGGGGTGGTGGTAGTTAAAAAATTATAATAAACTTGCCTCCTTTCCGCTGCGTCTCTTCTCGTCGTCCCTCCTCATCTTTGCTCTGCTCCGGCCAGAAGCAGGAACCACCCAGGCTGCCCAGAGCCAATCACAACACTGCAGTGCAGCGTTGTGATTGGTCTGAGGGTCGTGTTCGGCACTCAGCGAGGGACTGGGGGCCTGAGCATGTTCTCCACCCAGGCTGTAATGTGCACATGACGGTTTGGTCGGCCTGGGACGGCAGGTCAAACTGTCATGCACAGTGATAACAGTGCATACCACTCCCCGTGGCTGCCTGTTATCCCCCTGACCCCGCCCCCAAGACTCCGGGACATAAAATAAAATGATAATAAACCATGGCTTATCGTTTGATTTTCTTTACTGCTGGAATGGGAGGCGACACTTCTCCGCCATAGCGGAGGAGCTGCCGCTGCATACTTTCAATTCTGTACTGGAGTCCCCAGCATGTAGGTCAAATCTACTAAAATATCAATGCTGTTTTTAAATCCCACAGGGGTAATGTGCAATTCAAAACACAACATTGTTAAAAATGTCACCCAAATTCCTTTGAGACGAATGACCATATTCTCTGTAATGGTTTTCCCTAAATGTGAATACTGACTATAGTAACTACCTCGCCTGAGTAGAGCAATGGACAATCTTGAATAGAGTACAAGTAGTGGCGGCGCCTCCACTAAAGCGGAGGAGCGTCGCCCCACTGCCAGGAGCAGCAAAGAAAGGAAAAAATAAAATGATAATAACAGAATGTTGTTATCGTTTTATTTTTTCCTCCTGCTGCTGCAGTGCGTGAGGGGGCGGGCGGAGCTGCAGGGGAGGAGTGGTAGAACACTCCTGTGCGCAATGACTGTTTGGTCGGCCCAAACAGTCATGCGCACTTCCCTGTTCTCCATGCAGGCTGCATTACAGACTGCATGGACAACATGCCCACCCCTCCAGCCCCTGGCTGAGCGTCGTGTCACGGCGCTCAGACCAATCACAAAGCTGCATTGCAGCGTTTTGATTGGCTTAGGGGTGGGAGCCTGGCTGCCTGCTTCCTGTTCTGACCTGGAGTCAGACACAGGTGAGCAGGAGAGAAGACACCAGACCCGGTGGCGGCGCAAAGTATGTTTTTTTTTTCATTTAAACGCAGCCCGCACCCCCTCTGCACCGGCCCCCCACCTGCGAGCCATGCCGGCCGCCCCTGAGTACAAGAGAGACACAAGGTTACCAGTTTGTGATTGTAACACTGGAACAAATAGGGCACAATGTAGTGTTTTCATTTTGTAATGCTTTTGCATTGGTAGCCTAATACACCCAATGTCAGAGTTATGCTGCTGTTGACAGGCCGAGGCTTAGTTTGTCTGCAGAATAAGGTTTCATAAGAATTTTGCTGCCAAACTACACTAGTTTGAAGAGCAGGACACAGCAATACAATGCCTACACAGAGTGCTAGTGTATTTCCTCTGCATGGACACTCCCCTAGAGAAGAAACACAGACATAGATAAAAGCAAATTCTACACCTGTCTTACAATACACTCTAAGAAACTGATCATAGAGGTGTTTGCTTTAGACAGCAGAGGTATACCTCTGGTTAGTAATTATATGTTTAGGCTTCACATAGCTGAGCTATCTCTCAATATAGCCATAGTTCGGGTGCCAGACAGCCGAGTTATCCCTCAGGTGACAATGTTCCATCACCGAAGGGCAAGAGCCATAACCAATCATTTCTTCTCGAGTTCTTCTAAAATTGCCTCTGGCTCTGAGTTTAGTGCCTGAAGGCACCCACTAAATATATTGAAAACATATACACGCAAGATATGAGTTGTGCTGAATTGTTACTTATAAATCGCAATGAATGCCCTTTGGAATCTTGGTGCTGAACTAACAACAGTTGATGTTCACTACACAGATTATTGCTTGTTTTGCACTTATCCCAAAGCTTTTCATCCTGATAGATTTCCTCCGGCTTTTTCTGCTAAAATCTGTCTGGAGAAATTTGCAGTGTGGTAATTGGTGCACAACTCAGAATGCAGATCTGTGTGAATTCATCCATTTGCCCGTGGATCAGAAATGAAAACTCATCGTTGAATGTGGGGCATGAGCAAAGTCTGTAAGCTTATAGAAAGCACGGATAGTTTATGTCCATAGAGCTTTGTCTAGCTCTTTATTGACATTATTATGGCCTCAGACTGCTGTGGGATTTGAGTATGTTGATTTATATTGTAGTTGCATTAATTCAGTGCATACTACTCCTAAAGAGGCACCTAAGTGCATTTGCATAGTGGTAACATGCTACTCCACTGAGTGTCATAGACGGCCGAGTGTGTATTTGTCGTGCAACCTAAGCGGGGAGCTTTTTCATGTTGCGCATCAGGACCAGTGTTAGGACCAGAGTTATGTTTCATTGCATGAATTTGAAGAGAAAATGAGTGAAAGATAGGTGGCTTCAAGCATTCGATTCTAATTGAAGGACAGACATGTGTCAGTGCAACCTGGTCTATGTTTGAAATGTTTTGCTGTGTGGATATGACTAAAACTGCTGAAATTGTGTTTTAAAAAAGCATGTATCTATGCTTTCTTGAAGCCAGTACTTTCCATCTATGAAGTGATCTGAATATATAAAGGTCGAACCACATAGAATACAAGGCTAATAAAGCAAAGGGAGCTACTCTAAGGAGGTGCAAACCTAGGGATTCAGGCATTTATGGAGCCTTTGAGTGCATCCAATAAACCCCAAAGCAGCCCATGTGGAAGGAATATTCCATATGAACTTCACAATCCAACTGGAGCTACAGAACCAACGCTACCTTTGCTTAAGGCAACACCTGTGCTCAATAAAGTGGATAGGCCTTAGAGGGCTTTGGCTTTAATTAGAATCAGTGATAAACCTGATGATAGAATATATAGATATTTATTCAGTTTCTGTTTAAAAAGTGCCTGATATTATGAATGGGTTCAAAGCATTAAAAAACATAGAACAAGCAATGTTTCTGCAATATCCGCACTTTCGGCTTTTCAAGGGTTAGAAAAGTGCTGTACAATGACATAAAATGCAATGTCACTGGCTTTTTCTATTACATTCTGATGGATTCTTGCATTCTCCGTCTTTTGTTGAATTTAAAGTGTAGTTAAGTACCCCTGCTGTGTATCTGTAGCTGTGGTGGGCTATGATAACTGATCCTTTTATCCTGGTTCGTCTAGTTGAAGGCACTTTAAGGAGCTAACCATGGCCCAATTGCATGTTGCAAACTCCACACCAGTAATTAAATGGTACTGTGCAGTAACAAACCACCAGTGCTGTGCAATTACAAGTTAAACCTACGGGGAAGGGGAATTACTTGCAGGCCTGAATTTACCAGTTGGGATTCCACATGGTATTCCCTTTTCTGCGGTGTTTAACACACACATTTACCACCTGTTCTGAGCAGGTGGTAAAAGTGTGGAGTGGGCTCTGGTAAAAGTGTACAGGGGCTGCAGTAAGTCAGGGGTGAGGAGAGGTGAGGGCGAAGGAAGGAATGGAGAATGTTGGTTGGCAGGAGGGAGAATCTTATGCTCTCCTGTGCCTTGTAAGAGGTTTGGGCAGTGGTTATGGAAGATATCAGGGCTACTATGCAGTGTTTTTCCACAGTGATTTTTCCTGCTGAATTTTCCAGCCAGTAAAATCGGGTTCATTGTTCCGGTAGCAAGTAAATTTAGGTGCAGGAGCACTAGACCGCTTATAATTGTGTGGAATGGAATTCCATTCAGGACTCCCTCTCCACAGTTCCCAATCGGGGCCTATGTCTTTTATGGGAACTGTTGGACTTGGCCCTTTTTGCAGGGTCAAACCTAAACCTTTTGCCTTCCTCCTATATTTTTTCTGACCTGTTGTTGGCTGTTTTATGACTCTGGGCACTTTACCACTGCTGATCAGTGCTAAAGTGCATATGCTCTCTTTATAAATTGTGTTATGTATTAGTGACTCCATGATTGGATGATTGGTTTACTTGTCAGTCCCAAGTACAGTGCACTGAGTGTGCCCAGGGCTGGTAATCCAATGCTGCTGGTGGGCTTGCAGCACTGGTTGTGCCACCCACAGAAGCAGCTTGTAAAGTGTGTCTCAGGCCTGCCATTGCAGAGCCTGTGTGCAGCCTAGGGCTGCCATGTCGACTTGGTGAGTGCACCCACTTACCAGTCCCTAAACCTTCCCTTTTCTTCATATCAGACACCCCTATGGTAGGCCCTAGGGCAGGGTGCATTGTAAGTATAAGGTAGGACATGCCCTGGTGTGTGTGGCATGTCCTAATAGTGAATTACAGCCATTTTTATTTTTCACTATTGCAAGGCTACCTGTTCCCCATAGGCCAGAATGGGCAGTTTTGATTATTACACCTTATAATCCTAACTGACCCAGGGAACATGGTAGAGAAACGAATTTAGTATGCCTGAACTCAGAATGATAAAATACATCTTTTAGTGAAGTTGATTTTAACATTCTGTGTTTGAAAATACCACTTTTAGAAAGTAGGTATTTTCTTGCCTAACTATCCAAGCCTGCCTCTGCTAGGTTGTGTATTCCTTGTCTGGAGTTTGAGTGACAGGGGCTGGGGGTGGCTCCAGGAGACAGGGTGAGTCAGCACAGGGCTGAATAGAGAGATCTGCATCCAGAGTGGAGGGAGGAGTTGCACCTGGGTCTGAATAGGGCTGTGCCTGCCTTCCACAATGCTGGCTCCCCCTCCTGCTGGGCGGCTGAGCACTCTGCCCCACATTCTGAAAGGAAAGAAGGAGTCCTGTAAACGAAGTGCTCCAGGACTGACCAGAACTGGTTTTGGACTAGGCAAAGGCCTCTCTGCCTTCAGAGAACAAAGAGAAAAGGTGTATAAAAAGGGGACCCAGACCCCTAGGAAATTAGATCACTTTTGGGAAACAAGAAGAAACCTTTGCTGAGGAGCGGAACCAAGAAGAAACTGAGGAGAAGACTATCCCTAAGCTAGAGGGATCTGCCTGCAGTGGTTGCCTGACTGCCAAAGAAAGGAGAAGGGAACTTTGTGTGTACTTTCATCAACTTGTGAAGGATCTCCAAGGGCTTGATTTCAGAGCTTGCCTCCTGCTGAAGTCTCAGGGACAACAGACTTCACCCACCAGCTCTCCTGTATTCCCTTGCTGGGAATTTGGACCTTCTGACACACTTGCGTGTCGCTGGGAGCTGGAAGCGCGACTCAAGACGAAGAAGCATGTCACCGCAGCCGCTGCTTCTCGCATCGCCGGAGAAGAGTGTCGACGTCGCAGCAGACGCCGGCGCATCCCCGAAGAAGCGCGCCGCTTACACCCTCGCATCCTTCGAAGCGCCTCGCAGCACCGGAGAAAAGTGTCGCCGTCGCATCAGACGCCGTCGCATCCCCGGGGCAGAGCATCGACCTCGCATCAGACGCCGACGCATCGCAACACGAGGCGCCCCGCATCCCAGGAGAAGATCGTCGACCTCGCATCAGACGCCGTCGCATCGCCAGGGAAGCGTGTCGCAGGGCCTGTCACGGCTCCAAAGATTCATCGAAATCGCCGCACGGCCGTCGGGCGTGCACGCATCACCCCTTCGTTGTCGCAACATCAAGAAGACGCCACTTTGTTTCTTTGCACCAGATCTTCGTCGCATCACAGCGCTGCTTGTCGCATCGCCATAGAAGCATGTAAGGAACCGACGCATCACCTTCCCTGCACCACTTTTTGTTGTATTGCGTTACGCATCTCAGGTACATTGAACGCAAAGTGTCGCATTTCCATTTTAAGAGACTCAAGCTAATTCTACCATCTTTAAAGTACAGTATTGTGGATTATTTTTGTTGTTTATGGTCTTGTGGTAAATCTATATAAAAGATACCTATTTTTATAATACAACCTGTGTGGTGTCCATTTGTAGTGTTGTCACTGGATTACTGTATGTGTTCACAAATGCTTTACACACTGCCTCTGAACTAAGCCTGTCTGCTCGTGCCAAGCTACCAAGGGGGTGAGCAGGGGTTATTTCAGGAGTGTACCCCCTTACCCTGACTAGAAGCAAGGGTCCCTATTTGGACAAAGGTACCTACCTCTGCCAACTAGAGACCCCCAAATCTAACATTGGTGGTCAGCGGTGGGGATTCTGGACTTGCATTTGTGACTCATGTACAGTGATTGGTGAACACTACCTAGTGAGTGCAGACCAAAACGCAACCACATACTTTTGGTAGATATTCTTTTCTGGGACTTTCTATTTTTGCTAAAAACTGCCAAGTTTAATCACCATGGATACAGCAGCATCCATAGCATCTGTTGATTATGATTGGGGGAGGAGAGTAACTTCCCCAGCAGGTAGCAGGGTTTCTGCCCAAGGTCTGTCCCCAGAGGAGCTGGAGGACAGAGAAAAGAGTAGGATGCATGAGATGGAGCTGACCAAGCTCAAGTTAAAGGGGCAGTTGGAATTTGAATTGCAATCTAGAAAGTTGGCCTTAGAAGAGAAAAGAATGGATCAGGAGCATGAGTTGAGAATGAGGGAGCTTGATTTAAAGCTCGAGAGGCTGGAGGCCATGAGTGTCTCAGCCCAGCAACAAGAAATGTGTGTAGCTCAGAGAGTGAGCTTTGCTGAGTTGGAGGGGGAGTCCAGCTCAGATGGTGGCAGCAAAATTATGTTATCTAGTGCTGAGGGAGTAGTACACACACCCAGAGATGTGGCGCCTGACTTGAAGGAGGGGGTTAATATACACCAGGAGGTTCCAGGATATGAGGTAGCTCTAGTGGTGCGCAGTGTCCCTGAGGTGGATTGGGGAACTGGCACAGGGGTTCATAGTCCTAGAGGTGGGAGGGACACTCTACTGACTCTAGATGAGAGGTGCAGGGAGAGGGGTTCCCCCATGGTTGAAGTCCTGATGTGTGAGTGTGGAGACCGCCCAGAAGAGTGTGGGTTGAGTGACAGAGACAGTCAGATACTGTCTTGCCAATCTCAGGAGAGTGGTGTGGAGTACGTGTGCGAGGCACTGGATGGTGAGGTGAAGGATAGTTTGGTTAACCCCTGTGGGGGGCTGTGTGATCCAATTGTGGGAGAGCATATTGTAAGTCCCTGTTTTCCAGAGCTATGCCAACACCTGTTGGAGAGTGAGTTCTCTGATCCCAGGGAGCTCACAATGGAGGCAGACCTTTTGGTGGATTCCAGAGGGTCTGGAGAGGCATTGGGGAGTGACCCTAAGAGGAGTGGCTCAGGTGTCTTCCAACCCAGAGTGGTGGGAGAGGTTCAGTGTAGCCCAGCTAGGTCCCGTGGTAGTGGGAGCGGTGTAGGGACTCACGTCCTGTCTCAGTGGAGAAGGAGTGAGTGTGGGGCTGCGTGTCCCAAGGTGCCCGAAACCCAGTCTCAGAGCCTGGATGGTTCTTTAAGGGAACACCAGGTAGGGAGCCTAGGCTGCCCTGATGGGCCGCCTGTTGAGGAAGATCTCCTAGTGTCTAGAGAACCTGGAGCGTCTGTAAATGGAGCTCCAGTGTTTCTGGTGTCTGGCAGTGCCACTCCTAAGTGGAGGGTGCAGAAGTCCAGAGTGAGGGGTGAGAGGGGGAGAGAGTCCCCAGTGGAAGAACCAGTGGGTCAGGGACCAGCCAGAAGGGCTGAGTCACCAGTAAATGACCGTGGTGACACCACTTCTGTCCTGGGGGATCTTCACGCACTGTCAAATGGACAGGGGTCGGGAGATCTGCGCCAGGCAGACTGTCACACAACACATGAGAGATGTGTTACCCTCTGGGGGGGCATGACTGCTCCCCAGGAAGTCCTGGTGCGCCAGGCAGATTCTTACAAAACTCTAGAGGAGTGTTTTTCCCTTGGGGGGGGGGGGGTTGGTGTACCCTCCCGGAAGTCCTGGGTTGCCAGGCACAGGTCCAGCCTAAGGGTACAGACCCTGGGTTGGGAAGCCAGGTTCAGGTGTTGTCTGACCTGGAGGGTGGGACAACTGTAAACAGTGTCCTGACCGGTTTGTCTTCTGGGGGTACCGCTCCTGATGGGAGGGGGCAGTACTCTGGAAGGGGGTGCAGAGGGAGGGAGTCCTCGCCTCTGACCCCGGTTCAACTGGAGGGTTTAGACCCTAGATTGGAGGACCAGGTTCAGGGTGTCCCCCCTGACCTGGACACCCAGTTGCAGGATAGAACGCCTGAACTGGTGGGCGAATTGTGCAGGATACCTGCTACAGGCACCCTGACAATTCTGGAAGGGGGTACCGCTCCAGGTGGGAGGGTACGGAGCCCCAAGGAGGAGGACCGGGTGTGGGAAAGCCCACCCCAGTCGCCAGTCCAGCCGCCGGGTATAGGCCCGGGGCTGGTGGGTCAGCGCCAGGATGTCATACCTGACCTGACAGGAGGGAGAATGGACAAAGGGTGCCAAGCACCTGGGGCTACTGCCCCCGCTCTCTGACGCCACAGAGGTTTGAGAGCCCTGAGAGGCATAAGGCCTGGGTCTCATCCCTGAACCCTGTCAGTGGCCACTGTGGCTTGCTGTCTGTCTGTTGGGACACACCTGTGAGCAAGTTATGGTTAGGTACTGCACAGGTGGTGTCCACAGGTGAGGAGTAGGGTTCTCCATGGATTAGCTTGGTGGGCCCTGAGAGTATGGACAGAGGGATCCAAATAGGTTCAGATTGGCGTAGAACTGGAATATGCCCCTGCTGTTGCGGGCCAGGGTCCATGTTCTATCGCCCAAAGCAGAGAAGCCCATCAGGGTAGTGATTGGTCTCCCCTGCGTTTTTGGTTGGAAGGGGGGGGTGTTGGACTTGGCCCTTTTTGCAGGGTCATCCCTAAACTTTTTGCCTTCCTCCTATATTTTTTCTGACCTGTTGTTGGCTGTTTTATGACTCTGGGCACTTTACTACTGCTGATCAGTGCTAAAGTGCATATGCTTTCTTTATAAATTGTGTTATGTATTAGTGACTCCATGATTGGATGATTGGTTTACTTGTCAGTCCCTAGTACAGTGCACTGAGTGTGCCCAGGGCTGGTAAATCCAATGCTGCTGGTGGGCTTGCAGCACTGGTTGTGCCACCCACAGAAGCAGCTTGTAAAGTGTGTCTCAGGCCTGCCATTGCAGAGCCTGTGTGCAGCCTAGGGCTGCCATGTCGACTTGGTGAGTGCACCCACTTACCAGTCCCTAAACCTTCCCTTTTCTTCATATCAGACACCCCTATGGTAGGCCCTAGGGCAGGGTGCATTGTAAGTATAAGGTAGGACATGCCCTGGTGTGTGTGGCATGTCCTAATAGTGAATTACAGCCATTTTCGTTTTTCACTATTGCAAGGCTACCTGTTCCCCATAGGCCAGAATGGGCAGTTTTGATTATTACACCTTATAATCCTAACTGACCCAGGGAACATGGTAGAGAAACGAATTTAGTATGCCTGAACTCAGAATGATAAAATACATCTTTTAGTGAAGTTGATTTTAACATTCTGTGTTTGAAAATACCACTTTTAGAAAGTAGGTATTTTCTTGCCTAACTATCCAAGCCTGCCTCTGCTAGGTTGTGTATTCCTTGTCTGGAGTTTGAGTGACAGGGGCTGGGGGTGGCTCCAGGAGACAGGGTGAGTCAGCACAGGGCTGAATAGAGAGATCTGCATCCAGAGTGGAGGGAGGAGTTGCACCTGGGTCTGAATAGGGCTGTGCCTGCCTTCCACAATGCTGGCTACCCCTCCTGCTGGGCGGCTGAGCACTCTGCCCCACATTCTGAAAGGAAAGAAGGAGTCCTGTAAACGAAGTGCTCCAGGACTGACCAGAACTGGTTTTGGACTAGGCAAAGGCCTCTCTGCCTTCAGAGAACAAAGAGAAAAGGTGTATAAAAAGGGGACCCAGACCCCTAGGAAATTAGATCACTTTTGGGAAACAAGAAGAAACCTTTGCTGAGGAGCGGAACCAAGAAGAAACTGAGGAGAAGACTATCCCTAAGCTAGTGGGATCTGCCTGCAGTGGTTGCCTGACTGCCAAAGAAAGGAGAAGGGAACTTTGTGTGTACTTTCATCAACTTGTGAAGGATCTCCAAGGGCTTGATTTCAGAGCTTGCCTCCTACTGAAGTCTCAGGGACAACAGACTTCACCCACCAGCTCTCCTGTATTCCCTTGCTGGGAATTTGGACCTTCTGACACACTTGCGTGTCGCTGGGAGCTGGAAGCGCGACTCAAGACGAAGTAGCGTGTCGCCGCAGCCGCTGCTTCTCGCATCGCCGGAGAAGAGTGTCGACATCGCAGCAGACGCCGGCGCATCCCCGAAGAAGCGCGCCGCTGACACCCTCGCATCCTTCGAAGCGTCTCGCAGCACCGGAGAAAAGTGTCGTCGTCGCATCAGACGCCGTCGCATCCCCGGGGCAGAGCATCGACCTCGCATCAGATGCCGACGTATCGCAACACGAGGCGCCCCGCATCCCAGGAGAAGATCGTCGACCTCGCATCAGACGCCGTCGCATCGCCAGGGAAGCGTGTCGCAGGGCCTGTCGCGTCTCCAAAGATTCATCAAAATCGCCGCACGGCAGTCGGGCATGCACGCATCACCCCTTCATTGTCGCAACATCAAGAAGACGCCACTTTGTTTCTTTGCACCAGATCTTCGTCGCATCACAGCGCTGCTTGTCGCATCGCCACAGAAGCGTGTAAGGAACCGACGCATCACCTTCCCTGCACCACTTTTTGTTGAATCGCGTTACGCATCTCAGGTACATTGAACGCAAAGTGTCGCATTTCCATTTTAAGAGACTCAAGCTAATTCTACCATTTTTAAAGTACAGTATTGTGGATTATTTTTGTTGTTTATGGTCTTGTGGTAAATCTATATAAAAGATACTTATTTTTATAATACAACCTGTGTGGTGTCCATTTTTAGTGTTGTCACTGGATTACTGTATGTGTTCACAAATGCTTCACACACTGCCTCTGAACTAAGCCTGTCTGCTCGTGCCAAGCTACCAAGGGGGTGAGCAGGGGTTATTTCAGGAGTGTACCCCCTTACCCTGACTAGAAGCAAGGGTCCCTATTTGGACAAAGGTACCTACCTCTGCCAACTAGAGACCCCCAAATCTAACAGGAACCTTGCAAGGCGACTGATTAGGGTGAGACAGCTCGACGCTATGAGTCACGAGTAGCAATGAGAAACAAAATGCCCTCTACCTGTAAATGGCTTTTGGACGACCTCAGTGGTTGAAGTGGGCGGGATCTGTTGGAAATTATGTTCTCAATGTTTTTCAATTATACAATAAGTTTCCATTTTTTTGTTAAAAAAAACCCAACAGTTTCAGAATGGATAATGCTGACCTTGAGGTGCCTCTTGCTGAAAGGGAGGAGAGTGGGGACTCCTGTTCTTAGAGACGGGTGAACGACTGAGTGCTCAGTTGAAAGTCCTCTTGGACTCTCGAGCCCAAAGCAAGTTCAGCATGAGCTTTCTAGTCGCTTCTTCCTACCACCTTCGCTCCAAACTCATGCACAAATAATTAATAAAAACATGCAGTGACCTTTGATGTAAAAAAGGAAAGAGGAAAAGTTACCCAGCTAGTGGCTAAATTGCACAATGTGAAACCAGAAAGCATGGAATCAATCCCTGGCCCCGCTTTACCAGACTGTGTCATCGTAGCCTAAATATTTTCCAGGCTCAGCTGTGCAAGGGCTCTTAGAACTAAACCAGAACCTTTGGTTGCCTCTCCCTGTTAATTTGTTAGCTCATCGACCTCTGCCAGTTCTGTGAAGCGAAAGGAGAGGCAGACAGTGAAAGAAGAAACAGGCCTTCTCACCAGGATGTTTGCTACCTGAAAGAAATGTAAATGTGTGCTTTTGGTTAATCAGTAAATGTGATGCTGCCAGCATATGGCTTTGATTGTTATCATAAAGCCTCAAAAGACTTTATCAAAGTTTTATTCTTTTTGGGAGGTAAAGTAAGGGTATTATTAGCTGAATTATGAAGTGTGTCCTTCTAATGGAAACAGAAAAAATATTTGCACTGTGTATAATCTGATTGAGTATTAGTAAAACTGGGGGGAGAACATGGCGGCCGGCTAGCGGCGGGTTGCACATACGCTCTGTACCAGAGATGCAGTATGCAAGCGAAATAAAGCCAAAAGCTGAGCATTGACTGATGGGAGAGCAGGAAAGGAAGGTGGTGGCAGGGTGGGACCCCGTTCATATGTGTGGTACTCACTGGATTCCGCAGGCACTTTGTGGATGCCACTCGGTTGCAGAGAGCACAATCACAGTGGATACAGCGGCCCACAAGTCCAACGCGAAGCGTTGGTCGAAAACCTGCTTGAGGTGCTCAGGGGGCGTCTGCGATGATCTCCTTCTGGGGGCAGAGGCGGTAGAGGCAGCGCCAGTGGCAGCAGCAGCGGTAGCACTCGCAGGGGTATTGCAGTTCATACGGCAAAGGAAAAGGACGAACCTGTTCAGTTTCTGGAGGCACAGGAACCTGCAGGTCCAGCTCCCTGAGGAAAAAGTGTGGTGGTAAGGAGACAGGGGGTTATTGGAGAGGTCGGTGCAAGAGCAAAAAACGTAGACCAGAGTGCTCTGAAGGACAGTAGGAGAACCCTGGGCAAGAAGTCTAGCTATACACTGAGGAGCACTTGCAAGGATGTACCAAATGTAGCCCCACAATTTCCCACAGTGGCATCACCTGGTAAAGCTCCAGAGTCTGGGAATAAGGAAAAGTCAGGCCACTGAGCATAGCCCCGACTGTAGTGGTTGTTTTAAAAACGCCCCTGTACGCCGAGAGGGTTAACTTAGGAAAGGGCAGACTGACGAAGATCAGAGAATCAGTGCCAAAAGTAAAGATCACCCCCTCCCTTTGGACTTACTTTAAAATACTCTCTAAAACTTGTATTCGTAGTGATTCATTAAGAGGAGAAGAGAACGCAGTTCCTGAGAAGACACCAGAGCAGCCTTCAGGTCAACCTCCGAGCCTTGAGAGCTTAAGTCTCAACCTCTGCTTAGACAGCATGGCAACCAGTGGAATCATGAACCTGACTAGTCCAAATAGATACCCGGTTCTAGAGGAAGAGGAGATGGGAGAGGTAACTAACATCGAGCAGCAGGCCTCTGAGGTGGTAGAGGAAACTACGCCATTCAGGGAGATGTTACCTAATGAGGATTCACCTAACCATACTCATGTTTATCAGGGGGACAGATGATGCACCTACAAGAGGAGGGTCTGCTACTACCGCTGTGGAAGCCATGATACATACCCTAACCACAGAGATTAGAAGTAGGTTTCAGGTTTCAGAACTGAATCAGAAAGAGATATGAGGGTCATGTGAGAACTTGGAGAAAAAGCTAGACTTGCTGGCTGATAGGACTGCTATTCTTGAGGAGGACACCATAAAAGAACTGAAAGGTGCCATGGAGTCTAACAAGGATGAGATTCGCCTCTTGAAGGCGAGCAATGGGGAATGTCAGGAGAAGCTAGAGGCATTGGAAAACAATTTAAGAAATAATCTGAGGATTTTGAAGTTCCCGGAAGTGGCTGAGGCTGATGACTTAAAAGCATACTTGGTGAAACTAATGAAAGCTGGGACCCAAATAGAGGAGTCAGAGCAGGATATTTGTAATGATATCCAAAGAGTACACCGAGACCGATTTAGAAAGAATCCAAATAGTAGTAAACCTAGGAAGATCTTAATAAAATTTCACACATATGCGATAAAGTAACATATTCTTTCTAAAGCCCTAAAAGTTAGATCGCTGACAGTAGATGGGGTAACTTTTGGGATTTGATCTGATATCTCACAAGCTACCTTGAACAGGCAATGGGACCTGGGAAAGAGGATAGGGTCTTTGAGAAAGCTAGGGGCCACTGCCCAACTAAAATTCCCTGCCACTTTCAGAGTTATGCATAACAACAAAATGTATAATTTTATAGGCTTGAAAGAGACTAATAACTTGATTGGTACTCTCAGCAAAAATTGGTGTGCTAAAGAGCAGAGATGACAACTGGATAGAGTGTTGATTCTGCAATTTTCAGAAAAGCTTAACACCTTTATGTTAGATGTATGGATTGTTTTTGCACTCTGGGTACGTCATATCTAGAAAGCTTTAGCCTATGAAGAAGTCAGGGTGGGTTAACTGCGGGAGGGGTGGAGGGGGAGGGGGCTGAGGGAAAAGGCACATGTTAGGGAGAATTTGGGCAAAAAATGAAAAAATGTCCTCAGGTGCTTCAGACGCCCTAGAATTTGACATGCCCCGTTGATGCTTGTGCCTTCTATAGCTAATATGGGGATGGAAGGCAAAGGTATAGTAGCCATTATAAAAGTATTGTCTTGGAATATAAATGGTCTACGATTAAAAAGTAGACGAGCAACACTGCTTCAGTATTTGAGAGACTCCCCTGCACATATCATTTTCTTGCAAGAGACCCCCCCTGACAAGGAAAGAGTGCATGGACTTGTTCCACTTCAGAAAATGGATTCAGCAGGTGGTTTGTACTAACCAGAAGGTTAGTACTAAGGGGGTGGCAATTCTGATAAAAAAAATCCAAATGATTTTTTTAAAGAAAGCGTCACTGATAAGACGGGCCATTTCTACGTTGACAATATATGACCAAAATTACACCTCAGTGGCATCCTATATGCCCAACGTGGATAATATAGAGCCCCTTAGGGAAATGTTCTCAAATTTGCTGAATTTCTCTGCCCCTGTCATAATGGCGGGAGGTTTTAACGTAGCCTTGAATAATGTACTGGATAGGTCGTCCAAAAAAAATAGTATTAGTAAAATGACATATTTTTGTCACACTTATTTTATCTTGCATACTAAGTCCCTGATTACAAGTTTATCATAAACCCAGTGATTTTTCTTGCACCAGATAAATAATGATACCCTGATGTATGTTATTTTTCTGGTGCAATAAATAGCACCTATTACAAGTTTTTGTGAAATAACATGCAGGATTTGTTGTTTAACGCACCCGTTACTGCATTGTATGTTAAATAATGTAGACTTTTTCCCTGTTAATATCTGGCAGGTGTAGCCAATCAAAATTTAACCAAAGGTGAGATATTTAACACACCTGGCGATTACTGGGTGCAGTAAATACCACCCAACTCTAAATTACAATCCTTGCGCAAACTGGGATTAATGTAGGTGTCGGAAAATTCTAATCAATTCGTAATCAGAGCTTACATCTATCTGCACATTTTGCAGCGGCCTACCTTATGTGTGCAATACAATTTTAAAATAATTATTTGCATATGAACAGTGTTTTCAGTCACAGAATGGGACCTCTTAGCACTCTAAATCCACATGTCACTATTCCCCAGTGCACCAACCAGGATTCAGTTCTGTGACTCTCTAGTTACACACAGATGTCTGTAGTGATCTCATTAACCACCGGCTGAACCCCGTTTAGCCTTCCTGGCATGCACACCTGGATCACTGTGTAAGGATAGGGTGGGTGAACAAAGTCAGCCACGGACAGGCCTCCGAAAGTCTGGTGGCGCTGAGGAGGAATTAGCCCTGTGTCAGGTCTTTGTATGAGTGGAAGGTTGGATTTTCGTAACTCTGAAAGCGTCTATATGGCTGAAGCAAAATCAGTCAGATGTGACGCAGGTATCTCTAAAAGCACTGCAGTGGTTAATTTGTAAAAAATAATAAGTGCCGGGTCTCTCATCAGGAGGCAGCTTGCACCAGTCCATTTCTCCTGGTAGCGCTGTCTAAAACAGAACCAACTACTAACCATGAAAGTGGGGAGAGGATGTGGTGTGATGACCAGAGCTGCCGACTTCGGAGCTGGAGAACCAGGTTTGAATCTCGGTCTTGGCTCAACATCCTGTGATTCTGGGCAAATCACTTAAACTACCTGTAAATGAATGTGTCCTTAACTGGTGCTTGTGAAAAGCGCCGGTGTTGATTATTAAGTGCTGGTGCAGAGCACTGGAAACCACTGGTTCAACTGGTACTGCATGCGCGGTTGAGGTAGACTCAGTCACATCAGTAGGGTTGCTACCAGTACCGACCCTTTGTACATGTTTTAAGATTTTGCAAAGACCCAGACAGGCTTATATTGAAACAAAGGCAATTTAAGGCGGGAGACAGCTAAAATAAAACCACTTTTGACTTTAAAAAAGAAGAGTATCCCGCCGGAATCGGGTCGGTTGGCATGTATGCATTATAGAACTCTGCTCTCCCTCAAGCCACCGAGGCCCTCAGCCTGCCAGAAACCTGTGCAGCGGAGGCGCGCGGCAGCGTCCCAGCCGCCTTCCAATTAACGCGTCATCTGTGAGGGACGCGCGCGCTGCCCGCCGCCCGCATCCACCAGCAGCGCTCTCGGATCCTATGATTAATTTAGCTGCTGAAATGCCAATAATCCTCCGCTCTTCCTCTCCTCGCGCCTTCCCCTCGGGCTGCCCTCCTTGAACTAGAAGAGATCAGACGCGGCAGCTGAATGCAGCAGGGCGGCTCTATGCAAACACCCTTTTGTGTAGACGTGTGGCGGCATTGTGCATAAACGGGATTGATGGCTCATTAAATACATCACCATAATTATACCTTCATTTACTCCATCCCTGATCCGTGCTCGCTAACACCGAAGGGGCATCGCCGGACCTTTACAGTACGACAATTCATTAAAAATATAAGGTGCAAGCAGTCCAATGAAGCACGTAGGATGGGCGGGGCGGGGGCGTTAAGGGTTCGGGCTCGGGGGAGAGACACACACGTAGAAACACAATCCTGCATTGGTTCACAAACAACCAAGCATATATCCAGCAGTCACACTATGCTCACAATCTGCAGAGCTACCCCAAACAAGGGCCGCCCACCCAGGGTGGATAATAACGCTTCTAGTGAAAGCATGTGCTTTATATAAGGTGAAACCAGTGCTTTAAATGGGCAGGTAATGTATGGTACGGATTACCCACACTTCTCAGCACTGCCAGCACTTCTCATGAGCAAACAGGTCCGCTAAAAACTCTACAAACCAAGAGAGAGCTGTACTGAGACATGTATACATGAAAGAGAGAGGGGGAGGTGGCTTGCACCAAGGCCAGCAAAAACACCACCACCACAGTGTTCAAATCAGCCACACAGGGAACTATGTGAGGGACTGTATTGAGCGAGCCCGTTCGTCTCCAGTGATCTTGTGGGATCCTCTTCTTTACAAGTTTGTTAGAAAAAAAATTGGTCTAGCTGGTGCTTGCCACATGGCGGCCCATTTAGCCCTAGAAACAGACCCCTAGTTTGTGGCCCACTTGGAAAATACCAGAATGCCCGAATGACTAGTCTGTCCCTGCCAGGAGCACTGGAGGGGTTGGGGAGTAGTTTATGATGGCGGAAGGAGGGAGGAAGGAACATGGTTGCACCTGGAGGAAGGTGGTCGGCGGTTGAGCCGGGCGTGGAAGCAAGGGGCATAGCAGTAGCAGCAGAATGGAGTCGAAGGGGAGAAGAATGAGGGGAGCAGAGGAGGTGGATAGGAGAGAGGAGTACTGATGTGTGGAAAAGAAAGTGGGAAGTGAGGAATGCATTGGTGGGTTTAGGAGCGCAGAGGTTATGCTGCAATGAAGCTTTGCTAGACATGGTGAGTTTCAGTTTCTGGAAGTCGAAAAGTGATGAGGCTTCCAGGTGTTAGATCCACACCCTGTGTGTGTGGCAACAATGGCTACATGTCCTATCTTCATTTTTGTATTTTCTCATTTCTCCCCGGTGATGCGACTGCTCTGTGTTATGCTGGTTCCGCCAGAACTCTTGGTCGCCAGGTACTGTGTGGTGTTGGAATTGACCGTACCGTAAACGATGCAAAAGGATTTGAACGAGAAAAAGGTGGGCCTGCCCATCATGACCACCACATGGTTTGAAGTCGATGCAGAAAGTACACTGATTTCACAAACATTGTTCCCCACCACATGCAGTTGCTTGTCAGACGTCACTGCTGTCCAGAACTGGCCTTGGAAACCCACAGAACGTCCGTGTGGATGTCTCACACAGGGGGTTTTGGCAGCAGCATGACAACGCAACCCATGACTGCTCCCAGCTGCAGACTTCCCATGAAATCAATCTTGCAAAACTAAGAGACTACAAAACCAACGTGTTGGAAAGTGGGTTATTGGTAGGGGCAAATGTAGGTCTGCCACTGGCAATAAGTCCACTAACACATGATAGGACTCAGCATAGGTCTTAGAAAATTATTCCTATGCTCAACCCTTGGTAACGTGGCTGCGAGCAGACAGGCTTAACTTCAAAGACAGGTATGTAAAGCATTTAAAACCACCAATTCAGTAAATAATTAAGACACAACACATAATAAAAATCCAACACCAATTTATAAAAATAGGAAATATTTTTATCTTTAAAATGACACCAAAACGACAAAAATCCAATGTAGGGAACCGGAGATATGAATTTTCAAAGATTTAATAAAATATAGCACTTAGAAGTTTATAGCACCATATTGGGATACCTGCTCGCGATAGACCGGGGCAAAGTCAAAGTTTCAGGCCGACCGCGATGGAGCCCTGGGCGGCTACAGCTTGTGGCAGGTCCCGGTCGCAGTTTCTACCTTCACACTTAGAAACTTTTCTGGAGCTTTTTCTCGCGAGGCCCCTCGAAGCTCCCAGCCAGTCCGGATCCGGTGAGGGTTCACCGGCTTGACTTGTGACGAGGTCCCGGTATACTTCCCTGGAGCGGACTTAGAAAATTTCTCAAGATCGCTTCAGCGGGGCAATTCAGAAATCCAGGCCGACAAGCGATGGAAGACAGGCAGCTTGGCTCTCGCGGTTGCTCCCGGTCGACTTTTCTACGAGCGGACTTAGAAGCTTTTCTGGAGCTTTTTCTCGCGGGGTCTCTCGATGCTCCTCATGTAGCCGGATCCGGTGAGGGTTCGCCGGCTTCAGATTTTCTCTAGTCCCGGTCAATCTCTGGAAGTCGATGCGATGGAGCTTTTAGCGGGACAAACCTGGTTGGCTTGGCCGGCTCGCGGTTGAAGGCGGGCGGCTTGGCTGACCAGTTTGAGTCGGTCCCTCTATGGAGCTTTTTTTCAAAGTTCCTCCAAAGTTCTCCAAACTTCTTGAACTTCTTCCTGAAGTTCCTCAAAGGGTCCCAAAGTGTCTCAAACTCACTCCAAGGGTCTGGAAGCTCCAAGATGGTCCTTGAAAGTTGAGGACTTCAGTTCCCACAATCCACTGGGACGTCACCCTTACAAATCCACTGGTAGTTCCCCAAGGTGCAGATTTAGTTGGTGTTGTTCCAGTTGAGCTCTTTTAACCTGTAGCTTTCAGGGAGTCCACTCTTTAGTTCTTTTCCAGCAAGGTAATCCACAGGGCTGCAGTTTCAGATGGTGCCGTTTTCAGAGGTCAGGCCTTAGAAATCTTTGCACAGCAAAATCTTCTCAGCAGGGCACTTCTTGCTTCAGTAAGTTTCAAGCAGCAGATCTGGAGGGCTCTTCCCCTCTCAGATACTTATTCAAAATTCTCTGGGTCAAGCAGCAGGTCACTTCTGACCAATGAGAGCAGGGCAACTCCTCATAGTTATGACCACATCCTGTAGAGTGTGGCATTATTTTGTCCCAGAGTGCATCAAATCTTCCAAATCCATAATGGCTGATTTTCCAGCAAGGAGGTAAGAGCTGGCTAAACACACCCCCTGGGATGACTTATCTCCATGGACTCTCCCCTTACCATCTGCACATACCTTCCTTAAGCCTAGCCCTGACTCTGGGTCAAGAGTGTCAGAGTGAAACTGAAACCCAGGCCTCCCCTCTGCCTTTGAAGAGCATGGTTTATGACTCCACCCCCTGGCCTGGCATTCCTATGGACCAGCACACTGCCCTCCCAGCAGTGTTGGTAACCCCAGGGGCTCTTTATCACCTCTTCAAAGCAGCCTGGCTAATCCACTTAACTCTGACCAATCAGGGCAGACCACTGGAAGGCTGAATTTGGACTTACAAACAAGAAAGTCTTATAACTTCTTGTATGTACATTTTAGGAGAAATTCAACAATATAATATTGTTGGATTCACTACTACCATTCTGGGAAGTCTTTGAATGGTCAGGCTAGTCCTCTCCTATCAATAGTTATTAATCCATAACTTCCTACCATGTTAACCTATGGGCCATGGGATGTGCAATGGGGAAAATGACTTGGGCCAGTTTTCTAGCACCAGGGCTTATAAAAACATATTTTATAAGTATTCCCCTAATTTCTACAGGACCCCCACCCTCAGTGCAACTAGGGGAGACTTTTGGGGTTCGGAATCTGCAGAAATATTGCAGATCCTCCTTCCACAGTGCTTCTAGCATCAAAGTCGAATTTGAGCAGCACTTTACCACAATGTGGGGAGTGAAATGTGAAATTTCACTTTACCCAGGCATATAAAAACTCATTTTATAAGGGTGTACCTTATACATATCTGACCCCCACCCCTGGGATACCTATGGGAGACCCTGGGGGTCCCTAATATGCCAAAACATTGTAGGTTACCTATTTTTAAGTGCCCCTACCACCAAAGTCGAGTTTGGGCACAATTTACTTTTTAAAAGCAGTCCTGGCAGCCAGGGCTGTTTTTAAACTGACCCCAGGCTTCAGCAGTGCACACATGCAAGTGCAGAAAAGCTGCTGGCCTCTAAACTGCAATGCCCCAGGATACTGGGGACTTCTAGGTAGTTTCAATCCCCTGCCCTATTATATACTAGGGGCTTATGGGGTAGGTCATGCCAATTACAGGGGTACCCAACCATACCATAGTGTACCCTAGTGTATGTTGGGTGTCTTAACTGTATTCTAATGTGTTCCTTTCAGCTTGGCACTGGCCCTGGGCCTGGTTAGACAGAGCCCAGGGTCAGTCAGAGTCAGTTACCACCAGTTCCAGTCAGCAAAAAGTTGGGGGGTGCCCAGGGCACAGGATGACTTTGCAATATAGCCCCCCCCCCCAAAACGAAAGGTGATGGGTTACTAACCTACACCCTGGTAGTCCTCATCGGCTAAGTGGAAAAACCTGGAAAGTCCATCTGCATTGGCATGGGCAACCCCAGGTCTGTGTTCCACTGTAAAGTCCATTCCCTGTAGGGAAATGGACCACCTTAACAGCTTGGGATTCTCCCCTCTCATCTGCATGAGCCACCTGAGAGGCCTGTGGTCAGTTTGAACACGAAAGTGAGTCCCAAACAAATATGGTCTCAACTTTTTCAGGGACCACACCACAGCAAAAGCCTCTCTCTCAATGGCACTCCACCTCTGCTCTCTGGGAAGAAGCCTCCTGCTAATAAAGGCAACTGGCTGATCAAGGCCCCCTTCATTTAGCTGTGACAACACTGCCCCAATCCCTTGCTCTGAAGCATCTGTCTGAACTACAAATTCTTTTGTGTAGTCAGGGGCCAGTAACACTGGTGCGGAACACATAGCAGCTTTCAGAGTGTCAAAAGCCTTCTGACACTCTGGGGTCCAAATCACCTTCTTGGGCCTCTTTTTAGAAGTCAGTTCTGTTAGGGGCCCCACAATGGTCCCATAATTTTGAACAAACCTTCTATAGTACCCTGTCAGTCCAAGGAATGCCCTGACCTGAGTCTGGGTAACAGGTGCTGTCCAATCCAAAATAGTTTGGATTTTAGCTTGGAGAGGCTGTACATGGCCCCCACCTACCACGTGGCCCAGGTACACCACAGAACTCTGCCCTATTTGGCACTTGCTTGCCTTAATAGTCAGGCCTGCCTGCTGCATGGCCTGAAGCACTTCCCTTAAGTGGCTTAAGTGATCCCCCCAGGTAGAACTGTATACAGCTATATCATCCAGGTAAGCTGCACTGAACTGTTCAAACCCAGACAAGACCCTGTTCACCAACCTTTGGAAGGTGGCAGGTGCATTCTTTAAGCCAAAGGGCATTACTTTGAACTGATAATGTCCCTCTGGTGTGGAGAATGCTGACCTCTCCTTTGCTCCATCAGTGAGGGCAATCTGCCAGTAACCTGAAGTCAAATCAAAAGTACTCAGGTACTTAGCAGCCCCTAACCTGTCAATGAGCTCATCAGCTCTAGGTATAGGGTGAGCGTCAGTCTTTGTGACTGCATTCAATCCTCTGTAGTCCACACAGAACCTTAACACCTTGGGTCCCCCCTGAGGATTAGGTTTAGGTCCACTGGACTGGCCCATGGACTCTCAGACGGTTCAATTACCCCCAATTCCAGCATCTTAGCAACCTCAGCTTTAATGGTGGCTCTGACATGGTCAGACAACCTGTACAGTTTATTTTTGACAGGTAGGCTGTCACCAGTGTCAATGTGGTGCACACACCACTCAGTGATGCCTGGGGTAAAAGAGAACAGGCCAGCAAACTGCTCCAGCACTTGCTTACAGTCTCTGTGCTGCTGGTCTGTCAACTTGGGAGAGAGTATCACCCCCTCCACTGACCCATCTTGCACATTAGAGGAGAGGAGGTCGGGCACAGGCTCAGTTTCCTCCTCCACACCCTCATCAGTGACCAGTAACATGGTCATGTCTGCCCTGTCATGGTGGGGTTTCAATCTATTCACATGCAGGACCCTATGAGGGTTCCTGGGGGTGCCAAGGTCAACCAAATAGGTAACCTCACCCTTCTTTTCTAAGATTGGATAGGGCCCACTCCACTTGTCATGGAGGGCCCTGGGAGCCACAGGCTCCAACACCCACACCAATTGTCCTGGAGTATACTCAGGCATAGTAGCCTTTTGATCTTACCAGTGCTTCATGAGCTCCTGGCTTGCTCCAGTTTCCTGTTTGCCTTGTACATGTACTCTGCCATTCTAGATCTCAGGCCTAGCACATAGTCAAGCACATTGTCCTTTGCTTCTTTAAGAGGCTTCTCTAAAGACTCTCTCAGCAGGCTCAATGGCCCCCTCACAGGGTGTCCAAACAACAACTCAAAGGGACTGAAACCAACCCCTTTCTGTGGCACCTCCCTGTAGGCAAACAGTAAGCATGGGAGGAGAACATCCCATCTCCTCCTGAGTTTCTCTGACAACCCATTTATCATGCCCTTCAGGGTTTTGTTGAATCTCTCAACAAGACCATTTGCTTGTGGGTGATAGGGGGTGGTGAACTTGTAGTTGACACCACACTCATCCCACATAGCAGTCAGATAGCTGGACAGGAAGTTCGTGCCCCTATCTGACACCACCTCTTTTGGAAAACCCACTCTGGTGAACACACCAAGCAGTGCTCTAGCCACTGCAGGAGCATCAATGGTTCTAAGAGGTATGGCTTCAGGGTATCTAGTGGCATGGTCAACTACCACTAAGCTATACCTATTCCCTGATGCAGTAGGTGGGTCCAGGTGACCAACAATATCCATCCCCACCCTTTCAAAAGGAACCCCAACCACTGGCAGTGGTATTAGGGGAGCCTTTGTCTTGCCCCCTGCCTTGCCACTGGCCTGACAGGTGACACAGGAGCTGCAAAACTCCTTTACCTTTTCAGACATATGGGGCCAGTAGAAATAGTTCACCAACCAGTTCCATGTCTTTGTCTGTCCCAAATGTCCTGCCAAGGGGATATCATGACCCAAAGTCAGGATGAACTCTCTGTACTTCTGGGGTACCACCAACCTCCTGGTGGCCCCCTCCTTGAGGTTTCTGGCCTCCGTATAAAGCAGTCCATCTTCCCAGTAGAGTCTGTGAAACCCACTGTCATCCCCTTCCTCTTGCTTAGAAGCAATCCGCCTCAAGCTCTCAAGGGTGGGACAGTCACGCTGTCCCTGACTGAACTCCTCTCTGGAGGGTCCACCTGCTCCTGTCAGTTCTGCCAAATCTGACAGCTCTGGTAGGGATGGAGTCCCTCCCTCAGAGGCCAGATCCTCCCCATCAGGGTTAGATTCCGCCTGCACCTCTGGAGTTCCCTGGGCTGGCTCACCAGGCCCAGTACCCTTGTCTTTGGATGCTTGGCCCTTTGTTCCAGGGTCCAAGTGTCCAGCCCCTCCCTTCTGGCTAGTCTGTGACCTAGTCACAGCACACACCCACTCAGGGAGCTCCAATATTTTCATATGGAGTCCTCTCTCCACCTCTGACCACACAGAGGCTTCAAGATCATTGCCCAGTAAACACTGGACTGGGAGCACCTTTGACACAGCTACCTTCATAGGGCCTGTCACACCTCCCCATTCCCAATCCACCACAGCCATAGGATGGAGTTTGGTAGTGCTGTCTGCATAAGTCACCTGGTGAAACTCACCAGGTAACAACTTCTCTGGAGGCACCAGCTCATCCAGGACCATAGTTACACTAGCCCCAGTGTCTCTGATAGCCTCAACCTCAGTCCCATTCACTTTAGGCCTCTGCCTGTACTTGTCCATGTTTGGAAGTAAGGCAGTAAGGGTTGCAATATTCACCCCACCCAGGGACACTAAGTTTGCTTCCACCACCTGACTACCCCTCACTGGGGCACCACTCTCCACCCCTACACTGACACTGGCAATCCCTGTGGATGGCCCCTTAGGGGGGAGCTTCTTGGTGCAGACATCATCTCCCTGCTTGTGCCCTGGCTGTTGACAGTCATAGCACTTACCCACCTTTGAGGGATCAAAGAACCTACCAGGCTTTACCTGAAACCCCCTCCCTTTGAATTTGGGTTGGCTCCCCCTCCTTGTGCAGATTTTTGTGGGTCTTTGGAGGACTCCTTAGGTTTTTGACCTTCATTTCCCTGGGCTTTCCCTTGGGGAGGGACCTGCCCTCCTTTCTTCTGGTCGCCGCCCCTGGTGCTGAATGGAAACCCGGGTTCTCACCCACTCATCAGCTGCTTCCCCAGCTCTCTGGGGTCTGTCAGCTTAGAGTCCACTAGATACTGGCGTAACTTCTCTTCTGCACAATGAGTCAAAATGTGTTCTTTCAAAAACAAATTATACAATCCCTCATATGTGTCAACTTTGTTACCAACAATCCAGCCTTCCAGTGCTTTCACTGAAACGTCCACAAAGTCTACCCAAGACTTTGAACTCAATTTCTGGGTGCCTCTAAACTTCACCCTGTACTGTTCTGGAGTCAGACCAAATCTCTTGACTAAGCATGCCTTCATCTGCTGGTATGATTCTGCATCCTCTCCCTTCAGGGTCAGGAGCCTATCCCTCCCAGCTACTGGAATCAACTCCCACAGGAGTGCACCCCAATACCTAGAGTGGACCCTACTCATTTTAAGGGCCCTCTCAAAAGCTGCTAGCCACCTGTCAATATCACCCCCTTCTGTGTACTTGGGCACTATGCCCTTGGGAAGTTTAGGTTCAAATCTGCCACCCCTGGACATCTCAGCATCTTCTTCACTTTCACTGCCACCATTCCTCTTCTCCTCCTCCCTCTCCCATCTTCTCTTAGCCAATTCGAATTTCTCCTTCTCCAAGGCAATCAACTCCAATTGAGCCTGAAGCTGCCTCTCTGCAAGGGACAGTAGTGGTTCCTGAGTAAGGGACCCTTCCCCACTCCCACCACCACCTTGATTCACTTGGCTAACACTAGTCACAATGGAAGAGGCATCATCCTCAACCTCCTCCCCCTCTTGGAGGAGGTTGGGGGGGACACCCTCTATCCCCCCTTGACTCTCCTCAGCTGCCCTAGCCCAGGCTTTTAGGGACTCAAGCAACCCTACCTTCTTAAGCTTCCTGCTAGTAGGCAGCCCCCTAAGCCTACACTGTTCCTTAAGATCAGCCATCTTAAACTGGGACAGTTTAGCCAGGTCCAGCTCCATGGTTCCCTAGTTTTTGGTCACAAACAACTAGGCACAACAGACTTAGAACAATTTGGAAAAATCAAACAATGGATTAAAAACAGTTTAGTCCAGATTCCAAAAATCAAACTCAAAAGTTTTGTTCTAAGGCAATTTAGAGGATTTTTATAATCTTAAATCATTCACTGAAAGGTGTACTTTTTAAACACAAGTCCTCATCCCACCGCTGAGCACCAAATGTTGGAAAGTGGGTTATTGGTAGTGGCAAATGTAGGTCTGCCACTGGCAATAAGTCCACTAACACATGATAGGACTCAGCATAGGTCTTAGAAAATTATTCCTATGCTCAACCCTTGGTAACGTGGCTGCGAGCAGACAGGCTTAACTTCAAAGACAGGTATGTAAAGCATTTAAAACCACCAATCCAGCAAATAATTAAGACACAACACATAATAAAAATCCAACACCAATTTATAAAAATAGGAAATATTTTTATCTTTAAAATGACACCAAAACGACAAAAATCCAATGTAGGGAACCGGAGATATGAATTTTCAAAGATTTAATAAAATATAGCACTTAGAAGTTTATAGCACCATATTGGGATACCTGCTCGCGATAGACCGGGGCAAAGTCAAAGTTTCAGGCCGACCGCGATGGAGCCCTGGGCGGCTACAGCTTGCGGCAGGTCCCGGTTGCAGTTTCTACCTTCACACTTAGAAACTTTTCTGGAGCTTTTTCTCACGAGGCCCCTCGAAGCTCCCAGCCAGTCCGGATCCGGTGAGGGTGCGCCGGCTTGACTTGTGACGAGGTCCCGGTAAACTTCCCTGGAGCGGACTTAGAAAATTTCTCAAGATCGCTTCAGCGGGGCAATCCAGAAATCCAGGCCGACACGCGATGGAAGACAGGCGGCTTGGCTCTCGCGGTTGCTCCCGGTCGACTTTTCTACGAGCGGACTTAGAAGCTTTTCTGGAGCTTTTTCTCGCGGGGTCTCTCGATGCTCCTCATGTAGCCGGATCCGGTGAGGGTTCGCCGGCTTCAGATTTTCTCTAGTCCCGGTCAATCTCTGGAAGTCGATGCGATGGAGCTTTTAGCGGGACGAACCTGGTTGGCTTGGCCGGCTCGCAGTTGAAGGCAGGCGGCTTGGCTGACCAGGTTGAGTCGGTCCCTCTATGGAGCTTTTTTTCAAAGTTCCTCCAAAGTTCTCCAAACTTCTTGAACTTCTTCCTGAAGTTCCTCAAAGGGTCCCAAAGTGTCTCAAACTCACTCCAAGGGTCTGGAAGCTCCAAGATGGTCCTTGAAAGTTGAGGACTTCAGTTCCCACAATCCACTGGGACGTCACCCTTACAAATCCACTGGTAGTTCCCCAAGGTGCAGATTTAGTTGGTGATGTTCCAGTTGAGCTCTTTAACGTGTAGCTTTCAGGGAGTCCACTCTTTAGTTCTTTTCCAGCAAGGTAATCCACAGGGCTGCAGTTTCAGATGGTGCAGTTTTCAGAGGTCAGGCCTTAGAAATCTTTGCACAGCAAAATCTTCTCAGCAGGGCACTTCTTGCTTCAGTAAGTTTCAAGCAGCAGATCTGGAGGGCTCTGCCCCTCTCAGATACTTATTCAAAATTCTCTGGGTCAAGCAGCAGGTCACTTCTGACCAATGAGAGCAGGGCAACTCCTCATAGTTATGACCACATCCTGTAGAGTGTGGCATTATTTTGTCCCAGAGTGCATCAAATCTTCCAAATCCATAATGGCTGATTTTCCAGCAAGGAGGTAAGAGCTGGCTAAACACACCCCCTGGGATGACTTATCTCCATGGACTCTCCCCCTACCATCTGCACATACCTTCCTTAAGCCTAACCCTGACTCTGGGTCAAGAGTGTCAGAGTGAAACTGAAACCCAGGCCTCCCCTCTGCCTTTGAAGAGCATGGCTTACGACTCCACCCCCTGGCCTGGCATTCCTATGGACCAGCACACTGCCCTCCCAGCAGTGTTGGTAACCCCAGGGGCTCTTTATCACCTCTTCAAAGCAGCCTGGCTAATCCACTTAACTCTGACCAATCAGGGCAGACCACTGGAAGGCTGAATTTGGACTTACAAACAAGAAAGTCTTATAGCTTCTTGTATGTACATTTTAGGAGAAATTCAACAATATAATATTGTTGGATTTACTACTACCATTCTGGGAAGTCTTTGAATGGTCAGGCTAGTCCTCTCCTATCAATAGTTATTAATCCATAACTTCCTACCATGTTAACCTATGGGCCATGGGATTTGCAATGGGGAAAATGACTTGGGCCAGTTTTCTAGCACCAGGGCTTATAAAAACATATTTTATAAGTATTCCCCTAATTTCTACAGGACCCCCACCCTCAGTGCAACTAGGGGAGACTTTAGGGGTTCTGAATCTGCAGAAATATTGCAGATCCTCCTTCCACAGTGCTTCTAGCATCAAAGTCGAATTTGAGCAGCACTTTACCACAATGTGGGGAGTGAAATGTGAAATTTCACTTTACCCAGGCATATAAAAACTCATTTTATAAGGGTGTACCTTATACATATCTGACCCCCACCCCTGGGATACCTAGGGAGACCCTGGGGGTTCGTAATATGCCAAAACATTGTAGGTTACCTATTTTTAAGTGCCCCTACCACCAAAGTCGAGTTTGGGCACAATTTACTTTTTAAAAGCAGTCCTGCCAGGGCTGTTTTTAAACTGACCTCAGGCTTCAGCAGTGCACACATGCAAGTGCAGAAAAGCTGCTGGCCTCTAAACTGCCATGCCCCAGGATACTGGGGACTTCTAGGTAGTTTCAATCCCCTGCCCTATTATATACTAGGGGCTTATGGGGTAGGTCATGCCAATTACAGGGGTACCCCACCATACCATAGTGTACCCTAGTGCATGTTGGGTGTCTTAACTGTATTCTAATGTGTTCCTTTCAGCTTGGCACTGGCCCTGGGCCTGGTTAGACAGAGCCCAGGGTCAGTCAGAGTCAGTTACCACCAGTTCCAGTCAGCAAAAAGTTGGGGGGTGCCCAGGGCACAGGATGACTTTGCAACACAACGCATTTTTCTAATCAAATTATTTCTTAAAGTGGGGTAGCTATTCTGAAAATTGTGTTCTAGAGTATTTTAATGGTGCTTTTTTCATGGCTTTTGCAACGTGAATACCCTTGGGGTGCAGAGAACATATACTATTGGTAAGTCTTTCAACATTTTCGCCATCAAAATTTTTTATTCATTTACAGCATTCTTCGAATCTACATTTTCTAAAAATCTGCTTTTTAAAGACAGCCTCTATTTAAGTTGTAATTTTTCAGATGACCACTAACCATAAAACTTTAACAACTTGGCTGTGGTTCTTCAAGGCTCCCCATATTTGTTTGTGTTGATTAATAAACCCAGAAGCAAACTGTTATTTCTTGTTCATTATATGCCATTCCATCCCATTTATGAAGCTGATTTTGTACTTTGCGCTTGTTTGGATGTTGCTTTTAATATTCTCCTTGAACAGCCTCTATTTTCGAAAAGAAAAATCTTGTTAATTTTTTTCTTTTTCAAAGCATTTTATTTCTACACAATTATTGTTAGACCACAAAATAAGGCTGTATTATAGTAGGTATACCACCTCATTGTCAACTCCGGACCATCTTAATACATTAATGAGGTCAAAATGTCAACAAGATAAGTATGTGTATGTAAGTATAGATTTACTTTACTAAACTCCACATATGTGTACGTTAATGATAGGTACATCTTCAAGGTATGCAGATGTGGTCTCAAGAATAGTAATTCTATACCTATATATGCACTTACCTTCTCGATATTTTAGTCTTCGATATTTGTGCCACAATATTTTGGTAGCACCAATGCTTAATTTGTGGCAGTGTTTTCCGGTGCTCGGCACCTGCACTTAATTGTCAGCACCAGCTTTAGTGACAGTCCACCACATGGTGGCGCTGTCTTTTTGTAATTTTGAGATGAGCACAACAACCATATTTATTAAGTCAATATACATTGAAAATGAATAATACTAGCCGTTCATACCATTAGTATAGCTGTTTGTGGCCTGAAATAGTCTGAGTTGTCACACTTGTAGGAGTGCGATGGTTAGGTGTTATGTTGGTAGTGCCATTGATAGAGCTGGCAGGGTATGAGTGGTGTAGGCTGCAGTGGCCTTCCGAGGAGGACCCTGGCACTTCATTTTTCACAAATTAAGCACTGGGTAGCACAATGTTTCTGTAGTTGATATTTCGACATACAATCTTATACCAATCTTCAAATTGAACTTTACTATATATTTTTAACTGTACTGAGTATTAAATTTACATTTCAATTTTGAGACACATTCTTTTAACCCCTGCTGTCTTCTAATCAACGTGATATAAACAGCCTCAATAAATGTAGCCATATATGACCCCAAAATGCAGACCTCAATATCAGCGAAAAATATCCACACAGCCAGACTCAAGTATATGTTGCTTCAGATTTGTTAATTAAAATATAGAAACCTTTTATCATTTCATTTTAAAGCCTCACTACTCGTAGGAAAAATATACATCTCTTTTTAGCAAATTTCATATCTAACTCCCCCACTGACAAGTCGTGTTTTTCCCCCATCTACGTGAACTTGTTACTCGGTTCCAGTGAAAAGCCGAGGAAGGTTTGCATAGCAGGTTGAAACAAGGTGTGTTGGCCGGGAGTTAAAGATGGATTTTGCTACATTTTCTATTTTTACTACGAGCATTGAGTTTTTAAACTGATTACTTCGTTCCTGTGAGCCCCGAGGAAGGGCTGCGTAGCAGCTTGAGACGCCATGTGTCAGTGGAGACTTATAGAGGAATTTTACAAAAAAGACATGTCTACTTTCGCTAGGAATATTGGGGCTTAAAAATTAAAGTAATTGCTAGATACTGTATTTTTGAAGCAAAATGTAATATATGGACATATATTTTTCTGCCTGTGCCGTAGATAAATTGTCGCTACAAACAAGGTCAGCTTTTGGGAGAAAATTAATATGGTGGCTTCTTACAGCCACTATGTTCGTGAGCAAAATACTTTGAGCCTCATTTACAATATTTTGCTGTAGGGCAGCACCGCATGCCTTCCTGCTGCGCTGCCCTGTGGCAAAAAAAAGGGCAGGAATGCCCTGTATCTATCAGATACCACGCATTCCTGTCCTCTTTCCTTGCGCTGGCGCTCAATTGGCTGCCATGCGCCAACTCAGGCACCCTTGCAAGGGTGTGTGCATTGTGGAAAAGATTGTTTTTGTGCAGGAAGGGACACCTCCCTGCACAAAAACAATCAATGGAGACGATTTCCTCCTCTGTGTGTGCAGCTGAATGTAGCGCACATAGAAAGAGGAAAACAAGAGGAAAAATAATGTTGTTACTCC
This sequence comes from Calotriton arnoldi, assembly GCA_963921515.1. Classification (NCBI taxonomy): domain Eukaryota; kingdom Metazoa; phylum Chordata; class Amphibia; order Caudata; family Salamandridae; genus Calotriton; species Calotriton arnoldi. The sequence goes on from CAWUFW010003638.1 coordinate 309,876, forward strand.
TCGTTGTGCCTCCCCTATGCCTCCCCTGGGGAGGCGCCGGCTTTTGACGCATTCCAAGGTATACAGAACGTTGTAAATCTGGGAATGTGTCAAATGCCATGGGTGTTACGTGGGAACACCCACATAACGCCCATGGCACACCTCCCTATTGCAGTGAGGCAACACAGCGACTTACGCTGCGTTGCCTCACACCATATTTAAAAGGCCATGAAAAGCAACGCAGGCTGGCTTTACGTGGCCTTGTAGATATGGCACTGCAATGTGTGCCGCCAGAGCGTCATTAAAAGTGACGTTCTGGCGGGGCAGGGGCCTTGTAAGAAAGGCCATTTAGAGGCATAAGTAACCTTGTACTTTTTGGGAGGTGGAGAGTGCAGGAGTGGTGTGATAGCACATTAGAACGTTATCCGTACATTTTGTAAAATCTACTCATCAAAAATGTTCCACTTCCCAGCTGTACATGAATAAATTAGCACATGAAGGGACAAATATTGAGCGCCGTGGAGCAGCTTAAGAAAACCATCCCTATTTGATCTATGAAGATTTCCACCGCACTGTTCAACTCTGGCCGCACCGCATGAGCATATGGCTACCTATTTATAGACACTGGGTTGAAACAGTCACTTCTGAAGGAAAATCTCATCTGCCTACTTCAGAAACACACAGGCATGCGGGAGAAATTTTTGGCAAGCCAGCAGCTAATTCATATGCAGGACTGCAGTGTAAATAAGGAACAAGGTTTTCAATTGTAAATTCAATTGGATTGTTTTTATCTTTTAAAATTAGATAGAGGCATTCATAAGATAGCATCCCTCCACATAGGATATTACTCGGTAGCTGGCGTTGGGCTGCATATTAGAGAATCACAGTCTGAAGTTACAGTGACTGAAAAGGGCTAAAGCAAACATTAGACAGACATTGCTTGAGTGACATTTACACCAGCCAATTAAAACAGCCCGAATAGTTTGCTATTGAGAACTGTATTGGCGAAATATATACATGTTAGAGAAACTTATTTCAGAAGATTTGGGCGTATAAAGTTGTTTTTGGGACAAATATTTCTATAGGATGTAATGTAAGAGATGTAATGTGTTTAAACACTTTCAAAAATTTCTTATAACAAAAACTAAGAATTGCATTATCAGATCTTGCATGGCTAGATGCTCTGCCTGGAAAACCTGTACTCATCTCTACTGGTGTCTCAAAGAGAAGAGACAAGCCACTGAAACTCAGCTTCCAGAAAACTTCTGCATTAGAGAGATGCTCTAACCCACATACGCAGAGTGTATGGCGGAAACAAGGAACCCCTTGATATTCTCCCATAAATTCTGGTGTGTATTTGGCAGAGATCCCAACCTTGCATCCTAAACAGAATCTCCAACACTCCCCAATTTGGTCAAAAACGTCTTTGTACTTACTCTACAAGGGGTTTCTCCAGGGCCAACACCCCAGCAGCCCATGGCCAGGTTTCAAGCACCAGCAACGCTGCAATGGAAGACCCCAGGGCTTGTCCATTAGTCAGGCTGTCTCAATCTATGAGTTCAAACATCACCCTGCCCCACATAGATATACTGTGTCGGAAGAGAATGATCAAAGCTGCTTCCTTCATCCACCGATGTAGATGTAGCCAAAGCCGACTGTGATGTTTTTTTACTTTACTTAATCTCTTACTTCAGTAGGTTTGCGATACTAGTGCTGCCTAACAAAAGATTTACCCCAACCTAACCAGAGTGGAATCAGAAGTATTTCTCTGCACAGTCTCTCTATACCGAAAGGCTTAGATTTACCAGACAAGTGCATAGACCGAGGTTACTTTATACACTCTTCCATAGTGTGGTTTATTTTATTCCCAAACAATCTTTGCCGAAGCGAGGGCATGCCTAATATTACCAACAGGATGTCAGTCAGAAAACGAGGTAATCGTAGGCATGGATAGCATCTCATCAACGAAGGAGCAACCATACCTATTGCAATAAAATCCACAGAATCCAGACCTGACTTGATAACCTTCTTTGATGTATCCAATTCTCCGCAGGCACATGGTCTATTGTGTTCTCCACTGACTGGCACAATGAGTACTGGCTTCTGCCCAACTTACAGGACAGACCATTGTGGGGGGATGCTATCAGGCTTGCTTTGAAGGCTTCCCATACCTGCATGTAAGCTGTTCACCCATCCTTAGGCCCTGTGAGAGAGCATTTACATTAAAATATCCCAGAGAGAGGGAGCACACTAGCTTGTGTGATGTCCATGATAGGGTTCCCAGACAAGAAATGTAGTTCTGAAACGTTGGATCTATATGTTAGCCATTTCGAAGGAAGTTTTTTTTACAGCCATGTGTTTATGACTAGGTAGAACCAAACATTAACAAGTATCAGCTATGATGGAGTGGAGATTGAGGGTGGGAACTAAAGATATAATTTATGGGTAAGGAAAAGGGATGGGAGTAGTACTCTTTCATTAAGGACTTGATGTGCTTCTGTGATCCGGTGAGTAGCCAAATGTCCAGGCAGACATATATCGCCCATGGGGATATGACTTCATCTGAGTTACAGGTGCTACTGATCTGACATACCATTAGTACATTGGTGTAAGAAATGTGGTTTCTGGTTGGCAGAGGTATGCTCCCTGTCCAATCAGGAACCACAAGGTTAAGTCAGATGGACAGCATCAATTAACCTGTGCTCACCCTCTGGTAGCAAAGTGAAGAGTTCAGGCGGACCGTGATGGCGCACCGGACAGATACAGGAACCACACACGACCCTCAGAACAAAGTACATTGATCTTGGTCGCAACAGCAAAATGCAGTGATGCATCGGTGTCGATCCCTGCAGTCGAGGTGATGCGTTGATTTTCTCCACACAACGATGGCGATGAGCCGGTTTAGAAGACGAATAGCCAAAGCCAAGATGTCTTGGTCCCAAAGCCGATGAGCCTGGTTTCTCCACGCAATCAAGGGGATGCGTCAATCTTCTCACACTGCAGCGATGGCGATGCAGCAGTTTCGATGCATCGGTTCTTGAGGCGATGTGTTGATTTTGAGCGCAATGTGCCAGGGTGTTCCCGCAACAGCGGCGATGTGTCATTTCTGCTTCACGCAATAGAGGATGTGTCGGTTCCACTGGAGCAAGCAACTGGATCCACTTCCAATAGACCAGGCACAGGAGCAGGAAGTGAGACTTTGATAGCCCTGAGTCTCAAAACAGAAGGCAAGCCAGCATGCCCTTGGAGATCACTCTGGGTTCAAGCAAGAGTCTAGTTCTTCCTCAGCAGGGGCAGAGGGTAGCAGGCAGCAGGGCAGCACAGAAGAAAATCAGTTCTTCCAGAGCAGCAGTCCAGCAGAGTGGCAGTTCTTGTAGCAGTACAGCAGTCGTTCTTCCTGGCAGAGTTTCTTTACAGGTCCAAAAGTGTCTGATTTAGTGGGGCTTTGAAGTGCACAGAAGTTCCCCCTTCCCAGCCCTGGCTCCAGACTCATCAAAAGGGGATAATCAACCCTTTGTGTAGGGACAGGACACTGCTCATTCAGGTGTGTCAGCTCCTCCCTCCCATTCTGCCCAGGATGAGCCATCAGGATGCAGATGGGCACCAAGTCACACCTACCCTTCCTTTGTGTGTGGCTGTCTAGAGGGAATGCACAAAGTCCAGCTGTCAACCACCCCAGACATGTATTAGAGACAGGCTGCAGGCATACAAAGCTTTAAGAGCAGAGAAATGCCATTTTTCTAAAAGTGCAAAAACAACAGTTGATGGACAGAATGCAGAACAATGTCATACATTCACCCCAGTACAGAGATCTGGGCCTAAATCCATCGTTTTTTTGCTCACCATGCCATTCCAGTTTGAACCCAGCCATATGCAAATCAGTCTTGACCCTGTGCCTCATGGGAACAGTCCAGCCCGAACTGCCAAGCCAGGTCCTCCCTGGACTGGAAACAAGCATCCTAGGACCGGTTTCGGGGTTTCACCCCTCTTCAGCCAGGATAGCTTGATTCCAGTGGCATGGAGAGCACGGGACCCACGTCTGGGCATACCCGTCCCACTCGGGGTGACAAATGCAAAAACAACAGTTGATGGACAGAATGCAGAACAATGTCATACATTCACCCCAGTACAGAGATCTGGGCCTAAATCCATCGTTTTTTTGCTCACCATGCCATTCCAGTTTGAACCCAGTTTGAACCCAGCCATATGCAAATCAGTCTTGACCCTGTGCCTCATGGCATGATGATGGATTAAACCCAGATCAGTTGACTGGAGGTGAGTGTTTGATTTGCTCTAACGCTCCGTCCATCATCCCCTTTGGTATCGCTTTGTTCGCCCTAAGTTGGCAGGGTATGCCCAGACGTGGGTCCCTTGCTCACTTTGCCACTGGATTCAAGATAGCCTAGCTGATGACGGCTGTAAGCCAGAAACCGGTCCCAGGATGCTTGTTTCCGGTCCAGGGAAGACATGGCTTGGCAGTTCGGGCTGGACTGTTCCCATGAGGCACAGGGTCAGACTGATTTGCATATGGCCATGTCTGAACTGGGGTGGCGGAGTGAGCTAAAGAATGATGATGGATTAAACCCAGATCAGTTGAGTGGGGGTGAGTGCTTGCAATGTTCAACACTCCGTCCATCATCCCCTTTGGTTTTGCTATTTTTCTAAAAGTGGCATTTCTAAAATAGTAATGTGAAATCCAACTTTGCCAGCAAGGAGGATTTATCATTACCATTGCAATGATATTAAACATGACAGAGCTACTCCTTCTCAATCAGGAATTACAGCTTAAAGTGTAATAAGGAATTCCCAATGTTAACCTATGAGAGGGGTAGGCCTCACGGCAGTGAAAAATGAATTTAGGTGTTTTTCACTAACAGGATATGCAAAACTTAACAGTACGTCTCTTACCTTTTAGTTACACAGCACCCTGCCCTATGGGCTACTTAAGGCCTACCTCAGGGGTTAAAGTGCTACTTTTGTGGGTGGCACAATCAGTGCTGCAGGCCTACTAGTAGCATTTAATTTACATGCCCTGGGCACATGTAGTGCACTGTACTAGGGACTTACAGGTAACTTAAATGTGCCAATTGTGGATACATCAATCAAACCATATTTTAGGGGAGAAGCACATGGCTTTAACACTGGTCAGCAGTGGTAAAGAGCTTAGAGTCCTAAGACCAACAAAATGAATACAGCAAAAAGTGGAGGTAAGCAGGCAAAACAATTAGGGAAGATGGTAACAATTGGTCTATGTATGTATTTATATATAAAGGAATGAATAGCATGAACATAATCAGTGCCGCTCTGAACAGTAGAAATTAGGAGTCTACTATTACTTGTTGAACTTGTATCTCATTCTATGACACTATGGTCATGGGTAACTACCCAACTAGATGAGGCGCTTCTGGACCTCTACTTGCTGAACGTTATTGTGTTTATGATCATTGCGTGATAACCTGTTGTGAGTTTCCCACAGTGGAGACACTATGATCATGATAAGGAAATAAAGCAATTAGAAGCCTTACATTACTTAGAGAAGCACTAGCCACAGAGGCTACACGATCCATACTATCTAACACAAAACATCAGATGCCGAAGATGGGCAAGTGGAGAGCAGGTTTCTGCAGCACTTACTTTGTGATATTATGTTATGTGCTTGAATAGTTGTCCCCTAATGTCACGAGGGAGGTACAAAACTTCTGAGAAGGATGCAGTGTAAATAAGGTGGCCAAAGAGACACAAGGAGTAAGGAACCAGGTACCCCTGACTTTTACTAAGAATACAGGATATCAAACCCCAATGATGGGGTGATGAGGTGCAGATTCCTGAAATAAGAGTCACTGGTCAGATGTAACTACTTAGGCACATAACTAAAGAGGAATGAGCCAAAGCCTGGAAGTTTGTTTACCTACAAACGTTACCCTAAACATCTGTCACATGTAGGTCTGTGTGCCGCAAAGGACACTCCACTGTAACCTTTCTTGTGCAGTGTCCATTTCGAAATGTGCCTCCAAGGTTTGTATGCAAAAATGTCGAATTCAAAAATATCGACCAGCAACAATACAGCCTGCAGGACTCTGACTTGGACATCAAAGAATGCTCACAGAGGGAAGTCTAGTTTACTATTCTAACTCCACATCTAATTACCTTGACGATATTGTTTCACGTCGATATCTAAAAGTCAATATTGTGGTACCACACTGACTTTAAGTCCAACCAAACAACAGTGGAAAGCAAAGGGGGAGGAAAAAACAATTGCACGCAGTTGTGATTGACTACATACGCCCTCTGTGCTCATTAAAGGATTTTTACAATAGTAAGTCACCATAATGTGAAGCCAGCAGATACAGCAGGCTTCAGGAAAGATTGTGCATATGAAAAAGATGTATTAGAAAAAAAGAGGTGCCATATTTAGATCATGGAAAAACACTCCTAAAGGATAACTAAAAAAAACGGGAGAATTAACACCAGTACATGCTGAAAGTTCCCCCTGCTTCAATGCGGACGGATTTCAGGTGCACTGGCATGAGATTTGCAGCCTGTCTGATTCTAGGAAGAACTACATGCGTGTGTCAGAGGCAGTGTTTGTTGCAGCAAAATACATACTTATGTGACTGTGGGCTTGCACAGCTATGTTCTGCATCATACATGTTAGACAAGTAAAATCATATCCTAGAAGCAGTTGGTAATGGCCAACCTTAAGCCATTGAGTATACCCGAGTGGGTCAAGTCACACATTCCAGAGAACTATTTGAAACGTGGTTATTTTATGTTGTGGTTCTGGACAAACAATGACCTCTTGGTGGTTGTGTGTAAAACGGCACTCTGGCCTTCAATGACTACCCCACCTGGGATGAACAGGTGTATTGGGTCAAACTGCTTCTATTGGGATATGGTGTAATGATTTGCAGAAGGCTGGATCCTTTTGTGATGGCAAATGCATCAACGGCGACTCCTCCACTATGGCAGAGGAGCGTCGCACCTCCCACCCCCGCCAGCACCCTCAAAAACGTGAGAAGCAAAATGAGCTTGAAACCCGTTTTCTTATCGTTTTATTTTTCTTCTAATTGTGGCAAGTCTTGAGGGCGGTGCCAGGGGATGACAGGCACGGAGTGGGAGTGGTAGGAGCACTGCTTTCAGTGCGCATGTGGGTTTGGCCGGTCGTCTCAGGACGGCCAAACCCACATGCACACTGAAGCTGTTTCCAACCCGATCTGCGTTGCCGGGTTGGAGATAGCAGGCACAGCTCTCAGTCTCCCTCGAGGGAAAATCGAGGGTGCTCAGGCCAATCCTGACGCTGCTCTCAGCGTCAGGATTGGCCACAGGGGATTCTGGGAGGCTGTCGGCAGAGGAGCAGGAGAGCGTGATGCGGCTCAAGGTAAGTTCTTAATCTTTATTATTGTTCTTCCTGTTCTACTCCGTCCGTCCTCCCTTCCACCCAGCCATCCTTCTGTGACACCAGCCGCCACTAAAAAGCAAGATAAAAATGATGAAATTCTGTTAAAAATTCTTAAAAGTAATAGCTCCAGGAGGCAAGAACCATTAGGTTTAGCATTTCTATTCTGCTTTAGTGATGCTTGGTGGTTAATCCAATACCTGCAGCATCATTCATTTACAGTACTTCAGATCCACCCGACCTTCCGCATATATATAATAACTCAAGCGGGTATTAGGGCTGGCAATATACAGCAGAACTTCCTCCATAGAGGATTACAGTTCACGAAGTGCGTTACCCCAGCTGAACACCACCTCCAGCTTCCAAATTACACTGGCAAGAAGTCCCTGTGATTAGGGGTCACTGGACAGTCCTATTTAGTACCACTTACCATCAGCTGGAGACCTTACGCATAAACCTGTAGCTGATACAAACAAGGATCAGACGACGAACACCCAATACCCACCCACAGCAATGTCAGGGTGTGAAATAGATAGTGTCAATAAACTCTGTCAGGGGACTTTTAGGCGCTTATGTAAGATGCTGCCTCTGGGTTCAAGGCAATCTTGTCACACTGATTTTTCACATATGAATCGCAGGTAAATCAAGCTGCTTGTTCTTTACCTCGGTGAAATGTGCAGATAATTATGATCATTCTGGCCTTTCGTTTAAATTACCAATACTGATAAGAGCTTAGTCTTTCCTTTTATATTTTCTATTCATCTTTTCTCCTATTCTACTTTAAGTTATTTTGTTCTGCAGTCTGCATTCATTACACATTTAATCCATTTTACATGGACTGCATAATCTGCCTAATGAAAGACACACAATTGATGGATGGAATGTGGAACAAATCAAACATTCACCCCCAGTCAAGGGATGTGGATTAAATCCATTGTTCTTTTGCTCCCCACGCCACCCCAGTTCAGACCCAGCCATATGCAAATCAGTCTTGACCCTGCGCCTCATGGGAACAGTCCAGCCCGAACTGTCAAGCCAGGTCCTCCCTGGACCAGAAACAAGCATCGTGGAACAGGTTTCGGGGTATCACCCCTCCTCAGCCAGGCTCTGCCTAGTGTTTCAGGGTGAATATCCCATACCCTCATTTTCTGCTCTAGCCATGACTCTGAGGTTCAATCAATTAAGAGCTGTAGGTGGTCTTTTGTGAGGAAAAGTGCGCAGAGTCAATGCCAGGAGCTGGATGAGGGCTTTGAAACCGGCTAGTCGCTAGAGCTAATCAAGAGATCACGACGAAGGATACTTTTTAAGCTCGTGGTTCTGAACAACATATTGTACAAGAGTGTCAAAGAGGAAAATGCTATAATACGTTTTGCCTAACACTTGATGCTTGAAACACAAATCAAAATGTCAACTTTTGCAATATATAGTGCTGAATAGCATTAGTCACTATCTGAGCGCTCCCACTATTAGCGAATAGAAGAATGTAAGTCTTTCCAGGTGAGGAGAATATACCTAAGGCCATAAATATAGTCATGTGATGAAGTAGATTTTATAACACTAGTCCCTTAGGTCCATAGCAGCCAGATTAAATAATAGGCCAAACCACCCCCATTTCTTGGTACAAGATGCACTGAAATTACAGGGGGTTTACTCAGGGATCCCACCATCTGGTCATCGAAGACGCAACATTTAAGGGTGGGGCTAAGAGGGCAGCCATGATGACAGGCAAGCAGGGAGGCAGTGGAGGACAATGGACTTTCAATAATACACCGGGATGCAGTGTGTACCCTGTGCAGTGTGAGTCCCGAGGGGTGTAGTGTGAATGCTGTAGAGTGCAGTATGAGAGAAAAGAGACACGTATCTCTTTAGACAACCTTTAAGTAAATACAAAATTGGATTTCTGATTGTAGATTAGTCCATGAGATAAAGCGTGATCTCTCCTAAACCTGTAAATAAATGCATGGACGTCAATTCACCAAAACGCTACAGTTAGCGGAAGTGACATCACACACCTTTTAACAATAATGCCATCATAGGAAGTGACATCATTTGACCTTTGAATCTGAATCTTCCCAGGAAGTGTTTTCAAATGGTCTAAGTCTGATTGCATCACAATAATTGACATTGCTGAAGTTCCATAATAACTACATGAATATCAGCACAGCAGAAACAAATGTCTATTTTAGGTTTCAACAATATAAGCCTGCTGACATGATTAGCCTGGGGAAAAATACTTATTTCTCTTTCATGAAAACGTATGCATTTGTCTGAAGAGGCTATTGTGCCACAAAACACAGAACAGTATTAGGAACATAAGTTAATTATACATTCAACTATCATGATTTAGTAATTCACCTAGTATATACCGCACCAAGAACTTTATTGATAAGTCATATTGAGTAGGGAAAAAATAATTTTTTTAACTATTATGTCCACATATAGTAATTGATGTAGACCATACATTGGATAGGAACTATGTTATTGGCTTAAATTATTATTTACTGTGAATACACTTTGATTTATGATTATTTGCAAGGCACTATCACACGTGTGATGCACAGAGGTGAACATTTCATTCAAACACATCATTTTTCACATATTCTCAATAACGAAACATGGAATCAATTTTTTATTTAATCAGAAGGGTGAACATTGTGCTGCTGAATTTCTTTATTTAACAAAACCTAAAGTGTAATGTCCTGCCCAAGTGGAAGTGCAAAAGTAGTCAGTGCTCATTAAGACACTGTTTACTTTCTGTTCTTGTAGTAGCAGTCACGGCTGGCATGACTCGCAGGTGGGGGGGGTCGCACGGGGGTTCGTGCGGGGGGGTGGGGGGAGGTGGGACGGGTTTAATTAACATTTTTAAAATCTTACCTTCCCGGGTCCTGCGCCGCCTCAGCTCCTGGCCGGGTCCCGCGTTTTCCTGCTGCTCTCCTGAACAGGAAGCAGCCACAGGCAGCCTCCCTCCCCTCCTCTAAGCCAATCACAACGCTGCAATGGCAGCATTGTGATTGGTGGGGACGGCCCCCAGCCGGCGCCTATGGGAAGGCCATTTTCTCTATGTAGGCTGCATGCAGCCTACATAGAGAAAAGGGAGAGTGCGCATGACTGGTTTGGTCGGCCCCAGAGGGCCGACCAAACAGTCAGGGCCTACAGCATTGGACAAGCCACTCCTCCCCTGTTTTTGAGCAGACCCGGATACCCGCCCGCCCCCAACCAAACCCTTCTGCTTTCTCGCAGTGCGAGAAGCAGAAACATAAAATGGTAGTTTTACAATTTTATGTTTCTGCTTCTCGCACTGCGAGAAAGCAGTGGGGCGACGCTCCTCCGCCCTAATGGAGGAGCCGCCCCTGTGTAGTAGCCACAGGTGACCTTTGAAGGCGGTGGCATAATACTTACTCGAATGGCACTGGATTGTGGCAAGGGAGCAAAGCGAGATTGCTCAACCTCTTCTATGGAGGGATTGGGGGCGTCTCCCCCAAACAATTTTGCAAGCAAATATTTATGCATTTTAAAGCACAATTTCTACAGAATTTTGCTCAAAAGCCATAGGTGCTGAAAGGGCACTCATTAAATTATCAACTCCTTTCATGGTGTGCCAAACTAGTGAAACCTGACTATGAGTGCCCCCATATGTCACAAATACAAAACATGGAATCAAGGACCATTTAGGGGTATGGTCACGTAAGTTAATGAAGATGGTAGGCTTGCTTCCAATTTAATATCTATAAATAAATGTTGCTGAAGAAGTGGGGGCCCTGGAAACAGTGGGGCTTGGGGCATAATTACCACAATGGCTCTTGCTCCCTCTTTTTGTGATGGCCCTAGAAACAATACGTAGACACTTCACATTTGTGGACCAAAATTTCAGCGATAAAGTAAAATTATTTTGCATGGGTATGGTTTTCCAAAATGTCAAATGCACCTGAAATCTATTGAGAAAGTGTTAGACCTGTCAGCCATAGGCTGGTCTTCCCCCAATCCTTTTGCCTGCCTCCTCCATAATTTTCAAATCTTGTTTTTTGGCCTTATGACTCTGTGCACGTTACTACTGCTAACCAGTGCAAAAGTGCATGTGCTCACTCCTTAAAACAGGCTAACATTGGCTTATCCCCAATTGGCATATTTAATTTACTTATAAGTCCCTAGTAAACTTGTACTATATGTACCCAGGGCTTGTAAAATAAATGCTACTAGTGGGCCTGCAGCACTGATTGTGCCACCCCCTTAAGTAGCCCTTTCAAACATGTCTCAGGCCTGCCATTGCGGCCTTGCGAAATAAACCTTTTGCCAGGCCCAAAACCTTCCTTTTTAAAACATTTAAGGCACCCGTAGGATAGGCCCTGGACAGCCCAGAGGGCAGGTGCTGTCTATTTGAAAAGTAGGACATGTACTTTTAAGTTTTACATGTCCTAGTAGTGAAAAATCCTTAAATTTGTTTTTTACTACTGCGAAGCCAGCCTCTCCCATGCAATAACATTGGAGTTACCTTATTATATTTAATAAGTGATAACCTTCAAGTGGGAACAGGTACTCAGTTCATGTTTGGTGTCTTTGGCATTGTAATGGAAAATCCTCTCTATGGTAAAGTCGGATTTTAAATTACAATTTTGAAAATGCCACTTTTAGAAAATTGGCATTTTCCTGCCTGAGCCATTTAGTGACTGCAGCCTGTCTCTGAGTCACATGACTGGTTGTAGTTGGCAGTTGGTCTTTGTGTATTCCTCCTAGACAGCCACACACAATAGAGAGCTTAGGTATGACTGGATGGGCACCACTGGCAGGATGGGAGGGCGGAGCTGTTCAGAACCCTACTTACACTTGCATAGGCTGTGTCCTGTCTCCACACAAAGGGCTGCATACCCCCTGTAGTTATCCTGGAGCCAGGACAGGGGAGGCAGGACACCTGAGCACTTCAAAGGGAATTCTCTAGAAGTTTCTCCCACTTCAGGCACCAGGTATAAATATTGGACCTCACACACCAACTCATCAGTGCACTCCTGGACCTGTTGATACTACAGAAGGACTGTTGTGCTGCTTTGCTGCAGAAGGACTGCCACTATGTTGCTACTCTGCTGCTCAGCTGCCTGCAGCCTTGCTTGCTGAGAAGGAAGATTGGACCTGCACCCTTCATTCCAGGCTGAAGTGACTCCAAGGTTCAGCCAGATGACCTCCTGTTCTGAGCTACAGGGACATACCAAGCTACAGAGGCTCCCTGCAACTGCCAAGTTAACCTGCTGCCTGGCCCTGCAACTGGACCTTCCTGAGCCCTGCTGGCCTCTGTTAGAGTGAGTTCCTGTCCCTTGCTCTGGCTCAGCTGAGCTCTCCTGAAGATTTTGGGCTCTTCTGGGCGTGTTTGAGCCAAGACCTCGCTTCCTGCTCCAGTCACCAATACGAAGTTCTAGCACACCAACTCTTCGCGCTACAGCATTGACCGACGTGGTGACCGCCATAGCGAAGCTCCAGTACCGACTGTCCTCATCGTCGACAGGATCTTCTCGTTACAGCAACGACCGTCTGTGATGCCCGGACGGCTCTTTGCGCTACTTCGGCAGACACCTGCGGCACTCTTCCTGCTCCCTGTGGCCCCTTCCATCGCAAACGGAACTCTTGACGCTGGACTGTGAAGGTAACTTTTCCTGCAAGACTAATCTGGTTTCTGTATCTGACCAGCACTCTATTAGGGTCGGACTGAAGTTGTGGCTTTCTCGGGTCTCGCACAACCAGATAGTCGTGAGTGGTGCTTTGGGCTTTAGTTTTATTGGGCGCAAAAGCACACCTATTTGCTTGTTAACACCACAAGTGCATATTCATCATTTAATTCCATGACTAGTGAGGATAATTACATCAAGATGTATTTAAAACCTAACATGCTTTTGAGCCATGGCTGTTTTGTTTAATTGTAGATACTGCTTTAAACACACTTTAGGAATTTAACGTTGTCAGGTTCAGATATACCAAGTTATGAAGCAGTACCTTCCCTTGCTCTCGTGACAGAGGAGATGCGGATACAATTTAAATGTCCGAGCTTTGTACAAACATTGGCTAACTGGTCCAATAACCAGAACTACCTGGCCCAACATGGTCCTGCACCAGTTGCCTCTCAATCCGGTCACTCACTGGGGATCAGCGGAATTGATGTACATTTTAAACAAATGTCACTGCTCATGAAATCAAAATGGCTTCCCTTTGCATCCCTGCTTGTCAACACATGCTGGTAAAGCCTGAGCATTGTTTCGTTCAGTGCTGTTGCAAACTGGTCTCATTGCAGTCATCCCGTTCATTTCATAGAGTAGCTAAATGGTGCCTTAGATCGTCCCTGACAACCATGTGCAAAAATGACAGATGCGCTAAGAATGGTGGTTTATCGCAGGAAGGTACAACCGCTAACACAATAGTAGAAATGAATGGCTTCATGCCTCCTCTTACAATGTAAGTGATGTGTTTACATGGTCCGTTAAAAATACTAGTATATCCTTATTGGGTCGGTAAGTGTGGGAACTTATGAGATAACATTAGTTACAGACTATTATATGCCATATTCACTGTCGCAGTTTGCACTAAGTGTCTAATGCTACTCAAACTGCAGTTCATCCCAGTGACTAACGATTGTTTTTTATTTTTTAATGCATTTCAGGGCCAGACACTTAGCTGTTTTTTCATGGTGATGGCTCACATTGTGATGGTTAAGGGTTTCATTAATTTTTATGTTTGTCTTAGGGCCTGATTTAGATCTCGGCCGATGGGTAACTCCATCACAACGCAACAGTGACGGATATCCCGTCCACCGTAATATAAATCATATTATATCCTATGTGATTTATATTACAGCTGACGGAATATCCATCACTGTTGTGACGGAGTAACCCATCCGCCGAGATCTAAATCAAGCCCGTAGTCTTTTTCACATGTGAAACTTTGACATAAAAAATGAAGAATGTTTGACATAAATCACAGTGACATGGGTAAATAAACAAGTACAGGTTTAAGAACAGGCATGGAAGCTGAAGATCTGTGTTAAATGGCATGAACAAATTATTATTGAAGGTGTCTACGAAAAACCAGTGAGACAAGTGATTGAGTTTGGCTCTTCAAGCCCAGACACTCAGAGGCACTAGCTTGTTGACAAATCCTATTACTGCCGATTGGTCTTTCCATTCCATTTATTCCATTCCAGGCTCGGCCATGGCCTCTCTGAGATGGCAACTTATCTGGAGGAGGGATTGCTTGGCTCAAATTATGGACCCTGCACCAGCCCTAATAGAAGTTAAGGATAATGAATGTCTAGGAAATATCTTAATGGTCCAACGGACCCGTCCATGCTTGACTGACAGCGACATGCTGTCTTTCCGCTGCTCTCACTGCAACAACCTATCAGGAAACCTCCTGGTTGCCCAACAGCTATGTCCCTGCATGAAACGTGAATAGTAAAGCCTCTGATTGGCCAACAGGCCCATCAATGCCTTCAACGTGACTAGCTAGACCCTGCAGTCAACAGTCTCCCTTTCATTAAAGGCCCTGATTGGCTAGCAGCCCTGTCTGTACATGAGATTACCTGTGTAGGCCCCCGAAGTCGTAATTTTAGCAGATCACCTGATTGTCCATAGAGATCATACGTGCCTTAATGTGACTGACTAGGCCCAACACTGGAGCAGCCTTTCAGAGGCACCTGACTGTCGGCCACTCTGGGGCACCTACAATCCCTTCCCCTCCAAACCTTAACATTAGCCGCTTTTCTAGGTACAGCAGCCACTCGCTGCCAAACTCATTTGTCCTGCCTGGCACTGCCGGCGCGCCTGCGGGCTGAATGGACCTATTTTTCCATTTTAATTGGCATTTTAATGCCGCCTCTTGCGCGCTCTGCACAGCTAGACATGCACTCCGAACTTGCCAATTTGTTTACGAAACTAGCAGAGGGTGGCCAATTTTGGAGCTTTCAGCAAGAAAATATTTCATAAACCTTGACTTTGCCTCTACTGTAAACCCTCAGACTAGCAACATTGTAAACCTGCATCCCTGATGTCTAAAACTGATCATTTGTAGCGCATCAACATGGCATTAACATGTCACTGTAATATGTTATGTGTAGCGTATTGCCAGCCTGGCTTCCTGCTAATGATCACGCCACACAGGAATCTTAGTATTACAAGTCTTTATTCTGCCACATGTAACTGCGAACTCAACATTCTAAAACAAGGTTTCCTGAAATTGCTCTGACACCTACGTCACAGCTCTACGGTGCCCGTTAGGAGCCAAAAGAGTTCCGCTATAAAGTATTGCAAGACACTACAGTATGAGACACTGAAAGTAGGGGAACATGTCATTAAAATGCCACCATTTATGTGTTTTCTTAAAATCCAAAAGTTAATGTAAAAATGTATGGAACTGTATCAGTAACCTTTACAAAAAAAAACAATAAATAAATGTTTCTCTGCATGCCAGCGGTGATGGATCACAAAAAGAGTCTTAATTCGCCTCTTCACAACAATATGTCTTCATCCGCTGGACCACAAAGTTTGCATGCAAATTCTCCAGAAGCTCTGCCTCACCTTCCCGACTAGATGCTTCCATGTTGCATCCCTGATGGATACTTTTGCAGAGTCCCAAAATTCTAGAATTGACCAGAATCCAGATAACGTCTGCCTTGCTTGTCCTACCCTGGCAGAGTTAGTTCAGTTTTAACAATGAGGAGCGAGTCCCAGTTTCACCTCAGATTAGTGGGCTACTGTATAGAGACATTGTAAAAAGTTTGATGTCATGGCAAGAGACCCTGCATTTAAGGCTAATCTCATGAGGATGAGCAACATCTGAGTAAGGTGGTACTAAAAAGAAAACATCTACAAAAAGCCAGACATAAAGACAAAATGGCTAACTAATCAAGTCCAACCACAACAGTTCTATTATCCTAACCACATGCATGTTGGCTTGGTCTGCACACTAGGAGAGGGTGAGCTGTTGTGGTGATGTTTCACTATACGGGTGACACACCAGAGGCGGATATTTCAACCCGCTTATATTGTTAAGTTAGCTGCAGGCTCCCAGATTCACTATCTGCTTGGCCATCTTTCTTCTAACTCTCCCCATGTGTATATTTCTGTTTATCTCCGTATCTTGTCAGTCCATCTAATTTTATTTCCTGCCTTTTTGCCTACATTCCTCTTGCTGTCTTCCATCAACAATGATACACCAACATGACTCTGCTTTTTCTGCCTCCTAAGAACATTCTTCTAGTTTTGCTTAGGCTGAGGGGCCAATCAAAGACGAGTCTCAGTGCCATATCTTTTTGCACATGGATCTTGACAGATCAGAATCCAGATTAAGTCTTGATATGACACCCACAGGCCAAACATACTTCTGAGGGCAAAATTAGTACTGCTTGCCCAACTAACTAACTAAACAGTGCATTTCATATACCCTCCTGAACCCAGTATGAACCTTTCTCCCATCTGAATCAAGCTTTCAGAAGGGTCAAACATATGCAAACAAAGAATTCACACAGTATCACAAAATGGCTGCCATCAATTTAATAAAATAAAGGAACAAAGGTTGTAGCTTTGTTTCCCCATTCAGTGCTGCTCGCTGCTCTCCCATAAATGTTCTTGAATGAAGGCCATTAGACCCATGCAAACCTCCAGATCTTTCTAAGCTTTGGCTCAAACGTTGCTCCACCCTACTAACACGCATCATCCTATGATAGTGAGTTTTAATGCTAGTGTCTAACGATTGCGGTGAAAGCCCAGTCCAACTTACCTTCATGTGGGCGCTCATGCTCATCGGATTGAGGGTTGCAGGGCAGGGACATCATACCATACAGTGCTTAGGAGTAAGAATACCTCATTGCTTCCCAGCTATCTTTTCACTACACAATTACAGCTACATATATACATGTGATGCACATGTCTAAAGAGTTACAGGGCTGAATCTTTATACCGTGATCGAGTGATTGTCTGTTCCCCACACTATGGTGCCCCTTTGGACCAATGCCTTTGCTTATCTGAGTGGTTGACTGGCATACATAACATTTTATGATCCAAACATGCAGGGTGGGAGGAGCATGATTTTGTGTCACACACCACTGTGGTGTCCATATTATCCACCCTACCTGAGGTTTCTCTCTGGGTCCTTCTTTCTCATATTCGTTGCAGTTTCATACCCGAGGACGTACAAGTAGTTTTCCGATGAGCCGCATCATGCTGTACTTTGATCCCTTGTGGAGTGAGGCACTAAACAAGCAATGCGTTCAATAATAAATATAGCGCCTTGTGTTTCAGCACAGGGTGGGAAATCTTATACAGGTTTTGTTATGTGTATTTGAATAGTGCACTATCACCCCAGACGACATTCTGGGGCTTCGCAGGTGTGTGAGTCTAGTCCCAGGGTGGCGGGGCTTGCTCGAAGAGCCAGGTCTTTAGCTTCTTGCGGAATTCAAGAAGAGAGGAGAAAGTTGTGCAGATTCGCCTTTCAGTCTCACGGCTCTTCCCCTCCTTCCCCAAACACCAGCTTCAGGGACTTAGACAGCTCTACTGAAAGGCTGCAATTACACTCCCCGTCTGCTCCAAAGGCTGCTATTGCTTGTTTTGTTTGTTCAGTTCTCCTCCCTTGCTTCCCAGCCTCTAGGCAAAAGACTTCTTTTACTTTTCTCCTTTTAACTGATTACTTTTATTTTCAGCTCTCTTCCTGCACATACTCGAACAAGTGATTTGCTTCAGTTTGTGCAAAGATGCGGTTCCAGTAAACAATGCTTGCTGGGAGTTTTGGACTCATGTTATGGTAGAGGGCAGGGCCATGGGTTTGCAGGAAGGTGTTTGAGTTCAATTATTGTTTCTTGCTGTCACCAGTGGCAGCTCCTTCGCTATGGCAGGGGTGCGGCGTCCCGCCTGCCAGCCAGGGCCGGACTGGGAACCACAACCGGCCCTGGCAAAGTGCTCGGCCGCCCCCCCCCCCCCGGGGGGTTGGGGGTGCCGCCGAGCTCTTTGCCAGGGCTGGTTTTCGACCGATTTTGTTACAGGGCCGATTTTGCAGCTATGCTGCAAAAACGGCCCTGTAACAAAAACGGCCCCCAGGGGCCCAAAACCGGCCCCCACCCGAGCGGCGCACCGGGGGATTGCCCGGTGCCCGCTACGGCCAGTCCGGCCCTGCAAAACTTGAAAGATAAAACGATAATAAAGCATGTTTATTATCGTTTTATTTTTCTCCATACCGTGGAGTCTAGGGGGCGGGGACATGGTGATGACAGGCACAGGGAGAGTGGTAGGTGTACTGTTGTCAGTGCGCATGACGGTTTGGCCGACCGTCTCTTAAAGGCCACACCGTCATGCGCACTGAAGCTGTCTCCAACCCGAGCTGCGTTGCAGGGTTGGAGACAGCAGGCACAGGCTACCAGTCTCCCTGGGAGTGCAAATCGAGGGTTCTCAGGCCAATCCTGACGCTGCTCTCATGCTGTGAGAGCAGCATCAGGATTGGCCGCAGGGCAGTCTGGGAGCCTGTGCCTGCAGTGGAGCCAGAAGTGCGGCGATGCGGCGAGATTCAGGTAAGGTTTTTTTTTTTTTTGTCCTCCCCTACCCCTGCCCGCCACTTTGCCCCGACACCAGCCATGACTGGCTGTTACACTGTGTGATCTTTGGCAACATGTTTTTTCTTTATAGTTTTTCCTAGCACTCACACCACCTGTAAAAGCCTCTGAGCCCTTCCTCACTAAGTTCTTTTCAATGCTCTAACATAAAGCCCCTGCTCCCATCATTCTATCGACAATATTCCACTTCTCGATCTAAAATCCTTCTCTTATCTTCAGATGTTTACTGTGAACTTCAGCCTCTTCAGACTGGTCTGTCAAGGTTATCCTCATATGGACATGTGGAGAAAGGAGGGGTCAATGAGAACTCCATTGGCATTATGATGATTTCAGAATTGGGATGGAGTTTTAAACACATAACATAACACGTCGATTTGTAAAGTGCCCATTCACCCCTTGGGGCACCTTGGTGCTGAATAACAGGTGTTTATTGTTACATAACTCAATGGTACTCATTATATCAACCTCGGAAGGATGGAAGGCTGAGTGGGCCTGCTGGGATTTGAATCTATGGCATGAGGTCAAACTCAGTTTTCTGGAGTGGATGCATTAGTCCACTGAATCATCAGAAACCTAACCAAAACTATGAAAGAACCATAGCGGTCAGTGACCCAAGGCTGTCAGTGAAACACAACTCTCAGAGAAGCATAGCTATCAGTGAATCATGACACTCATTGAACTAAGGCTAACAATGATTCAACCACTGATTTCGAAGAAATATAGCTGTTGATGAACCATTGCTCTTAGTGATCCACAACTATCAGTCAATCATAGCTCTCAATGAACCATAAGTGTCACTGATCCAACCCTAGCTCTCAGTGAATCATAGTTCCCATTGAATGTAGCTCTCATGAACCATTTCTTTTAATAAACCAAAGATTACATTGATCCACCTATAGCTTTCCATGAAACATAGCTCTGAAGGATTTAAAAATCTCAATAAACTATATCTCTCAATGACGCATAACTCTCAATACACCAAAGCTTTTAACACACCCTAGCTCTCAACGAACGATAGGGCTAATTTGAAGAAACATAGCTTAGGTCTTGACAAACCATTGCTCTTAATGGATCATAGCTTTCATTAACCAATTAATCAATTATTTAAATGAACTATACCTATCACTAAATCATAGCGTTCACTAAATCATATCTTTAAATGATCCATTGCTCTGAATGGGCCACATGTCTCAATGAATCACCCGTAGTTCTCAATGAACGATAGTTCTCATTGAAACAATCTCAGAGACATACAGCTCCTGATGAACTGTTGCTCTCAGTGGACCACAGCTGTCAATTATCCGATTATAGCTCTCGGTGAAGCAAGGTTCTCAATGTATTAGGTTTGCACTAAAATGGTAAACTAAGCCAACAGGGGCAATGGTAAGATTCAAACCTCCCTGAACTCATTGACAACCGTGCAAGGGATACTTATGCTGGTCAGGAGAAGGCTGGGAGCAAGGGGCATCGTACAAGAGAGAGAAACAGAGACACTGGTTATCTTCACTCTTGCGGTTCTTACATTCGGGCTCAGCCCACACTGTAGAGGCAATGATAACTACAATAAGAAGTAACTCTTTTAGTATTTTGCCATTTGCATTCTAATTCAATATTTCCTATATGACATATGACAGACCTTGGGACAATCTCTCTGTAACTGACTATCTATGGTTAATGAAGACTCTGTGACTTCCTGTGCTGAAAGATCAATAAAACCCGTATAACAAAATAAACTGAACTGTAATATTCAGCTCCATATTGAAACCTACCTTCAGTGATTTGTAAATTAAGCCTGTGATCGGAATGATTCTCAATGTTCATCTTATAAGTTAATCAATACACATTAGTGTTATGATTTAACTCTTAATATTATAATATACGTTCACTTCCCCACCACTCGCAATACCGTAATACCATACAAGACTCAAAAGTATTATAAACAGATTCTGTACACATTGAGGATTCCTCTTGCTACTCTTGTGAAATAATAAGTGAACCAGAGTTTGTAATCCTTGAAAGGATGACTCCAATACTAGTGTTCAAATCAAAGTCTAAATCCTTGATTCTTATCCCAGAATTCTTCTCTGTATTCAATAAGTCTTGGATAACTAAAGGTGACTAATTCCATCTCATAGAATTAAGGTTCCAGTTGAAACAACTAAGCAACTCAAATGCCTAGCAAGGAATGCTCTGAAACACAAGAAATTTAAACTCAGTGAATCCAAGATGGCCACCACTATTGTAAACGTCGGGTGAGTCCTTTGATGCTCCATGATATGTAACTTGTCTTGACTCCACTTGTGCGTTTCGCGTAGTGCAAGTGTCACAGCCACAAAGCGCCACACCGAGCAACACTCATAATCTGTGCACACCTCTGACCTCCTCTACAGCAGAAGACTTGAGCACCTATGAAGTTTGGAGGCGCGTGTCTCCATGCCCGCCAGGCATTCATAGGTGAGCTTGAGCCTCGGATTATGAAACAGTGAACCATAGCTCTCACTAAGCTATAGTCTTCAATAAATCACAGATCTTAATGAATCACTTCTCTTAATGTGTGTATCAGTGTGGGGTTTTTAGTATTGACAGGAATAATGGCGCTCAAGCTAATTCGCGCTGAGTTTATGTTATACTAGGAGTGTGAACGGTGCAAACCAGGTCAGGGGATATGCCCTAAAACCCCCGTGATGGTATGGATAGAAATCCACACAAATGAAGTAGGTACAGTCCCGGGCACACGTAATGAGGATATAATATCAGGAGAAATGTCTCATACTGCAGAAATGTAGAGGGTCTACACCAGAATGATAATCATAGGTGTTTAATATAGTAACAGAGCATAAGCAACCAGCCAAAACAAAAGCAACCAGCCGACACGTGTTTCGTCACAAAGGGTAGTAACCCGTGACTCTTCAGGGCTGGGGAAGATACAAAACATAAAATAAACTGACAAGAAAGCAAACAGACGATGTATAGGCCGAAATTAAAAATCATAAATACAAGTGGAAACCTGGTTACATAACTTACACACAAAATGACAATGAAAGATCTTTGCAACAAAATCAATAGGTCGAGCTGTGAATGTGTAGAGGAAGAAAATAAATGGAATTGCAGACCAAGAGGCGAAATAATCAGTACATGGTGAATGAGAAGCGACACAAGCCAATGTGATAAAATTGAAAAGGCAGCCTGTAAAGATAACAATCATGCACTAGGCGGAACGTGTTGGAAATACATGCAATGGAGGGCGCCCAGTCATGGCAACGAGCAGGTTCTAAAAGCGGCTGTAAACGCAAAATCAGTGTTGGTGAAAGGTACTCAGGCAGAAGACCAACTAGATAAACAAGGACTCCTAAATAGAGGATAGGTCACCCAGGGTTAAAAGGAGGACCTCTGGTACACAAAAGGTAAGACAAAACCGCATAGTGAACGAAATGGTGATCACGAGCAAGCTCCATAGTGAGCTGGACGAGTGCGACTGAAAGACATGCAGAGAAAGCGAAAGAACGATAAAGACACAGCCTAGTAGGTGGCTCTGGAGGGAATAGACGGCTGCCCTAACTGTGTGCTACTAGTAGGTAAAAGAAAAAAGGGGGGGAAAAAAAGGGGTAGAGACAAATACCTGAAAGGCGGTGCCAACAAGGTGGATTCTATGGAGAGGAAAAGGAAAAACGGTAAGGGAAAGGGTGAGCTGGAAAAGGAAAAGATACGTACAGGAAACTGAAGTGAAACCTTACCAAGTGACCGTTCAAGAATCCAAAACGGCAATGAAGAGCAGTGCGAACCACGGTAGGTGGACTACTGCCAAATGTAAGGAAAGGAAGACGGATATCGCCGGGCGGCGGATAAGCCAATGAGGACTATTGACCTGAGAGAAAACGGAAATTGGGAATGAAGTGAAGTGCCAAGGGTGGGAGGGATAGGGGGAAGGGGAAAGACGAAAACACTAGAGTATCGAGGTGAAGAAGGCTTACCTTCAGAAAGGTTGATGCAGTCTGTGGCGACGAAATTGACCAAGTGCTAAGTAGCACAGGGGGAATATAGAATTAGGCGTGCCAGGTCAGTAGTCCAGGACGGCAACGGCGGATGCGCCGGAGTACAGGAAACTAGATAGTGAGAGAGGGGAGAAAAGGTGTAAGCAGATACACCAGGGATAGTGAGCTGACAAAGGTCGGCTCGTGTGGAGGGGACTGAGTCGCTTACCTGGGAGAAGTGTTGTTCAGGAAGGAAAATGGCCGGAAGAGGAGGGGCGGAGGCGGGGTTATAAAGGCAAGGTGGAGAAAGACTAGACCGCAGAAGGACAAAAGCAGAGGTGGGCTACACAGGACGCCATGTATAGAGTGTACAGGTGTAGGAATTGGTGCTGTAAGAGGGTGTACGCCCCAAGTTGAAAGCAGAAAAAAAGGAAAAAGAAAATAACATAGACTGAAATAAAGAAAGAAAAAGGGAACAAACGTACATAAGATATAGACAAACCGATAGATGGAGGATGTTGAAAGGAGAGATGAAGGAGAAAATAGATGCAACATCTGAGAAAATGTTGTCTAACTCCTGTGATATGGAGTGCATGTCAGATGCTCGAAACAGAGATGTTAAGACCTGGAGGGAAAAACAGAAAAGTAGTATACCATAATAAATATATGCTCTCTGGATTACACGCATATACCAAAACTTCATGAGTAACACTGTGAGAGAAATACTCGCATGAAGCTTAGCCTAAAGCTAACAAACCAAGTTACATGAGAAATAATTAAGGTGACCATAGTGGGCGCCGCTGTGACATGACGTTCACCCGAATAGTAAAGCGAAGTGACATTATACCAAAAGTAGTGACATAATAACAACAATAGTGGGTGAGAATCGCACAAGGTGACTAAAAACTCAAAACTCTATAATCTAATTAACAGATAGCTGTGAGATTCACGAAAATGTCTGGTTCATCAAATATTCCAACTGGAATAATGAGGTTCATGGTTCATGGAGTAGTCAGTAACCAGTGATTAATCCCCTAAAAATAATGAAGCTCATGATCCGTGTTTAATCCATGTTGCACCGTCTGAAGGCGCATAATCCATGTTGCTTCCAGACGTCTGAGCCTCAGTTCTCTGTTGCCTCCTCTGGCGTTAGTGGCAGCCACATCAAATCCGAAGAACGAGAGGCGTTTTGGAGGCTTGCGTGGGACAAGTGGCTGCGTGGACTGCCATGGGGTATCTGGAATCCTGGCGTTGGAGTGCTCTGATGTGTTCACCAATGCGTTCCTTCAATGGTCTGATGGTGCTTCCTACATACCATAGTTTACAGGTGCACTCTAGAATGTATATCACAAATTTAGTGTTACAATTGATGTTGCAATTGATCAGGTATTTCTTCTTGTTGATTGCTGTGAGATTTTTGATGCCATTCTGGGCAAATCTGCAGACACCACAACAACCACATTTAAAGAAACCCAGTGTGTGTGTTTTGAGCCATGATTGGCTACTGTGAGGACGAGGTACAGTAGGACTGAGTCTCGTTTTAAGAGTTCTACCACGTCTATAGGTGATCCGAGGTCTCGTGGTGATTACATCTTTAAGCGTAACATCTGCTAGTAGTACACCCCAATGTTTATTAAGACTCCTTTTTATGGCTAGACCCATGTCACTAAAATCGGTAATCAATCTAACTGGTTGATCCTGTTTGGTAACTGTGTTTTTGTCACATAAAGTTTCATGTCTCTCTAACTTTTGGATTCTTTTCTCAGCTTTATTTATGGTATGTGCATCATAACCTCTAGCCTTGAACCTAGATTTCATGTTGGAGATGCATTTCTGGAATTCTGGTTCCTCACTGCAGTTCCTTCTGGCTCTAACGAATTCACCGTAGGGTATCCCTTGAAGTTGATTAGAGGGGTGGGAACTTTCTGCATGCAGGATGGCATTGCATGACGTCTCTTTCCTATATAGTCGACTATGTAGTGTGTTAGACTTGATGTAGAGTTCCACATCGAGAAATGTGATGCTCGACTTGCTACAGACATTCGTGAACCTCATGTTCATGTCATTGGAGTTAAGGTAAGTGAAAAACTCTTCTAGTTTGTCTTGGGACCCTGACCATAGCAAAAGGCAGTCATCTATGTAGCGTCCCCAATAGATTATGCAGTCAACCCATGGAACTCTACATCAAGTCTAACACACTACATAGTCGACTATATAGGAAAGAGACGTCATGCAATGCCATCCTGCATGCAGAAAGTTCCCACCCCTCTAATCAACTTCAAGGGATACCCTACGGTGAATTCGTTAGAGCCAGAAGGAACTGCAGTGAGGAACCAGAATTCCAGAAATGCATCTCCAACATGAAATCTAGGTTCAAGGCTAGAGGTTATGATGCACATACCATAAATAAAGCTGAGAAAAGAATCCAAAAGTTAGAGAGACATGAAACTTTATGTGACAAAAACACAGTTACCAAACAGGATCAACCAGTTAGATTGATTACCGATTTTAGTGACATGGGTCTAGCCATAAAAAGGAGTCTTAATAAACATTGGGGTGTACTACTAGCAGATGTTACGCTTAAAGATGTAATCACCACGAGACCTCGGATCACCTATAGACGTGGTAGAACTCTTAAAACGAGACTCAGTCCTACTGTACCTCGTCCTCACAGTAGCCAATCATGGCTCAAAACACACACACTGGGTTTCTTTAAATGTGGTTGTTGTGGTGTCTGCAGATTTGCCCAGAATGGCATCAAAAATCTCACAGCAATCAACAAGAAGAAATACCTGATCAATTGCAACATCAATTGTAACACTAAATTTGTGATATACATTCTAGAGTGCACCTGTAAACTATGGTATGTAGGAAGCACCATCAGACCATTGAAGGAACGCATTGGTGAACACATCAGAGCACTCCAACGCCAGGATTCCAGATACCCCATGGCAGTCCACGCAGCCACTTGTCCCACGCAAGCCTCCAAAAACGCCTCTCGTTCTTCGGATTTGATGTGGCTGCCACTAACGCCAGAGGAGGCAACAGAGAACTGAGGCTCAGACGTCTGGAAGCAACATGGATTATGCGCCTTCAGACGGTGCAACATGGATTAAACACGGATCATGAGCTTCATTATTTTTTAGGGATTAATCACTGGTTACTGACTACTCCATGAACCATGAACCTCATTATTCCAGTTGGAATATTTGATGAACCAGACATTTTCGTGAATCTCACAGCTATCTGTTAATTAGATTATAGAGTTTTGAGTTTTTAGTCACCTTGTGCGATTCTCACCCACTATTGTTGTTATTATGTCACTACTTTTGGTATAATGTCACTTCGCTTTACTATTCGGGTGAACGTCATGTCACAGCGGCGCCCACTATTGTCACCTTAATTATTTCTTATGTAACTTGGTCTTTAGCTTTAGGCTAAGCTTCATGCGAGTATTTCTCTCACAGTGTCACTCATGAAGTTTTGGTATATGCGTGTAATCCAGAGAGCATATATTTATTATGGTATACTACTTTTCTGTTTTTCCCTCCAGGTCTTAACATCTCTGTTTCGAGCATCTGACATGCACTCCATATCACAGGAGTTAGACAACATTTTCTCAGATGTTGCATCTATTTTCTCCTTCATCTCTCCTTTCAACATCCTCCATCTATCGGTTTGTCTATATCTTATGTACTTTTGTTCCCTTTTTCTTTCTTTATTTCAGTCTATGTTATTTTCTTTTTCCTTTTTTTCTGCTTTCAACTTGGGGCGTACACCCCTCTTACAGCACCAATTCCTACACCTGTACACTCTATACATGGCGTCCTGTGTAGCCCACCTCTGCTTTTGTCCTTCTGCGGTCTAGTCTTTCTCCACCTTGCCTTTATAACCCCGCCTCCGCCCCTCCTCTTCCGGCCATTTTCCTTCCTGAACAACACTTCTCCCAGGCAAGCGACTCAGTCCCCTCCACACGAGCCGACCTTTGTCAGCTCACTATCCCTGGTGTATCTGCTTACACCTTTTCTCCCCCTCTCTCACTATCTAGTTTCCTGTACTCCGGCGCATCCGCCGTTGCCGTCCTGGACTACTGACCTGGCACGCCTAATTCTATATTCCCCCCTGTGCTACTTAGCACTTGGTCAATTTCGTCGCCACAGACTGCATCAACCTTTCTGAAGGTAAGCCTTCTTCACCTCGATACTCTAGTGTTTTCGTCTCTTCCCCTTCCCCCTATCCCTCCCACCCTTGGCACTTCACTTCATTCCCAATTTCCGTTTTCTCTCAGGTCAATAGTCCTCATTGGCTTATCCGCCGCCCGGCGATATCCGTCTTCCTTTCCTTACATTTGGCAGTAGTCCACCTACCGTGGTTCGCACTGCTCTTCATTGCCGTTTTGGATTCTTGAACGGTCACTTGGTAAGGTTTCACTTCAGTTTCCCTGTACGTATCTTTTCCTTTTCCAGCTCACCCCTTTCCCTTACCGTTTTTCCTTTTCCTCTCCATAGAATCCACCTTGTTGGCACCGCCTTTCAGGTATTTGTCTCTACCCCTTTTTTTCCCCCCTTTTTCTTTTACCTACTAGTAGCACACACTTAGGGCAGCCGTCTATTCCCTCCAGAGCCACCTACTAGGCTGTGTCTTTATCGTTCTTTCGCTTTCTCTGCATGTCTTTCAGTCGCACTCGTCCAGCTCACTATGGAGCTTGCTCGTGATCACCATTTCGTTCACTATGCGGTTTTGTCTTACCTTTTGTGTACCAGAGGTCCTCCTTTTAACCCTGGGTGACCTATCCTCTATTTAGGAGTCCTTGTTTATCTAGTTGGTCTTCTGCCTGAGTACCTTTCACCAACACTGATTTTGCGTTTACAGCCGCTTTTAGAACCTGCTCGTTGCCATGACTGGGCGCCCTCCATTGCATGTATTTCCAACACGTTCCGCCTAGTGCATGATTGTTATCTTTACAGGCTGCCTTTTCAATTTTATCACATTGGCTTGTGTCGCTTCTCATTCACCATGTACTGATTATTTCGCCTCTTGGTCTGCAATTCCATTTATTTTCTTCCTCTACACATTCACAGCTCGACCTATTGATTTTGTTGCAAAGATCTTTCATTGTCATTTTGTGTGTAAGTTATGTAACCAGGTTTCCACTTGTATTTATGATTTTTAATTTCGGCCTATACATCGTCTGTTTGCTTTCTTGTCAGTTTATTTTATGTTTTGTATCTTCCCCAGCCCTGAAGAGTCACGGGTTACTACCCTTTGTGACGAAACACGTGTCGGCTGGTTGCTTTTGTTTTGGCTGGTTGCTTATGCTCTGTTACTATATTAAACACCTATGATTATCATTCTGGTGTAGACCCTCTACATTTCTGCAGTATGAGACATTTCTCCTGATATTATATCCTCATTACGTGTGCCCGGGACTGTACCCACTTCTCTTAATGACTCATCCATAGTTCTTTATAAACTATAGCTCTCAGTGAATGACAGACCTCACTGGTCGAACCAGAGCTTTAAAATAAACCATGGATATCAATGAACCATTACTATCAATATACCATAGCCCTCAATTAACCATACCTCTCAATGAACCATTACTATCAATGGACCGTAGACCTCAATTAACCATACCTCTCAATGAACCATTACTATCAATGGACCGTAGACCTCAATTAACCATACCTCTCAATGAACCATTACTATCAATGGACAGTAGACCTCAATTAACCATACCTCTCAATGAACCATTACTATCAATGGACCGTAGACCTCAATTAACCATACCTCTCAATGAACCATTACTATCAATGGACAGTAGACCTCAATTAACCATACCTCTCAATGAACCATTACTATCAATGGACCTTAGACCTCAATTAACCATACCTCTCAATGAACCATTACTATCAATGGACCATAGACCTCAATTAACCATACCTCTCAATTAACCATTACTATCAATGGACCATAGACCTCAATTAACCATACCTCTCAATGAACCATTACTATCAATGGACCATAGCCCTCAATTAACCAGACCTCTCAATGAACCATTACTATCAATGGACCATAGCCCTCAATTAACCATACCTCTCAATGAGCCATTACTATCAATGGACCATAGACCTATATTAACCATACCTCTCAATGAACCATTACTATCAATGGACCATAGCCCTCAATTAACCATACTTCTCAATGAACCATTGATCTCAATGAGCCATTGCTCTCAGTGTACCATAGCTGTCAATCAACCAATATTAGCTCTCAATAAACCACTCATCTCATTGAACCACAGCTTTCAGTTAACCACATCAATCAATGATCCATTGCTCCAAGTAGTCCACATATCTCACTGACCATATCTCTCAGTGAACCTGCAAAACAGCTAAAACAACCAATGGTCCCAAAGCAGCACATCTCCTCTTGAACCGTATTGCTCAGTTAGCCAACAGCTACTTTCAATAAACCATAACTCTGAATCACATCTTTCAATTGGCCATAGGTTTCAGTAAGCCACCCATGGTGTAACCCATAACAACAAGGGTACCACATTGATTTAATTCATATATTGCGTGTCCTACAATGTGGGAACAGCACCATTAAGGGTAGTAGGTCCTTAGTCAATACTTCATGAATCACTACATCACAAAGGTAAGTGAATAAATATTAGTAAATGTGCATCTATATATAATATTAATTAAGCAAAATATAACTTTTATACTATGAAACATAAGTAAGAAAGCATATTAGATTTTATTTACTTTAAAAATAGTTGTTTTTAAAATAATAAACAACATAAAAAACATTATGATATAACAAATGTTTATAATTTAGTGGATGAAGGTCAAGAGGCAATAGTTTACACCCAATACAAAAAAATATTTTTATATGAAAAATATTAATACAAATAAAACCATATTATTGGTAATTGCATATTGTTTTTAAATGCTCAGCATCACTACATTTTAATGTTACTGTTTGAAACATAAATATATGATGGTGTGGATTGCCGGGGGCTGTCTTATTTCCTAGAAATGTTGCCCTTATTTTGAGAGTTGTCAGGAAGTTGTTAAGGGTATGATAGGCTTTACCCACTGTTGCAGTAAAGGAGTGGTACCATTCATCTCTTGATTTATTTGTCTTTGTTTCTTCCACTAAAAAATTTCACAAAGGTTTTTAGTATGCCGGTGGTCTTCTATGACCAGATCTGTTTAGCCACCTTATAGCCACCCTCAAAGTAGTTGAAGGGAGCGCGCCGTTCTTTCTTAGTGTAAAACTCCTCCTGAATTAGGTGTGCACATTGGTTTGCTTTGGGGTGGGGCTAATGGAATGGACATTAACTTTTTGAATATGTGCTATAGCTAACTGTATCCTTGGACAAGGATGCTTTTTTGTATTTCATGATGCATTGATTAAGATAAATGAAAAAATACAATCTAATTCGGAACAAAGAGGACATATTTTTGTTGCTTGGAGCATTGGTAGTTTGAAATGAATTATGATTTCAGTTGAATGTATTTTCTCATTTTTTGAGGGAAATTATTATTCAAAATTCTAAGCTGTTAATTGTCATGGAGTAGAAGGGTTACTTTTTGTACAGTGTATTTGAGCTATCGGGAAATATTTAAAGAATAACATGTACTGGGCTTGATTTGAGGTTCTTTGTCAAGGTGCCATTTCCTATTGATTGTGAGTTTCCCATTTTGGATACCTTGCAGTTAACTTGCTTGGTGGCGAGACATATTAATACAGCACGGTTTGAGAATAGCACCAGTAATTTCTGGGGATGTGAAGGCCACAGTTTCAACAGTTGTTCTAAATTCAGATTCTGCAGCCTGTTGGTGATTCCAGTCTGTGTGGTTGTGGTTGATTGCTTTCATAACAATAGCAGCCTCTATAGTGCCCTGTCTCTACACTTTGATGCATAGTAATTTACACATGTAAACTGTAATTTACTATCTATTCTACGTTTTCCGGAACAGATATTTCCCTCATAAGAAAGAACATGATTCCCATATCAATATTGCATATAATTAGCTTCCTTTTCTTTATGAAGTTAAGTCTGTAGGAATACTGATTTATCTTTAAAAATGTAGGTTTTATAATTAGAGGAGGTGTTTGAATGTTAAGTAACCTATTGTATGTTATTTACTTTTTCACATACTGGTCGTCAATGATTTTTGGGTTTTATGAAAGTTTCTGTTGGATAATATCGACGGCATTTATATTTGTTATCAGTATTATGTTCTAAGTTGTTTATTTACATTTATTATTTGTTTATTACTTTGTTTGTAGCATTACTTGTTTAGTATATGTGGCTTACTCTATGTTAGGATGTTAATGGAACTTGTGGTCTTACAAGGGTTACTGTGACTCTTGCTAAATCCTCTCAGTTATTTGTTCTTATCAAAGGTGAACTTTATTTTCGGAGATCATTTCGGATATTCATTCATTTAATGAGTAGATTTTTTTAGATTCTTGTGAAAAGTTTAAACATTTTGTGAAGGAATTCGTTTCTGGCTGTTTTTGAAAAACTTATTTCAGTGAAATACTTATTTAGAAATAATATTTTTAAAATTCTATGTGAAGACCATTTTTATTCTACTTCCAGTAGCATTTTTAAATGCATTAAAAAATCGAATTATTGGACATTTTTAAGCATTTGTAACATTTTATAATATTCCTATTTATTAAAAACAGCTAAAAATTTTGTTTAAAAACTATGTGAAAGGCAATGTAGTTTCGATTAATTGAGAACAATAAAAAAGCTAAAATGACGTAGTTGTTGACAATGTAGCAGTGTTGATGTAGGCATAGATTTATCTAGTTGCACTCTATTTGGTAACGTGTAACCTCAAACCATAGCTCTCACTGAATCACAGCTCTCAATGAACCATATCCCCAAGTAAATAACAGCTCCCAGTAAGCCATAGCTCTCCATGAACTATAGCCCTCAATGAATCATAGCTCTGAGTCAACCATAGCTCTCGATGAATTAAAGCTCTCAATGAACCACAACTCTCAGTCAACCGTAGCTCTCAATGTACTACAATTCAATGAATTGTAGCTTAGTGAACAATAGCTGTCAGTGAACCGTAGCTATCGGTCACCAACCATACTTCCCTGTAGCGCTCAATGAACCACAAATCTCAATTAACACCAGCCCTCAATGCGCTATAGCCGTCAACCGGAAACCGCTCATGTGAATCGTCGCTCTCAATAAACCATTGCTCTCAAGGAACTATTAACTGCCGATGGGCCACGGCTGTCAGTGACTCATAACTCTCAGCCAACAATTGCTCTCAATGAACCATTAACTCTCAATGAAGTTAGCTATGAATGAACCATTATTAAGTATATTATAATCATCTTCTAATCCAATTTTTGCATGAAAATTGAAAGTTCCTGACTAAAGATCAAAGGCGCTAGAGAAGGACAAATTGTTAAAATGTGTATATTATTCTTATTATATATCATTATGCCTTTTAATTATTTAGCAAGTGTCATGTTTTTCATTTATAAAGACACATGACACATCACTTTAAAACTGCATTGGCAACATACTGTGTTTCTTGCACACTTAATTGTATTTCAAGACTGGAAGCTCAAAATATGCATTACTTTATTCCTCACAGCAGCCAGTCAACTAAAATATTATATTTTGGTGCATAAAGAAACCTTTACTAAAGTATCCTTCCCATTAAGCAATGGGAGATAAACTACAAGATGGCCTAGACCAATACTATTGTCTGTTCCTCTCATATAGTGGGAAGCATATAGTGTGTCTTATTGGGTAATGCATTCTGATGCCTGTTTTGTATTCTTCACTTGTTCTATGCGTGTATTTCGCATCCATTTGTTCCATGGAAGTGAGCAAGCGTCTGTTTGTCCTCTGGCAACCATTTGGCAATGTTTTTCATTGCAGTTTTCATATGATCGAGACACTGTTACCTGCTCTGGCTGAGTCAGACACCAGAAGTTTTGGATGGGAAAAGAAAGTCTAAATGAAAGCTTATACTGAAGGCTCGCTCGTCTACATCAGGTGCCTTGCCTGTGTGGAGAACATCACTTACCTTTAGAAAAAAACAAACCAAAATGATTATGACTAAACTTACAAATATTTAGGGACTTATTACGACTTTGGCAGTCTTTGAGCGGGGCCTCCATGCTCCAAGACCGCCAAAGCCAAGTGAGCACCGCCCGCCAGATTACCACTTTTTTAGTGTCTGGTGTGCAGTTCTTTGGCGGTCCCATGACAGTGCCTATGAAAAAGGCACTGCAATGGAAGCGTCAAAGGCAGTTCCTGCACGGCCTGGACTGGTGCAGTCCATGCCGTGCAGGAACTGTGGGTGCATGCACACAGGGGGGCACAACATGTGCCCCCATGCATGCACCAACATGCATGGGGCAAGGGAGGCTCTGTAGGGCCCCCTTTGTTTCCTGACCGCCAGCAGTTTCATGGAGTAAAAACCTCCATGAGATCGCTGGCCGAGAGAAACTCATAATATGCATGGCCCCTGACCGCTGCACCACCGCCAGGGAACATGGTTCCCCAGCGGTTTCATCAGTCTAATGGCAGTCTGACCGCCAATGTTGTGATACGGTGGTCGGACCGACGGTGCGGCAGTGGCCGGACCGCCACCACCGCATCACCGTGAGTTTGGCGGTCCACAGACCACCAAACTCATAATCAGGCCCTTAGTGTCTTCTGGTGGTGTTGGCTGCAACGCTTCACTTATGTAGGGGGAAAAACAGTAAAGGGCTGTCCTCTATCACCTCTTTCCTCTTTTTCCATTCCCCAGCCTCGACGAAAATTCAACATATAGAACACATATAAAACTAGCGTCAGTCTTGAGCTGTTTGTACGTGTAATTTACATTTATACCTGCAAATATCTTCATTTAGGTGTGTCAAACCACTTTTTAAATTAGGAAAGGTTGGTTTTCCAATCGTAAATGGATATACCGTGCATTTGTGCAAGTAAATCTATGAGCAGGTGTGAGAAGTGGGCATTCCAGGGCGAGGCTACCCCAGAGATGTTTGTGCACAACCAGAAACTTCCGCATTTGTTGGCATTACACAAACCATTTTCTGAACCTTTCTCGCCATCAAAAATGTTGTCAGAGAATTACTTCTACGAGGGCGGGAGAAAATCCCTTTCCAGAGTGTGGAAGTTAGTAATCGAGTGCTCTTGCTTGTTTTTTTCATGCAAGAATATAAGTACATTCTCAGATGTGAAAAAGGTATTCATAAATTATTTAAAGGATTATTTCTAGAAAACTGCGAGTGGCGTAGATTTCCAGGTATAACCTGGAAATGTTCTGTGATTTCTTGAAATTAATTAATCTCCATGCATACGAGGTTGTCACCCCTTTGATGCAGATGTACTCAGTGCTTTGAGATGAAAGCCCTATATATTTTTATTTCTTTATATTTCCAATTTGTCTCAAAAGATTGTAATATTCGTTTCTGTTTTAAGCCTGAAAAACATGATAGTATATATCTATCACTTTCAAAGAATATTTATTGCAATTTATTATGGTTGCATGAAAATAGCTTAATCAACACGCTTTACATCACGAGCCTCAAGGCACTAAACAGATGATTCAAGTGTGACCTCTGATCAAGGCTTGCTGATTTGACAGGTGTTCAGTGTGAATAACTATCAACCTAGGGGCAGATTTAATAATTTTTGGTGCAATGCCGCGCAGCAACCAAAGTTGCTGTGATGCATTGAGTCAGTGGGAAAGAGAACAAGCATTTGCAATGCAATAGGTCTCGCATTTACGCGAGTTTGAGCTATTGACATTGCAAATAACATTGCCTTTTATTTTTGTTTTCGTTTTTAAAACATAAATAAAAGGCATTGTCATTTACAATGCCAATAGCTTAAACTCGCATAAATGCGAGACCTATTGCATTGCAAATGCTTGTTATATAACGCTAACTCGACCAGAAGGCATCAGAGCGCTTCACATGAGCACCAGTTGCGTTACAGACGGACACATTCATTTTGTTAGGCACGGGGGATTAAGTGATTTGCCCAGGATCACAGAGGAGATGTACCATGGGTCTTCTACTGCTGACTACGGGACCAGGAGATGTGAAGTGCAACCTCTGCTTCTCTGCTTGACCACATTGTGTGATCCTGGGCAAATATACATTTTCCTCTCTCTCCAGTTCCACATTGTCTACCAAAATTGGGCGTGTTTAGAAAAGTCTAAAATTGGCCATTTAAAATGGTTGCTGTTTCTATGTTAAAACTTGCATACCTAGCACACATAGGACCAGGCAGAGTACACGTCATAAGGACAGGTTTACTTTCTAATGCAGTTTTTTTTTGCTAAAATCAAAGGACCCCCATCATCACCACCCGACACAATTCACGTTACATTGACAGGAAGCTGGGGCGAAGGATGCCAGCTCCATGCATATGTGCCCAAGGGTGAGCTACAGCACTGGGACCCAACAAAAGGCGCTCAAGAGCGTCGTGTTCTAAGCACTACAAGAGAAATCTACAGAAGGTGTGAGCTGCGCCCTGGATATGGGAGGTGCAATAGATCAAAAGCCCAAGCATAAGTAAAATTACCGCTCTGGGAATATACAGAAAGTGTAACAGCCACGCTCAACATGACATATGCGGTATACAAGAAACATAAAGGTGTATCTACCCCACAGGACAGAACACATATAGAAGGCGTAACTGCTGCCCAAGAAGTGATACACACAGTACATGACAACCATATAGAAGGTGGTGCTACCATCCCCCCAGCCGTCATACATGTGGGAATACAAGGAACATACAGAAGTTCTAACTGGCCAAAACATACATTAGATGCAACTACCACCCCATACATCATGCATATGGAACATATGGAATAAACCTATACAAAATAATAGGGGTAACAACCACTCAAGAAATGGTACGTATGGTACATAACATAAGAAAGGTGTAACTACTACCCAGGACAGAAGCATACACTAGGTGTAAGTACCACACCGTGCATCATGCATATGGGACGTGAACTACACAGAATGTATAAGGACCACAGAGGACATGAGAATTACAGACAGACATACAGAAGGCGCAGCTATCGCTAAAGGCACGATACATCCGGTTCATAATAAACATACAGAACGTGTAACTACCACCCAGTACATCACAAGTACAGGACACAACCATACTGAAAGTGCAGCTATCGACCAGGGCACGATACACTCTTTAGATGAAAACATACTGAAACTGTGGCCCAGGACATGTGTGGCACATAACACACATAGGTGCAGCCGCCATACGTGCATCACGAGCAATAAAGAGAAGCTTCAACTAGCGCCCAGGAAAACATAGGTGCAGTACATACCCTTAGAAGTTTTAATTACTGCCCACAGGTCATGAGAAGTGTAGTATGTAACACAAAGAACCTTTAACTACCGCACTCAGATAGAAGAAACACACAGAAGGTGTAACTGACGCCCTGGACATAGTATGGACAGTAGAAAAGAGGCATGCAGCGGTATATGTCGCCCCTACCCCCCCCCCCCGCCCTCCCAAGGGCACGATACGTACAGTACAAGAAATATATAAAATGTGTAAATACGGCCCTGCCCTAGGTGTGTCCAGTATATACCAACAGAAGAGAACTACCACCGAAAAAATACATACAGTACGTGGCGGGTAAAATCGCTACCCTGGGTACGAAAAGTACAGTCCATATACGAAATAAACAGGCGGTCTTAGACGCTATAAAAATCACAGGAGGCGTAAGACGCCTTGTTCAGGAAAAATACAGTCCATAAAAGTACGTGCATATGATATAAATGCGGACTTATTTATGATGCCTAGGATCACACATGGCTAACTCAAGTGGTGTGTATACAAGAAGGAACGAAGCAATCAATGGAGTTGTCTGAAGTAAGCGCTCTGTATATGTTGCCTGAAATAAACGCACAGGCTTCAATTAGTTTTCAAGCCGGGAACAAACTCTTGTAAAGCGCTTCGATGCCCTTGGGTCTAGCTCGCACTATAAAAACTGGAGAGAAAATAAACGCGGTCAGGATTACAAGAAACAAGGCGGGAACTCACCTCCTCTATACCCCACTCCGACACAAATCAGGGTCTTGTAGTCTGCCTAAAAGCTAGATTAAAAGAGTTTACGGCGGGGGTTACCTGTGAATTGGTCGGCAGCCATCTGTTAACAGCTACAGTGCAGCATCGCTCAGGCAGCGGAATGTGTGATCGTCGGCAGTTGTTACCCCCGCAGCGAGCTAAATCTTTCTCCTCCCCCTGCTCCCGAAGCCATTACACAAAAGGGGAGGCAGGATTATCCGGCAGGGACCCTTGTTATCTCTGCAGCCGCTGAATGTGTCGTCCCGAGAGGTGCGCAGTATGCACGATTTTTTTGTATAAAGCGGGTGCCGTGCTAAAATATAAAGCACGGCGCTCGTGCATATTTAAGTCATGAGCATGGCGTGATAACGAAACAAAACAAGCTGTCGCCATTGCGCGTTAAAAAAAAAACAAGCGCGGCCGCGCGAAAGCTAAACGAAAACAAGCGCGTAATAGACACCAATGCTCCTCCCATGGCCTATTGGTGTCTATTACGCGCACCAAGCGCGTAATAGACACCAATAGGCCATGGGCGGAGCAATGCGCCCGCCTTTGGCCAATTGCGTGCAGTCTTTTATACAAAGACGCACGAAAAGGCCAATGGGGTAGCACAAAGGAATCGCACACGCACGAGCGTGTGCGATTCCTAGGTCAGTGCTGAATCCCCGTTTTTCACCTTCCTAAATGTCTCGCGCTGCGCGAGCACTGCTGCGCAGTGCAACGCTAGGCGCGAGACCTAAAAATAGCACCATATCGACAAAGATATTTACTGCTTTTCTCTCCTCCAGCACTGGTGCACTTTCGTAGCTATACATCAATGAAGACACCCTTGCATTGTAGTGCAAGAGTCTATGTTCTGTTGAGCATCGGTGTTGTATTGGAATGGGACCCTTTCAGTACAAAAACTAAGCTCGAATACTTTTCCCAATTCTTGTGATGTACACACGCAGTTTGAAAATTGAGAAAAGAAAATTTTTCTCAAACCTTATGCCTGCCTCGAGGAGGCGTATGTATTTGGCATAAATTCCTATTAAGCAATGTTAATAATTATTGATTTGTGTCAAAAACCAAGGGGCAGTTACATGGGAACGCCTATGTCCCATCGTGAAACACGCCCCATTCATGCAAAGTAGCAGAAAGTAGCCCATAGTGCCACTCTGCATCATTTTAGGCAACTTTCCAATGCAAAATAAAAGTTTGCTTTGAAAAGTAAATGTGAAAACAAGATTTTGCACTAGATATGTGTTTCTTTGTAATGCAAATATTTACTGCAGCGTATACTACTAAAAATTATGTAGCTGCTGGCCAGTTGTTTTTTCCTATTTCTCATTCTGATTGGTAAACTCATGAAGTAGTCTATCTGTGGGGGAAGCAAATAGAGTAAATTAATAATTTCTTTTTCACACTGTGGTGGTGAGTTTGCAGAGTAAAACTGGCGACCACTTTGGCGCATGTATGAAAGGCAAACACGACATTGCCAAGCTTGAAGGGACAAGGTGGTCTTTTGCCGCTTCAAATTCTGACTTTCCAGTCCCTTGAATAGTATGATATACATGAGTGACAAGAGTATTTATTATACACAAATATGTAAATAATACAAAGGTATGCTTTAGAATGGGGACTAGAGATCATGGCCTGGAACACAGTAGTGTCTGGAGCCCAGAGGGCATTTGTGCCCACATTTTCACCTCTATGGGTGCCTTCGTATAACAAGGGTTTGCAGATACTTGTATTTCCCCCCTTCTATAACGCTATTTTGCACCCATATAGTGTCTTTCGGCCATTGACATGGGGGTATGTCACGCTACGAAAAGAGGAATGCCTTACTGTGTGCCGGCATCATATTACGGATGAAGGCCAATGGGCAAAGAGGCTGTTTTGAAGGGCATTAAGCGTGTCACAGCATGGAAGTAGCGCAGCGCGCCTCTATCGAGGTTGCTTCTTGGGAGAGTGTGGCATGGAAGGCCCCAAGGGTCTTAGGCACGGCTCAGCGCCACACTGGACATTTGTGTCACTGAGTAATCCCAGTGCTTAATTTGAGCCAGTGGTGGCAGTTGGGGTCTGTCACTTTTTCCAGCTGCCGGGGGCAGATTGGAGCTGGTACAGTGGGGACTTCAGGAGAGAGAGAGATAGGGAGAAGAGAGAGGGAGAAGAGAGAGTGCAGAGAGAGACAAAGAATGGGTGGATGGAAATGGAGAGCGGAGAAAAGGAGGGAGCGAAGCTGCTTTGAACATTTTTGCCAGGGCTGATTTTAGTTCCCAGTCCGGTCCTGCATTTGATCTGGGTCGGACTGTCCGTAGCGTTTTCCAAGTGGGCCATAAGGGTGGGGGCCGGTTTTTGAGTGGTGGTGGCCGGTTTTGTAGCACTGCTGCAATATGGTCCCCCTGTAATAAAAGCAGCAGCAGTGCTTCTCACTAGCGCACCCCCTACCCCCTGGGGCCAGTCCTACTGATTTGCCAGGGCTGGTTTGTGTTCCCAGTCTGGCCCTGCATTTGATGAAGGGGAAGGGAGTTCCTGCACTCTTTCAAAGGCAGAGTGCATTCATCTGCAGTGAAGCCGAGAGAGGGGGTTGCCCTACAGAAGTAGGGGAAAACATACATTGGAGGGGGTTGGAAATTAAATCCCTTATATGTTGAAGGGGCAGCACACCAGGTGCTTTATATATTCAAGGGGTAGGACTTCAGGGATGTTTTGAGCTGAAAGCCCTGTACACCAAGCTATGTAGTGATTTTGGACAGAAAAGCATTTATGTTTTGTATCAGTGGCAAGGCACTGATAATAGCACACTTAAGAGCGAAGGAGCGCCATTTTGGTCCATGCACTATCATGTTTAAACCATATGTGAACAGTAAAAGACACTCACACCCTCAACCACGACTTTAAGTGAGCAGGTCCCCCCCCCCCGGGTCTTTGACCCAGCTCTAATTAAAAACTGACTTTGAAACAGGTCCCTATCGTGCTATACATTCAGGTCCTGAAAGGGGGAAAACAGTGATCCATTTTTTAACAACAATATCTTAATAATGTAAAAACTATTAAGGTAATCCATGTTGGTGAGGTAGCTCCTGTTTAGGTAAATGTTTTACCTAAAATACTTTTTAAGAGTATTTGCTTTTTCCAGGTGATGTTTTTCTTTTTGAAATGGCATATTAATCTTGTGATGTGCATACCCTGAACCGGGTCGCCTGTAGGTGTCTGCGGGAGCTCAAATTGTGGGTGGGTGGTTATAAGGGGCCATGATCGAGAGCTCTGGAGTTGAGGCTGAAGGCAGTGCAAAGTTCTCACAGTGCAAAGTTGTTAAAATATTGACAGTTTGAAAGTAAAACTAAATGTAGTGCTTACATGTCTGGATGCAATGACAGAAAAATCACCGAGTGGCACTTGAATGCTAGCCAGGGGACACACTATGTGATGCACAGGATTTTAGTTCACACATTTTAAGCCATGCCC
Organism: Calotriton arnoldi; assembly: GCA_963921515.1. NCBI lineage: Eukaryota > Metazoa > Chordata > Amphibia > Caudata > Salamandridae > Calotriton > Calotriton arnoldi. The sequence continues at coordinate 350,360 of CAWUFW010003638.1, forward strand.
TTAATTACATTGGCCCAGGGCTCGAGTCGGTGTACCACGCGGGTGGACGGCGTCCCCCCACTTATTTTACCGGGAGCTCGATAACTGGAGCAAATGGAGCCACACATTCACTCTTTGGCCTCTCTGGGGCGAGATCGGAGCTCATTCAGAACGCTGCTCACACGCTGGCTTCTCTGATGCAATCGCATCTAAGGGGTGAGCGAGGGGAGGCAATGAGTCTGATGGTGCAAGCCATCTTTCGTGACGTCACTTCCTGTCGTGACGTCAGCGCCCCCCCACTTCTTTTTTTAGGACTTGTGCCCTGCATAGGCCACACTTTTGGAAATGATTCCTAGTCACGCTTGTTTGGCCACGCCTCCCTTAGCAACCCCACCTTTTTCATCCAATTTTAAGCACTGCCCTCAACAGATACTGCATTCCCGACTGAATGTTTGAGTGATTTTGGTCGTACAACAGTGGGATAATGAGCGTTTGATTCAGGAACCCAAATCTGCAGGTGGATTTCTTCCCAGATCAGTCACACGATCTCTCCTCGCACATATTCTACCCATTAGAGGGCCAGTGGGCACAGAGAGCAGATACAGCGCCATCTGGATGAGCTGTTGCTAGGAAGCTCTTTGCATTTCTGCTCGCGCGCATAGTAGCTGCGGAAGCGAGGCCAGGACTCAGCAGAGGGCCTCGTCTGTGTTTTTGCAGTACACACTTCCAATCCTACACACTGTGCGAGCCGTTCCAGTGGATAAAAGAGCAATACGTGCTGACAAGATCCGCTGTGGATTAATTTTAGTCCCAGACCTGTGAAAGGAGACTTTTCTACCAGAATTTTATGGTGGTGTCACCATGAGAGGACACAAGCAGGGCCGTAGCGGGCACCGGGTGTTTTCCCGGTGAGCCAGAAGGGTAGGGAGCGGTTTCCGAGCGGTGGGGACCAGTTTTGTGACTGGGGGCTGGTTTTGCAGCAGTACTACAATATCGGCCCCCTGTAACAAAAGCAGCAGCAGTGCTAAAGCATCCGGCAGCCATGCTTCTCACTAGCATACCCCCCCTCCCAGCCCCCCCCCCCCACGGGGCAGGTCCAGCTGTATTGCCAGGGCTGGTTTGTGTTCCCAGTCCGGCCCTGGACACAAGGCCATTAAGGGGCTTTGATTCATCGCTGTGCTGAAGGCGAGTGGATATTGCGTGCCTGGCCAGTGGCCCCACCTGGCTGGTCCTGCCCGCCAGGCCACCACGCACACCATTGATCTCCTCTGAAGGCCGTCTGCTCACAGGAGTCATTAATAAAGATCCAATTCAGAGCCGTCTCCTGTCTCCGACATTCAGGATGACAACCAACCATGTGACCCTCGCCTCCAAGAAATGGAGGCCTGCCTGTCTTCCTTTGGCAGTTGCAAAACACAGATGACGTATATAAAATGGCTGCCCCCGGGCTGTGAAATGGGTGGCTCCTAAGAACTATGACATATTCTTATGTTATAGGACTGTAGTTATCTTCCTTGTTTAGTTTAGTGATCCCATGCATTGTAAATCAAAAAGAAGAATATATTTGTGGAATAACAATTCTCACACATCAGAACATTATATTTAAACACTAGATCTTGTACACTGGTGAATCAAATACAGACCTCAAATAACTGCATTACATTTCTTTAAAAAAAATATCATCAGTGTCTGTGTAAGTGCTCAGCTGGCATTTCTGGCGCTTTAGCCATCACCTTTTATGTGTGTGCTTGAGTCACTCAAGGAAATATATTTGACGGTGTGCATACCAAATATCGAAGTCAGACTATCGACAAATTAAATATCGAGGACAAGAAATTGTGAAAAAAATATATAGTCAGGTAAGTAAATCTAGATTTCTATACCTAACTCCACCAATATTTATATAGACCGAACATATATCTTCAGGTACATACATGTGGAGTTAGGACTGCTAAATCAAAATTTCCCTATATGCACTTATTTTTCGATAAGAGAGAGCAGCACAGTCGGGCAAGGAGAAGAAAAGCACACAGACAAGAGAGAGCAACACGGACCGTGGGTGGCGAGAGAAGCACACCAGGGGAGACAGCTGGAAAACACATGCACTCTCATTAACTGCTTTAGAAATAATGAAAAAGTAGTTCCCTAAAAATGAGCAGTGGAAGAACACAAGTAAAGCATTATGCTCCGGGAAGGAACAAACACAAGATAGACAAGGCAAGCAATCAAATAAGAAGCAAGCAAATGATTGTGACAATATCGACACCCAATGGTAAGCAATGAATGGGCTTTAAGCCCATAGTAAGGTATTGGTAAGCTGACCATAGGTCTCCCAAATTCCTGCTGGGTGGTTAGTTTTCTGTTTGGTTGCAACAAACTATAACGAGTCCATGTGGAGTCAGCATTTATGAGACTACCACCAACATACAGAACGTTTTGAACACAAAATAGGTTGAGATGGGAGAGTAACACCCAAAAAGGTGGCTGTGATTCGCAGCAGATCACCACCATACTTATTCTTCTATGGAGTAACCACCTCACCCCGCTATTATTGGCCCTGTATGCCTTATTCTTTCATGCCGCAGACTAAGGCATTCTGGGTTTTGTAGTCTTGGTTTGATTTCTTTGAGCTACACTAAGACAGCAGATAGCAATGACTTGTAGGTTAAAAGTCCAGTGTTGGGTACAATGTCCATGATGGTATGGAGTGAACGAGTGGCCCTCTCTGTGGCTCTCTTGCTTCTGTTAGCCACAAGAGAGCTCTCTCGAACGCTGTGACTTCTTTGACCTGCCTGCTCCTTAACAAGGTCATGGTCTGGTGTCTCAGTAAGTCCACCCCCAGTCTCAGCACTGGGATATGGCACAAAGGAACCACAGAACAGGTTCATCTTTACCTTCAACACCCTGGAGAAGAAAGGGACTGGATGGTGTCAATCCATGGACAGCGATTCACCAAAATGCGAGGGGATAGTGGAAGTGACATCACATACCCCTTGACCCTCCACTCGACATCACAGGTAGTGACATGATATGACCTTTGACCTTAGTGACTGTCACAGGGGCACGATATAACCAATCTTTGACCATGTTGGGATTACAGGAAGTGACTTCACTGAAGTTAAAAAACTAGTAAATAACAATGAAAAAAAGGATGCTAGAGTAGATAATAGTGTGCTTCAGGTATCGACCAAAATCATAGCAAGCTGCCGTCATGAGATGCCAGGGGAGCTAGAATGTAAAGCCGGGAGCATAATCATCAAAAACAAGGCAAAAAGCCATTGCAGTCCAGCTGCAGCTGTCATATTCCTAAACATAACTTCACATGCCCAGTCACAGCCTGGAGTGGCCAGACACAGCCATCCCATGATAACCACAACTATCATTTGCTTAGACACACCCACAGTATGCCCAGACATAACCACAAATGCATCTGTACTGCCTCAAAAGCCCATGCAGAATCTCCAGATGCAAAAGCAAAATCAATAGATGAGCAGGAATAATCCCATAAAATCAGTGCATAATTATTAAACGCAGGCTGGCCTTATGCAGTTCACATGTGTAGGCTGTCCTTATCAGAGCCTGCACACAGACTCCACCGACCCACTCCTGGGCACAAATGTGCCCATTGCAAAGTGCAGATACTTACCTCACATACAATTTCCAATCCTTTGTGCTTCTGCTGTCACGACTGACTGCAAGCACTGGAAATGCAAGTGCTTATTATGTGAAGAGCATGTTTAGTTTATTAACTGACTTCATGGCATAAACCTAAACTGTGAATGCTAATGATTGTAATAAATTGTTTTATATACACCAACATAGGTCCAGGAGTGTTTGATCTATGCCAGATTTTTGGGATAACTATTGACTCTGTAAATATGTCCCATTTAAATGAATTCCATATAAATATGTTGTGTGTGGCTATTATAATAATCTGGTATGGATCCAGCCTGCCTGGACCTGTGTTGGACACCTCTGATATACACTATTTATGCCACAAACTGAATTAGGATTTGATACTTTATTAATAGGTGTCACCCGATAGATATATTGTTTTAAACCTGTGTGCACATAGCCGCATGTTGCTTAAGTGAACTATATGCACACCAATCCACATCTTACATGTGTGCACCGATGCCCCTCTCACTTACAAGCACCTAGCTCTCAGGCACTTGCATTCTCTAAGCCACATATCAGCCGTGTACATGTACTGCCCCCTTCTAATCTTTATGCCCTAAGGTCATACTCTCACCTGCGTGCACAGCCTCATCTCACCTGTGCCTACCTCCCTTCTCACATGTGTACACTGCCCATGGTAACCATGTGTGACTACTTGTATCACTTGCATCCACCTAACGCTACTCACCATTGTACTCCTAGAATGCCCTCATCTATATTTGCCTAGCCCTCACCCAGCGGCGTAGCGTGGGTTGCCAGCGCCCGGGGCGGACCGTTAGCACTTCCTGAGTCCCTTCCACCAGTCCAGTATTGAGACCTTTACCCCAAAGAACATCTATTAGATTTTAAGATTTTTTTAAATTTAGCACTCCTAAGAATTTTGCACCCGGGGCAACCGCCCATGTTATCCCATTGCCCACAACTCTGTATCTTATTTGCTCTCAGCAGTGTGCATGTAGCTCCTGTCATCTGTTTGCACAGTCACCCACCCACACAGACTTAAATTGGACATATTGAGGTTTTGGTGGTCACTTAGCCTCTCTCGCATAGCCCCAGGTATTTGGTGTACACATAACCCTACTCTCACCTGGGTGAAGATAGTTTCCACTCACCTATGTATACCTAACTTCCCTTCACATACAGCCATTTAGCCCACTTTACCTGTGTGCATATAGCCCCACTCACCTGAGTGCACTTAGTGCCCATTCTTAGGTGGGTACAAAGCCTTCTCTACCCTACTTGCACCAGTCCCTTTCACCTTATAACCCCTTACCTGTTTTTATCTAGATTCCTCTTGCCTTGAACTCTCTGCCACCTCTCCCAACTCTATAGCTGTATCCAGGCACATGTCCCCAACATGGTCACAGTCAAATATCTATTCTTAGGTGTGATGGGATGTAATAGCAAAAGTAACAACAGAGCAAGCTTCTCTCTGAAGGAAAAGGTACAACCCAATGCAAGTTACTCACAAAAACAGGCACTGCATAAGTAGCACAAGTGCAAGCTTCACTCACACACAAAACATACTGTGCATGTAACAGCATTATAAGTGTCACGCATACTCAAGACAGATAACGTATAAACTGGAATGCAAGATTTTCCCACACACAGATGGGCAGTACTGGCATCACCGGAGCAGGTTTACTTCACACATAACAGGAATAGCATACAGCTCTGCAGTGAAAGCTTTCCTGATGCTAAGGCGGCTTAGTACAAGCAGTAGCTGTGCAGTTTTTTTTACACACAAAGCAGACATACCATGAGCAACAGCAGTTCAAGGTTTCCTCAAACCAAAATGGTGCAGCATCGGCAACAGCAGTGCTTAATTTGAGCCGGTGGTTTCCAGTGCTTGGCAGCGGCACTTAATTGTCAACACCGGCACTTATGACAGCTGCCACATGGTGGCGCTGTCAGTCTAATTTAGAGCTGAGCATAACAACTGTTTATTATTAATATAATATTTGACAAAAATGACTGATAGCTGCCTCCCAATCCATTCTTATAGCGTTGGGGGTCTGAAATAGTCTGAATTGTCATTCGCAGCACTGGCAAGGGCAGTGGGTGGAGCAAGCTACAGTGGCCTCCTGACAAGGGCCCTGGCACTTAACTTTTTACAAATGAAGCACTGGACAAAAACAGGGAAAACACTCATAGAAACAGGTACAACATGCAATGCAGCAATCCAAGCCTCCATAACAAAACATTTAAACATGGGCAGGGCCTGAGCTAGCTGCTCCTCCACACAACACATATAAATTAGTGACAGCAGCTGCAGAAGCCTCCCTCGCACAACAGATACTGCACAGGAAGTAAGGAGCAGGCCAAGCCTGTGTCACAAAACAGATGCAACAGGGAAGCAACAGCAAGCCTCCTTCAAAGAACACGGCAGCATGGAAAGCAGATGTCCACATCTCTTGTTCACAGGATGTGGGACTTCTCAAGGGACATTCATCCAGGCCATATGAGAAGCATCCTGGCCCAGGCTGCTTGAGGGTTCTCAATCCACCCCAAGCCTCTTTCATGAAATCAGTGAGAGGACCACAGCAGTACAGAGCGCCTACCTAACGCAACAGGTAGAGTAGCACAACCGTACAGCCAGCTTACCTAACGCAACAGGTAAAGTAGCACAACCGTACAGCACGCTTACCTAAAACAGGTACAGTAGCACAACCGTACAGCACGCCCACCTAAAACAACAGGTAGAGTAGCACAACCGTACAGCACGCTTACCTAACGCAACAGGTAGAGTAGCACAAACGTACAGCACGCTTACCTAAAACAACAGGTAGAGTAGCACAACCGTACAGCACGCCTACCTAATGCAACAGGTAGAGTAGCACAACCGTACAGCACGCCTACCTAACGCAACAGGTAGAGTAGCACAAACGTACAGCACGCTTACCTAAAACAACAGGTAGAGTAGCACAACCGTACAGCACGCCTACCTAACGCAACAGGTACAGTAGCACAACCGTACAGCACGCTTACCTAAAACAACAGGTACAGTAGCACAACCGTACAGCACGCCCACCTAAAACAACAGGTAGAGTGGCACAACCATACAGCCAGCTTACCTAAAACAACAGGTAGGGTAGCACAACCGTACAGCACGCTTACCTAATGCAACAGGTAGAGTAGCACAACCGTGCAGCACGCCTACCTAACGCAACAGGTAGAGTATCACAACCATACAGTACGCTTACCTAACGCAACAGGTAGAGTAGCACAACCGTACAGTACGCCTACCTAACGCAACAGGTAGGGTAGCACAGCCATACAGCATGCTTACCTAACGCAACAGGTAGAGTAGCACAACCGTACAGCATGCCTACCTAAAACAACAGGAAGAGTAGCACAACCGTACAGCACGCCTACCTAACGCAACAGGTAGAGTAGCATGACCATACAACACGCCTACCTAAAACAACAGGTAGAGTAGCACAACCGTACAGCACGCTTACCTAACGCAACAGGTAGAGTAGCACAACCGTACAGCACGCTTACCTAAAACAACAGGTAGAGTAGCACAACCGTACAGCACGCCTACCTAATGCAACAGGTAGAGTAGCACAACCCTACAGCACTGTTACCTAATGCAACAGGTAGAGTAGCACAACCGTACAGCACGCTTACCTAACGCAACAGGTAGAGTAGCACAACCGTGCAGCACGCCTACCTAACGCAACAGGTAGAGTAGCACAACCATACAGCACACTTACCTAACGCAACACGTAGAGTAGCACAACCGTACAGCACGCCTACCTAACGCAACAGGTAGAGTAGCACAACCGTACAGCACGCCTACCTAAAACAACAGGTAGAGTAGCACAACCGTACAGCACGCCTACCTAACGAAACAGGTAGAGTAGCACAACCGTACAGCACGCTTACCTAAAACAACAGGTAGAGTGCCACATCAGTACATTAAGCACCTAACACAGGTAAAGCGTAAGTACCACAGCTTTGGAGTAAGTCTATCTACCAGCTAGAATACAATAGCAGTACACTAAGCCTACCTAACACAATAGGCAGAGCACCACAGGAGTACATTTAGCCTGCTTAAGACAACAGGTACAACTTCCATACCACACCAGTACAGTAAGCATAATAAAAACAACAGGTAGGGTAGCACAACCGTACAGCACGCTTACCTAACGCAACAGGTAGAGTAGCACAAACGTACAGCACGCTTACCTAAAACAACAGGTACAGTAGCACAACCGTACAGCATGCCCACCTAAAACAACAGGTAGAGTGGCACAACCATACAGCCAGCTTACCTAAAACAACAGGCAGGGTAGCACAACCGTACAGCACGCTTACCTAACACAACAGGTAGAGTAGCACAACCGTAGAGCACGCCTACCTAACGCAACAGGTAGAGTACCACAACCGTACAGCATGCTTACTAAAACAACAGGTAGAGTAGCACAACCGTACAGCACGCTTACCTAAGGCAACAGGTAGAGTAGCACAAACGTACAGCACGCTTACCTAAAACAACAGGTAGAGTAGCACAACCGTACAGCACGCCTACCTAACGCAACAGGTAGAGTAGCACAAACGTACAGCACGCTTACCTAAAACAACAGGTAGAGTAGCACAACCGTACAGCACGCCTACCTAACGCAACAGGTAGAGTAGCACAACCATACAACATGCTTACCTAAAACAACAGGTAGAGTAGCACAACCGTACAGCACGCCTACCTAATGCAACAGGTAGAGTAGCACAACCGTACAGCACGCCAACCTAACGCAACAGGTAGAGTAGCACAAACGTACAGCACGCTTACCTAAAACAACAGGTAGAGTAACACAACCGTACAGCACGCCTACCTAACGCAACAGGTACAGTAGCACAACCGTACAGCACGCTTACCTAAAACAACAGGTACAGTAGCACAACCGTACAGCACGACCACCTAAAACAACAGGTAGAGTGGCACAACCATACAGCTAGCTTACCTAAAACAACAGGTAGGGTAGCACAACCGTACAGCACACTTACCTAACACAACAGGTAGAGTAGCACAACCGTACAGCACGCCTACCTAACGCAACAAGTAGAGTAGCACAACCGTACAGCATGCTTACTAAAACAACAGGTAGAGTAGCACTACCGTACAGCAAGCTTACCTAACGCAACAGGTAGAGTAGCACAAACGTACAGCACGCTTACCTAAAACAACAGGTAGAGTAGCACAACCGTACAGCACGCCTACCTAGCGCAACAGGTAGAGTAGCACAACCGTACAACACGCTTACCTAAAACAACAGGTAGAGTAGCACAACCGTACAGCACGCTTACCTAACGCAACAGGTAGAGTAGCACAAACGTACAGCACGCTTACCTAATGCAACAGGTAGAGTAGCACAACCGTGCAGCACGCCTACCTAACGCAACAGGTAGAGTAGCACAACCATACAGTACGCTTACCTAACGCAACAGGTAGAGTAGCACAACCGTACAGTACGGCTACCTAACGCAACAGGTAGGGTAGCACAGCCGTACAGCACGCTTACCTAACGCAACAGGTAGAGTAGCACAACCGTACAGCACGCTTACCTAACGCAACAGGTAGAGTAGCACGACCGTACAACACGCTTACCTAAAACAACAGGAAGAGTAGCACAACCGTACAGCACGCCTACCTAACGCAACAGGTAGAGTAGCACGACCGTACAACACGCCTACCTAAAACAACAGGTAGAGTAGCACAACCGTACAGCACGCTTACCTAACGCAACAGGTAGAGTAGCACAACCGTACAGCACGCTTACCTAAAACAACAGGTAGAGTAGCACAACCGTACAGCACGCCTACCTAATGCAACAGATAGAGTAGCACAACCCTACAGCACTGTTACCTAATGCAACAGGTAGAGTAGCACAACCGTACAGCACGCTTACCTAACGCAACAGGTAGAGTAGCACAACCGTGCAGCACGCCTACCTAACGCAACAGGTAGAGTAGCACAACCATACAGCACACTTACCTAACGCAACAGGTAGAGTAGCACAACCGTACAGCACGCCTACCTAACGCAACAGGTAGAGTAGCACAACCGTACAGCACGCCTACCTAAAACAACAGGTAGAGTAGCACAACCGTACAGCACGCCTACCTAACGAAACAGGTAGAGTAGCACAACCGTACAGCACGCTTACCTAAAACAACAGGTAGAGTGCCACATCAGTACATTAAGCACCTAACACAGGTAAAGCGTAAGTACCACAGCTTTGGAGTAAGTCTATCTACCAGCTAGAATACAATAGCAGTACACTAAGCCTACCTAACACAATAGGCAGAGCACCACAGGAGTACATTTAGCCTGCTTAAGACAACAGGTACAACTTCCATACCACACCAGTACAGTAAGCATAATAAAAACAACAGGTAGGGTAGCACAACCGTACAGCACGCTTACCTAACGCAACAGGTAGAGTAGCACAAACGTACAGCACGCTTACCTAAAACAACAGGTACAGTAGCACAACCGTACAGCACGCCCACCTAAAACAACAGGTAGAGTGGCACAACCATACAGCCAGCTTACCTAAAACAACAGGCAGGGTAGCACAACCGTACAGCACGCTTACCTAACACAACAGGTAGAGTAGCACAACCGTAGAGCACGCCTACCTAACGCAACAGGTAGAGTACCACAACCGTACAGCATGCTTACTAAAACAACAGGTAGAGTAGCACAACCGTACAGCACGCTTACCTAAGGCAACAGGTAGAGTAGCACAAACGTACAGCACGCTTACCTAAAACAACAGGTAGAGTAGCACAACCGTACAGCACGCCTACCTAACGCAACAGGTAGAGTAGCACAAACGTACAGCACGCTTACCTAAAACAACAGGTAGAGTAGCACAACCGTACAGCACGCCTACCTAACGCAACAGGTAGAGTAGCACAACCATACAACATGCTTACCTAAAACAACAGGTAGAGTAGCACAACCGTACAGCACGCCTACCTAATGCAACAGGTAGAGTAGCACAACCATACAGCACGCCAACCTAACGCAACAGGTAGAGTAGCACAAATGTACAGCACGCTTACCTAAAACAACAGGTAGAGTAGCACAACCGTACAGCACGCCTACCTAACGCAACAGGTACAGTAGCACAACCGTACAGCACGCTTACCTAAAACAACAGGTACAGTAGCACAACCGTACAGCACGACCACCTAAAACAACAGGTAGAGTGGCACAACCATACAGCTAGCTTACCTAAAACAACAGGTAGGGTAGCACAACCGTACAGCACACTTACCTAACACAACAGGTAGAGTAGCACAACCGTACAGCACGCCTACCTAACGCAACAAGTAGAGTAGCACAACCGTACAGCATGCTTACTAAAACAACAGGTAGAGTAGCACTACCGTACAGCAAGCTTACCTAACGCAACAGGTAGAGTAGCACAAACGTACAGTACGCTTACCTAAAACAACATGTAGAGTAGCACAACCGTACAGCACGCCTACCTAGCGCAACAGGTAGAGTAGCACAACCGTACAACACGCTTACCTAAAACAACAGGTAGAGTAGCACAACCGTACAGCACGCTTACCTAACGCAACAGGTAGAGTAGCACAAACGTACAGCACGCTTACCTAATGCAACAGGTAGAGTAGCACAACCGTGCAGCACGCCTACCTAACGCAACAGGTAGAGTAGCACAACCATACAGTACGCTTACCTAACGCAACAGGTAGAGTAGCACAACCGTACAGTACGGCTACCTAACGCAACAGGTAGGGTAGCACAGCCGTACAGCACGCTTACCTAACGCAACAGGTAGAGTAGCACAACCGTACAGCACGCTTACCTAACGCAACAGGTAGAGTAGCACGACCGTACAACACGCTTACCTAAAACAACAGGAAGAGTAGCACAACCGTACAGCACGCCTACCTAACGCAACAGGTAGAGTAGCACGACCGTACAACACGCCTACCTAAAACAACAGGTAGAGTAGCACAACCATACAGCACGCTTACCTAACGCAACAGGTAGAGTAGCACAACCGTACAGCACGCTTACCTAAAACAACAGGTAGAGTAGCACAACTGTACAGCACGCCTACCTAACGCAACAGGTAGAGTAGCACAACCGTACATCACTCTTACCTAATGCAACAGGTAGAGTAGCACAACCATACAGCACGCTTACCTAACGCAACAGGTAGAGTAGCACAACCGTGCAGCACGCCTACCTAACGCAACAGGTAGAGTAGCACAACCATACAGCACACTTACCTAATGCAACAGGTAGAGTAGCACAACCGTACAGCACGCCTACCTAACGCAACAGGTAGAGTAGCACAACCGTACAGCACGCCTACCTAAAACAACAGGTAGAGTAGCACAACCGTACTGCACGCCTACCTAACAAAACAGGTAGAGTAGCACAACCGTACAGCACGCTTACCTAAAACAACAGGTAGCGTGCCACATCAGTACATTAAGCACCTAACACAGGTAAAGCGTAAGTACCACAGCTTAGGAGTAAGTCTATCTACCAGCTAGAACACAATATCAGTACACTAAGCCTACCTAACACAATAGGCAGAGCACCACAGGAGTACATTTAGCCTGCTTAAGACAACAGGTACAACTTCCATACCACACCAGTACAGTAAGCATAATAAAAACAACAGGTAGAGTATCACAGCAGTCCAGTCAGCCTACTTAACACCATAGGAAGGGTACCACAGCAGTGTGTTTAGGCTACTTAACACAACAGATAGAGTAGAACAGTAACTTAACACAGCAGGTAGAGTACCACGGCAGTCCAGTCAGCCTACTTAACACCATAGGAAGGGTACCACAGCAGTGCGTGTAGGCTGCTTAACACAACAAGTAGAGTACCACAGCAGTCCAGTCAGCCTACTTAACACCATAGGAAGGGTACCACAGCAGTGCGTGTAGGCTGCTTAACACAACAAGTAGAGTACCACAGCAGTCCAGTCAGCCTACTTAACACCATAGGAAGGGTACCACAGCAGTGCGTGTAGGCTGCTTAACACAACAAGTAGAGTACCACAGCAGTCCAGTCAGCCTACTTAACACCATAGGAAGGGTACCACAGCAGTGCGTGTAGGCTGCTTAACACAACAAGTAGAGTACCACAGCAGTCCAGTCAGCCTACTTAACACCATAGGAAGGGTACCACAGCAGTGCGTGTAGGCTGCTTAACACAACAAGTAGAGTACCACAGCAGTCCAGTCAGCCTACTTAACACCATAGGAAGGGTACCACAGCAGTGCGTGTAGGCTGCTTAACACAACAGGTAGAGTACCACAGCAGTCCAGTCAGCCTACTTAACACCATAGGAAGGGTACCACAGCAGTGCGTGTAGGCTGCTTAACACAACAAGTAGAGTACCACAGCAGTCCAGTCAGCCAACTTAACACCATAGGAAGGGTACCACAGCAGTGCGTGCAGGCTCCTTAACACAACAGGTAGAGCACGGGCAGAAGTGAACGGTAGATCTGCACATCTGGAAAGTAGCACTGGGTCTTGTGTGAATTCTTATGGCAGGTTTCTATTGTTGTTAGTTGTCATTTGCATAGCCCACAATCTTTTCAAAAGCACTATGCAAACGGGGTTTTATAATCATGTTCTTAGAAAGATAAAAATAAAAACTACAAGCCCCCAAGTTTGTTAAACATCTCTGACTGGTTTAAGATGAATCTACTTTAGAGGAGTAGGAGTAGGAGAGAGAGAGGGAGAGGGAGAGAGAGAGAGAGTGTGTGTGTGTCTGCGTGTGTGTGTGTGTTTGTGTGTGTGTGTCCTCCATTCTTCTGCAATAGCAAAGTGGTGTGCAGAGCATATTAGTGCAGGGGGCTATTGGGTTCCACCTAGGGCTTGGAGCTCCAACATTGTGAATAATAAGAGATACTTCTGGTTGATGAAAACAGTTTCGAGCTACTAACAAGTTTGACAATTGTTGCAATACAGACTACATCAGAGGCAGTCGCAACAGTAACCATTCCATTCAGGATTATTAGCAGTGACCACCAAGACAGTGTTACTAGGAGCAATATCAGGAAAGGTTTTATCATGAAAAAATACCTCCACATGACTAATGATTTAACAGACACAGCACTATGTGCCCAAGTATATGCTAAAAGCCATAAAGAGTAGCTTAATTTTGTTTTGGTTTTTCATTCATTTTGTCTCTAAGCATTAACATATCAGTTTATCGAAATGCATACTTTTCTATCAAATAAGCCCTTTCCATTTTGGGTTAACAGACTCAAAGAGAATCTTGTTTGTTTTTGAAAACTCCATTTTTGTCTCATGCCTGCATGAAAAGGGCCAATGTGTTGGCCTCTTTTCATTGTGTGTGCCATGACAGGACCAAACAAAAACCAGTCCACACTGGCTCTTTCAAGCTGGCCCACCGGGCAGCGCCAGACAGCTCAACTGGCCACTGATTATGCCCATGCCAACATTATCTCAGAAATATCCATAACTGTGCCAGAAATTAACCTCTTATATTGTGGGCACCAAATGCATAGAGACACTCAATGCCGGACTCATACACACCACTTACTCCAATAAACACTTATGCATATACATGCACACAGAAACATGTAATTTCAATCCAGCCTTTGCTCTGCTTGGCTACAGAATTGTTAACGTGTTTCTCATACACCTTCACTTTGTCTCTGACAGTCCCACACTCTAGGGTCGTGGACTTTTGTGCGATAGAGAATGAATTCTGGGTTTTATAGTCTTGTTTTGCTTCCATTAAACTAAATGGACTAACCCACATACATAGATGAGCTGAGGTGAAACATTCAGGACTGGAGACAGTGTCTGTAATGATTGGTGAGAGAATGTCACCCCACATTGTAGAGGACGCCGGCTTTTGTCTAAAAAGCTACATCTAGTAGTGAAGGGGAGCCCAAACCCCTGCATCTGGCTCATATCCACTGTCTGCAGCATCAAAGTATCACTGTTGCACTTTTTTATTCTTTCAGAACCATGGAAAATAAAGAGGCTCCCATGAGCTGCTGTTATCCACACCAATGCACATGCAGAGGGAAATGAGGGAACCCAAGAATGGCTGGCTGTGTGTTACAGCCCTCGGTGAAGCAAGCGGCAAGCCAGGGGTCGCAAACTGAAGTCCACCGTTTGCGGGTGCGAACCCTGGCGACCACTAAATGCTGTCCAAGAGGTCAATTTGCCTCAGAACACAGCCAACGTTTCAAATAGGTATCTATTTGCAGTGACCAAAAGTTACTGTTAAAAAGTCCTTCGGCTGTCGGGTGAAGTAGACACAGCCCTAAAGAACGATACAAACTGCTTGAAAATCTCTACCCCATTTGCAAGAAACAGATCAGATGTGACGTAAACAGGTACATAAACAGGGGCGGCTCCTCCATATGGGCAGAGGAGCGTTGCCCCACTGCTTTCTTGCAGTGCGAGAAGCAGAAACATCAAATGGTATTATAAATAACATTTTATGTTTCTGCTTATCGCACTGCAGGAAAGCAGAAGGGTTTGGTTGGGGGCGGGCGGTCCTGCTCTAGGGTGGGGGAGGAGTGGCTTGCCCACTTTTGTGGGCGCTGACTGTTTGGTCGGCCCTCTGGGGCCGACCAAACCAGTCATGCGCACTCTGCCATTTTCTCCATGTAGGCTGCATGCAGCCTACATGGAGAAAATGGCCTCCCCATAGACGCCTGTGTGGTCGGCGTCCCAACCAATCACAATGCTGCCATTGCAGCGTTGTGATTGGCTTAGGGGAGGGGAGGGAGGCTGCTTCCTGTTTAAGCAAAGACGACGCCTGACCGAAGACGCGCGACCGGGCCGGCAAAGGTAAGTTAACTTTAATTTTAAATTACACCTCCCCCTCCACGCGACCCCCTCCCCGCGAGATCCCCCCACCCGCGAGTCATGCCGGCCATTAGGCTTATCTACTAGTTTGCTTCAGTCCTAGAATATTTTGGGAAAAATCTAAAAAACCTCAAATATGGTAATACAGTGTCGAAATTTTGAAATGTTAGCCTGTTGTGCAATCTTTGTAGCTGCGGCGTGTGTGCCATTGAATACAAAAACCTAGGAAAACTCAGTGCAGTGTTTAATTTGAGCCAGTGGTTTCTGGTGCTCGGCACGGCACTTAATTGTCAACACCGACGCTTGTGACAGTCTGCCACAAGGTGGCGCTGTCTGATTAATTTGGAAATTACCACAACAACAGTTGAATATTAATTCAATATACATTACAATTGACTATTATCTGTCGTCCAAGACATTCATATAGCTTGGGGGGCCTGAAAAAGTCCAAATTGTCAAGCTTGCAGAAGTGTAATGGTTAATAGTTGAGTTGTTACTATCATTGGAAGCATAGCAGGGGCAATGTGTGGTGCAAGCTGCAGTGGCCTCCTGACGAGAGCCTTGGCACTTATTTTTTACAAATTAAGCACTGGGGAAACTGCGCTGGCGATTGAAGTTGGATTTGCAGCATGAGGTAAATCTGGCACAATGCACTAACCCTGACTTTTGCCTTTTGCAGGGGCAGAGCCAGTGCAGAGAGGTGTAGACAATACCGAGTGATAGCTTTGGCTTCAACGCCTGACCGTATCCTGACTTGAACTTGCGCGGCTAGATATAGGGACATGGGGGAACGAACAACTGATCCTAATCAGATCTGCCTGCAGCGCGTCCGACCCCTGTCATCAAAGTTGAGCTGTAGAAAAGGGAAGCGGAGATAGCAGAGGTGTGCTGGGGATACAGCACAAAGTCATTCCAGCACGCGCCGACCTGCCCGGCAGCGCCACGCGATAAGGAGGAGTGTTCTGGGAAAAGGACTCAGCTGGATCAAAACGACCTCTCATCCACCCGAAGCAACTCAAGAGTAGATGAAAAGGTAATTTGGGGTGGAGTTTGGGGTACCTCAAGGCTCTCCTTCCTATCAAAACTACAAGAGCAGGGACTGCTCTGTGTCATGCTCCAAAATGACCCTAAACATTCAATGACATGTACTGATCTCTTCCAATACATTTGGATTTTCTTAGAAAGGACATGGTTCGAATTGCATTGATAAACACCAAGTTGTAAAATTCAGTCAGATCACACAGTTGGCCTTCTTTATGAATAAAGTTTTTCAATACATGTTTTATTTTTCTTTATCGCTGGTTGAACTTTCAAAAGTTTACTATTCTATAGTCACCTCTTTGCTCATTCTCATAAATGCAAATGCACCAGCAAGATTTTGATTTCTCTTTTCAGGTATAGGTTTTAAGACCTCCCTCTATGAAGGTACCATAGGCAAGGAAAAGAATGTGTGTCAGTCTTTCAGTTGCGATTTAGGGACAGATGTACAGAGCTTTTTGAGTTGCAAAGTGCCTGATTAGCAGAATCACGCAGTTTGCGACTGCAAAAAAAGTATTTTTTAAAGCACAAAAGCAAAATTGCGATTTGGTAACTTGTTACTGAATCGTAATTTGGGTTTACGACTCTGTATTTGGAAGGGTGTGTTGAGGGCATCCCTTCCAAATACCGAATCACAGTGATATGTATTGATGTTTTGCAAACAAATTCCAGTCGCAAAAAATGTATATTTTACCACCTCCTCGAAGAAGGTGGTAACCCATTCGCAAATAGGAATGGGGCCACAAGAAACCCTTTCCCCCTTCGAGAATGTACCAACATTTTTTTTTTAAGACCAGGCAGTGGTCCCAGTGACCACTGCCTACAAAATGAAACTTAAAAGTTTCCTTTTCTTTTTTTTAAGCACATCCCATTTTCCTTTAAGGAAAACAAGCAGATTTAAAAATTTAAAAAATAAAGCTTGCTTTATTTAAAACCAATCACAGACATGTGGTGGTCTGCTGACCCCAGCACGTCACCAACCCTGTGATGGCTGCGATTCCTAGTGGGTCACAGATTGTGACCTACCTCATTAATATTCATGAGGTATATTGATTTAAGACCCCACTAGGAATCGCTATTTTTAAATATATTTTTGTTGTACATTAGGAATTGCAATTTCCTAATTGCAATTCCGTAAGAATCGCAATTTGGAAATCGCAATTCCTAATTTTTGTACATCTGGCCCTAAATCACAGGAGCATACCATTGCCTCAGTATTTGTTATACGCTGTGCCCATCCATGTGCCCTGGTACATGGAAATGGGTGATCCGGGAAATTTCAACTTAGTGATGAAAACACAGGGGTCTGGTGATATTTATAAATCCCCCCTGTTATTTCATCAGCACCTCACAGTGGTACTACACATAATAACACATAGTGACCTCTTACTTATTGTCTGTATGTAACATATCCAACCGTTTTATCGTGCAAACAGAAGTAGTTACAAAATCTGACTCATGAAAATGATGCCATACCTAAGAGTCCTGTTCGGTAATTAAGAGGACTAAAGGAGTGACTGATAGCCTGGCCAATGGCACAGAGGAAAGCGATGTACGAATTTGCCTATATGTCATGTCCATGCTCATGGTGCCATAGGTTGGACATAAGGCGCAACACTGGACATTTTTGGGACCACAGGTGGGATCGCCATCTACAGGACTAACAGGGAGGGGTCAGGCACACCAATCGCAACACAACATTCCCCCACACCCCAATGGCACAACATGCATCCCTCATCTATGTATAGTCTACTGTGGGTATTTCACATCAATATCAGCTGCAAAATATCAGGGTACCAGAATATCACTTAAACAATATCGAGGACCGAAATATCGAGAAGGTAAGTTTGTATAGGTAAGTATAGATTTACTTTATTTAACTCCACATCTATGTACCTTGATGATATATATACATATATCTTCAAGATACGTAGATGTGGAGTTAACAATAGTAAATCTGTTGCACTAACCTTCTCGATATTTTGATCCTCTATATTTTTGACACAATATTCTGGTACCACAATATTAAGTGGAAGAAATTTGGAAGCCCAGACCCTTATGGAGACACCAGTGGTGTTAACTTAGAACCAGAAGTCAGCAATCCATGGGACAAGAAGCTCATGCATACGAGAAAACGCAACCACCTTTAAAGGGTCACACAACAGGAGCCGGATGGCATTATAGGACAACAATTTATGGTTATCTATCATGCTGCTTACAAGTATTACATGCTTAGCCTGTTTAGTTCCCGTTTTAACCAGTTGATAGCTTGTACTTCACATCAAAGACATGATCCCCACGAGTTACACATTTCCAGCCACTGAACTTATGAACACACACACACAACTGCATCACATGAAACAGGTATATTGGTTAAACGGATACAATAAATAAGGCACCATATTTTTTGTATTGACTTTAACTCATCAATGCAGACAGAAAAGATCAATGCAGGTGGATAATAATTGCTTTCCTTGTTTACATTTGTGTTTTTTAAAACACGAGTGTATCTCCATGCTGTCAATTATGTCAGGCAGGCTGACAGCTGTGAGTATTGACCTCATATGGAGTTAAAAAAGGAATACGTTTTTGAATTAAGCACAAATATCAACTAAAACACACAAGAGTGATTTTTGTTTTATATTATATAAGCAATAAGCAAATTAAAATCGAGTGGTGGCTGGCATGTCCCGAGAGTGGTGGCACGGGTGGCACAAAAAAAAAGACATTAAATAAAATAAAACACACTTACCTTCCTTCAACGAGCTTGACGTCCTCAATCGTTGTCTCTCATTAAGACAGTTTCCGAAGCCAATCCTGGCCTGCTCTCATGCTGCTAACCAGCATGAGAACAGCGCCCTGATTGGAGGGAGTGGCCTGCCTTGGCGCTCCACAGCACACTGGAGGCCTGCTCTTATTCTCAACCCAACTGTTTTAAGACAGCCGGGTTCAGAGGTTTAAAGTGCGCATGTCTGGCTGGCCGTCTTGTGATGGCCAGCCAAAGAGACATGCATACTTTATACAAGTGCAAAGGTAGCCCACCCTCCTCCCTGCTGCCAATCAGCAGGCCGATGAAAAATAAAATGGAAATTAACTTTATTACCATTTTATTTTTTGTCTCTGGGGGATTTCAGTGGGGTGACTCTTCTCCGCTATAACGGAGGAGCCGCCACTGGTAAAATCCTACAGACTTTGAATGTGAAACTATACCAGTTGTGAGTTAAGTTTGTCACCGATGAAAAATAAGTACGGATAAACACCAATAAAATAAGAAAAAAGTAAACATGGATAAATACAGATGGAAATGTCAAAAGATAAATATTATAAAACCTGGAGCCCTAATGACAATCCTGTAAAGCTGTCTCATGGTTCTGGTCATATCTACAAATGATTTAGACTTTGGTCTTATGGTTTATCAAGTTACAACAATGCTCTTTGGCATTATAAGCCCCCAACGCATACTATTCACATTGTCCTTGGATATTTATTTTCTACCTTGGTACTTTGCGCTCAGCAGTTTGATCCATGGTTTGGTGTACTTTTTGGGGGGAATTATAGAGAAGGAACCAAAAATGTAAGTGCTCCGAGCTGAGTGCATGGAGAGCTCATGATCTGACAGGTCTTGTGCCTGTCTGTGAATGTACACTCTACTTTTTAGAGACACATTTTCGCGAAATCCTTCGGTGCGTCGTTCGGAAAGTAAGTAACATGTTATAAGATAGGCAGTTTCCACAGTTTCATTTAGCACCAGCGTTGTTGGTATTTCATGGTTTTCTTATAATTCCACCACTTGTTTCACTGCTAAGAACACAACACTTCCCACGTCAGATAAACTTTCTAAGACGTGATTTCAAATTGTGCCAAACTGGAGACAAGTCCGCCTAATATGTAGGATTCTTTCCTTTTTATCATAACCCCACCAACATCTGCCCTCCCTTGTGGAATTATTTCTCCCAGTCTGAATGGGCAAGCGGTGTCACCCAGGTAAAATCTTTTAATCCATTTATTGATTTAGACACATTTATGAGGCCACAGCCTTACCCCATATAATTTCGTAGTACTCCATTCAATTCTCTATGCAGGTCTCTTTGTCATACCATTTGCTATTCCCCAGCAGTTTGTTAGTTATTGGTGATTAACGCCCAGCATATTGTTAATACTGAAAGATCTTTGTTTTCTGCAGTGGAAACCAAGTTCTCATTTGTGCTGCATTTGGTGTCTCATTTGACAACATTGGGATCTTTCAGGTTCTACAATTGAGAAGTTCCCTGACTTAGTACAGAAGCCAAAGAATTAAATGACTGAGGAAATAAAAATAGAGTGGAAAAATTATTTCCCACCAGAATGGTCCTTTCTCCAGACATCTACCAATACCCTATCTCCATGGATATTTTTAACAGCTTTGGACAA
This sequence comes from Calotriton arnoldi, assembly GCA_963921515.1. NCBI lineage: Eukaryota > Metazoa > Chordata > Amphibia > Caudata > Salamandridae > Calotriton > Calotriton arnoldi. Next base: position 371,330 of record CAWUFW010003638.1, read on the forward strand.
GGTTTGTGACCCTTAGCAATTGTCTCTAACTTTTACAACCACACTTTACAGAAAGGTTCACATCGTCCCCAAGGATGACTTTGTCATTGACAAAGTGTGTATGGCCTGGTATTCCCTTTAAGTCAGAATGGTGTTTTCTGGCTCCCATACTCTTACTCAGACAGTTAGTGAGTGCATCTGGTATTAAAAAATTATCATAAACATTTTCTAAACTTTATGTTCTATTGTGCAACCAATTTGTGAATGTAGAGCGGTAACAATCTGGTCTTGGTGGGTCTTGGATATCAGACTATGTGTATTAAGAGTTGTTCCTGAAACATTTCCCTTCCCTACTCAGCCCTCTTTGCCCTTCTGCTCTTTCAGTCCCTCCATGTAACCCCGCTCTGGTGGGAGAGGACGTCCTTCTTCTTAAACGTTGAGTTGCACCACCATCCTGTCCACGATGAGTTGTGTCTACCAGGACAATCCGGAAAAGAAACCTTATGAAAGCTTACCCTCACCTACCACCTCTCCACTTTCCACCACATGCTCCAGTTTGTGATCACATAAGCAGAAATCTAAGTATGTGAAAAGACAAATTAAAGACCGCAGTCAGTTGGAGGCGTGTCCATCAGACCCGCAGCTGAATGGCTATTAAACATGCACTGAATTAGACATGTCAGGCGAGCATGTCTTGTAACTGTCTTTGGCCCATCTCACTGGGCCTCTCAGAAACACAGGACTGTCGTGACATGTTCCTGTTTCTCTGTAAGCAGGTCTGCCATTGGTTTAGAGGAGACTGACTGAGAAAAAGAATGTAACATCTGGAAGGTAGGAGTTATTGCCACAAAAGCTCTTCTATGTGGACGGATTTTGCTGCGGAGTCTGGCCTGGATGGGTGTGTTTTGAGGAGTGTGTTGTATGACAAAGCCACACGCTGGCTCATATAATGAGAGAGCTCTGTGCGAGGCGTTCACAGATCGGCCTCTGCCCCTCACAGCAATGGTAGCTCTGCGAGGTGTGGAATCACGACACTGGCTGTGAAAGCTTTCTTTCCGAGATCGCCAATCTCATGCTGATCTCTGCCATGTGAGATTGTCCCTACTCACCCCCCACCGGACTGTGCAGGCTCTTCTCAGTGCTGGAGAGAGGGTAGGAAGTGCTCGAGCCTAGGGATTATAATGTGCAGAACTGAAATACAAAAACACTTTCGATGGACACAACTGGGATTACAATACTTTCTTCTTATCTCTGGGCCTTCACAACATGGAAAACTATAATTACCTACTGCCTTCTTGTCAACGAACACTGACAAAGTGCAACACTACATTTCCAGTATCTACTTCTTTTTGGGTTTTCCACGTTCTCAGTGTCATAAAGTGTTAGATCTAGTTGGGCTCGGTGGGCGTTGACCCCTTTTCTTGCCCCACCGGCCTGTGCAGCATTGCAGAAGTGTGGAACCATATTGCACCATTGTGCTGCCTTTCTGTATCTGGTTACACTTTGGTCCTCCATTCCCACACTTCCATGTCAGACACAAACACTACAAGGGCCACAGTGGTTGAGGAGAAGGTAACAACCATTGGTGGATCAGCTTAATCTCTCATCCAACTTCTTTCTGAATTCTATGTGTTTGATCGCTGAAGTGTCAGCAATCGGCACCCACAGGTTTCTGACCTCGGATGGGTGCACATATGTGTTTGTTTGAAAATCATTAAACTTTTCCAGGCTATTCATCGAAACTTTTTGCACTTGCAAAAACAGACGTGTATAATGCGAAAAAAAGGCAAGTGCAAATACAGTTTATATTTTTTCTCTTTCTCTGGACAGGGGAAACATTTTTTCCTACTCAAAAACCCCCTTCTCCTACCCCCTACCTATTTTGGGGGTGTTTTAATCTCCACCTCACCCTTGGACAGCGATTTACTCCTAACCTTGACAGAAATACATATGCAAATATTTCAAAAGAAAGAAGAGAGCCGAAAAATGGTTTGCCGATTGCCAGAAATGTGTAAGTTTGTGGGAGTTCACAAGCTTCCAACACATTCCACCTGGAAAAGTCAGTCCAGGAGGAGATTCGCTCACACGGGAATATCTGAGGAAGCAAATTTTTTTCCGGGTGCGAAACTGACTTCCGTGGATGATAATTAACACACACACACTAACACACGCACGCACACGCACACACACACACACTCTCCCCCTTTTGTGAATGAGGCCACAGGACTTCATACTCACCCTTCTATCCAGGCCCGGCTCCAGGAACTTTTATTTGGGTGGGCCAAGGGTGCATTCGGGTGGGTCACTGCGGGCCCGATTTGTCGCTTATATGTCTACCCAGGCCTGCTTCAGGGCCCTCCTTTATCTCTTCTTAGTCTTACAAGGACCAGTAAAACACAATCTTTTGGAAATATATTTCTAAATGTTAGCACTCTCAAAAATTGTTTTTTCCTATGTAATGTCCCTTTGATGGGAAGAGGAGGTTTCTGAGGTGGGAGTATCAGGCAAGTGACACTACTCGGGCTCCCTCTGTGCGAGCCTTCAGGGAGAATCCCTCTTCATACCTACCTCCACCTGATCCCGGTCTCTGCAGCGCACTCCCTTACAGGCCTGATTATCCACTTCTCTACCACCCCTCTCCAGTGCACCTTATCTCACAGCTGACCCTGGGCCCCAACCCCATATCAGCCACCATTGGGCTCCACTTTCATTATTCCCGGTAAAAAACAGTAGTAAAATTGCCTTCAAACTTGAAACATTGAATATAGCAGTAAATCTAATTAGCATGCACTTTAAAGTATGCTCCACAGTTGTCCTAATCACCCGACTGTTAATTAAATAAACGAAAACAGAAAGGCCATGACAGGGCTGGCTTTAGTGCTGGTGCGAAAGTCTTCTTTGGTGCCCCACCAATGACCTCTTTCACCGTAGATACCTTTACTACCACCCTCCAACAGTGCCCTTCATCTCTCCGTAGCCCCTCCCCCTCATGACCTCCTCCTCTCAGACTCCCTCACTACCACCCTCCACCAGTGCTCCTCATCCCTCCGTAGCTCCCCCCCACCCCATGACCCCTCCTCCTCGGATTCCCTCACTGCCACCCTCCACTAGTGCCCCTCATATCTCCGTAGCTCCACCCCCACCCCATGACCTCCTCCTCGGCTTCCCTCACTGCCACCCTCCACTAGTGCCCCTCATCTCTCTGTAGTCCATCCCACCCCTTGACCTCCTCCTCGGCTTCCCTCACTCACACCCTCCACTAGTGCTCCTCATCTCTCTGTAGTTCCCCCCCCCACCCCATGACCTCCTCCTCGGATTCCCTCACTGCCACCCTCCACCAGTGCTCCTCATCGCTCCATAGCCCCTCCCCCCATGACCTCCTCCTCGGATTCCCTCACTGCCACCCTCCACTAGTGCCCCTCATCTCTCCGTAGCCCCTCTCTAATATGCATTTCATTTGTTGTATAGCGCTACACATATCAGTGTAGGGTGTCACAGTACTTTACATCACGCACACATTATACAGAGACAATAAATCAGTCTACGGGGAATGTCACATAAGCCAATGCGGATTACAAGGTGTAGAAATCACATCATCCATACTGGTGGGCAATATATTTTATGAGGGTTTGGTCTGGAGAAGCACAAACTCAGGATTTAAAGAGTACTCCAGTGGTTGGAGGTTGGCTTTACTGATAAAAATGTATAACTGCTCAAACAAACTCTTTTTAGCAACATTAGAATAATGAAAGACTGGAGAAGTTATAACTATATCACAACACAAAAAAGCGAAGTTTGTATGCAGCTCTTTGATGACAGTTCATAGGTCACTGTCCTATGTTAGGATAGTAACTTCTGAACTGCAAGTAACACAAGGATCTCTGTGACAAAGGCAGTAACCCACTGAGCTATCCACATAAAATTCAGTTTATCTGCATTTAAAAACTACCAACAGACAAATGATTGCTCTCCAGCAGGATCATAAATCACCAGTTATCTGAACATTTTTTATTGTTGTTGTACATCGGTGGCAGATTCACTGCGAGGGCCAAGGCTCATTTTTGGGTGGGCCAGGCTAATGTTTGGGTGGGCCTGGCCCACCCGGCCCACCCGCTAGAACCGGGCCTGCTTCTATCTCTTCTAGAGACATATATGTAATACTCTGACTGAAATCTGTATCTTCTCATCCTAAAGACAGGAGTATGTGCCTCTTCTCACCATACCCCCTCGCGGCACATCGGTACCGTTAAAACAACTAAGGTAGGCAGAACTTCCTACAAAGATCCCCAGCCGGCCAGTATCTGGACATAGACTTCCACTTATAAAGAGTTAAGCCTCTTGGAATGGGGAATAACTGTGCAGCTACAGAATTACCATGCAGAAATCCACACAGTATTTTCTTTTCTGAGGGGTTAGCCCTCAGCCATGGCTTCCATGCAGGGTGGGCATGGACGGAGAGGGATGGCAGGGAAAAGAAAGGAAGAAAGGTTCTGTCATAGGGGAACTTTGCTTGCTCCCCCATGACCAGAGAAAAAGGTTGGTAGGGACTGGGGGATGAGGCTTCATTGCTGCTGCAGTGATTTTACCAGCCAGATTTTCTTGCCAGGAAAACTGGGTCTGTTCTGGTGTTCCCACACCCAGTAAACACACCTGCAGGAACATTGGACCACTAATAATTGTGAGGAGTGGAATTCCAAATGGGAATTTCACTTCACACAGGTGATAACCAGATTCTACATGTCCCTGTTGACCTATTTTTACCATCTGCAGAGCCCTCTAGAAACCTATCATGGTGTTTAAACCAATCCAAAGATTATCCTTCACAAATGTCTGAAACCTTTTGCTGCCCATCACCTTCACGCAACCGGCACTCTGTTAACTGCCAGCTCCTCACTGTCTCACAACCTTACTGTAAACGCCCCTGGTAATTCTCGTTCCACCTCCTCCCACCCCACACAATGGAATGTTCTTCAGCTCATCCTCAGGTCCATTCTCACGCTACCTCAAAACTCAACTCCTCAACGGTATCACCGAAATATCTCATTCCCTACCAACACCTCTCCACCTGCGATTCCATCATCACTCAAGCAGTCTTGGCTACCTAATGTATTATATGTAATAATGGTACTATATTAAAGAAGTATGTAAAGTTTTGTTCACTGTGTATACTCGTCATCCACAAATCGCCATTACTGATTGTTTATGTGCAGAAAGGGAAACCTTAAAATAAAACAAAACAAATGAACAAACACAAGATAAGCATATCAAAACTTTGGGATAAACAAGAATAAGAGAACTTGCAAGGAAACCACAATTCATACGATAATCATAGCCATGAGTCAATATTGTACAAAATCTCTCAATTTCACAGGAATATTCTTTGCTCGTGTACTCCTACGAGCGTCAAAATTATGTTCTTTGCCCATCAAATTGTCACTGGGATGCAGAGTAACAGCCTCATCACTTGTTACACCCGTTCCATGAACCACACCACTAGAACCTGCAGACTCTTCACCACCTTACCAGACACGTAATCTTCACACACATTACCAGACACATCTCATTTATCTTCCCTTCTTAATGATTTCTTGTCAGATTCATCACTCACATCAAAATAAGAACCTCTGTCATCTCCATCCATCAACTTATGTCTCATCATCAATACACCATTGCACAAAGAAACTCCATATTTTACCACCCTCTACTCTCTCAAGCCTCACTAAAGATTTCCACAACTTCTCCAGGATCCGACTATTTGGCCAACTTTCTGTTGGACACACCACCCATTTTCACCCTTACTAGATCACCAACCTTCAACATGGGCCCAGCAGATGTTGCCTTAGGACCACCTTCACACATCTTCTTCTGATACATCTCCTCTTGCTCTCTGACTTTAGCAAAATCGATCTCAACATCACCTACATTCTTTCCTCTCAACCACCACGGCATCAACTTCAATCCTGGTTTTCTACCTTGTAACATTTTAAACTGGGAAAACCTGTAACCGAATTAGGTGATGTCCTATATGTCAACAAAGTAGCCTGTAAAGCTTTCCTCCAAGGTAAACCACTTTTCATAGCCAATTGAACGACACCTTAACCACCCTGTTGAAACGTTCTACTTGATCATTGGCTTGAGGGTGATAGTTTGATACTCTCTTATGTAAAACCCCACATCTCTTCAAAAAACTGTCCATATCCTTACTTACAAATTGAGGTCCATTCTCTGATACAAGTTCCTCTGGTATCCCCTCGTGACAAAAAATGTCATCCAGAAACTCTATGACCTGAGTGGAAGTAACTTTTTCTGCCATTTTCAAATCTGGCCATTTTGCTTTTGTGACACTTGAAGGTATGTTTCAGTACTCGAGAATGCCATTTGGGTTGGCAAGTGCAGCTTTAGTGTTTAAGTGCTTAATGAAAAATGTGTTAGAAAGTGTTGTGGGAGCTGTCACCTTCCAAGATGATATATTAATTTTCAGGAAAACTCATGCACAACATGATAAGATTTTACTCAATGTGTTAAAGAGATTGGAGAACAAAGATCTAAGATTAAAGTTTTCGAAATGCAAGTCCAGGCAGGATAAAGTTGAGTACTTGGGGCATGAAATTTCAAAGAACGGTATCAAACCTAAATGTAACCATGTGAAGGGAATTTTAAATGCCCCTGCACCTACCTCTAAAGACCAACTATTGTCCTTTTTGGGACTAACAGAATTTTATGGGAAGTTTGTGATGGATTATGCAACCCAAATGCATCCACTCTGGGTATTACTAAAGAAAATGCTAATGCAGTTAATACATATAATCCACTTATAAAAGTGTGCTAATTAATTAGTTAGCCTTCTATAAATGCGATATTATCATTATTTTGATGCCTACTCCACATTGCTCTATATGTAACCTCAAAGCTGCTCAAATCATACTCTCCAGTTAGAGAAAAAGTACAAGCTTTTTCAATAGCACAAGAGGACTCCATTTTGAACCACCCAGCTGTATAATGGATCATTCCACTTGCATAACAATATCAATCTTGCACCTGTTGTAGAGTACCTAATAAAATATTTCATAGCTATATTCCACTTTATCTTAGTACAAATGTTTAGCAACATATGAAAATCATCTATTTGTATAATCCTTTCTTCTGCAAAGATCAGTATTTCATCAAGTACACATATCCGAAAGATACAAATCACTCAACATACAAAATAAAACTCAAGTTACATTCCTGGTTTATCAAGATGTAAAACAACGATCTTAATACAGCACTGATTACTTTAAAATCCTGCCCAGTGTGTAGCAGAGCCCGTTCATCAAAAAATACTCCGCACATAGATAATTAACTGAAAGCAAACATTTGTACAATACTTTGCGTAACCCATGCCAATGGGCACACCTAACTCTGTTCTAATACTAAGATATAACTTATGAAATAGTGGTTGATTCCAATTAACCTCCCTAGACATACTGATATTCACGTTGTGCCTTGAATTTCAGTCAAACAATTCATATATCAAAACAACTTAGATTGTCAGAATGATGTTATGCCTGCCATGCCAAGCTCTTATTAAAACTAAACTTCTTCAATTATGCCACATATCTAATTATTGCACACCAAATGCACCAGGACCAAAATGAATAAGACGCAAAATGGGGAACATCCAAGCCTGTGCCCCCCACCCCACATATTCACATCTCTCTAGCCTCCCTTGGTTCACTACTGAATGGAAGCATAGAGCCTGGTAAAATGTTTGCCCTTAAATTGTGCATGAAAACCACATTCTGATGTAATTTTGATATAATATTTAATTTTTACTCCACGACATCAAATGTTTTTTCTACTTTCAAACTAATTAATGTGAGTGGCGCCATCTCCTGGGTACCAATAAGAATAAAACATGTAATCACATGGGTTGCAACAGCCAATTACTGCCACGGATGAAGCCTATCCGTTCACTACTAATATACCAATGGCCAAACCTACTCAGAAGAAACAACAATATTTTGGCCAGATATTTACAATTTGCCATTAGAATCACAATGGATGTAAAAGGCCCTGGCCCATCTGTGTATTTTCTGAGAAACACCATAATAGAAACACTATTCCAATAAATGACCAATTTACCACCTAACCAAACACCATTGAACAAGTGGGTCATTACTGGAGAAAAAACATCAATAATCTCTTTGCAGCATTCTGATGGTCAGGCCCGCTTGCAATACTTTTCAGGTAACTCATTCTCACCTGGACTAATTCTGCCTTCGTAAAAGTTATTTCAATTGAGTTCATACTATTGCGTCGGTTTTAGGAAATGCAGACCTAGCCAGATATTTTGTAATTATTCTTTCGACAAGTGCTGTCCTTACAATAGTGTTTCATAAAATGTGGGAAAGACATTACTTCTCATCTTCAAAGATAGAAGAGACAACTGTCACACTTGCCATAGTCTTGTATTCTGTTGATGTCTGTGTTCATAGATGTTGAGCCTTAGTTCAAAATATTGACCTCATTTGATTCTTGAGTGTAGGGATTTGGGGGCATATTAGCAAGACCCACGTTAAAATTATCGCCGTTTTAGCGGCAGGAAACTGCCGCTAAAACGGCGATAATGGGCTTGCTAATATGCATAATAGAATTCCAATAGAAGCCCAGGTTAGATGTGCAGGACATCTAACCTGGGCTTCTATTGAATTCCATAACGCATATTAGCAAGCCCATTATCGCCGTTTTAGCGGCAGTTTCCTGCCGCTAAAACGGCGATAATTTTAACGTGGGTCTTGCTAATATGCCCCTTGCTGTCTAAGATTCCTCCACCTTAGTGCTGTTGACTATAACTAACTACAGCATCTCTGTTCGTAAGATCTTCAGTTACTTTTGAAGTGCTTCTTATGCATTTCTTTGCCCCCTTCCTAGTTCACCCACAGAAGGCTGCTATCTGCACTATCAAATACACCTAGGATGTCCCAGCACAGAGATATATCTGTTGAGCCCCTACTCCAGGCATGAAATTCTAAGACAGAATAATAGGAAAAGGTTTTGAAACGAGAGAGCTCTGTCTCATGTCCATTTCACAGGTGATGTATCTCCAACTAGATCTAATACCATCTGAAAGATTCTGTGATCACGGATTCACCTTGGAGCTCAAGTGACTAAACAATGAATACGTAATCTCTGTGAAACAAGACATACATCGCTGTCTGAGTTCACTTTATGTCTGTGTGGATGGAGAGTATACTGGGCATCTTCCAGATCATTTTCATGCCATGTAGCAATCAGAGAAGGGCTCACCATTAAGCTTCCAAGTGCAGAGCAAGGTTCCAACATGCATACCCAGAATTAATCACCACAGGAACAGTGAGATGTACAGGCAAAGTTGACATCCATGAAAACATTCAAGACCCGGCTCCATAACATAAGAGGCACTGAACTACCCTAACTAAAACTTTAAAACTTTAACATGCCTTTACCATGCCTTCGCCGCCATGGCGGAACGAACTACAGCCCGTCAACCCTTAAATCAGCCCCTCATCCTTCAACATCTTCTTAAGCCAAGCGTCTTTTTCTGAGACTGCTCCGCCAGAAATTAATAAATGCATCTGGGCCTCACCAGCTTCACCAACTTCTTTTCACCAATGGATTGTTTGTGCCCAAGCACAGCACTGTATCAGCGTTGCTCATCTCAGCCAACGTCATTATAAAACCAGTGCAGGTTCCATCTTGCTGAACATCACAATTTATATAGCCGGGTGTTGGAGCTGTACTAGTAATGATCATTGCTTGATCTTTGAAAAGTAATAATAATAATAATTAAATAAGAGCAGGGGCCCAAGGTTTTTCTTAGAGCCTGGCGGACAGAGCTGTCAAATGCTGGTGCTGCCAAATCCCAGGGCTGCCAAGATTCAACCTCATGCCTCTTTCCTCCACCTCCCTACACAGCCTGTCTCTTTATGCCTCACCTGCAGGATCCTTTTCATCCCTACTTTCTACATTTGTCGATGTTTATCTATTGCTTGCTTCCCCCTTTCTCTCTTTCCTGTTTTACTCTCTCTTGTCCAGGATTAAATTCTAATGATGAAATATAACTCCCATGAGTCCCAGTGCCCACCACCTGTAACCACTGACACAAATTAAGCACTGGTTACAAATAAAAACTGGGCATTATTCCAGCCGATGTCCTCTATGGGGCAGGCAGGCTGATGAAAAGGCAGTCACGCATCAGGCTGATGTGTGTCTGGGTCTTCCCCATCTGCTGGCATTTAAAGAATACGTGCCTCTTTGAATATCGTGCAAATCCCTGGCAGGCAAAGCAATTCTGACATGTAACTGACTCTTCCCCAGCCCTCCTGACCTTTCAGAGACACCTGACCAACCAGATATCTCCCAAACACTGAACTGACATTGCCAGAGACTCTTCTGCCTTATGCCAGCATAAAGAGACTCTTCTTACCGGACAGTGCCCACCCTGGCACCACACGCGGCTTCAGGGGTGTGTACTGTCAACGACACCCTTCAGGAGGTGTTGATCTGTTAAGTCAAGGTCAAGAGTGGCCCAGACCTAGGCCTACTCACACATCCTCGCTCTGTCACTGATAGGGCACGCTAACATATAAAGCAGCGTCTGCTGCACAGCGCTGCCAGCCACTGGAGAGATGCAGAGACGTTTATGTGCCTGATAAGGGGCTCGCGGGGCCTTGATAACGCCTTCAATTCTCACGCTTCATACAGATGACACTCACTATAATCAGCCTATCTAGGCGTCATCTTCGCAGCGCTTAACTTTTATGCAGGGTGTTTAATAATCTAAGTGCTGAGGAAACGGAGGCTTGGACAGTCTCTTTAACACTGTTGTTTTGTATTGTGATGAAGGAAGATATTATAGCCTTAGAGCCTGCTATGGAGGGCTCTAAGGCTATTAAAACATTATGCCCCTAGAGGGAATAATGTTCTAATTTGTAAAACAAAGGCCTCACAGTGCTGGAGAGGGTAGAAATCCGCTCAGAATCCGTGAGGCCTTTGTTAAACATTGGAATGTTGATTCTGGGCTTCTACTGGGCTTCTACTGGCCATTAGAAGCTTGGAGCACTCCATTGTTTTCAATGGAGCGCTCAACATTCCAATGTTCTAATAAAAGTTAGAACAGGGCATGGAATTCACCGACAGTCTCCCATGGGAACCACCTGCGACAAGGGCAAAAAAGAAAAAGACATGGACAATTCCCATGGGAGAATCTAATGAGAGATGGTAACTTAGAGACCATGCCATGTGGCCTGATTAAGAGTGGTAGGGAAGAGGGTGGGGGGGTTGGCATCTGGTAAAAATAGAAACTGTAAGGTGGGGTGTTTGCAAGCTGTACTGGATAACTCCTAATCTGAATTCTCTTCCTTGGAATAAAGGTATAAAATGTGGGTTAGGTATTTACATCATCAATGTCTGCATGTTTTGCCACTTTACCTGACATTTCCCAAGATACATTCAGCCACACTTTGCAAAGCAAAATCAGCCAAATGAAAACTGAGAGGGTGTGATTATTGCACAACTTAAAAATCTGATCCCTGCACAAATTCTTGTTTGCACTGGAATCGGATTACAGCCCTGACCTTGGAATTCAGGCCTATATGGCCAGATTAAAATGGTAATACACAGTCCACGAAACATTTTTTAGGGGACCAACACATATTTTTCTGAATCAGACATTTACGGAGATCAAGAGAGGGAAAAATAAACACAGCAGAAAGACGGAGCAAGAGAAAGATAGAAAAACGTCCCAAAGGGAGAAAGCAGGAACCTACAAGAGTGAGATAAAAGGACACAGCGTGTCTGGTAGTGCATTAAAGTGGCTTGAGGTGGATTTAAGGCTACGCTGCCTCGATATTGGGCTTGCTGACATTTAAATGCATCATCCTCTGGCTTCTGAGTAGAGCTTTGAGCACCAGCACTCATTCTTTCACAAATTAAGCACTGCCTACTGTCCAACTCTGTGATCAATTTCTATAGTTCTATACAAGACTGTTTTCCCCCCCCAAAAAAACACACCAAAGTTGGGAAAATTCTGCATTGTTTAAAGCTGGTCACCACATTACAGGAATGGCCAGCGTAGATATCGGAGGACTGGTTACTTAGGGCCTTATTTAGATCTCGGCGGATGGAATACTGTCACAAAGGTGATGGATATCCTGTACGCCGTATTACGATCTCCATAGGATATAATGGGAACGCTTTTGCGGACAGAATATCTGTCATGTTTGTGACGGAGTATTCCCCTCTGCCAAGATCTAAATTAGGCCCTAAGTAGATTTTCAGGATAACCACTGACTATGTAAATTAGTTTCCCTTCAGATTAATTGGCTGTAACTTTATCCTATGTGCATTATCTTGAAAATCTGGCACGGATCAGGTCCTCCTGGGCTTATCCTGAACAAGCCTGCAACATAAGGTCTTTGCTTCAAACATGGCAAGGAAATAGAAAGAGGAGAGTGATCTGCTGGACCTTATCTGCCACGACACTTTGTCCTAGGTATAAAAATCAAGTTGACAAACTTTGGAAAATTCAAAGGGGAATGACAAAGCTATCTGGCTGCGTTCTTAACATAATCTACAGCATGAACTTGGACTTCGAATCTAAGCGTATGTCACAAATTGTGGTGAATGAAGACTGAATGTAAGGCACTCTAGTGTAATAACCACTAATAAAGGGGAGACTGGAAGGCCTGAGAGGCTGTCCACAAGACCCTAAGTGGAGATCTTAATCACGATCAGCCTCTCAAATAGAGTCACCGTGTCTGTAGAACACGAGGGCTTTGAGATATTTTTTAAAGTAGCAATGCATGGGGTGGGACAGAGATCTGTGGAGATCGAAGTCCAAATTCTTGGGGCGCTGTCCACGACGGATCGTTTCATTCAACGTTTTGCGAGGGGTGTGACAATTCTACTTAGGAAGGAGTTGACACACAAAAGGCAAATGGCCTATTTAAGGAGAGAACACTAATACAAGAGGTAAGTCATTAAAATTTGGGAAAACGACATTCAGATCATGCACTAGGGAACCTTTGCCAAAAGCAATAAATTCTGGACTAGTCTGTTAGGTTAGATATTTAAAGCACGACCCTTCGGAGAAAACCTTGAGGAAGCAATGAGTGACTTAATCAGTACAGAGATGGTCTTGTTTCATAGATGGTGACTGAGCACATGATTCTGTTTGCCCTAGTATATTTGTACATGCGTGAGCCCTGCATCACAACAGCAGGTCTAACACACTTGGGAGAGGATGTGGTCTTACGGCTAGACTGCCGACTTTGGAGCTGGAAACCAAGGTTCGAGCCTTGGGGTTGACTCCACATCCTGTGATTCTGGGCAAATCACTTAATCTCCCCGTGCCTACCAAAAAAAAAAAAATGAATGTGTCCTTGTGTAACGTAACTGGTGCTCATGTAAAGCGCTCCAATACCTTCGGGTCGAGTTCGCGCTATATAAATCTGCAACAACAAAAAAAATGCATGCGTTCTAATACATTACGATGGTGGTTACAGTGATGGTCATGCCCCATAGCAGGAGTTGGTCACAATAAACCAGTGCGGCTTAGCACATCAATGCTCGATTCATCACTACATGAGGTTAGGCACACAGACGCAAGGGACCATCACAATGTAGGACAGTTCTGCATAGTAATTTCCAGTGTTAGACATGATAATCTGTGGAAGATTTGTACTTAAGTATAGCGATGGCTGTACTTGGACACCAGGATCTAGAAGGGGTCACAGTATGTTAGTACAGCGATGGCATCTACACCACAGCAGGGTGGGGTGTTCGACCAAAAGATCCAGGAGATCATAGCATGTTAGTACAGCCCAAGCTTCGGCACCACAGTAGATCTGGTTGGTGGACAGGAGGATCCACGCGTCATAGTATGCTAGTAAAAATGACAGCAATGGCACCACAGTAGGGTGGGATATGGTGTTGGACTTGTGGATCCAAGTAGTCACCAATGGTTCCTGCACAGTGGTTCCCCGATGACTGGAAACACGCTGAGGTCAACCCCCTCCTAAAGAAACCCTCAGCGGACCCCACCGACCTCAAAAACTACAGACCCATCTCCCTGCTCCCGTTCCCAGCGAAAGTCAACGAGAAAGCCATCAACAGCCAACTCGCCACATTCATTGAAGAACACAACATCCTCGACTCCTCCCAATCCGGCTTCAGAAAAACCACAGTACGGAAACCGCCCTCCTCGCCGCAACAGACGACATCCGCACCCTACTGGACAAAGGAGAAACAGTAGCCCTCATCCTCCTCGACCTATCAGCGGCGTTCGACACAGTCTCCCACCGCACCCTAATACGCAGACTCTACGACGCAGGAATCCAGGACAAGGCCCTCGACTGGATCCGCTCCTTCCTCTCCGGCAGGACGCAGCGGGTCAGACTCCCCCTTTCCTCTCGGACCCCACACCTACCACCTGCGGAGTCCCCCGGGGCTCCTCCCTCAGCCCGACGCTCTTCAACGTCTACATGGCTCCTCGCCCCCATCGTCAGAACCTACGGACTCAACATCGTGTCATACGCAGACGACACCCAACTCATCCTCTCCCTATCCAACGAGCCCAACACCGCCAGACGCAACTTTCGAGAAGGCATGGAAGCCGTCGCCAAATGGATGATAAACAGCTGCCTACAACTAAACACCAACAAAACAGAAGTACTCATCATGGGCCCAAACCCAGACGCCTGGAGCGACACCTGGTGGCCCTCTGCCCTCGGAAACCTGCCAACCCCCACGGACCACGCACGCAACCTGGGAATCATCCTGGACTCCGAGCTCAAAATGGACCACCAGATCAACTCCGTCTCGTCTTCCTGCTTCCACACCCTCCGCCTCCTTCGTAAGACCTTCAAATGGATCCCCCTCGAACACCGAAAGACCGTCACTCACGCCCTGGTCACCAGCAGACTCGACTACGGCAACGCACTCTCACCTTCAAGATGCTCACCCACGCACACAAGGCCCTCCACGGCACCGGACCAGCATACCTGAACAGCCGACTCAAATTCCACGCACCCCAAAGGACCCTACAATCAGCCCAGCTCTCCTACGCCGTGGCCCCCGCACCAGAAAGACCAGATCGGGAGGCCGCTCCTTCTCCTTCCTCGCGGCCAAAGCATGGAACGTCCTTCCGCTCCACCTCAGACAGACAACATCGCTCCCCATCTTCGCAAGAAACCTCAAAACCTGGCTCTTCGACAGACCCCTCCTTGATGGAATGGAACCTGCAACCCCCCCCCACACCCCTAGCGCCTTGAGACCCTTACGGGTGAGTAGTCGTGCTTTAACAAACCCCTGATTGATTGATTGATTCACCAGAGCAGAGATTGGACACAATGATCCCTGGAGCCTTACTTCATTGGTACAGGAATGGGTTCTACAGGACAGTAGTGGGTTAGAGACAAATACCTAATATTTTAGTCCATTGACCGCTCCTGCATGGTGGCAGGAAGTTAAATATAGTGGTTATTGGATGCCTGCGACAGCAATGGTTCCTGCAAGACAGGTGGGATTTAGAAACAGTAATTTACGTGGTCCCAATATGTCTACAGTTCTCTGCAGATACAAACTGAAAGCATAAAATAATGCCAGTCAAACTGCCAATGGAGATGAGTGTCTGTAGCACAGCATAAACAACCATTAACCCCCAACTCCCCTAAAGCAAAGCTCGAGTAGGAGTGGTGTTTGTTCCCTTCATTCACTGGTTTGTTTCCTTCTTATGACAGAAGCCACAGAGACTCCAATGGGGGCCACCACCCCTTGACAGATGGTCTTTTGAGGGCTACCATGGTCAGTCTGTTATCCATTCGCTGTAATGTTGTTTTCCGTCCCTCCTGACCATCATCACTCAACACAACCCAGCGAATTTTATTTGAACATTTAATAAACCAATAAAGTACAGCTTTCCTATTTGTTCGACCATGTCAATGCCCAAGAAGAACAGAATCTTTCCCTGAACCAGTACCTAGAGAAAACAGAATCCTGGATGGCCACCAACTTCTTAAAAGTATTGGTACGAAGACTGGCATTGTAAGGACTGAGGGGGCCTTTGATCAAACTCAAACGTAACATGCGGCCATAGCTCTGTCGAATATGAACCCATTCTTTGGCTTAAGCCCCACCTTTGGCTATGCCATTTCTGTGCGAGCCCCCCTGCAGTTAAGCCCTCCAGAACTACATCAGTTTATTTAGGCAATGCCCCAAAAATTAGATCATATATAGGGAGTCAAACCCAGCCCCTATAACGTCAATTTGAGATAGTGAAACCCCCCTACAAGGATGTTATATTAGAATCCCAATTCAGTAAAAACAGTGTCATTTTAGGAACTCTCAAAAGTCAAGTCCTGGCCTGTTGGACAGATTGTGAGTTGTGAAACGTACCCAAGCATGCAAAGAGATGACCGCGTTTGCATAAATGGCATGGTTCTCATACAACGAAGCACATAACCCAAGTAGTGTTCTCCATTCGAGGCCAGACATACCCTGACAGGACCTGATCTACTTCAAACATTTCACACCGCAGCCATCTTAGATCTCTGAAAACTTGAACTAACCTTTCATAAGATTAACGCTTTAGCAGGCCCGGATGTGCCATGATTGAGCAGAGTGTACTCTGGACCTCCCATTTCATTTGCAGAACTGTATTTCAGTTCCCAAACCAAATCACTAACCCACAGCCCATCAATGTTCGACCTAGCATAGGCACTCACAGTCCTACATATTAACCTATAAATACTTAAGTGACCACGCAGCCCTATATGAGCCTCAATGAAGTATCTTGCTTCCTTCAAACCAAATGTAATCATGTGCGAAGCGTAGTACCCAGGGAATGACGCCATAAGTTGGTATTCTTAACAATAGATTCTCATGAGCATTTCTATCTTAAATGTTTTAGATGGAACACAATATGCAATTACTTGATTGTGGACCAGAAGTGTAAATGGGACGTTATCATGCATGCCAACCCTCCTGATTCGGGTGGGAAATTACCGATTTCAAGGCTAGTCTCCCGCCTCCCGCTTCCTGCATTCAAAAGCCTGATTCCTCGACAAGCTTCTGCCCACTGGGACTGGTCTAGTGAGACTTGTAGTATTCACTGCCAGTTACCTGCTCCTGCAGGCCAGTGCATAGTATTTTTGTCACATGCTCTCTGCCTGCCATAGAGCTTTCTCCATGCTCCTGACAGGTAAGCGGAAAAAAAAAATGTATTTGCATTTCTGATATCCAGTCCAGCAGCAGCACACTTTCAAGTCCCATACATGACAACAGTCATGATTCAGGCCTCGATATCGTCAATGGGAGAAATACATTCTCCCGATTATTTTTCTATAATCTCCCACTTTCCTCTTCTAAAATGTTGCCATGTATGCGTTATATGACACAGTGACAGACAGCACGATACAATAACACAAAATGCCAAAGGAGCAGGCAGGGCTGTGTTGCCCGAAGGTGTGGACGTCAGGTGAGCGGTGTCTTGTGAGGTCATTTGGAGGGAGGTATTGAGAGAGATGAAGAGTTTAAGGTTAACACTATTGGGAAGCAAGGATTGTGACAGGTGTGGACCAGGAAGAGGCATATGAAGGCTTGGGGTAGTGAGGTGTGGTGGATGTGGGAGTGGACTGAGTGACTCAAAGATGGTTCAAGCTAGGCAGGGACTTATTACATTGTGGAGAAAATGCAAAAAGGAATTGAGAATTTTGAAGAGGGATTGAGTCGTTATCATAGTTGAGTGGATTAACACATCTAGTCTGAAGATCTTTGTGCGACCTAAAGGTCACTGGAATTATAGGATTCTGCAGGCTGCAGCAATTTCAGCATAATTTATGGATTTACCGTACTTGCCATATAATCCACTATCTGCTGTGTAATCTTCAAAATTCAACAAAAAGTGTTGTGTCTAACTCAAATGGATCAAAAGTTCCTAAAAAGACACTCCATGTGGTGCAAAGCAGCGGCAGGCCTTTTACAAAGGTTAACTGGTCACCTTTCAGTTTCTGTATTAAATTCAGAAACTGGTATTTATGGGGTGAGATTTTTGCCAGGACAGTATTAATATTTATTAAAATGACAAAATAGCTGCCCATTATGCCCCTTTCATGCACCGTGCTTGTGGTATGATGTTTTTTAACAAGATGTGCCAGCCTGATTGTTGAAAAATCTGAAGCTCACACCCCCCAGTCTTACTGACCAAGCTATGCCCCTGCCCAGGTTGGCACAGTGATAAATGTTGTGGCTGAGTGGGAGGGGGCGGGGGTGAGGGTGAGGTCTGGTGGACACGGAGTACGTTGAGGTGAGAGGTGGTCCATGTTTACGTCATGACAGAGGAGAGAAGCAGGTTACTGCCGAGCTGGGACTTGCATTAAAACTCTCCTATGCTGACTCTACAAGTGACATGATTCAGATGGGAAATCAAAGGAAACGTGCGGCCTCCTTCAGGAGGGAATGCCACTGCGCATCCAATCCCCAAGCAGTGCTACTGAGTGATGATTTACTAAAACGACCTGAACAGAGGGAGCTGCAACTTTCCACTGAGGTAAAATCCTACTGCACCAAGGCGCTTATAGGCATATTAAAATAGGCCATGTCTGAAGAGGCTAGCGGGTGGGTGCGTGGATTTGGGGCACGTCCTACTCACCGAATGAAGGACCTCTGGTTGCTAGTCGTGTTATGGCATTGTGAGAGAGTAGCGGGGCATGGTAAAGGCACACTTACTTCTTGATCCCGCAGTACCACTTTCACTTTGGCACTGGTGGCCACAATTCAACCTGAGGAAACATCTACTGTGCAGCACCTAGGATCAGCTGGGCACAGGCCAACACACCAGTGCCTCTGAAAGGCCTGGAGGGATAGTGTGGTCATTCTAATGTATGTCTCCATATTAGGCTTTAGTGACGTCCTGCCGTGCCCACCTGTGCTAGGGTTTCGGAATACCAGAACTTATGGCAAATGTCCTGACTTCCGGATAGGACAGCAGCTCTCTGTGTTTGGTCCTCTGCCCACACTCCAAGCCTCGTTAGCCGCAGAATGAGGCTGAATGAAATGCAGGTTTCCTTGAGTGCCACAGGTCACGAATATTGCCAGTAACGTAGCAAGGGTGCCATGGGCCCTGGTGCAAGCAAGCAAATTTCCTCTTTGACTGCCCTCGGGTTCGTAAAATAAAGCATTGTCAGGGGTCAATGGACCTCAGAGGGCTCTGGACCTCTGTACCACTGCACCCAGGGTTGGACTGGAATAGAAAAGAGGCCTGGGCACCACAATAAAAGTGCCCATCATTACTGAATTTGACAGCTAAAAAACATGTCTATTGTTTGCAAATTGGGGCCGTTTGAACTTGTAAAGACGCTCTGTATAAGTGTTTTGCAAGGTATGGGAGACTGCATTGATTTGAGCTTGCTTCAGGCAATTTTTGTTTCAATATCAGGGAAATCAACAGTAAAAACCGGTCCTGCAAACCAAAACACAGGCCCAAAAACCGGTCCACACATTGACCTGTCAGGCCAACCCTTCAGACACTGCCTCACTGCCCTAAAGGCCAGTCCGGCCCTGGCTGCACCTGGTGCACCAATGCTAGCTACACCCTTGGATACGTCAGAGCAGGCAGGGCCTGGGCTCAGTATCTAACAGACTTTAGTTTGTAAAACAGTAAGTGCTGAGGCACAAAGTTTTTCTTAGGATTCTGGCGAGTGTTGCAGTTGCCAAACACCGAGTCTACCTGGTCTTAATGCTAAGTCAAGGCATTTCTATTTCTTCCACCACTTTACACTTCCTGTCCCTTTATCTCGCTCTAACATGTTCTTATTCATCCCTGCGGTCTCTCCTTGTAACTGTTTTGTTTTCCTTCTCCTCCTCCTCCTCCTTTACCACCTTGCTGCCTTTCTCCTCCTCTGAAGATAAAAAGTAAGTCCCCAAAAACAAGTGCTGGTGCCCACCACCTGAAACCACCAGCACAAACTAACCTTTGGTATCCACCGTACCCTTTCCCTTTCTGCAGAGACCAGTGTCCGAAGTGAATAAAAAAAAGTTTGGAAACATTGATCCTGGGTTCAATGGGGGTGGAGTCAGTGAGTGTGGGGTCAGAGACTTTTCTAAATATAACAAGATATTATGTAACTATTTTGTTAAAAAAAAATGCAAGTTAAACTAATCATTGGGAAATTTTTGATCTGGCAGGAAAGATAGTTCGGTTAATGTGATCACTTTAGGTGTCTGTGTGTACGCAAAGTGTCACTGATTTGACTTCTGGGTTCTTCACTGGAGAATAGTGGCATGTGTACTAATAGTGCTATGAGGTCCTACTGTGTGATAAAAAGCACTGTCATTATGTAAGTCATAAGCATTAAAAAGTATTAGACTCAGTGGGGCTTATTTACAAGGCCCTTGCGCCACTTTTGCGTCATTTTTAACATGGGAAAAGTGACGCAAGGGGCTTGTAAATGTGCCCCAGTGTAAAGTAGGTTGGTGCAGTTTAAAAAATGTATTACGAGATAGGCTGCACAGTCTATAAGAACAGCTGCACCAAATGACTAAAAAGATTTAGTGCGTAACTGTTTACAGTGCTTTCAAAAGTTTTATTTTTAGTGATACGCTATCAGACTCTAACTACAGCTAACCTTTTTTATATGTTTCAATTTGAAACAGGCATTCCAAGGCTGGTAATATCCCTACAGTACCCTTCAGAAAGAATAACTCTTCGTTAGCATTATGCTTCCAATGATTCTATCAATTAAGGCCTATTCTGGCTCACAAGCAGCCTTTAGTTTTTGCTGATTAACCAATTGCACACATTTACATTTCTTTCAGGTAGCAGGGCACCCTGGAGAGCATGTTTCATCTTTAGCTGTCTGTCCCTTCTCTCTGCTTCACAGTGCAGGAGTCCTGCTTCTTCCCTTTCAACCTGAGGCAACACATGGCCGCATTAACCAACCAGGGACCTTCCTTTTTTTAACAAAAGGTATGGGAACTGTTGTGGCGAAATGAAAAAAGATTGGGAGCATCATTCCCTTTAGGTCCCACCCATTTCGACGTCTGGTGCAGACAGCATGATGATGACAAACTGCCTTCCACCACAGCCAGTCGTTTCATACGCTAACACTTAATAAATGTTATGGGAGCCCAATATTGACGGCATAAGAAAAAAAGACAGTTAAAATAAAGGTCAACAGAGGCTGGTGGCCATCGGTAACCAAAGGTCGTGGCATGATCAATGAATACTGGGATTGATATCCAGGGGCATAAGGGACAACCGGCCCTCTTCCCAGTCTCGCGATATTGTAGGCGACTTTCACGAGCTGGAGAGATGTACCCTCTCCAGGTAGCATCTTGATAGTTGACCTAATTACAAAGCAGGCGTTTTTAATTTAAACATGTTTCTTGGCTCAGACGCTTCTTTCAAATGCTCCTGTGAGACGTCAAAGAGACCGTTTGCACCACAGATTACGTACTTCCCACACATAAACGCAGCTGAATGATTGAAGCGATAGCAAATGAGAAGCCTCCGCCATACACATGACACCAAAACACTTCCCACACAGGCCACACTCCTTTCACACATTTCTTGATATCCGTATACTAGCAGTTTATAAGCCCAAGCATTCCACTCGTTTCACTGCACTACATGAAAATGCACAGCGACAAACAGACAATAAGAGCACAGCTCAGGTCCACACGCATAACACAACAACACTGACATAGGCCTCATGACACTCACGCACTCTTCCACCCACTCCCATGGAGTAGAATGCTTCCTGTCCTCAAATGGGCTTTGGCGCCTGTTTGATTCGGCCCTGTGTGCACGGTCATCCCCCAACATTTTGCCTTCACCCTTGTGTTTTCTGAACCCATTTTTGTTGGCTTTTAGGGCTCTGCCAACCAGTGCTAAAGTGCTTGTGAGCTCTCTCCTTTAAACATGGTAAAATTGGATTACACTCAAATGGCACATTTAATTTACTTGTAAGCCCCTAGTTAAGTGGTACTACGTGTGCCCAAGGCCTGTAAATTAAATGCTACCAGTGGACCTGCAGCACTAATTGTGCCATCCACCTAAGTAGCCTTGACAACATGCCTCAGGCCTGCCATTGCAGCCTTTGTGTGCAGTTTTGAACGGCCATTTCGACCTGGCAAAATAAACCTTCTGCCAGGCCTAAACCTTCCTTTTTGATACATGGTTAAGCCTGATTGCTGTTGTGCCAAGCTACCACAGGGTTAAGCACAGGTTAATTTGGGGTCTACTTGTGTTTCACCCTGACAGAGATTGTGGTTCCTGCTTGAGTAGGGTTTCACCCCCTCAACCAGTCATCTAATCTCTAACAGCACCTGTTCTGGGATACAAAGCACTATATAACTGTAGGTGCAATACATTTCCACAAAAGACAGTACAATAATGCATGTAAAGGCTGCTTTCATTTCTTCGCATGAATCTGCCTGTGCAGCACAAATAAGTTGCTGCCTGTGCAAAACAAATATGTTGCTGCACAGTAGTACACCCAGATTTACGAAAAATGTGTGCAATGTACGGCAGCAACTAAAGTTTCTGCACTGCGTTGTGAGAGGGAGAAAGCAGAACAGTGCCATATCTACTAAGATATAGTGCTAATTTCCTCTCTCCCTGCGCTGATGCACTTTAGGCTGCCATGTGCCAACGGATATACCCCTGTGCCATAATGTATGGGTGTGTGTAGTAAGGAATAGTTTTGGGACTGAAAGAAAACTTTTATACACCTTTCCTGCTTTGTATGTGTGCTACAAAATTCAGCACACAGGCAAAGTAGGAAAAACAAAGATAAACAAAAACATTTCTCCTCGTCACATTTGCCTCAGGGAGGCGTAAGATTTTGAAGTCAATCCCTGCGTACTAACATTTGTAGATAGGGATTTGCATCAAAATCCATGTTGGTTTCATGGGAAAGCCCATGTGCCACCTATGGAACCTCCCCTATATGCAAACTAACGCAAGGTAGAGCAAAGCACACATTTGTGTTACTGTGGGAAACCATTCAACGCAAAGCTTGTTTTGCGTTGGATAGTAATTCCCATCATAACAATTTGCAGTAGGTTTACATTACAAAAGTAATGCAAACCCGCTGCAAAGCATTAGTAAATCTAGGACTTGGAGTGTATCACACCGACCATTGCACAACCACAAATTGAAAGGTCAGAATTTAATATTCTCTATGCGGATTTCGATGTACTCTTTTCAAACCCTGTTGCACTTGTTTTCATTAAATGCAAGGTATAACAACCTATCGTAATTTGAAAATAATAAATACTTCCCACTCCAACACAATCTGTGAGTAGCTGCCTGCAGCATCAAAGTTCCATTCAGAAACACACGCACCATTGGGGTGTGACTGGGTGAGTGACAGAAAGAAGGAGATTTCATAGTGAGAGGTGCGGGTGTCTTCCAAACCCTCTACCTATTCTGTCTTCACTGTTGCTTCAAAACGTGCAGGGACAGTGCATTTGTAGGTGAAACAGGTTTAAGCACCACTGAGTCCTGGGAGTAGGGGCCTAAGGAAACACCTGCATCTGACACAGAGACCTAATTGGTGAAAGGCTTTCACTGAAAGCATCACAAAATGAAACGTATTAATAATTAAGTTTCATTAGTCATATCCAAGGCCACTGTAATTATGCAATTCTTCAGCCACAACATTTTCAGCGTAATTATGGATATGCCACACTTGCCCCCTATTCCACCATTTGCGGCATGATTTGCAGAGTTCAAGAAAAAAACGATGCAACATTACTAAAGAAAATGCTGCACAAGTCGTGCAATCAGTCAGAAAACACTTGATACATTTAAATTACTCTGTACATACATATGTAATTTGATATATCATCAGTGATGTCACTGACCATGTCATGAGTGATGTAATATGTGAGGTCATAAGCAGTGCATTGTGGGGGCGTAAAAAACAGTTCGCTCAGCTAACTATAACTGCTAAATCACTGGTTTTGTACTAGTGAAATCTGAGCCTAACTATAACATTCCTGTAACCTTTGTTTTTTTCAGTGAATTTCTAAGGTTTTTTAACTCTATTTCCTACCTATTACGTCCCTGTAATCTTCAGTATTTTTAAATGAATTCCTAAGGTTTTTTAAATTGTATTTCCTAAATGTAACCACTAACTTTTGACGGTGAGTGTGTAAGTGAGTGCATGAGTTTCTTGGTAAGTTTGTGAGTGGGTGTTAGAGTGTCTGAGTGGGTCTGTCAGTGGGTGTGTGAATGTCTGAGTAGGTCTGTGAGTGTCTAAGTGGGTCTGTGAGTGGGTGGCAGAGTGGGTCTGTGAGTGAGTACACAAGTCTCTGAGTGGGTCTGTGAGTGAGTGCATGAGTCTGAGTGGGTCTGCGAGTGAGTGTATGAGTCTGTGAGTGGGTCTGTGACTAGATGTGTGAGTGTCTGAGTAGCTGTGAGTGGGTACATGAGCATCTTTTAACGTCTGTGAGTGGGCAGATGAGTCTCTGAATGGGTGTGTGAGAGGGTGCATGAGTGTCTGAGTGGGCCAGTCAGCGGGTGTGTCAATCTCTTAGTGGATCTATGAGTGGGTGCATGAGTCTCTGAGTGGGTCTGTGAATGGGAACATGAGTGTCTGAGTGGGTCAGTGAGTGGGTGGATGAGTGTCTCTGTGAGAGCATGCGAGAGTCTCTAAGTGGGTCTGTGAGTGGGTGCATGAGTGTCTGAGTGGATTTCTGAGTGGGTGTGCGATTGTCTCAGTGGGTCTGTGAGTGGGTATGTGAGTCTCGAGTGGGTCTGTGAGTGGATGCATGATTATGTGAGTGGATGTGTGAGTGAGTTTCTGAGTTGGTCTGTGAGTGTTTGTGTGAGTCTCTCAGTGGGTCTGCGAGTGGGTGAATGAGTGCTTGAATGGATCTATGAGTGGGTGCATGAGTGTCTGAGTGTGGCTGTCAGTGGGTGCGTGAGTCTCTGAGTGGGTGCGTGAGTGTATGAGTGGGTCTGTCAGTGGGTGAGTTAGTTAGTAGGGGACACATGGGACAGGTCCTTGTGCCAGCTCCCCTTGTGAAGCTCCTCCTGTCCAGGTTGCCTGCAGTCCGCTACCCTCTGCTGCCTTCGGTTTTGTGCCTCCTCCGCTTGTTTTCTGCTAATTTTTATGCCTCTTCTCTCCTCACTCCTGCCCTCTATTTTGCCTCTTTCTGCTCATTCCGCCCATTATTTTGTCTCTTTCTGCTCGCTCCTGACCTTTATTTTGCCTCTTTCTGCTTGTTTCTGACCTTTATTCTGCCTCTTGCTGCTGGTTTCTGACCTGTATTCTGCCTCTTTTTGCTCCCTTCTGACCTTTATTCTGCCTCTTTCGGCTCCCTTCTGACCTCTATTTTTGTCTCTTTCTGCTAGTTTCTGACCCTTATTCTGCCTCTTTCTGCTCCCTTCTGACCTTTATTCTGCATCTTTCTGCTCGTTTCTCACCTTTATTTTGCCTCTTTCTGCTCATTCCGGTCCTTTATTCTGCCTCTTTCTGCTCGTTTCTCACCTGTATTTTGGCTCTTGTTGCTGACCTTTATTTTGCCTATTTCTGCTCGTTTCTCACCTTTAATTTGCCTTTTGGTGCTGGTTTCTCACTTCTATTTTGCCTCTTTCTGCTCGTTTCTCATCTTTATTTTGCCTCTGTCTGCTCGTTTCTCACCTTTATTTTGCCTCTTTCTGCTCGTTTCTCACCTTTATTTTGCTTCTTGCTGTTCGTTTCTCACCTTTATTCTGCCTCTTTCTGCTCGTTTCCCACCTTTATTTTGCCTCTATCTGCTCGTTTCTCACATTTATTTTGCCTCTTTCTGCTCGTTTCTCACCTTTATTTTGCTTCTTGCTGCTCGTTTCTCATCTTTATTCTGCCTCTTTCTGCTCGTTTCTCACTTTTATTTTGCATCTTTCTGCTTGTTGTTAACCTAAATTTTGCATCTTTCTGCTCGCTTCTCACCTTTTTTTGCCTCTTTCTGTTTGTTTCTCACCTTTATTCGGCCTCTTTCTGCTTGTTTCTGACCTTGATTCTGCCTCTTTCTGCTCCATTCTGACTTTTATTCTGCTTCTTTCTGCTCGTTTCTCACCTTTATTTTGCCTCTTTCTGCTCGTTTCTCACCTTTATTTTGCCTCTTTCTGCTCGTACTGACCTTTATTCTGCCTCTTTTTGCTCGTTTCTCACCTTTATTTTGCCTCTTTCTGCTCTTATCCCCGGGACCGTGGGGGGAGCCTCAAGGCCCCCGCTGCCCCAGCCAGCTCCCCGCCTCCTGCGGGAGCCGACATTGCTGCTGCATGGAGGGAAATGCTGGAAAGGCAGCTCCCTCCGTGCAGAAGCAATTGTTTCATCTCTTTCCCTGCCCGCATGTCTGTGGGCAGGGAAAGAGATGAAATCTCCGCTTTACAGCGAGCAGGAATTAAATAATTGACGGCCTATTCAGGTTGATAGGGTAGTATTTTCCATCTAGCACCCACAACTGAGGAACTCTTGATGGGTGCTCTGGACATCAGCGAAGAAGAGCACCCGTCCAGAGTTCAGCAGTTTTGGGTGACAGTTGGAGCAGATTTTTTAATTACTGCCAGAACCGCTGTGGCAAAAATTGAAATACTACCCTATCGGCCTGAATAGGCTGCCAATTATTTAATTGATGGATTGGAGAAATTCAGACAGTAACCTGTTGGAATGTACAACATTTGAAACCACAGCAGTGGCGAGGGACAGAAAGATGGCTAGTATGGCACCTTTGTTCGGAGGCACATTGGCCGTTTTTGTCACGAGGGACTACATAGATTCGTTCTGCGTGTGAGTTACATCAGGCATTTTCGTTTTTCTCTTTATACAAGATGAAATGCTGAAGTTGTCTATGAGAGACTTTAATAACTATGAAATAAATGAAAAACGACATGTTTATCATAAGGTTTGAAGCAGGAAAAGCACACGCAGACATGGCAGCCAGTGATATTGGTATCTGGACCAAGAACTTCGTTTATCCTTTGTTGTTGTTCGTGTCTCGGTGTTCCCCAATGAAATCATCTTTGATGGTATTTAAATGTGTGTTATGTTTGATGCCATGCTGATGAGCACTGAAGAAGGCAGAGTGCCAAAATGCATTTGCTCACAATAAATCAAACTAAACGTCCCGTGAGTGCTCCGCATTTGTGCAGCTTTGACTACATATATATATATATATATATATATAAAACACACATGCGCACAACCTTTATGATTGCCCATTCTAGGCAGCCACGCACTGCTCCTGGGCCTCTGTTGCCTGGGTCTCCTGTGTGCTACCATGCATAGGTCACTACTGGCAGTCTAGGAGCTTCCACATCCTTTACGAGGGCCTTGGGCTAGTCTCTTTATGCTCTGCAGCATGATGCAGCGGCGTGGGGGGTAATTCATTCTGTTCCATCCTCTGATTATCAGCTGCAGCTATGGAATTAGAGGTGGCTTTGCCAGTGCCTATCTCTGGGCCACATTTCTATCGATGATGGTCTATGTGTGGAGTCCTGGGGTAGCCTTGCATGTCCCTGGAGTTGTTCTCCCACTGCTGGGGCCTTTTGTTTTTGGACAGGAGCTAGATACTTGAGCCCCTTTGTGTTGTCTCCTCAGCGAGGGGAGGAAGAAAGGGTACTGTGTTCCCTGGTCCTCTCTCCTTATATAGGGGTACTTCCTTCTGTTTTAGAATGGTTCCATTTGGATGATGGTAAAAATCACAACCAGACTTTGGAATCATCTGCCTTACAAACTTAAAAATGTGCCTGACCTGCTTTCCTTCAGGAAAGGCTTGAAGACCTGGTTATTTACTGCATAACGTGTTATATTCAGACTCTAGCCTTTACATAATCTCAGTGATGGTATGCTGTTGGATGACAAGCACCTAGACGCCGTAGGGTTTTAGCTGCGCTATATAAATAAATAAATAAATAAATGGTTTGTCCGATGCTGTTATTATGGGGACGCATCCTCTGCAGCAGAAGTCTGGGGGAAGTGGCATAGATGGCCTCTGTGAGGTAGACCTGAAGTCCATCATGAAGGAACCTGTTGTGGATTTATGCTGCATAGCCCTTTAAGTGTGTGTGTGTGGTAGTTCATGCCAAGAATGTTTGCAGTCTCCTTGCAGGCAGAGTTCTATGTAATGCCAGTTGGAGACTGGGAGCTGACCGGCAGATTCCATCGCTGGTGGTGTATCATTTATCTTTAATGATGAGACTAAGAAGCTAATTGGACTCAGTGTCGTAAAACTAGCGAAAAGTGAAGTTGGATTGGGGACCAGCATCACCACCAATTCCCCTGGGAACCGATAGGAACTCTGAATGGTGTGTTAACATGCTCTAATGCCAACAAGAGACTCGGCCAGATTGGAACACTGTGGCATCAGCATTATCGAGACCTCGGACACTGAAACCTTGTGTAAGGTAAACGGTTTCTCCCTAAAAGCTGACGTTGGCATTTGCACCTCTGCGCTCACTCTGCAATACCTCGTCAACAGCCTCACCGGTGGTGGTAGCTCAAGCGTATAACCGTGAGCTGAAGTGGGCCCGAGCCGCGGCATTTGCCTGCATGCTGAGGTTACCCTGGTGATCTAATGCATCTGAAGACTCCACAGAGAGAACACAGCCGAATTTCTGGAAGCTGTGCCGACGCTGGTGTGACCGTGCGTAACTGTGCGTGACCCCATGATGTCACAACGCGCAACGTAATGGTGGCCCTTTTGGATCAGGACACTGGCCATTGTTTTCAATCAGCTTGCGTGAGTGCTGTTAGCATGATTGCTAGCTTTTATACCGGTTACATTGGTGGTCCTCACTGTTCGGTGTTGTACATTACATGGACGTGTAAATGGGTGGCACGTCTTTGTACCCTGTAAATTGTACAAGAACCAAGTTTAAAGCTCCATCTAACAGTAGCAGATTCAAATGCTTTAGGTGTGGGAGCTTTGGTCATATGCCCAATAGCTCGAATTGCTATACCAGGAATCTCACTTGTCGCAAGTGTGGTCTTC
Source organism: Calotriton arnoldi (assembly GCA_963921515.1). NCBI lineage: Eukaryota > Metazoa > Chordata > Amphibia > Caudata > Salamandridae > Calotriton > Calotriton arnoldi. The sequence continues at coordinate 400,313 of CAWUFW010003638.1, forward strand.
AAGGGCATTACACAAGAGTCTGCAAACTTCAAGGGAAGTCTGGTTGTTAGAAAGTATTGACAGTGTGGCAGAAGATCTAAGGATGGTGGTTTTAAATGTAAAGAGTGATGGTGATGGAGTGGATGTGGAACCTGTGGTCATGCCTGAGAGCGAAACTGAAATTGGGGGAAGAGGTTTTGTGGTGTTGGCAGACTCTAGATCCCCATTCACTATGATAGGGAACAAGCTTTGGGATAATGAGTTTCCTGATGGGACGCTGCTCCCTCCAGATATCAACCCTGTCAGCTATGATGGTTCACACATTGATGTTCTGGGCTATGCTGTAAAAAGGATTGAGTTTAAAGGCAGCGAAACCATTGGGAAAATGTACGTAGCCAAGAGAGGAGACAATCTCCTTGGCTGGAGGCACCAAAGAGATTTGGGGATTATAATGAAAACCAATGCACAGGACCCGGTGATGTTGATTGAGTGTGGTAGTGGGGGATGCTTCTATAATGAATTTCCTGAAGGGTTTAGCGATGAGCTTGGGCTGCTCAAGGATTTTGAACACTGGATTGTATTGAAAAAGGATGCTAAGCCATGTGTGCATAAGGTGCGAAAAGTTCCCCACTTGATGCTTAAACCCTTGAAGGAGGTGCTAGATAGGCTATTAGATTCAAAGATCATTGAGGAGATTGAGTTATCAGAGTGGTTGACGCCTGTAATTTTGGCACCCAAGGATGGAGGTAAGTCCATCAGAATGTGTGTGGACTTAAGAGATCTTAATAAATGGATATGGGTGGATCGCCAACCACTCCCTAATATCTTAGAATCTCTCACTATTCTTAAGGGAGCAAACGTTGTCTCTGCCCTGGATCTCTCCTTGGCCTATCGCCAGGTGCAGCTACGCCAGGACTCGAGGCATTTTACCTTGTTTGTAACACCTTTGGGAGGGTATAGGTTTATCAGGATGCCGTTTGGGCTGGCCTCAGCCTGTTTTCAGGGAATTATGAAAATGATCCTGGGAGAGTCACCTTACATATTATTCTTCCAGGATTACATTCTCATTTATGGCAAGGATGTTGGTGAACATAACGAGGCTTTGAGAAGAGTGTTGAGAAGACTGGCGGAGAAAGGGCTCACTGTAAAGGAGCAGAAATGCAGGATTGGAGTTACTTCTGTCACCTACCTGGGTCATGTCATATCGGAGGAGGGCATTCAACCCAAGTTAGAGATAGCTGACAGCATAGCGTGTGCCCCTACTCCCACTGACAAGGAACAAGTGAGATCATTCTTGGGGCTCTCTGAGTTCTATTCTAAATTCATAAAGGGTTTAGCAGTGCAGTTGAGCCCATAAGAGCTTTGCTGAAAAAGGGGGTCCACTTTGTGTGGTTTCCTGAGTGTCAAACGGCATTCCAAGCGGTGAAGTTAGGAATCAGCATGATGCCCACCTTGGGCATTTTGACACCAGAAAGAAAATATATTTTAACCAGCAACACCAGCTAGCTTGAAGGGGCAGGGGGGCGGTCCTATCTCAGATTGAGGGCGGAGAAGAAAAAGTGGTGGCATTTGCCTACAGGGCCCTTAAGAAGTCTGAGGAGCATTACTCGTGCATTGAGAGGGAGGCCTTAGCGATAGCCTGGGCAGTAAAGCATTTCAAGTTCTATTTGTGGGGCATTCCCTTCCTAGTGAGGACAGACCACCGACCTCTAGTCCAAGTTTTCTCCTGCAGCCATAGTGCGAGGATTACTCCTAGACTTAAGCGGTGGAGCGAAGGGTTGCAGGAGTTCAACTTCCAGGTCCAATATCTTCCTGGGTTGATAAATAAAACTGCTGACGGGTTGTCGCTTCTACCAGTGGAAGGTAAAAATGAGGTGGTCATCAAAGACATTGAATGTGTAGTTTTATATCCTAGTTTTAGATTGATATTATTTATTCGATGAGCTCCCTCGTGTCTGTATTAAACTGATGTAAATAGTATTTATACCTATGTAGGAGCTGGATGAAATGTTTTAGGAAATGTTTTATGTACGATTTATTGTGCTCACTCTTTTATGATTTGTGTTCAAATCGAATAAAGATGAAATGGAATGTGTGAGTTAGGTAAGGGAATCCACGATCACGAAGGATGAGTGGATGAAGAGTGGTGAAGAGGATGAGTGGCTTACTACGATTAAAACGTATGTAATGAAGGACTAGCCTGATTTCAAGGGGCTGGATCCTGAGTTAAAACCTTTTTGGTTGGTGATGGAAGAACTCACGTTGTTCCAGGGTGATCTTGTGGGGGGGAGAGAGTTGTTTCACCCAGGAGCATGAGATCCAAGGTAGTCAATCTGGGCCATGAAGGGCACCTGGGTAGAAGCCTCATAAAATCTGGGCCCGAAAGAGGTACTGGTGGCCAGGCATGGATCGCCAGGTGGAAGGGTTGTTGAAGAAATGCTGTTTGTGTGCATCCAGTAATAAGACCCACATGACTAATACTGCTCCCTTATCACCAGTTGTTGTACCGGATGAGTGTAGGACAAAATTGGGCCTGGACATCATGGGGCCTTTTGGGTTGTTACAGCCAACTGAAAGGTTTGTGTTGCTGTTGGTAGGCTACACGTCAAAATGGGTTTCTACCAGGTGTGTGGGTAACGTATGCACAAACACATTCTTGGAATTCCTCATGGATGAGTTTGAAGGTGAAGGTGTATCCAAATATCTGGTAACAGATAATGGGGTGAAGTTCACCTCACGAGAGAAGCAGGAGTTCTTGGGTCATTTTGGGATAACAGACCAGATGACAGCTCTTTTTGCGCCACAGACCAATGGTTTTGCTGAACGCATGAACAGGATGGTGAAGGCTTGTGTGCAGAGAGCTGTGGAGACCAGGGTACCACTCAAGGGAGTGCTTAGGGACATGTGGTGGACACATTGCACCACTAATTGTGTAACACAAAGGTCACCCTTTGAGCCTTTGAGGGGCAGACCAGCCACTTCCGAGCTCAATCCAGAGTGGTTGCCTGTTAAAGGTTCCACTATGTTGGACAAGATAAAGGTTGGTGCCAGTGTCAGATCCTACCAGCAAAGGTACAAACAGAGATTTGATGAGAAAAACTCAGTGAAGAGCAGAAAGTGGAACGTCGGGGATCAGGTTTTGGTAAAGAAGCCAAGATGGGACAGGAAGGGTGTGACTGAGTATATGGGCCCTTTTGTCAATACCTCCATCAGTAGGAATGTGGCAACAGTTCATACAGGCTGCAGATGGAGCATGTGCAGACTCGCGAGGTTACCCTGGCAGCAAGTTACCTGCTAATGATGGTTCTTCGAATAAGAGTGCTGTGGGTGGTGATCATTCTAGCTCTTGTGCCACAAGACATAGGAGGGTTCCTATTCGCTTCAGAGATTAATTTGCCGTTCACCTTGTTGTATCCCCTATACCTTTTTGCCCATTTTTTTCCTTTCCTTTCCTTAGTTGTCTACTTGTAGGTAGGATGATCTGAACTTTGTATTCTTGTTTTCATTGCATTGTTATGTAAGGGGGGTGTGTTATGGCTTCATGCTGCATAGCCCTTGAAGTGTGTGTGTGGGCAGCTCATGCCAAGAATGCTTGCAGTCTCCATGCAGACAGTGTTCTATGTAATGCCAGTTGGAGACTTGGCGCTGACCGGCAGGAGGCATCGTTGGTGGGGTATCATTGATCTTTAATAAAGAGACTAAGAAGCTAATCGGACTCAACATCGTAACAGAACCCCTAAGGGAGCTACTGTCCCGAGGAGAGTACTTTCAAAAAGAGGGCCTTTTTGTCACTTTTGTAAGGATCCTGTTCACCGTCTTCCCATTGGTCAGCTAATGAAGGGTCTGTTCCAGAAGGGATGGAAGGCTCTGGATAGTGTGTCGACCCTGAGGTTCCTTTACTGCCTCTACAGCCTGGAGAGTGCTGACACTAAGATGTCCCAGGTGATTAAAGTGAAATCTCTGGTGACTAATCTATTGGGCAAATCTGCTGCGTTGGGGGATGGTGTAACTCCCTCCTCCAGAGCCAGAGGACAACAAGGAGGAAGACTTCCTGAAGAAAGCCTAAAGGGGTTAAACCAGGCCTTGGAAATAGGGACTTACACCACTTAAAACGTTCAAGCCTTGTTTTACACAAATTCTGGGAGTTTCATGTTCGACAAAATCATTATTTGTTGGTGAATAACACTTCCATAGGATCTGGTGAATATGTGTACTTTTTTTTTAAGAACCTTTCTATTTTTCATAGGATTGGGATCCATTTTGTCTCAAGGTGCGTCATCACAACAAGATCACACTGCCACAAAGTGTGCAGCAATATGTCACATGGTTTGCAATTCCTTGCAACATACTTTAGTCAAACCTGCTGCATAATGTGTCCCTCGACGGCTGCATAGTTCCAGTTACCCTGATGATACATCATGAAATTGTTGAGGCAGCTTAGGACTCGTGTTTAGCACTCACAATGAGCAAGATGCCTTGGTGTAACTTTGCTCTGCTGTTGCAGGCCCAGGAGTCGATAGATGAGTTGTACGTCTGAAACATGCATCAGTACTCACAGAATTCATCAGCATGTGCTGTGGCAAGGAAAACTGAACTGTGAACCCCTACTGCAAAAATTATAAGGCCCCTGGCAGAGGAAAAGACAAAGTAAAGCTGGAATCCTATTGGGCATGGCTGATCCTCCCTGCAGCCTCTCGTCAAGTGGAGAGAATGAGTGCTGTGCATAATTAGCCAAAAACTTCTCCCAGAAACGGTATTCACGCCACTTGGCAGGGCCGTAATGGGTGATGACAGAATCGCTGCACCCATGACAGCCAATGAGACCCAGGGGCGTAGCCAGAGTCGGTAGGGTGACCAACCGTCCGTAAATTTCACGGACCGTCCGTAATTTGGACCTCACGTCCGTTGTCCGTGAGGATCCCTTTTACGGACGCCTTTTGTCCGTAATTTTGGGCATTGCAGGGAACATCACTGTTCCCTGCATGAAGCCTCAGCCCCCTGATGGGGCCGCCTCGTACTCTTCCTGGGAGCACAAGAGTAGCCCTACTCCACCCATTGTCATTCTGTATGTGGCTGATTGCCACTTACAGAATGACAATGGGCCAGTTTGGAGTGTTACTGCATGTGGTGGCCTCCTCCTGCCACGGTCTAGGGCAGCGCATTCTGTCAGATGGAAGGAATGTGCAAAAACGCCCATGCTGCTACGTGAGAATCCAGTTCATTCAAAGAAGCTGGTGAAGCAAGTTAAAAGAAGGGGCTAGAGTTCTTTCAGTCTCATCATTTAAGAAAAGTGCATTTTCAATATTATATTCAACGAAGCCACGGTTGCTGCATTTTTATTTTATGCAACTAACAACCATTGACAAAGCCAATAGTTCTGGCTTGTTGTAGGTGTCACGTTACTTGTTGCGTTATATATCTGGATGCAATGACAGAAGAGGCAAAATACCAGTCCGGCGGCACACTATGCTAAGCACAGATTTTTAGCTTGGGTGTTTTAAGCCACGCCCTTAATTACATCAAACACCCTTTGGAGAGACCCTCCCTTTTTCATCCCGCTTAAAGCCCTGGAAACAACACCATATCACAGTCACCTCATGGCATGGCACTGTGCATCATGCATGACTCATGACTTCCACTTTTTCAGACTGCCTGTGTGCAGGGGCATAGTGAACCCTACCCCCCACCCCTTGCTTTAGGAACTACAGCAAGGGTGAAATTCTTGACGGGCCACTTCTGTATGAAACTCTGCAGACAAAGGCTCAGCTCATAATTAATATGAAAAGGTGGGCGAGTGAGTGAGTGAGTGAAGGGATGAGTGGATGGCTGGATGGATTAGTGAAAGGGTGAATGGATTAATGAAAGGGTGAATGGATGGATAATGAGCGAAAGGATGGACGGATGAGTGAGGGTGGATGATGGGCGAGTGAATGGGTGGATGGATGAGTGAAAGGATGGATGAGTGATAGGGTCAATGGATGGATTCATGAGTGGATGAGTAGAAGGATGGGTGGATGGATGGAAGGAAGGATGGCTAACTGAAAGGGTCAATGGAGAGAGAAAGGGAGGATGGATGGATGACTGAAAAGGTGGATGGGTGGAAGGATGAGTGACTGGGTTGATGGATGAGTAAGTGAAAGGATGGCTGGATGGGTGGAAGGGTAAATGGCTGGATGGATGGGTGGAAGAGTGGATGGATGAGTGTACAGGTGGATTGGGTGAAAGGGTGGATGGATGGATGAGTGAAAGTGTGGATGGAGGGATGGATGGATGGAAGGATACATGATGGATAGGTTTGCAAATGGATGAATATGTTTGGATATAGATGGGATTACTTATATACTTTTGTGCGACCTCCTCTGATGTGTCTGTAAAACGTACCTTTTGTCCCGAAGTTTTGTCCTGAATTTTGACCTCCTGTCCTGAATTTTTGTCCTGAATTTTGACCCTTTGTCCTGAATTTTTACACTCACCGTCCTGAATTTGCACCCATGCCAGTTGGTCACCCTAAGAGTCGGCCTTTGCTATGATAGCGCCCTGGGCGTGGGCGGAGAGAAATTTGGCCCCTTGCTGATGGTAGTGAATTAAATGAGGCAGCAGGGGGGGCCTTTTGTGTTCACCGGTCAGTACCTGGATGAGCAGGACCTGTCCTCTGATCACAAACATCCCAGACCTCCCTCAGCTCACCTAATCACTGATAGCTTAGCTGCCTCACGCAGATGATGGTTTTGTTGATGTGTGTCAGCAAGGGTCAGAGGGTGAAGGAAGGGCAAGAAACTCCCTTCCTAAAGGGTTGTTAAAAACATTGCCGCCGTATGACAATGAAGGAGTAAAATCACTTTGAACTGGCAGATCAGACAGAAACGAACAGGCAGGGACACGGACAAGGCTGGAGCAAGGTGAGAGGGGCGCTGTTGTTGGCATAACCTTAATGCACACAGCCCCATGCGCCCCTCAGAATATTGGCGCCCTGGGCCCAGCTCGCCCATTCTATAGGCCGGCCCTGGGCATGGCTCCCATTGGTGCAGCAGGTGTAGTGGCAGCGGGCCCATATGCCTGTGGGGTGTGGCACTGAACCCTGATTATTGGGGGGCACTTCTTTGCTTGCATTAGGGTCCATGACACACTAGCAACGCTACTGAAAAGACAGTAAGGAGACGGAGGAGGAAACGTCACTGGATGGCAGCGCCTGCTATCCCATCATGCAGCACTGCAACGCCTCAAGCTTCACAGATGGGTCTCATTTCGCTCTCCAGGCGGGTGGATGCGTTTCCATTCCCCTGGGACAGGACCCAGTGTGTGTCATTTTTAGAGCCCAAGGATGATGAACAGCATCTTGTTTTCACCTCCCACTTTGGTATATTTATGTGCGCATACTTTATCGTGTGCGCTAATCAACCTCTTAATTCTTATGTACCCAAATGACCACCTTGTTGCGATTAACGCGTACGTCTCACACTGTCTAAAAGCCCTTTTAACTGTCCTGTTCCGTTTGCTATCCTACACGCGGCCTCTTTAGCCGTTCCCTGACCCGTGCGGCGGCCACCATGACTCCATGTTTCTTTGAAACCATGTTTTAGTCACCCGAGCGCCCTCTATAGGCCAGTCGAGGCATTTGCTTTGACTCGGAATGAATACCCCGAGCGCCCGGCCTGTCCCTGCTCCGCCCTTCAAGAAGGTAAGTAAGTATGCCACACGAAGGGCGTGTGCGCCTCTTGGAATTCCTGGTACGAAGAAACACGCTTCCTGTCATCTTTTTGGCAATCACGCTGCATCTTTTCTCTCTTAATTATCAATATAAGAGATGACGCTAAGAAGCATCCATTTGTGATGCGCATCTACCACAGAGAGCCCTAGGGACGCTCATTATTGCATCTGCTGACATTACCGTTGCAGATCCTAACCAGGAAGAAAAAGCCAGCTGTGCATGGCTCAAAACAGTGAATCCGGTTCAGACGCTGTTTCATGGCGCCCTCCCTCCTCACCCCTTCTCTTAAACCCGGTTTGTGTTTGCAGAAAAACCCTTTGTGTGCCAAGGCAATTAGCACATTCAGAGGAAATCCAATATTTTTTCCAGGAAGAGGGTGAATCGTGAGCTGAAGCGCCCTCAGCAGAGACAGGCCAAATCCTTCGAGCGGTGAATCACTGGCTGCGTCCATGGTGATCTCCTAGGCAACCACCCTGATTGACAGGGACAACCATGATACCAAGGGCAAGGAGGCGGTACCTGTGGTGGGAGGAGCATGAATGGAGAGCACAGAGGGCACCCCAGCCTGGGATCAGAACGATATGTCTCGAGGCAAGCACACCTGGAGCATTACCCATGCCTCAGGTATACAAGTGGGCCCTGTTATTGGTTGTGCCACACTGGTGACTGCTTATGCCCTAGACAAATAGGCAGATATTGCTAATAGCCTAGACCTGCAAGCAGGCTCATCCTAGCCTTTGTTCATGTCCTAGCAGCTCATTGTATTGTATTGTAATTGCATTTGTATAGCGCTTACTACCCCTGAAGAGGCGTCGAAGCGCTTTTTTCGACGAGTAGCACGCTACTCCAGGACCCATAGAGGATTAGTGTTGAATTAGTATAGTGAAACATGCAAGTACATTTTAAGTGGTGGATATGTTAGTCAGTTATTTGGATTCGGAAGGATAGCAGAAGGATAGAAGAGGAAAGAAGGTTTGTATTTATATAGCGCTTCTAACCCCTGATGGGGTGTTGAATTGCTTTTTTTTGGCAAGTAGCACGCTACTCCGGAAACCCATAAAGGATTAGTGGTGAATTAGTATGGTGAAATATGAAAGTAATTTGAGTGGTGGATATTAGTCAGTTATTTGGAGTGAGAAGGATAGTGGAGGGATAGAAGGGAAAGAAAGGTTTGCATTCATATAGCGCCTGTTACCCCTGGATGGGTGTTGAAGCGCTTTGTTGGCGAGCAGCACGCTACTCTGGAACCCATAAAGGATTAGTGGTGAATTAGTATAGTGGAATATGGAATTAGAGAAGTGAACATGCTAGTCTGTTATTTTGATTGAAAAGGATAGTGGAGGGATAGAAGAGTGAAGGATTTCTTTTTTTAGGTCATAGCAGTAGGAGGAGGCTTTTGGATGAGTAAAAAGGGTTTTTGGAGGGGAAGAGTCAAAGGGAAGAGTTTAGCAAGGTTTGTTTTGGGGATCGGTACAAATGTCAGGTGTCAGAAGATGCAAGGAGGGTAGAGTAGGAGAGAGTCAAGAAAGGGTTATTTTGGGGAACATAGTAGTGGTATGGCGTTTGAGATAAATGAGAGAGTGGGTGTAGAGGATATAGTGATAGATGTATAGGGTGAGATAGGGTAGTGAATTGGAAAGAGTAGTAGAAAGAAGTTTGAGATGAGTCAGAAAGTTGGCCTAGGAGATATATTGAGGGAAGTATAGGCTGAGAAATTGGGTAGTGCATTGGAAATGCTAAATTAGAAGAAAGTGATAAATATATAGATCCATAAGTACATTGAGAGTATATAGATGCATAAAGGAGGTAAGTATATATAGATTAAAGATATTGATAGAGGTAGCGGATGAGAAATAGGGTAGTGCATTGGATATGCTTTTTCAGGAGAAAAGTAACAGACACATTAATTAATGGGAGGATGGGCAGCATTTCCGGCCCTGGCCAGTCTCGAAAAGGCTCAAACAGGCAACTGCCCTTGTCCTCTCCGCCCTTAACAGGCTCAAACAGGCAACTGCCCTTGTCCTCTCCGCCCTTGTCCTCTCCGCCCTTAGCTGAGACGCCCTAACCCTGGCCTTTTATAGCCCTAGTAATCAGGTGACCCCGTCAGCCATTGGGAACCCTAGCCCTAATACTATCCAATCACAGCACTAGCCCTAAAAGCTAGAACCAATAGGAGATCAGGAACTTACAGCCAATCTTAGCCCTATTCCAAGCACCCAATCAGTTAAAAAAAACCCTGATCTCTACGTCCAATAGAGGCCCTAGCCCTACCAGTAGTCCCAACCCAAGTCCAAGCAACCAATGGCACAGGAAGCCCTAGTCCCTACTTCCAATAGAAAGCCTAACCCTACTCTTAGTCCCACACCTATTCCAGCAACCAATCACACCAGAAGCCCTAATCGCTACTTCCAATTAAAGGCTAAACCCTAGCCCTAGTTCCACCCTAGTCCCAACAACAAATAACACAGGAAGCCCTAGTCCCTACTTCCAATAGAAATCATAACCCTAGCCCTAGTCCCAGCCCTACACTGATTGAATCACAGACCCAGAAACCAATCAAAACCCTCAAATACCCAACCAATGAGGACACTAACCCAATCCAGTAGAAACATCAGATACAACCACCAATCACTGTATACATGTACCAACCACTAGCAGACTATATAAGGTCCCAGCAACCTCAGACAAGGTTTGCTGGCCAGGGAGTTGGAAGCTGCTTCTCCGGTTCAGAATCTCCTAGGAGACAGACAGGCTCAATCCACACTTTGGACTACTGCAGGTAAAGGCCTCACAAACTTGAAATCTAACACTACTGTTTGACTACAACTTTACTCCCTCTCCTGGCCAAAAAACGAAGTGCACAGTCTCTATTAAACATAGTTTAAGCAGCTCACAGAAGCACCCTCTGATGTAGAATATCCCTGTTGCTGGGGGGGAGGCAGGGGGGGCTGGTTTCACTGGCTTGTTAACACAAAATGGTGGCTGGGGGTGCACTGTTTAACATACCGGTCTTAGCACAGAGCAGAGGAGAAATTTGGAGGGAAAACTGAATAGTCACCAGGAATGAGAGGGAAAAACTACAGGTTTTGGACTGCAAATCCCACAATTCAACACGTTAAATGGAAGCAATCATGGGCAGGAAAACCACAAGTTTAAAACACAAAACAGGTGATAAAATATGCAATCACAGGCAGGTTAAAACTACAATTTTAAACTGTAACAACCACAGGCAAAGACAGTAATCACAGAAAGGGAAAATCGTTTTTTAAACACTTGGGGGGGAGAGAGACAGCACTAGTCTGCCTCCTTACCACTTCCTGGACTCTGCTCACTGCTATCTGGGACACAGGTAGGCTGCAACTCACAAGATGGAGGAGAATGATTTGGGGTGCACCCAGCAAAGCCTTAAGGGGCCTGGGCAGGTGTGAGGGGAGGGCTCAGAGTTGCCTGGTAGCTGAATAGCCAATCCCCAGTCCTCATAAGGCAGAAATACCAAGGCTATTACTGGTGCTCTAAGCTCTATAAGCAGACAAAGCCTCACTACTATGCGCTCCCAAAGCTCCCCAGACAGGCATACCATGCTTGTTTCCTGTGCCCCATCAATCAATGAATCAGGATTTGTATAGTGCGGCTACTTCACCCGTCAGTGTGTCGATTCTGCATGATCTCTTATTGGTCTAACATCCTTGCCTTGAGGTCCTTCCTGAATTGCTGGAGCGATGCTGAGGCTCTGAGGTGCAGGAGGAGGTTGTTCCAGGTCTTGGCCGTCAGATGAGAGAAGGAGCGGCCTCCGCTGTTTGTCCGGTGGATGCGACAGGTGGCAGCTATGGCGAGCGATCCAGAGCTAAGGATCCAGGTAGGCTGGTGAAAAGTCACACGTTGGTTGAGGTACGCATGTCCTTGGTTGTGTAGCGCCTTGTATGCAAGGTTGAGTAGCCCTAGCACTTTAAGCAGATGCACCCTGGCTGTTGTTCACACTACAGGCTCGGCAGGTAGGCTAGACCTGGATATTGCTTGTACCGTAGTTCCACGGAAGACACGTGGCCGACTGCTCATGCCATAACCTCTAAAGACAGCGGCACCCTGGTTATTGCTCATCCCCTAGCTTTATGGGACTCCACACCTTGGCTAGTGCTCATATCCTGTGCTCTACAGGCAGAGATACTCTGATCATTGCTCATGTCCTTACCCTATAGGCAGGCATGCCATAGTCTTTGTTCAAGCCCTGAGCCAAATGGTAGTCATTCCATGGCTGATGTTCGTGTCCTGAGCTCTACTGGTTGGCCCACGTGGCTACTGCTTGTGAATTAGCCCTACAGGCAGCTACTCGGGATAACTGCTCATGCCCTGGCCCAGCGAACAGCCCCACCATGTGCTTGCCCACGCCATCTACCGGCTGGCACGCATTTGGTCTTGGCAACATCACAAAATAAAATGATGGGCACATTTGGTCATAACTGCACTAGACAACCAGTAGTACTCTGGCAATAGTTTGTGTCCTTAGCTCTAGGGAGGGGCCCATATGACTACTGTTTTGATGTGCACTAGCATTGTACTCTTAACATATTTTTGTTGCAGTGTTTTTGTGTAAATTGAGGCAAAAAGGAGTGCAAGATAAATGCTTACACTGGATGCTGATGTATGGGTGGATGAAAAGTGTGAGTGCTGCAGGCTGCTTCTTATGCAGCACTATAAAGTGGCACAGAGCACCTTCGCATAGTTTCATCATGCCAAGAAACCTGCTACCCTTCATCTTCTCCCTCATCCCCACTCTGGGCAGGAGGAAAATAGGAGGTTACAGGAAAAGCAACCGCTCACTATGCCACTTTCAGGGTGGGACGTAGGGATGGCAGGATATTTAAACCCTGAATCTTTTGCCTCTTCCTGTTTGGAGTTACAGGGTGATCCGAAGGACCTCAGTGCAGAAAGAAACTACAAGAAAGAGCCGAAAGATGGCTACAAACCAAAGGCACGAGAGTCCTTAAGGCAGGTCCCTGAATGAAAAGGACTGGGAACCATCATTTATTAGGCCAGTTGAAAGCCTGACTAGCTGGGGATGACCTGGCATTGTGTTTTCCTAGGCTACAGAGTCCAGTAGTGGGGTGAACTCCAAAATATCTCAAAACCAGATGATGGCTAATCCTCGTGATTGTTATCCAATCAGCAGTCAGTGTAGGTCATATACCAATAGTTGCCATTGGATTGCTATGAGTTAACTCGATACCTTGTTAATTAAACCTGCAACATAATTTTCTAGAGCTGTTGACTTGGCATAGAATACCAAACTATGCAGTGTACCCGATGGTGAAGGTTCTTTTGTGTCATGCGTCTATGTCAGAGATTGTTCCTAACATCTCGCAGCGAACATGTTGCTTCACGTGAGCATGGATGTAGACAAAAAAGGTGAGAAGAGTCACGGCTGCACATGTGGGTACCTGCCATCTTTGTAGAGGTCTGTGTGGTAAAGTTAAAACAACATTGACTATGGATCAGCGAGAACACTATACGGAGATGAAGGGCGCTACCATGCAAGGTGCAGTCTTCCATCACGTATGGTATGTGTTCTATTGAGTGCACTCAGAAGCGGAAAAGGACTACTCCATAGGACTGGCCATTATACAACCAGACACCATATGTGCTCTGAGGAGTCGGCCCAGGATCAGATGGGAGCAATCGATAGGAATGGGCAATTATGCAACCAGCCACAAGTGTCCACCTCACAAGTCCACCCAGAAGTGGCAGCAACACAGCCATTAAAAAATGAGCCTTGTATGTGCTCTTAGGAGCACACTCAAGAGTGGCAGAGGAGCAGCCCATAGGAATAGGCATTATATAACCAGTTATGATTTATGCTCTGAAGGTCCACCTAGGAGTTGTGGAGGAGCAATTCATAGGAGTGGACAATTTTGAAAGCGGCCATATTATAAGCTCTGAGGATCCAACCCAGGAGTGGCCAGGAGAAATCTGCTGTTATGGGTATTCAGAATCAGCCAGTGTGTGTCAGGAGGAGTCTGCCCAAGGGTGGCAGATGAGCAGTTCGTAGGATTGGAATGACTCGAGTACAGTGCGCAATGGCCATCTGATATAGCAGGGAGTACAGATGATAATAAGAAGGAAAATGCAGTGGAGGGAAACAGATTGGGCTGGATAAGAGGAAGAGGAGCTGGGGAGGAGAGTGATTGAGGGATACAGAATGGGTTTATGGGTCAAGCCATGTGTAGATCTGTGCAACCCTCAGGGGTGGAGACCACTAGGGCACACAAGAGGGGCTAGTGACTAATTCTGCAGATTAATGTAGTAAGGCAAGGTGAAGAGCGTGAATTGTAGGGACGCTGGTGCTCAGCCACAAAGGTGTCTGGGTAGCCACTAAGGGCTGGTGCTTCAATAAGGTAAGGCAGCAGCCTTACAGCGCCTCCTCCTGGTAGAACCACAGGAACCACATTAATGCAAATCCACAAAAAAAAATTTTTTCAGTGCACGGGGAGCACTCCTGCCGGCAAAATTCAAATCTCTGCATAGTTGAGGCAACGCCTGCAGAGAAAGTGGGGGTCTTTGTTGGGGGTATATTGGGAACATGAACAAGGGAGCTCAGAGCCCGTTATTAGAGGTACAGGAAAGACAGTGCACTCACCTACTTTCAAAAAGCCCCATGTGGAATTTAGGGAACAAATTTCCAAAACTCTAGTATGTAGCCTTGCTACATGTCATGATTTTTAATGCACAGCCTCTGCGTTTTAGTAAAAGGTTTCCATTTGCTTTCGTTTTTCTTATCCAATTCACTTTGCCAAGAGTTTTTCTTTCCACGTCCATTAAGACAAGTTGTCCCTGTTGCTCCATATTAAGTAGCACAGCTGCGCTACATAAAACAACTAGGAAAATAAATATGTTTGTCCATTTAGTGAATGGCGGAGGGAGGGGGAACAGCCGTTATCCTGCTGGATCTCTCCGCGGCGTTTGACACTCTCAGTCACTTGGTACTGATCGCCCGCCTAAATCAGACAGGGATCAGGTACACAGTCTTGGACTTATGGAGCTCTCTCCTCACAGATCCCAATTAAAAGGTCAATATTAACAATTTCTGCTCTGCTACTGCAGCGATCATCTCTTAGTCCCGCCCTTTTTAATCTGTACGTCACTCCACTAGCTAAGCTTATTCGAACCTTTGGCTCCTCAGTAGTGACATATGCAGATGACACTCAAATTATTGTATCATTATCATATAAACATTGGTCTCCTCCCAACATTTGAAGAAAGTTATACTTAAAGTACACTCTGTTTACAAGTGTAAAGGAGAACCACCCTCCCCCTTCTCCGCTGTAAGCCCCACCCATCTCATGCAGCCTCACAGGACACATTTGTCTTTTTAGATCAAAGTATTATGGGAATAGTTCATTTTGAAATAGTTAAATTAGGGTAATGAAGAGTTCTATTCAAACTACAGAGGTCATACCAGACAATGAGAAAGGAATGCAATTAATATATTCTACTTATTTAACTCGTCCCACTAACCGAATTGCTTCTTGTAGCCACGGTGTTCTTACTAGCAAACATAGTGGTATTTTATCGACCTCAGCCAAATGAAAGCCTGAGTCAGCTCTGCTAGGATGTAAACCTGTGGCATGTTTGTTGCACACTAATACGGAATGCCGAGCTACCTTAATCTAAACTCAAATCTCCTGATTATTCTACTTTAATATATACTCAAGTCTTTCGATTAATATTTTGATATGATGACATGATAACACTTCCAGAAGTAAATGTAAGAATTCAAACCACTATTTTGTAAGTTGAAAATGTTAACATGCATAGCTTGTTTGACGTAAAAATATTTCGCGTCCTTCAAAAAAAGTAGAATCCAATATGGTGTGGGGGTGTGGAACAATGTAAATACTGCCATTGGCCACATATCACGAGCTATGCCTTCAGCAGACAGCCCTTTGCATGCTGGGGTTTGTAGTTCACTGTCCCCATCACTACTCCCAGAGTTGTAGACAGCTGCCCAGATGGAAGCGGGATGACTGAAGCTGCTTCTTCTAACCTGGATTCCAGTTGTCTAGGTCGCTCAGTGGAGGGTTACAGATGTTTCGTAGTATGTGGGCTCGGACTGTAGCCGTGCTGCCGGATCTGAGTGGGGTACCTGAGACAAGCACTGTAGCTGGCCATGGGTGTCTGCTGCAGGATGTACAAGTGACGGGGGTATCAGTGGAGGATCACAGCATCCCTAGGGTATTGTATGCAGGGCTGAGGCTGCCTGGGGCACTTGAACCAGCACAGCAGCTGGCTTGTGGCATCAGAATGATGGCTGTAGGTGCCCCGGTGTACCAGAGAGAAGACTGTAGCTGCATTGGGTGTCTGAGCTAGGACTGTAGATGCCACAGGATACGTGGTTGTGGCTGCCCCTGAGGTAACAGAGCAAACTTTATACATGTCCCAAGGTACTAGAAGGGCCACTGTAGCTGCACAGGGGAGTCTGGGCTAGGACTGTAGAGAGCCAGAGGTTCTACACTGGGTGTCTGGGCTAGGACTGTAGAGGCCCAGAGGATCTTGGTAGGGCCACTGTAGCAGCACTGGGTGCCTGGGCTAGGACTGTAGAGACCCAGAGGATCTGGAAGGGCCACTGTAGCAGCACCGGGTGCCTGGGCTAGGACTGTAGAGACCCAGAGGTTCTGGAAGGGCCACTGTAGCTACACTAGGTGTCTGGGCTAAGACTGTAGCTACCCAGATGTTCTGCACTGGGTGTGGGCTAGGACTGTAGAGAGCCAGAGGTTCTGCACTGGTGTCTGGGCTAGGACTGTAGCTACCCAGAGGTTCTGCACTGGTGTCTGGGCTAGGACTGTAGCTACCCAGAGGTTCTGCACTGGGTGTCTGGGCTAGGACTGTAGAGAGCCAGACGTTCTGCACTGCGTGTCTGGGCTAGGACTGTAGAGAGCCAGATGTTCTGCACTAGTGTCTGGGCTAGGACTGTAGAGAGCCAGGGGTTCTGGAAGGGCCACTGTAGCTGCACAGGGTGTTTGGACTAGAATTGCAAATGACCAGAGGTGCTGGAAGGGCCACCGTAGCTGCACTGGGTATCTGGGCTAGGACTTGTAGAGACCCAGAGGTTCTGCACTGGGTGCCTGGGCTAGGACTGTAGAGAGCCAGAGATTCTGGAAGGGCCACTGTAGCTGCACAGTGTGTCTGGGCTAGGACTGTAGAGACCCAGAGGTTCTGGAAGGGCCACTGTAGCTGCACTGGGTGTCTGGGCTAGGACTGTAGAGACCCAGAGGTTCTGCATTGGGTGTCTGGGCTAGGACTGTAGAGAGCCAGAGGTTCTGCACTGGTGTCTGGGCTAGGACTGTAGAGAGCCAGAGGTTCTGGAAGGGCCACTGTAGCTGCACAGGGTGTCTGGACTAGAATTGTAAATGACCAGAGGTGTTGGAAGGGCCGTTCTAAGTGAACTGGGCGTCCGAGCTAGGACTGTAGATGACCTGAGGTGCTGGAAGAGTCATTCTTACTGCACTGGGTATCACAACTAGGAAGGTGAAAGACTGAAGGTGCTAGGAGGGACACTGTAGCTGCACTGGGATGTCTGAACTAGGACTGTAAATGATCTGTGGTGTTGGAAAGTCCACTGTAGCTGCACCAGGTGTCTGAGCTAGGATTGTAGATGATTTGTGGTGCAGGAAGGTCCACTGTAGGTGCACCGGGTGTCTGAGCTAGGACTGTAGATGATCTGTGGTGCAGGAAGGTCCACTGTAGCTGCACTGGGGTGTCTGAGCTAGGACTGTAGATGATTTGTGGTGCAGGAAGATCCACTGTAGCTACACTGGGTGTCTGAGCTAGGACTGTAGATGATCTGTGGTGTAGGAAAGTCCACTGTAGCTGCACCAGGTGTCTGAGCTAGGATTGTAGATGCTCTGTGGTGCAGGAAGGTCACTGTAGCTGCAATGGGGTGTCTGAGATAGGATCATAGATGCACTGAGGTGCTGGAATGGCCATTGTAGCTGGACAGGAGAGTCTGGGCTAGAATTGTAGATGATCTGAGGAGCTGGAAAGACATTTGTAGCTGAACTGGGGCATATGAGCTAGAACTGTAGGTGCCTTGAGGTGCTGGAAGGGACACTGTAGCTGCACTGGGGTGTCCGAGCTAGCATTGACTTCGAGTGGACTTCCTTAGATGCATCCTTCAACCATGCCATGATGAGGTTCTAGAAGGGCTGTTGTAGGTGCACTGGGTGTCTCAGCAATGTTTGTCGATGCCCTGAGGTGGTGGAAGGATGACTGTTGCCAGAATTAGGATTGTAGTTGACCCAGATGAAGGCACCAGCTGTATTGTAGTATCTAATCTCGGATCATTGTTGCCTACTTGAAGGACAATTCTATCTGCCCACAGTCGATCGATTTGCCCCTGTCTATGCCCCCAGACTTTATCTTTACTTGTATGCAGACCACAGCCAGCGGCAGGTGTGGGAAATAATATTTATTCCCTAGCCCTAAGGTGTTTTACTTTTAAGGACACCCCTGTTCCTACCTAAAGCTACGCCGATAACCTGACCAAAGCTCTGTGTGACAACTGATCCGTCATGCGCCGAACCTGTGGTTTCCGTTTAAATTCAGCATGAGAAGCTGGCTAAGCTTCTTAAAATGACACAGATGCCATCACCAACTCCTGCCATGGTCTCATGCAGCTCTCAAAAGAGCACGGGGGATAATACAAGGAGTGGAGTTTTTTTTGAAGAACCCAAGGTAGGACTGTGGCTTCACCGGGATAACTCAGCCGAGCTTACATTCGCCCTTTGGGACTGGAAGAACATTGCGACTGCAGTGGGGCATCGAAGCCATGTAGCATGGGGACTGCAGTGCTTGGGTTGCATCTCTTTTGGTTTAACTAAAGGCGCATTCTAGCTGCAGGGCATGCGAGAGCTAGCGTTGTGTGTGCTCAGCTGCATTCAAAGGATGATCAAAGGCAGGATTGGAGTTGCCATGGGGACCTTAAATTGAGTTGTAGCTGCACTGGATTCTTTGAGCTTTGATGGTGGTTGCCACAGAGTACTTACAACAACATTGTCCCTGCCCCACTGTAGCTGTACATTGTTTGCATGTAACCATCCCACTTTTAACCTCAGCTGAGTGTTTGGGAAGCGACATGTGTTTCCTTCCGGCAAACAACCCTCTCCCAAGGATACAGCAACGAGGAGTGAGGCTCAGCGGGTAGACAGGTCTGTCATGTGCTACGCCTGAAGGTTCTGTTTAAAATTCAATGTGAACAAGCACTGGCAAAGCCAAATGCCGAACTATTGGCTAGTATGGAGTATGGATGCGTATGCATTAAGATGCATACCCACACTTGGTTAGCAAACTTGGAATTGGTTTTCTACTGAAGAAATCCCATTCTAAGTTGGCCACTGATGTACGCATATGTGTCGTAGCTTGTGCACAAGTCGTGAGAGGGGCAGCTATTTTCAATTTACAGATCTACATGGTGATGGCCATGCTAGATTGGTAACTGAAAATATATATTAAAAAAAACAGGAAAGACTCGTTGTGCAGAGTGCAAAAAGAAAGCGAGCAGTTCAGCAGTACTTTGCAGATGCTGGGCGCTCGTAAAAAAAATAAAAACAATTAATAATAAAAATTGGGACATGGGAAGCGGGTAGGGAGTGGTACGGGGAGTGGAGCGCCCAGCACTGGGAAGTGGGGGGAGAGAGAGGGATGAGAACAGAGCATGCTCGGGGAGTGGTGGATAGCAGAAACAGAGCTAAGAAACACTCACACTCCCATGGAGCGCTATATGTAAAATTAAAATACAAGTCTCATCTAGTATGCAGTGGAATGATAAAACTCATCCAATCAGAACACTGCGAGACCTTTCCTCATCCAAAAGTGGTCTTGACTGGACGCTCGGCTCATCTAGCATGCATCTCTGTGCGGTTCTTGATCCAGATGTGAATCTTGGTATTGTCCATGCACATCTTGAATTTTAGGATTACAAGCCTCTATCGAAATGAATGTCAATACTCTCACGTTTACTGTTAGGGCAACCCTTACCTACTTTTTATTTTTGCTTCAGTTTATCCCTTGATTTTTGTCTGAAGGTTTCTTTTCAGGACCTTAATTCTTTGATTTTCAAATTAATATGAGCAAACAAGGTGCACAAAACAAATATAAACACTGTGCCATTCTTTGGATGTTGGTGGTTAGACATTCCATAACGTTGAGGGATATTTAACAGTTGACAGGACTATACCTTGCAAAAGCTTACTGTGTGTGTTTAAACGATATAATTGATGATTTTGAATTTAGGGTTGGTTATGTGAGTTCCAGCGCTTGAAGTTTAAAAAAATGCCCTTAAGGTGCCAGCAGATTTGTCCAAAATATATGCGACTGTTAGGAGATATACAAAAATAAAACAAATTCACTCCAATTGGAACAATCTTTGCATAGGCAATAAGGTCTCCTCAAAACAGGCTAGCACCTGGTTGAGTACCGCTATTTCTTCCTGGGGTCGATGCTCAAGGCAGCTTCAATTTAAGTCCTTTCGAGAAATACAGGAAGAGTTTGGATTCCAGCAACAAGGAATACTTTGAAATATCACCATCTTTGGATCTTATAGAACACCTTAAACGTCCATGTCGTAAAAAGTCAAATTATAAAGTGTGTTTGTAATGTGATTGTTTCACAGGCGTATGCATCTAATGGTACACATTAATACATCAGGCGAAGCCTCCTGTTTATGAGGACATCTTAGAAGTTTGAAAAGCAAAAGATCAAATTGATGATACTGAAGACAAGTGGCAGGCCTTAAATCCTTGCATGAACAAACTGGTGATCAGCATCAATCTACATTGAATTGATCGCTTTTATATGTATCCCCTTTATTGGACGCCTGCCAGAGTAAAGAAGTCCCCTCCATTGGTTGATAACTTTTGTCTTCTCTGTAAAAATGAAATTGGTGATTGGGAATAAATGCTCTTTATTCCTGTGCTAAGAAGATTTTGGATTGTGGTCCAATGATTTTAGTGCATCTTTGGGATTTAAATAACCTATTGAGCAGGATACTAACCTAGCTATACTTGGCATGCTAGACAGAGGCATTCTGGAAGCTCTACATACGAGCAACTTGATTTTCATTGGCACTCTGATTACTAGATTATTTATTCGAAGTCTGAGTGGCCTACCACTGTGTTCCAATGGCACAATAAAATATGTATGGTTGTGCATTCTGAAGGCCTAGGTTTTTTGACGTGACTCAATAGTCTTTAAATTTGCTACATCCCAGGTTAACTGGAAAGCATTTAGTGACAATATATGGGCCAGACTTATTTCACAATAAAGCATTTTATTTGAATGCTTTGTACAATGGTTTCGATTTGTAACTTTCTTTCTCCTTTTCTACAGCAAAGTCTTTAAGTCATTGTGTCATTTTACAGCTTGGCATGTATGGCCCTAGCTTATCCTATGCTTAAAGCTTAAAGACTTTGCTGTAGAAATGGCAAAAGACTTTGTACCTTTCTAGCTCAGCGTGTATGGCACAGTGTTAATCCTATGCTTGAAAAATTTGCTAGAAAAGAGACATTTAATGTAAGCAGATTCAGAGAGTCGTTTGTGTTGTAGGGTGGTCTGTATAGGAGCTGCTGTATCCCCACACCCTATGAGCAAGAACTTGGAAAAAAGCTGCAAACCTCAATCTGAGACAAGTTTCAAAACTGTAGCCCAGTGAATTAATCAAACAGTTCTAATGCTGAAGAATAAAGGTAACAGAATGAAAACTAAAGTCCAACAAACAGTGAAGACCTTAGAAAAGCTGAAATCAATTCATTTTGTTACAGACAACAAGCCACAATCTTACACCTGCAACTGAAATTCAGTTGAATGGAGGAGTTTATTAATGGATGCAAGGAATAATGTTTTAAGTTTGGCTAAGAACCAAGCGTGATGGACTAAGAAAGATAAGTGCCTGCATTTGTGTGAAAGCAAAAGACACACAATTGATGGACGGAATGCAGAACAAATCAAAACATTCACCCCCAGTCAAGAGATCTGGGTTAAATCCATCATTCTTTTGCTCACCATGCCACCCCAGTTTAGACCTGGCCATATGCAAATCAGTCTTGACCCTGTGCCTCATGGGAACAGTCCAGCCCGAACTGCCAAGCCAGGTCCTCCCTGGACCGGAAACAAGCATCCTAGGACCGGTTTCGGGGTTTCACCCCTCTTCAGCCAGGATAGCTTGATTCCAGTGGCACAGTGAGCCCAGGACCCACGTCTGGGCATACCTGGCGCACTTAGGGCGAGAAAGCAAAAGACACACAATTGATGGACGGAATGCAGAACAAATCAAAACATTCACCCCCAGTCAAGAGATCTGGGTTAAATCCATCATTCTTTTGCTCACCATGCAACCCCAGTTTAGACCTGGCCATATGCAAATCAGTCTTGACCCTGTGCCTCATGGGAACAGTCCAGCCCGAACTGCCAAGCCAGGTCCTCCTGGACCGGAAACAAGCATCCTAGGACCGGTTTCGGGGTTTCACCCTCTTCAGCCAGGATAGCTTGATTCCAGTGGCACAGTGAGCCCAGGACCCACGTCTGGGCATACCTGGCGCACTTAGGGCAAGAAAGCAAAAGACACACAATTGATGGACGGAATGCAGAACAAATCAAAACATTCACCCCCAGTCAAGAGATCTGGGTTAAATCCATCATTCTTTTGCTCACCATGCCACCCCAGTTTAGACCTGGCCATATGCAAATCAGTCTTGACCCTGTGCCTCATGGGAACAGTCCAGCCCGAACTGCCAAGCCAGGTCCTCCCTGGACCGGAAACAAGCATCCTAGGACCGGTTTCGGGGTTTCACCCCTCTTCAGCCAGGATAGCTTGATTCCAGTGGCACAGTGAGCCCAGGACCCACGTCTGGGCATACCTGGTGCACTTAGGGCGAGAAAGCAAAAGACACACAATTGATGGACGGAATGCAGAACAAATCAAAACATTCACCCCCAGTCAAGAGATCTGGGTTAAATCCATCATTCTTTTGCTCACCATGCCACCCCAGTTTAGACCTGGCCATATGCAAATCAGTCTTGACCCTGTGCCTCATGGGAACAGTCCAGCCCGAACTGCCAAGCCAGGTCCTCCCTGGACCGGAAACAAGCATCCTAGGACCGGTTTCGGGGTTTCACCCCTCTTCAGCCAGGATAGCTTGATTCCAGTGGCACAGTGAGCCCAGGACCCACGTCTGGGCATACCTGGCGCACTTAGGGCGAGAAAGCAAAAGACACTCCGTCCATCATCCCCTTTGGTAATGCATTTGTGTGAAAGGCAAATCAAAGAATCCTTGGCCCACTTAATATAAGGTCGATGAGGTAGTGACTATTTAAATACCGTATGAGGCAGCTGGAGATCACAGGCAAGGTGATGATCATTTTCATAGCTCAGATGCTACTGTGAAGATACCTGCCTTCTTGGTATAAGCTTTCAAGCGAAAGATGAAAAAGGGCAATTTTGCAGATTGACCAATCTAATAGAAAGGGACAATAAAGCGCTTGATGAGAGGCATCAAAGAAGTGACAATTGATGTATCCCTCTTTTTCTGTTCCCCCTTTTCCCTCTCCTTTGATTCCCCCTTTAATCTCCTTTTCCTTATGATATTGCAATGGCACCAACTGTGTGCACTTCAGTTTATAAATCAATAATGAAGGACAAAGAAATTTGCAAGTAGTGCAGTTCATCCCAGGATGTTCAGAGTTAAACGTAAAAAAAAGTGAGATCGGGGCAATCCCAAACTCAGAATATGTCAAACACCTAGAATGAGAAGGATCTATTGTTCTTGAAAATTTTAAATATTGGCATGGCCTCCCAAATGAAGATGCACTTAGCCTTTGTTTCTTAGAGTGCTTAAATAATTGTGTTATGAACACTAAAAGAAAACTATGGTCTGTGTTGTGATTTTTGGGTTTACTATTTCTGGATTCTAAACAACATTTTTTAATGTATCTGTTTTTATTAATCATGATAAATAATTGTGTACATTTTATTTCATGAGTGGTTGATGCTGGAAGTGCCTAGATTAGTAAAGAATATTTAGTAACCCTGGAGCAAGTGAAAAAAGTTAATTATGTCTGAGATAGAAGGGAGGACTGGGTTAAACTGGTGTGAAATAAAAGACTAGAGTGTCCTAGGTGGTGTTAGGGAATCAGTGTATCTCTGGAGTACATTAGCAAATTGTTTTCCTCCTGGGATATGTGACATGACAGGAATGCTCCTGGTGTAGGTGAGGGGGGATAGAGTGACAGGAATATCACTGGAGTATGTGAAAGAATTTGAATATTCCTGGGGGAACTAAGAGAATCTGATTATCTCTAATAGATGAGAATATTGGAGTATATCTCGGGTAGTTGTGAGAAACCACTGAACTGTCTCTGCAAATGTTGCAAATATTAAAGTATACATAGAGCTTCTGCGAGTACTGAGTTTCCCAAGGGTAGGAGAGAGGATTAGAGGGTTCTTGGAGTAAGAGAGAAAATGAACGTAAAAACAGGAAGGTGAAAGGAGTGGCTAGATCTTTGATACAAAGGAGGATTTAAATATTCAGAGAGTGTTTAGGAGGATTTAGTAAGCCATGTGATAGGTTAGAGGGTTGGAGTAGCTTTGAAATAGGAGCGATTATTTTAGTAGTTTTGTTTTAGATGACCACTTTGGACTATCCTAATGGTAGGCAACATGATTAAAGTATCCCATTACAGGTTATAGAATTCTGGCATGCACAGGGTAGGCGAATGGCTGTAAATCTGTGTGCGAGAGGACGTAGCCTTTGGTAAAGTATGGGTGCACTGCTGGGTATGTGAAATGACTTGTGTAACACAGTACAAACTAGAGTAGTACCTGCTGGTAGGTGGTAAGTACACAGACTGGAGTATCCTGTGGTGTGCACAAGGGGGAATATTTATAGGATAGACTAGAGGGTTTGACCAACACTAGGGTTTAAGTATTCCTCGGGTTGGTGAAAGAATGGTGTATCAATAGGTTGGATGAGAGATCTGAAGTGACCTTGGGTAGGCGAGAACATTGGAGCATCCCTTTGGTGGATGAGGTAACTGGAGGATCCTTGTGTAGGTAGTCAGATACAAAGACTGAAATACTCCTGTGGCACTTCAGAGCATTTATACACTCTTGGATTAATTGAGAGGATTGCAATACCCCTAGAATAGGATAAAAGATTAGAGTATCTGCGGTATGTGAGAACATCAGAGAATTTTCAGGGTAGGTAAACAGTTTAATGATGGTTTTAGGTCAAAAGACTATGTGAGAAGTATCTCCAGAGTAGGCAAGAGAATGGAAGAATCTGAGGGACAAGTGAGATTGCATAGGGAAGGTGAAAGTAAAGAAGTATAGGGGAAGCCGAGAGGATTAAAGTGAATTTTGTGTTTGTATTGTAGCACATTTGAGTATTGCTTGGGTAGTCAGTGGTGGGTGCAATGATTGGCTAATTCCTGAAGTAAATGAGAATCATAAAGTACCAGTGCAGGAGCTGAGAGGATTTCAGTATTTTTTCTTTTACATTTCTTTATTTCAAAGAGAACATAGTCAATATACACGTTACAGTATTTATGTGATACGCTTCATTATAGTACCATTACCACATTATATCAAGGAAAAAGAAATCCCCTTTTTTTTAACTTTTCTCTATAACAGGAGCAGGAAAAAATATTGTGGTTACAGTGTCTCCCTTTGGAGTTACAATCCTTGAACATAAATTACATTGAGTAATGATCTTGTCAATCCCCAAAGAAAAACTTCCCCTCCCACCTACCGGTTCCTGTCAGATTGATACCCCATTTCCATATCTAATTTAGTCTATGCCCTTGATTCCTGATTATGTGTAGCCGTCATAATGTGGTGTTCCTCATCCAGCGATTCAGATTGAGTCTGCGAGGGCGTCTCTTCTATCTCTTGTACCATTGCCCCCATGCCATCAGTACTTCCGGGAGCTTATCATCCTTCCTAGTCTTCCTCATATGGTCTTCCTCGGCCAGTGCCCATTCTTTTAAATCTTTCTTCCAGTTTTCCAACTGTGGGCCCTGCGGAGTTAACCAGTGGATTGCTATTCTCCTTTTGGCTATCATAAGTCCCAGTATCAGAAATCTTCTGCTAGTTTTACGTTTGGGATTTTTGGGGATCAAGCCAAGAAGACATGTTTTTATCTCCGGGGCTATCTGCCATCCCGTTACCCTATTCAGTTGTTCTAGAACCTCAGCCCAGTATATTTGTATTTTTTGGCATTGCCATACCATGTGTACAAAATCTGCTTGTGTATGTTGACATCGGGGGCATTTGGAGTCTCTGGATATATTTATAGCGTGAAGCCTCCTGGGTGAAAGGTAGGTCATGTGGACTATATTATATTGTATTTGTTTAAATCTACTGCATATTGATACTTTGGGGACACTTTCGTGGATCCTTTCCCAGTCTTTCGCCGTTATAATGTGCTTACTGACCTCTTGCCACTTTTCTTCTACTTTCAAGGGCCTAGTCTTTTTATCCTCTCTCAATGCCCTGTATAAATGGGAAACTAGTTTTCGACCACCCGCCATTGCAATTATAGTGACCAGTGTACGCGTATGCTCCGGGGCATCCGGAAATGTCCGCCAAAGTTGTCGGGCTGTAGCTGCTATCTTGGCATATTGCAGGAATTGTCCCGCCCCCAGTCCAAATGTGTCCACTGCGTCCTGGTAGGTCATGAACCTATTCTCTGGGTATAGGTCTGACATCATTGGACAACCCCCTCTTTCCATTTTTCGATTGACATTGCTCGTTCTATTTGAGCGAACTGTGGCATGACCGATATATCTGCCTCTGGAGCATAGGGATCACCTTTAAGAAGTCTCTTAGTCGTTCTACCCATATTTTGGCCATTAATCCAATTAGAGGAGGGTATTGTTCCGGATGCGTCCTATTTTTCCAGAGAAGCGCTCCAAGCTGATGTCTACCATAGGTACCCTCTAACAGGGATCGCTCCCAAGAGGGATCCGTATCAAGCGAGGATTTCAGTATTATGAGGTAAAGTGTGGTAGTGCTGCTGAAGTAGGTGAGAGGGTTCTGTAGTATGTTTAAGCAGATAAAAGGAGTCATTTATCCATCAAGTAGGTGAGTGTGATTCACCACCCTGGCACGTAGCTGACCTTCGGTCTATTTCAAACTCCACAGAAAGAAGGGTTGAGCTACTCTATCCAGTTTGACTCAATAGCTTTTCTTCATTCACTGGTGGATGTCCACCAGCTTTCTGAAGGTAAATCCCTCTAAAATCTGTCCCTGCTTTTATTGCATCCAAGTTCAAGTGAAAGGCACCTAAGCAGTCCTTATACTCAGCCTATCTTGCACATTCAGTAATCTCTAAAGTCAGGATGGCTGCTTTTCAAGGCATAGCCTTCTCAGTTGCTGCTGCCAAAATGCAAAATTGTTGCCCTCTTGCAGTCCACATGGATGCATGTATATTAAGATTTCTGAAATGCCCGAAAAGGCGGCCGTTCACCCTATAATCTTCTTTCCTTTTTCAGTCTTTTTAAGGTTAATGTTAGTCAGTACTGCTCAATTGGATACTCAACAGCTCCAAGAAGCATTGCAGATGAGCGCTCTATCAAATAAATGTAACATAACATAACATGGGTTTGGCAAAAAGATCAGAATATCACTGGGTGACATCAGTGAAGTATCTCTATGAGAGCTAAGAAGGTTGGCAAATGCTTTGGGATGCGTTGAGAATATTGGGATATGTCTCCAGTAGCTGAGGTAGTTGAAGTATCCTTAGATAGGCAAGAAGATTGGAGTGTCCCACTGGCAGTTCAATTGGATTATCTCTGATTGTGTGAAGCAGTGGGCGGCCTTTAAGCCGAGGAAGACCACTGGCATATCCACAGAGTAATAAGAGGAATGGAGTACTCCTGGTACAGGACAGATGACATGAGTATGAGATAGCAGAGAGGCAAAGTCTCTCTGAGGCAAGGGAATCTGTCAGAGTATGTCTAGAGTGGGGAAGAGGGTCAGAACATTAATGGACCTGAGGTAGGTTACAGGTCAGTACGTGAGATTGATACTCTCATGGATAAAGTAAAATGAACAGAGTATCTCTTGAGTAGCCTTGATGATTGACAAATTTCTGTGGTGGGCGAGAAGATTGAATTCTCTCTCTGGAAGATTACAGAATTAGGATCCCTGGATGGGTGAGAGAATTACATTAAACATTGGTTAGGTGACAGCATTACAGTACTGTTTGGTTAGGTAAAATGATTTGGTGTCCCGGTGTATGTTATAAGGTGAAGGCATACATTGGGTGGGTGGACTGGTAAGATCATGGGACTATCACTGGGATACGTAAGAAGAAGGAGAGTTTCTTTGATAAGTGAATAGATTTAAGTATTCCAGAGTATATATTAATGTTCATTTGTGGGGTGTGGGAAAAGACTTCATCATCTGGACCCGATTGCTTAAAATGTTTTTCCTCAAAGGAAGTATTTGTTAAAAGTGCATCAGACAGGAAATGGGCAACTCAGAGGTGCAGCAGGAGGGCATTCCAAAGTAATGGACCCACAAGATTTAATGATCTTAACGCACAGGGAGCCCACAGGGTTGAGTCCCATAAGGAAGTGGAAGTTAGCCGAGTGTAGATAGAGTCATGGAGTGTGATGTGTGATCACGAGTGCACTCAGGCACTGGAATGCCATCCCAGCATCTATCAGGACTGCCACAACCCTGGTCCAATTTAGGAAACTGCTGAAGACACACCACGTTAAAGAGCACTACATAATGATGCGTACCCTTCTGCTCTCAGAACCTAGCTATCCTCCTATTACATGATGACGGTGTTTTTGCCTTTGAACCTGCACAAAGCTCACTCCACTGCCTTTCGGCTAGCTATATCAATACCAAATAATATATAAATCAGTTGTGAGTTGTAGGCAGGAACTGTGCCACGTTTGGCTTTAAACACAAGAGTGAATAATTGGCACTGCGCCCTGTGATTGTCAGAGAGAAATCCAGCTTGGTGTCACTACGATGAGGTGATTATAGGTTTTGGCAGGTGAAATGGTTATTAAGCTGACACAAAACCCTATAGAAATGATATGATGCATGATTCATATGGAAGGCAAATTGTACCCTCGATATCAGAAGGGAAAATGATAGGAGAGGAAAGTGTAGTGATAGGAGAGAAATGTCAGGAGGTAAAATGATAGAAGAAAAAGGTGATTTCAGTCTTAGAATTCTTAATCATAGCGCAGGACTGCGTGTCCCAGTGTCTAATACCCATGAGACAGTTTGAAATGTTAGTTTGTACAAAGGGCATGAAACAAGGAAAAGTGAAAAGGATCATGGGATCATCAGTGTATAAATAATAAAATTAATTGAGGAAATTATGTCATCAATGCTTGTGCTGTAGAGTGAGAACAGAAGAGAACCCAGTAAGGTTAGCAGTGGGAGCCTGAGGCACCATCATATTGAGAAAGAATAAAGGTGTATGGGTAGAGTAAATCAAGAGCTGGCTCTGTGGCACCCAGGGAGGTATGAGGAAGTAGCACAATAAGGTGGTAAACAGTGATGCATGTTCACAAGAGGCCGAGGAGATTGAGGGTACAGGAGAGGTGTTTGTGGTGCAGAAAGACTTGGAAGTTAGAGACAAGCATGAGGGCCTTTTCTGAGGAGTGGAACTATGGAACGTTTTGAAAACCCGACTACAGAAGAATGCATAGGTTGAAAGAGGATGGATAATGGATGACTCAAGCACTAGTCCTTCAGGAGATTTAGAGAAAAATGGCGTGGGATACTGAATGGGAGCTGTATGGCAATCCCGGGTTGGCAATTCCATTTTTCAGCACGAGTAGACAACAGAAGATCTGAAGCAAGCAATTTAAATTCCACATACGAAGGATGATTTAATATAGCAGCACACATGATCAGTACTGAACAAGACAGGACTAATTGCTTCATGATAAAGGATCAGAGGGAGAGAGTGACAGAAGTGTGCAGCAGAATATGGGGATCAGCTCAGCTGCAGATGTTGTTGTGACATAGACATGTAAGGAAATATGGGTGGTGAAAGGAGGCAAGCATTAGCAGGGCCAGGGAACATTGAGGAGGGATCTGACATTTGGTATGTGAGAGGAGTTGTAGGATGAGAGCTTATTATTAGGGAAATTGGAAGGAGTAGTGTTGGTGTCAGGAGGGGAGAAGCAGGAGTATAAAGAGCAGACTAGAATCTGAAAGTGAGGTTTTAGGAAGGAGATGAGGTCTGTGTTGTAGATGGATGTGGCTGTGTCAAGGGGCTGCAGTCAGTGTGGTGTATATGTTGAGGTGTTCCTAGGTATGTTATTTCCTCTATATTTGTAAGCGGCTGCATATATTTGTCTTGATAGCTTTTTTGGCTTGTGTGATGCATGACTGCGGGCAGGAACTGGGGTGGGTGATAGTGCATAGAGGGGAGTGGGAGTTAAGATCAGCAGACTGTTTTAGTGGTTAACTGGCATGTTGTCCATGTGTACTGAGAGACTGACATTTACTTGGTATAGGCAGGCTGGAACAGAGCACAAATTAATTCCACATCCCAGGATGGGAAAAGGCATCTAGTGGTAGGTGAGAGGACCAAAGGACACATTGGGTATGTAGGTCTCCTGGAGTATCCCACTGCAGTATGCCCCTGGTGTATACTAGGGTTAACTAAGAAGACGAGTATGCCTTGGTAAGTGAGAGTAAGAAAGTTCCACCGGGAAGGTTAAAATACTGGAGCATTTCTGTTGTAGGTGATGGTATTGAAGGATCCCTTATAGATATGAGGATTGGGTACCACCACTGGGTAGGTGAGAGGACTGATTGGAGTTTCTCTACAGAAGAGGAGATGATGGGACTACTCACTGGAAGGCTGTGGTTACTGGACTATTTCCGAGGTAGGAGAGACCTCAAGTACCCTTTGACCTGTGAGATTATTGCTGTCTCTCTGGGGTGTCGTAGGTGATGTTGTTAGGGTCTCCGTGAGATAGGTATGAGATTTTGAGTGTCAGTGGGTTCGTTTAAGTCACACTAATATTTCTGGGACAGGAGTAAGGGTTGGAGGAGCCCTGGGGAGACCAGAGGATTAGAGTATCCCTGCAGTAGGTGAAAGGACAAGGGTATTCCTTAATAGTTGGATGGATTAGAATGCCTCATGGTAGGTAGAATCAGCTGAGTTTTCATGAGGTAGGAAGGGGGCTGTCCATAGGATACATCAGAGAAATGGAGTAGATCTGGGTTACAGAGGTTATCGGAATATAACTGGAGTAGATGAGAGGTTATCAGAATTCCTGATGTAAGTGACAACACTGAAGTATACCAAGTAATTGAGAATTTGATATACAAAGAGAACCTAAGGGCGCAGAATTGAAGTACCAAATTGGTGGGTGGAAAGACTGGCATATGCTGAAGTTAGGTAGGATAATGAAGCATCCCTTGGGTGGGTGAGAGGATTGCACATTTCTGGGATAAAGTATGGAAGCTTAGCTATTGGAGTGACTTTTGCCTACTGTATAGATTGAAGGATCCCAGTGTAGGTGAGAGTAAAAGATAGCACCTGTGATAAGTGGAGTTATCAGGGCGGGTAGCTGAAAACTATTAGGAATGCCTGTGGTTGGTGAAATGGCAGGAGTATCTCTGTGGTATATGAGGGTGTTTCAGTGTCTGGGATAGGTAAGAGGTCTGAAATATCTTTGATTGCTTGAGGAGAGTGCAGAAGACCTGGGTAGATGAAAGGAGTGGAGTCAATGAAATACCTGGCTTAGTCAAACGGCTTTAATTATAAATAAGGCTCCTACTTTTCTGTTTTGACTGATTTTTACAGTGGAAAAATACAGAAAATTGGGCTTCCTGTGAGGGGCTCTACATGATGTCATTCATTAATTCAAAGTCATCAGCTAAGCAGATTGGCAGGATGGAGAGTTAAAAGAGGATGAGATTTCCTTAAATACAGGTATGTGTTTTCATATATTTGTAGCATAATGCTAATATTTACCTGTGGATGTAGAATTTTGTTATATTTGGCTGCTTAATTTGCTAAAACATGACAGGCATGTATGAATGCATGTTTATTAGTTAAATAAATGTGGAAATTACCATTTACACCTTTAATTATTCTCAAAATACAAAATAAATATGGATACATACCAATAGGATGGCCAAAAAATAAATATGGATAAATACAGACTGAAATGTTAAAAAACATAATACCATAAAACCGAGAACCCTAATTATAAATTCCATGGTTGAGGGGGAGTTGGGTTATTCATGGGGTAGATGAGACTCAGCTATAGTACCAATACATGTATGGAAGCCTTAGTGAATTCTGGGGAAGATGGGAGGACTCTGCATCTCTGGGGTTAGTGGAAGGATTATGCTTTCACTAACATGGGTTAGAAGAGTTGAGTACCCAAGGGTACTTGACATTAATGAGATGTCAGTTAAGTTGCTGGGAAGTTTGAAGGATAACATGATAGTATCATCGATGTAGGAATTGGAGCAGACTTTCGGCAGGTGATAGGACTGAAGTATCTTTGGGGTAGGTGGAAGGATATGACTGTAACTGGGGTAGATGTCATGACTGGAGCATTCCAGGAATATGTGAGATTTGTGGAGTATCCATAGGTAGGTAAAAATATTGAAATATCCCAGGCTTTGATGAGTGGATTGTGCTACCCTTGTTAAGTGGCAGGAGTCAGATATGTTTGGAGTCTAGCAGTAGATTTGAAGAATGGATGGAGAATATCAGAACAGTGAATTCACCTTCTCCTTGTGAATAGTATTTCTTGAGTAACACGGGTCTTATGAGTGGATTGAAATAGTATTACGGTTGAAGAGAAGACTGGAGTTTTCTTAGGGCTGGATTGTTAAAATGGCATGATAGAGAATTGGTGGTGCACTGGACTGGACTTGAGTAGTTTGGAGGCTGAGGAAATTAAGTGTTTCAGAAAATTAGAGGATTTTGTGTTATGTTCAATAATTTGAGTATCCACATGGTAAGTGACAGTGTTGGAGTAATCCTGGGGTAGGAGTGAGGATTAGAGTAGATTGAGAGCATTAGAGAGGCATTGTCTTTGAAACAGGTAAAAGGACTAACGCATGCTTGGTGCTATGTGACATGAACAGTGTATATCTGAGGTGGTTGAGAAGATCGGAGTAGCTTTTGGTAGTTCAGAGGATACACACTTCTGGTCTTGGTGAGAGATGATGCAGGATGCTGGAGGCTAACTGTGAGAGTGCTTTGGCATTGCCTCGAGCATTTAAGTTATGGGATATAAGAGAGTAGGAAAGAAGGGGTGTCACGGGGGGAGGGTGCTGGTCTGGCTGGTGCCGATCTGTAATTACCAATTCCCCACCCATCTCTCTTGTGCTCCACCACCGGGCAACAGTTGGAGCCAGCAAAGACTGACACTCGCCTCTCAGCCCGGGAACTGCGATATTGTTCTCGTTTACATTTTACCTGTTACTCACTTTTTAATTCCCTGACAGTATTTGATTTTTTCAGGATGTTGTGTTTCTGTAGTTGTTTTCAAGCAACATATTACTCATGTATAGTGCATACTGTGAAAAGAGCTGCCTCTATACATCTGTGTGAATTCAGGTTCTGGGTGGGTGTTTATAACAGGCCACGATTGAGAGCTGCGGCGTTCAGCCCTAAGGTACAGCGAATTTCTCACAGTTTCTGTCAGTGAGTCATAAAGGGGTTCTGAATGCATGCTTATCCAATCCTTTGTCTCTCTGCAGAGGGCACAAAGCAATGGTCAGGTGTGTCAAGTGTCATTGTGATTCTATGTGAAAGCGTCTTGAAGGAGGTAAACAACTGTCGAAATATTGGCAGGGTGAAGATAAAGAAAAGGCAGTCCTTACAGGTGAGTGGGTGCATCGTGTGTGGGGGAGGTGAGGGGAAGGAGATGCAAGGAAGTCTATGCAGGAGGAAAGAGATGAGGTATGAGAGATGCAGATGGAGGGTTTCAGAAAGATATCTGGAGAAGAAGGGGTTAGAGTCTAACTGAAAGACTGATGAAAAAAGTGGTGTGTCGAGGAGAACTGGAGTGATTGAGACACTCTGAAGATCATACCACTTTCACAGACCTTAAAAATTGTTCAATTCATCGTTTGCTTAAAATGGTTAAATGACTTTGTATATGTTTGAGTGTGTGTGTGGTGTGTATATAACAAACATGCACAATATTTATGATTTCCTATTATAGGTGACCCCACCACTTTTATCTGTGGCCCTTTGCGTGCACCGCCTAAAAATCACTTCTAGAAACTCCACTAAAAAGAAAAAGACTTACTCTGCTCAGTTGTATTTGAGAGATGGTGAGACCCTGACCACCAAAAGTAGTGAGAATGGGTAACAATGATACACCAGGCTCCTCCATCAGTCTCTCCCTCTTGTCCCCTCCTTCCCTGATCCTCTTTTCCCGCTCTATTGGCCCCTCCCTCCCAGTGCTTCCATGCAACGTTAGGGTAGCATTCAGCCCTATACCAAAAACAAACATTTCATTCCCTTTATGAAGAGTTTTTCCACTCTAACGAACTATACAACCATGCATTCATAAATGCCGGAGAACTGGCACGTCTCAGGAAAGATCAATGATAAAAAGCACAGACGAGAAGAACTGACGAATGAGGTCAGCCGTGGGTGAGCTGCTGTGGGGGAGGGGAGAGAAACAGAGCCCTACACCACACAGATAATTAGTACACTCTAAAGCATGCCAGGTCACAAACGCAGCTCTGCCTCTTTTGCTGGGACAGCAATCGTTAGGACAAGGCACGGAGCCAGCCTGCCTTGTATGGCTGAATGAGATCTAGTCTGTTGAGCATCAGCATCTGACATTTACCCAGCAGCTGCCCTTCAACGCCTACCTGGAAGCTGCGATCTCTGCTTTTTGCTTGGCGATGTTGGCCGCCCTCTCCGCTGCCTCCACGGCCCGATCTACCTTCTCCCGGATCTTGCTGGCCCTCAGCGGGATCAGGTTCTTCCGCTTCCCGCTCACCAGGACATTCTGCTTGTACTTCCCTTCCTCCTTGGTCCCATCGGGGAAGGTCATGCAGCCATAGCCGTGGCGCTTGTTGCAGGCCCATTCCCCCTCGTACTTGAGCCCGTCCGAACGCTGGCTCACCCCAAAGCCTGAACGCTTGTCGTTTTTCCATTCCCCAAGATAAGTCTCAGTGGTGGTGGCATCTATATCGTCCTCAATAACGGAGAGCTCAGTTTCGCCCTCCCCCAGGCTGATGGTGGAGTTGATATCACTGGCAGTAGAGCTGACCGTGCTCAGGCCGGCTTCGCTGCGGAAGGAGCTCTGCTTACTCCTCTGGCTTGCCAGAGAGCTCTTGGACTCAGATTTGCGCAGTTTGAGCCCACTCAGGAGGGACCTGCGGAAGAGGCCTTTCTTTTTGCTTTTGAGAATTTCTGCATCACTGTGAGCCATAAGAACAAATCCTCCCCTGGACACGGCGGGACTCCCCACGTTTGTGGAGGTGGCATCTGGATGGAGTGCCGTGCCATTGGTGTGCTCACTGCGCAGGGAGTTTATTGACGTCCTCAGAGGAGACCGTATAACCGCCGCAATTCCATAGGGGACACTCTGCCGAACTCCATATCCTTGCCGGATACCGCCGACCCACTGGCCCTGGTACGTGCCTACGAAAAACAAAACCACAAGTTTCACTTATCAGTTGCGCATTATGCAGTCAGCTAGTTAAAAATTGCACAAAGATCATTCCCTACATGCACTGTGACCCACTAGCTTAAACTATGACTGTTGTGGAGTCCACATGATCAAATACCTTGGCCAACAATAGATTGGATTTAGAATTCGAAAGACTCAAGCATTGCCCTTTGGGGGGTCATCATAACTCTTTGTAAATTCCATGTACCTCTTGCATCCCTCTAGTATTTGGACAACGGGGAGAGGGGGTTCGAGTGCTTAGGGGGAGCTGCCAAGTCAACTGAACTACTTCGAGGTTTGGCCCTGGTGGTGGGTTCGATTGGGCTGAGAAATAAAAACAGGGCAGGGCATCAGTAGTGCCTCCACAAAAAGTTATGCTAAGGTAACAGCCATTAACTCATCATCATCTTCACTCCGATTACAGTACCTTTGACCACAGGCTAAAGGTGACCTTCCACCTGAGATGTATAGTGATGTGGAAGTATGTATGTCTGATTAACACTGGGTTTAGGTGGAACAAGTTATTACATAATTTCTGAGCTGAACATAAAAAGAAGTAACATTTTCTAGGCATCCCAATGTGTCTGGCATTGATTAACCAGGTAGGTCTGAAAGACGTTTAAGGGCCAGTGTATGGGAAGACCGCAGAGCCCCCAGTCTGTCAGTTCCCTGCAGCTAAATTCACAAGTAACATAACATAACATGCAATCATATACAACAATTCTAAGGAAAAATATTGCCTCCACGATTGACCATACAAATCGTTCTGATTTGTTTTTTACAGATGTAACATTTCCAACTGATGTCTACAACCAGACAATTCAAGCATCCTCTCAGGATTTTCAATACAAGTGATACTCCACGCCGGATTAAAAGACCAGCCCCACCCACATCATGGAAACTGGTGCCAAAGTTTACAAAGTGTAATTCCTCGCCTCTGCTCCCTTTCACCTCAGGAGCTGTAGGTCAATCTCCGGTAGTGGGCAGCTTTGTAGGGGCATCACAGTAGCTATTGAAGCAATAACATAGTGCCCAGGGATACTGAAGCCATCTCTGTCCCAGTGCAAGCCTTTACTGGCATTTCCCTTACCCTTGTTTGGTACATTTGCTAAATTGTTATAAAATGTTTCCATAGGTGTATCTGAAGAAAGCATCTGAGGTGTTTCAATGTTTTATTGGTAATCCTCATCACACCGCAACCACCATATCCTCATCCCAGTCACGGTCATACTGTAAGGTCTGCAACGAGGAAGAAGGATGGGTTGGTAATGCCCTATCTATGATCATCTTCATTGCATTGAGTTCAGCTATTCATCGTCCCATTCGTACAGTTCAATCAGGGCTGGAAAGAGGGATGCTTGGATGTGTTGCACCCACTTGAGTTGCAAAGCGAGAATGGAGCAAAAGAGAACAAATTACAACCTTCCACGGAAGAAATTGAGATTCAGTTTGCTCTCTACGTTTCTGCAATGTCCAGATCGTTCCCCACCTTATATTTCCCTTACTTGTCTACGTTTTTTTTAATGCTTACCATAACCTTCTAGAAACTCAATAATTGTTCAAAACCACTGGAGATGTTTGAGGTATATATTGATCAGTGAGCCACCATTGCAATCCTATAAAGGACTGAAAGGACACAAGTGTCTTTACATATATAAAAAAAACCCCTGTAATATTCGGTATTTGGATATCTTTATCACATTTAGCCTAAATCTCTCCTAGAGACACTTTCTACTGGAAACGACCCTATTGCAGTAGAAGAGACGAAGAGAAAGAAAAA
Organism: Calotriton arnoldi; assembly: GCA_963921515.1. Lineage (NCBI taxonomy): Eukaryota > Metazoa > Chordata > Amphibia > Caudata > Salamandridae > Calotriton > Calotriton arnoldi. The sequence goes on from CAWUFW010003638.1 coordinate 437,473, forward strand.
CCACATGAAGTAACATCCCACAAAAACTCACAACTAGGAAACTGATTAAAGGAGTGAGAGATACAGGTTCTGTATCTGTCTAATTAAGAAAAATAGGATTCCCAGACCCTGTGTGGGCCACTATTGCCATGCCCCTCACTTCATCAAAGCTACCCAATTAACACAATAGCACTAACACATTGTGTGTATGACTACAGAGAAACCATTCTCCATTGAGGAGCCCTGCACGTTTCTTGGCTCACTTACACCAGCTCTAAGCCTTGTCACCTACTCTAACTCTTGGTAGAAACCTAGATGACTTTTAAAGCTGCCCCCATACCTCACAGAATGTTTCAGGATTATGGCACCCACTAATCATGGAGATATTATCTATTGATAAAAACAAACTGTAGGATTGGCAAGCAAATGTTTACTCCACATTATGACTGGGTTGCCATTGTTAAGAGCCAGATCTAAGGGAACCAAAATCTAAAATTAACCTTAGCCCTGGAAAAAGAATGAAATCTCCTGTTTTTCTGTCAAACTATAGGATGCCACTGGAGGTATGTATGTAAGGTACACATAAAACACAAACATCTCTCTAAAGCGACAGTGTGCTGTATATGGCTGGAGGCTATGAATCACCATTTGGGTTCTAGAGGCTCCCTCTTCAGTGTTGTCCAGTGCTGAGACTAGAGGGAGTATTCCTCCTTGCGGAAGAGGTGTTTCTCGGAGAGACGGGCTCTTATTTCATTGTGGAAGAGCACGGATCATGCTGCTTTTAGGACCTTCACCAGGTCGCTGTGCCAGATGTTTGGCATGCAGCAGGAGATTTTGCTTTGATCTTCTTGTTTTTGCAGTGCTTGATGCCTAGTCTGGCAATGTTGTGCAGTCTTGCAGATGTCAAGGCTGCACGTGTTGCACAGGGCGCCTAGGATCTTAGTTGTGTCGGCTAGTCAAGGACACATGATGGGTGTCACTGCCTTCAAGGTGCTAATAACCTTGACGGTGGAGTTTTGGAAACATGCTGAGAGTCTTTCACACTTCCTCAGTCTGTTGATGAGCCTGTCAGCCATGTACAGGGTGCACTTCAGAAGCATCCGATGCTTGTCGTGATGTCCACGAGGGTGAGGACCAATGCTGAAACCAGCCCTGGCCACAGCTCAGACTCTTTGACCCCTGCTAGTAATCACCAGAGTATAGCCTCTGGAAGTATGTCACAACTGCTCTCATCCTACCCATTTATAACATTTGATAGACTATGAAGTTTACAAATCTACAAACACACAACAAAACATAATAATGCAGCCAGGAAAGTATTAACAATTTTGAAAACCATGGCACTCTGTTATCCACGCCAATGCAATTATCTGTCACCAGCCAACAGCAAAGAGCCATTAAAACACCTATTTTCTATACTGCCTTTTTTAATCTTATTGATAGATTTGCTCTATGCCTCCTCTTCTGGTCTTTACACTCCACACCCTTTTTTCTATTCTCTGCGAGCTCCATCTAGAACACACTGAAGTTTGCTGGTCTTTCATTTGGCAAGTGTCAGTTTCTTTACACGCCACCCTATGTTTTCTGATTTTTCCAGGTATCAAACTTGGTATTGTTTTGTAAAGTATTTCCTTTAATAGCTGGTCATTTAATTGGGTCTGTCAGATAGACCTACCAGATTTTCAGATGCACCAATCACCATGCAAGGTAACTTTCCCATTCCCTTGTAGGCCAATCCGAATCTAAAGACAGTACCAGAGAGGGCTTCAGCCGACTCTAAAGACAGTACCACCCAAGAGTGGATTATTCATCATAAATCATATTTTAAGAACCCAAACAGGAGCGGTTCTGAGCTTTTTACTGACAAAATAATAACGGGAGCAATGGCATGCAATAACTATCTAAAGGGATCCAAGGACCCCTGGAGGTCTGCAACACCAACTAAGGAGGTCCGTGACTGTTTAGAATATTAATTCATATTAATAAATTATACATACATAAAAAGCAAAAATTAATATTTTAAAATGCTCTGTAAATGTAAACGAATTCGAAACTGGAGGCTACAAATTGAGTTGGGTACTTAGCTTGATCCAGGGGAGCTACGCAAATACAGCAAACAGAATATAGTACAGAGGCATGGTGGCCTCAATTGAGGCACTGGTATGTGCCAACAAAAAGACAGCATGCATTAGGAGTAAAACAAAATCAAAGCGATATGCTGCTGTCTAGCATATTGCTTTCTCTTTTAGAAATACAACCACATTTTAAAAGGCTTCTTCCGTCCCATTAAAATTTCGGTTTTTGTATATTTTTTGGTTTGTGTATTAAATACAATGTTTCATAATTTGATGTAAACTTAATTCTCTATTTTTGTGTATTATTTTGTGGTTCAAATCGTAGAAACGGCTTAGAGTGTGGCTCGTTGGCTGACAGTAGTAATTCAGTAGGGGTTCACAGAAGTCAAAAGGTTACGAAATACTGATCTAAAACTTAAACATTTCTTCTAAAGAGGGAACCTTTTGTTGCTTAGAAAGCCAATACATAGAATACATGAGTTTTATTAGTGCACACTCTGAATACCTTCTAGGCATTTTTGTGAATGTGTGGTTGAATTTACACATCTGGCTTTCCTCTAAGGACCATACATAGGACATTATGAGTTTGCTGGAATGAGTCTTAGGCCATACATCACCAGAGGTCCTGTTTCACCAAATTCACGGTCATCCCCGCCCCCTCCTAATTTAGAGTTGGGGGTGTGGGGGCCAATAGGGTTCTGGGAGCAGAGCCTCAACCGGTTCCTAAGTCAGAAATCTTTGACATGTCGCACATTGGTCAAAAACTGTACATTGGAGGGCCACCCACTTAGGGCAGTCTTTTATATATACCTCTTTCCCTTTTGTAATCGCCAGAAAAATCCAGGTGATCACAAACAGCAAAAACAAACAAGCATTGGCAAAGCCAATAGTTCTCGCCTCTGTGATCTATTGGCTTTGCAAATGATATCTAGCCATACCTCACAGCATCCGATGTGCACTGTGGCGAGAGTTAAAAAAAAATCAAAGAAAAGCCTTTGATGTGGCCGTCCACATTATTTTGTAGGCATGTGCACCATGTGTGCCTATGCTACAAAATGATGTGGGTGCTTTTTTTTAGTTATCGATCCCAGTTAGATCAGTGACTAAAAAGAAAATTAATTATGCATAAGCATTTTTTTTTTAGGTCAGTGGGCAAGGGGGAGAAGAAAAAACATGGATGAGGGTGGGAGGAACGTGGAAGCAACATGGGGCTGAGGGGCAAATGGCAAAGCAACACAATAGGGGGACAACAAAACAACGCAAGAGGGGACTCAAAAGCAACAGAGGGGAGGGCGGGTGCAAAAACATCAAAGGAGTTGGGTGAAAGCAACACGGAGGGCGGAGGGGATGGGAAGCAATGGAGAAAAGCACACAGTCAAGCTCAAGGATAGAAGAAGCAGTCGGAGAATAATATAGGAGAGAGGCATACACGAGGGAGACATCTTCAAAACACACCCACTCTACTGGAGTGTTTCACACAAAAGATAAACGTAGGGCTTGAAAAGCAATCAGTGAAAGCAGAGATGTCCGCTAATCAAAGAGATTTAAAGAGGCAATGCTCCAGGGGGGGGGCAAACAAGGTTGACAAGCTGAGACACAAATAAAAAGCAAGCAAATGAGTGACAAGGAAAGCCAACCAATGGTAAGAAATGAGTGGGCTCCAAACCCCTCTGTGTTCCGGGGTAAGCCACAATATGACTCTCAACAGGCAGCGCATACACTGTCAAGTATGCTCGACCTAAAAATGACCTCACGTTTGCTAGGAGAAAACTCACAGTGCGTCAGGGTATTTGGAAATGTAATTGTCCGGAACTAACCCCTGCTTTGGGAGGGTTTGTTTTTGAAAATCAAAATCAATGCCAACAATATGGAGGCCCTTCTGATATTCATCTTTGCTGAACATTTTTTCCACCACGCCAGAAAATTATAGCAACATGTGAATAAGATCTACAAAAAGGTGCTTCGGCTGCCAAAAATCTCATCCGCAGCCCAGATTCGATTAGAGCTAGGCCTCCTTAACTACGAAATGCAAAGTGTGGGTGCTTTTCTCAACCTGTGCCGTAAGCTGAGACAGGCTAGAGCTGGCTCCCTTGGGTTCCTGTTATGGACTGACATTTCCAGCAACCTAGGTGGGTCACATAGTCGGGTCGTTAATGAATGTATGCTGCAATGGTCAGCAAGTGAACTGTGGAATCTCAATCCAAGTAAAAAAGCGTTCAAATAAAGCATTAAGAAGCGTATCCAACTGTGTTACTACTTGTCAGACAGGGCGATCCTAGCTAAACGCAAGCATGCATGGACAGTAATTAATTCTTACCAGTTGGCCTCTCCATTGCCATACCTTGCTTGCACATATTCCCTGCACCTAAAACAGAGATTTTTGGTGCTTAGACTGGGCGAGAGGCGCTTCTTGAAACATCTAGCTCCCTGGCGGCGTCCATCTGACGAGTTTGTGGGTAGGGGTTGCGGGGAATCAGTTGAACCCCTGGAGCAAGTTGTATGTATCTGCCCAGCACTGATGGACCTGCATAGATCAAAATTGAGGCCTGAGTGGAACAAACTGGGAGTCTGGTCCTGCAGGCAGGGCATTATTGCGGCATTGAACCCAGAGAATATGGCCCTAAATATTAGTTTGATGATCTTCATCTATCTTGCATATCGTAAGTTCAAGCAGCCTATCGGCCATCCAAAAAAGTCAGTTCCGGCCGTGTCAAAATGAGGAAACCGCTACAGGTGGACACACCAACGGTATACAATTGAAGTAGTCTTTGCCGTACTTCAGTCTCCTGATCTGGTGATTTTGCAAGTCTCACTTCAGTTTCATAACACCGTGTCATCTTACAAACCCTGCAGCACAGCTCGGGCTGACTCTACTTCCGTCAAGCGCTACTCTACGTGCAATGTAGAGCACTTGTTTTAAATCAAAAGACTGTGTAATTCTTAAGAACTGTGGAACCCTGCTCAAGGAATATGGAACGCTAAGTTGTGGATTCGAGTGAAAATATGTGACTTCAACTGCCTGCCATAGATCATTGTATCTCTGAACTCCACTCTAAAACAGCGGCAGTAGAGCATGGACCAACCAAATTAGATTCAGAGACTCTATTTCACCATTCACTACTCCATTGATGAACTTTTGGATAATATAGCACTAAGCACCGCAGTAACTCAAGTTTTTGATTTTGCACCGGACTACAAACACTTATGCACCTTAGTGCTACTTTGCACCTGTTCTTACACGATGGTCACCTCATTTTTAGAAGGAAATTTTTATCTAAATGTAAATAATAATATATAACTGATACATTCTCATTGATTGCGATGAGAGCAGTGCAGCGCAAAATGTTTGATTAATGTTTTTATATACACATTGTAATGATTTTTAATGAATCAGACAATAAATAACCCAATTTGCACTTTGAAAATGTGGCAGCTTGAGTAGGACACCCAGCAAGCCCAGCTGGTTTGGAAAGAATTCTAACGGAAGCATGCAAGCAATGCTCCGTGTAAGTCATCGGCATTGTCTCCCCTTACTAGAATGACATTTCAAACACCATCCTGGGAAGTGCATATTAGGTCCGGCTAGGAGAACCAATGTGCTCTTCTGTGTTAAGTTAAGGTTATAGAAAGGGGACTTAACAGAAAGCGTGTGAAATGCAAAATTTCAGGTAGAGAAGGTGCTTAAAGTTAAATGTATGAATATTTACATGCCATGGAACAAATAGTACAATGTACAATGTATGCACTATGTGTATGTCTGCACTAGAGAGTACAGAGTGTGTGTGACTGCACAAGGCACAAGTACTGCATTGTATATGAACTGAGTAACACAAAAAGTGATGGATGGATTGCTTGAATTAATCTCAGCCACTGGTAATTACTCAGGGCAGTTTTGCAATCCACTGTAGCACAGTGTACTCTGTATGTCTGCGTATATTCCCACACTAAGTACAGGATATGCACAGTACAGAGTGTACAATCTAAATTTGTGTCTGGTCCCACTGTTCACATTATGCACAGATTGAAGTAGATGTGTATCTGCACCGGTCCCATGGCACAAACTGTGCTCATGAATAAATATTTAAAACTGAAGACAGATTTATTGGTTTTGCCAGAGTTTATTTCGAAGGAGCCGGAAGCAAGCTCCATTTGTAGTCACCCCGCTAGCTCTGTCTTTAAACTGACTATCTTCAGGGATAAATGGATCGCGAGAACGCGGATAACAAGAATCTTCTCTTCGACTTGCTCTTCAAAGGGGAGTTAAGATTCAACAAAAGTAAAACAAATTGATGTGAAAGAGCGTGAACGTCCACACTTCCTTCTGAAACGGAGCCTGGAAAGGTTCAAATCCTTGTGACATAGTCAGATCGATAGACGGGCTGCGCTATTGACCGCCAGCGCTATTGACAACCAAGTTCCTAATTGAAGTGTGTTAGGTCGACCCCTTCTAACCACATACGCAGAAACTGGACGCGGTTAGCTTGTTCTCATGACGACCCCCTCCCCTGCGCAATCCACACCTTCAACTTCAACGCTGACAAATAACATCTTTCCCTGCATCACTATTGGCCAATGCGTCCACCATTTTCCACTCGTGGATAACAGCATCAGCAATTTATGATTAAACATCCTTTTAGGAATAACGCAGTATTCCAGGGACAGATCGACTTATATGTAGGATATACAAGTACATGGGAACACAGGTAGAAAATGCCCCCCAAACTCACCACCATCAATTCTCCAACTCAAAAGCAAATGCGGCCACCAGTGGTCCTTCAAAATAGTTACATACTAGTCAAAATTGCCAGAGGAATATCAGCTTCTCTTAAATTGAAATGTCTTGTATTTTTATTAGTTCAGCACTGTTTGTTCCTCAGCGTTTTTGTAACTGCTCCCAGTTTTGGCAGATAAGGCAACTGAAACTCAATTAGATGATTAAGAATGTGCTCATTAAAACACAATTTGGTCACACTGGGATTAGAACTAAGGTACTTCGATTCAACAGTTAACATTAAGACATTAGACAGCAACTCCTGGTTCTTCCTTTATAACACAAACATTTGTCCCCATGCCACACAGACAAACAATTCTGTACATTGTTTTACTATAACAATTGTCTCTCAGTTCACAATGTGGCTGTGCCTAAGGGGGAAGAAGGTGGAATAAAATGTTTGCCAAAACTGAAAATGTTAGAACTTTCTCAAATCATGCTATTGCTGAATTGATGTATACAAATTTCTGGAGCACACGCATACACAGAAAATGGTGGCCCTGCCTGCGCTTAAAAATGGAGAGGGAATTCTTCTAACAGGAGAAAGGGTAGGTTTTCAAAACTTTATGAAAGTTTAGATAGGAGGAAGTTCCAGAATTTGGGGGATGATCATTGATAAAAGGTGGCGTTTGTGAGCTTTGATAGTAAGCAAGAGATTCGCTGTAGCAGACCGAGGCGTGTAATTAATTAATGCCCAAAGTTATAATCATACAAATTGACAATAACTCACGGTTTGATGCTCTAGGCAAATTTGTTATATTTAGTATCGGATCAAAAATTGTATTCCTTCTTAATTTCCAGTGAAAACCCAACCAACTATCTAACAATTGAACCAATCTTTAATTCAGGTAAAAGCAGGTGAAGTCCATTTCACACTAGCACATTTGTTTAGGGACAGACTGGAAACTCAAATCAGCCTTGGAAAGAATGTTCAAAGACGGCCAACGCAGCAGTAGGTTGGCGCTGAAAAAGCAGCCGCCTAGTCAGAAGCCTACTGGAAAAATGCCAAAGTGGAAGAATGGGCAGTCTGGCCCTACATCTGTGGCCTACCAGATAGATAAAATAATGTAATGCCAATTTTAAAAGCCAGGAACCAAAGCCACCATGCCCAGCATACCAATGTAAGTAGTAGAGCAAAAAGTTGCACTAATGAAAATGAGGAAAAATACATCTCTGGAAACTGTTGTCATCTGCAGAGAAACAGTAGCATGCAACCATCAGCCTACATCGGAAACCAAACATGAGTCATTTTGCTTATGATATTGATCAAGCACAAAAACATAACATTGTGGAGAATCATTCCAGATCACTACAGAGCACATCTTTCCTATTTGACTTGATGTCAGAATGCTGGTGTGCCCCTACGCACAGCTGCCACGTGGTTAGCTCTTTAGATGCCCACACTTTGCATTCACAGACATGAAGTTTTGCTCAATCACTGTAAAAGTGCCTTCAAACCCGAGCACGCAATAAATAAACTGTAAGAAAGAAAAAGGCTGGGCTGGTTAGAGGTGTCACAGGTACTGTCGATCCGCTTGGCAGCTGTGACGCAGATGTAAGATATAAGGTCACGGATTCTGGCTGCGAACAGCAAACCAACCCCAGGATTTCTCCATCAGGGCGGGCCATGCGTGATAGCGTGGGACACTGAAGCAGAGTGCCGCGTAGGATAGGAGCTGGCAGGAGTCGAGGTCGATACACAGCCTTTGAAACTGGGTCACGTGGCTGCGAGCGCACCAAGGCGCAGGGGGTGCCTATCTCTCACGTGCAACCAGGACAGAACAATGACGCTGATAAGAGCGACCATCAATGAAGAGGCAGCCGTACAGACTGCACTGTGGAGATGAGAAACATCAACAGCGTTAATCCCATGGTTTGTGGTGCCGATGACCGCTGGTTGAGCTGCGGCCTAGCTCTCCACAAGACGCACGCAGTAAAGTACAGTGATACGGAAGTGACCTCGAGCGGCCACATCCCTTTTATTTATCCCGTGGCCTCCCCCAGCCTAGGGACTCTCTGCGACATCACCTCGTGACAGTAGGTGGCCACTACAGTTTACACTGTAGAAAATGTATTGAGGAATACAAGTCAAAGCCAGAACCAATGGCAGTCCATTTCTCCCTAGGTCCTCCTTCCACCAGGCCCATTTATATTCAAGTTGAAAATTCTAGAATCTTCAACAAGACTTACACTTAAAGGTACAGTACTTGATACATTACTAGAACATAACCTGTCGCTTAAAAATACCCACAATTAAAAGAACAAGATCTTAGAATGTGGGCACTGTGACAAAGGGGCTGTCTAAGGTAGAAACAAAATGTATCTAAAACACTTAAATCTCTACGATCATTCAACACAATAAAATACATGGCCGCAACTCTATAGCCACATACAGGAGGACAGTACACATTTCTTACAAAATTGTTACGTTTATTGGGCTCATCATAATCTTCTTCCCACTCAACTCGTCTCTCACATCCTCCATCCTTGCACACCATAAGCTCTAATTTCTGTGAGATACACAACCCCTCAATTATCTTAAGGTTGTACAAAACCACTACTCTAACAATCCACTTTTCACCCCCATCAAAAACCACAGTATGGTGGTTTACTTTTTTTTATCCTATTAGGGCAAGAAACAGGTGACTCCTCTTTCCTGACTTTCGCTCCTAACGTGATACATACCTAGTGTCCCACCTTGAAAAAGTTAGTAACACACGTCAGTTTTATTTTCTGTCTTTGTTGATATTCCTTATGTTCATTCTCTGACATCTTCACCACATACCTCCTTTACTCCACACCTATCCACCCAAGATGGACACATGTTCGAGCAAGGCACTCAGTAATGGTGTTGAGTAATTCCACAACATCCTACTTAATTCCTCCTTCCATGCTACTCCACTGCGAAATACCAACTGCACAGTCTTCCCCAATATGTGATTGCAACTTTCCAGCAAGTCCTTTCCCCAAGGGTGGTGCTAAACTGTTCTCTGATGTTTAATAAAAATGTTCCTCAGTCAATGTTCCTTAGTAAACTTCTTCAGTTTCTCCAAAGTGAACGAGGGGCCATTATTTGAAAGTTACTCCCTTAATGAAGGGACTATACTCCCTTCAAAATGCCTGCAAGATACAGTCATGTAGATACCTTATTGGGGAATAAATACAGATGTCATGCTCTAAAGCCCTTGGCAGTCTTCTTCTCCCCATGTCCTCTTTCACAATCTACTCCCATGACCATTCTAGAACGTTAATACCTTCACACTTATGGGTACAACACTTAATATATTACTAGAACATAACAGGAACCTCCAGTCAAAATCTTTTTGGTCTTTGGTGTCCTGCCTCTTCGTAATTGTCTCTGGGACTGCTTCTTTGTCTCTGGGGCGAGCTGAAGGCACTGTGCCACTCAGAGTCAGGATTCCCAGGTGGGACTACAAGGATGGCACTCCAGCACAGACTGCACAAGCCACTAGCCCAGCATGTGCCTACTGTGCACTGTCAGATCCATAGTCATCTTAGGGTCAAGTCCGAGAGAGTGAAGAGCTCACACAGGCCGCAAACAGCCAGTCAGAAACTCACCCCAGCCCACCGCTTGCCATCCATAGAATGCCTAAATCCCACCACAGCCCACCCAAGGACCACCCCTTCACTCGCACCACCCGCAGGGAGCTCCCCCAGTTGACCAGACCCACCTCCCTTGCTTACCAAGTGCCCACCATGAAACACTTTCCCCAAAGCATACAGTGTATTGTTCTGGCAAAGACAAGTCTACCTCAATTTTTCAGAACACGGTCTGCTGGAAGCCACTTGAGTCCACCTTAAGCCGGTCGGCTGGGATCACCCCCCCTCCCCCCGTTGTACCAGTAGCCAATCTCCCACGAGCCACCTTCAGCCCACCATAACCCAGTCTGCTAGGACTCTATTACCCCACCCCGGTCTACCAGTAGTCAAACTGCCACAAGCACCAGTCTAGTCAACCAGACGCCGCCCTGGCAGGAGCCCACTCCAGCCCACCAGTCTTGTTAAGCAGAAGCCACCCTCCAAGGAGCCCACTCCAGTCTGACAGTCTAATCCACCAGAAGCCAGGAGCCCACTCCAGTCCACAATATGCCAGTCTGGCGGCGGCCTCCTCCAGTCTAAAAGAAGTCATCCACTCAGTAGCCCGCTCCAGGCCAACAGCCATCAACCTACCAGGAGGCCCTTTTAGTTCAACACAATCCAACCTGCCAGAAGCCCATTTCAGTCTGCCATTCAAGCCACCAGAAGCCAGTCGCCCAGAAGCCCACTTCATTCCACTCGAAGCCAGTCTGCTAGGAGCCCACTCCTAGGCACCAGAAGCCATACTGCTGAGAACTCACTTCAGTTCATTAGAATGCAGTCTGCTGGTTGCTTACTCCAGTTCACAAGGAACAAGCCTGCCAACAGCCCGTAGCGGTCCGCTGATTACAGGGTTGATTTAAGACAGTGTTTAATTTGTAAAGAAATAAGTGCCGGGCTCTCGTCAGGAGGCAGCTTGCCCCAGCCCATTTTTTTCTGTTAGCGCCACCTAAAAGAGAACCAATTGCTAGCCACGAAAGTGGGGAGAGGATGTGGCGTAATGGCCAGAGCTTTGACTTCAGAGCTGGGGAAGCAGGTTCGAGTCTCGGCATCGACTCAACATCCTGTGATTCTGGGCAAATCACTTAATCTCACCCCCGTGCCTACCATAAATGAATGTGTCCTTAACTGGTGCTCATGAACAGTGCCTGTGCTGAGCACTGGAAACCACCAGCTCAAATTAAGCACTTATTTAAGAGCTGGCTGCTGATAGGCTGCGGCAGTTCCTTTCTGTTCTATGCAGGTGTGTGACGCACACTGGCGTAACAAAACCTGAGGGGGCCCCCCTGCATGGTACGTGGAGGGGACCCCTCCGGACTCAATCGGGAGCTCTCCGGCCAGAGTACTGTGCTGAGGGGGCCCCCTGGAGCTTGGGGACCCCCTCACCACGGGGGCTGCAGGGGCCTGTGTTACACCACTGTTGACGCATAAAGGTCCTGAGGAATCATGGTGAGCGCCAGAACCAAAAACACTCAAGATCCCGGGAGATTGGAGAATGCTTTTGGTTGCAATTCTAATTTATTACCAATAGGCTTCTTGCACCTACATTTTCATAGGAAAGGTACTGAAGTCTGACCAGCTACATGCAGCCATGCAGAAAGCAATATTAGAGTATCTGTAACCTAGAGGGGGAAGGTGCTGTGATAGCGTCTAGCCACTTTGCGACTCTTGGGCCTGTTGGGAGTGAGCCATTAGCGCAGGCTGCTAGCAGAATGACAGAACAGGGACATTGTGAGCTAGTGAGTAATTGAGTGAAGAAGTGAATGAGTGAGTGAATGAACGAGGAAGTGAGTGGGTGAATGACGGAGAAAGTGTGAGTGACTGAGCGCCAGCACTTTTAAGCGCACTGTACAAACCATATTATCCTCAGATGGTGATTAGAATGATGCCCATGTCTGCAAGGGCACTCCGTGTGAAGGGTTTGTATTGTTGGAAAATGAGCGCGGGCACAGGACTAGTCACTCATGTTCTCATGGCAGGAGGACTGTGACACCTCTTCAATCAATCAATCAATCAATCAGTCCTGTGTTTGCAGGAGCACGGGTTAGCAGTGGCATAGCGCGGGCGGGGCCACAGGGGCAGTTGCCCAGGGCGCAAAATTCTTAGGGGTGCAAAATTTTAAAAGAAAAAAAATCATACTAGTAGATTTTATATAAATGTAAGTATATTAGCATCAAATGCATTTTACATCAATTACATCAGTATTTTCTTAAAATCCAAATGAAGAGCTTGGGGGTAAGGGTCACAATACTGGGTTGGTGGAAGGGACTCAGGAAGTGCTAACGGTCCACAGGTTAGGGGGCGCAATACTTGCCTTGGCCCAGGCGCTGGCAACCCATGCTACGCCACTGCGGGTTAGGACCACTCGCCACTCAAGAGCTCGCCTCACTTTGGGAGCATTCTTTGTTGTTCTCGCAGGACAGGGAGAATCACACACAGAAAGTTCACGAAAAGGCTGAAATCAGCCCATTCCTTTATTTTACAAGTAGTGTGGATTTGGGATTTTTAATGCCCAAATTTACTCCACAAGAAAGTTTTAAAAAAGGGCGAATTTCGCCATTTTACGATTCCACACATTTTTTCACCCAGGGCTCCTCTTGCTACTTCTGATCTCAAGGGCAGTGGCAGGAATAAAAAGTAATTATGTCTCCAACAACCTTTTTACTTTCTGCAGTTTTTACTCCTTGCCCTCCCCCTGCTTCTCAGGACCAAGATAGAGGCTGTTGAGGTTAATGGTGAGACAACTGCTGTCAACCCAGCGATGGCATCAGTGGTCACATGGTGCGTGAAGTCACCTGCACCACCACTGCCATTTTGGATAATCAATGTCTGTCGAGTAAAGAGAATTCCCGACTCAACCCTCAGCTCACAAATGCCATGAAACGTGACAAAGCGAAGGCGTACGAAAGGGCTATAAGTGGGCATCAGACCTAATAGTAATTAAAAACGGACATTCAAATGGGTCTCTATTAGGCCTATATTCACGTCCTTGACTTTAAAGGCCAAAACACTGAAACGCTCATCGACTAGCCTAACAGTGTATAAAGTTTCCCACAATCCTATTTGATTGATTATCTTTTTTCTTTTATGTACTTCATGTGTTTGATTTGTATTTTTTGCACCGTCGAATTCTTTCAGTTATTTATATTTTTTGTATTTTTTGTGTTTGGATTATGCTAAAAATCCCAATAAAGATTTTCAACTAAAAAGGAAAAATAAATGTAAAAAATGTTATGTTCATATATGTCAGCGATTTAATTCCTCTTTATTTCTCACGTTGTATTCAATGGTGCATTTCCTACAAATTTTTCCTGTTTCCAGAATGTTGTGTTTTTCTCGTGTGGCATGTTATTTTCACGTAGTACATACTTTGAACTGAGTTGCCGCCCTCCAGGTGTTTATAAGGGGCCATACAGTGGCGGCTCCTCTGCTAAGGCGGAAAAGCGTCGCCACACTGCTCTTCGAGCAGTGCAAAAAATTAAAATAAAATGATAATAACAAAACATTATCATCATTTTATTTTTCTATGCGGGACTCGGAGCCAGGTCGGGCAACGCTGAGTTCGCCAGAGCAGAGTGAGGAGTGGTTTGCACTCCCTAAGTGCGAATGAATGTTTGGCCGGCCATGTTTGCATGTGTTGCACAGCCCAGTGGAGAACATGCCAAGGCTCGCAGGCGCTGCTGATCCAGCGTTGTGATTGGCTGGAAGAGTCCGGGAGCCTGGGTGCTTCCGGTGCTGAGAGAAGAGATCGCAGGAGAGGCGTGTGGTGGCAGGGAACGTAAATTAATTTTACTTTTTTTCATCCCACCCTACCACCCCCGTTCCAAGGCAGCCGCCACTGGGACCATGATTGGGAGCTTTGGAATTGAGGCGGAAGGCAGTGCGAGTTTCTCACAGTGCACATCAGTGGGACAAAAATAGGTGGCCTCCCTACAGAGTGCACAAAGCAATGGCTACCTATTCCAGTTTCAACTGTAGTTTTGTGCAACTGTGTGGAAAGGAGACACACTCTTGTCTAAATATTGACAAGGTGAAAGTAAAGGAAAATGCAGTGCTTACAGATGAGTGGGTGCGTTGTGTGTTTGGGAGTGATGAAGTGAAGTGCATTCAGGAGAGAGTGAAAAGAGGGTGCTGAAGAGGAAAGAGATACAGTGTAAGATATGCATATGGATGAGATATGGCATAAAAAAGGGCGTACATGGCTAACATACAGTGAGCATAACAGGGTGACTGAGGCACTCAGAAGACCACTACCCCTTCCACAGACCTCAGTAATATTTAATTTACAGTCACACAATTTCAGAATTAAAAAACACATCATTTTCAATAATAATTATTTATAGCAAAATCGTTGTTGTTACTCCTTTATCTTAAGCAGCTAACAACCATTGAAAAAGTCAATAGTTCAGGCTGGTTTCAGATGTATGGAATTTGTGTAATATAGGTAGATGGAGTAACAGAATATAGGTAGATGGAGTAAGAGAAAGCTCAGAGAGGAACCAAAATACTGGTTGGGTGGCCCACTATGGGAATCACAGAAATTGAGTTTGTGTTTAAGACACACCCTTGATTACAGAGACCACACCCCTTTAAGAGACCCCACCCCCAACACTTTTTTTCATCCCATTTAAAGTCATGGAGAATGGGAAATCTAAATGTTAACATTGACAGCATTACTAGACGGACTCCGTCTTAATCCCATTTTGATTGAACGTGTGCAGAAAACAATTGCTTCCTTCTTAGAAACACAATGACATTTTGCAAGCAACACAGAAATCCGTCTGACGACTGACTGGCTGAACTAATTTTTGTTCCAAAAGTAATTTGTTACTTACTGGTAATTCAGCAGCAGGAGCAGCCGTCCTCCATGCCAAAGCACTTTCCTTGCAATCAATCACCACAAAGTGCTCCGCCAGGCATTAATGACGCAAAAGAAATGGCGGGAGCATAGGCCTCGAAAGGCAATGTTCATTACAGAGCCTTCATCAGCAGTCGTAGCCATTCCTGCCATTAGCGGCAAGTCTGGGCGATAATCAGCAAAGGGATAACTGGCCATCAGCCTCAGGGAAGTGACCAATAGCAGCAGCATTTACCACTCGCAACAGAACAGATAAGATAGCTCCATAGGTCAATGTGCCTGCTGCAGAAATGTGTTTGCATCTTGGAGAGCGCAGTTTGAAATTGAGGCAGGGGCAAGTTTCAAAGTATGATTAAGTAAGTACCACAGAGTTAATTCGTAGCAACATCTGTGATTTTATGGCGCCATGAAGCTGTAAGACTGAGACAACAAGTGCTTCATCAAAGTCGAATTAATATTATGGTCTTACTTGTCGATGAAGGTTTGGCTGTGGGAACTGTGAAGCGACAGAGAGATAAGTTTGTGCAAAAAAACATAGGGGGTTATTTACAAGCCCCTTGCACCGCTGGTACGTCACTTTTCCCCATATTAAAAGTGACGCACCAGCTGTGAAAGGGGCTTGTAAATAAGCCCCTTAGAGGGCTAGATAACATACCCCTGTAAAGGCAGAGGCAGCAAAAGGCACATAAAAAAATATTTGAGGTTCACAAATTAATAGTACAAGGTCCTCAAGTGTCAAGCAGGTAGCTACCTAATGGCGGTCTGCCAAGTGCAGACCTCTGTTGAGTGTGTTGACGGTCTACGTCGCCAACACATTTTTCAAGGACGTACAGGGGCAAATCGCCACCTTCAGAAGGCAGTGGGCCCACCCTTTGGTTACATTACAGAGCAGCAATGGGCCGTTAATTAAGGAGTTCAAGTAGTCCACTTAGAAAGGACATTGGCCCAATGGTGCAGCAAATAATATAGTTTGCTGAGACCATCTTCGCAAATTCAATCATTTTAAATGTATGAAGAGGGTTCATTTAAAGGGCATCAACAGTGGTCGTCCTCTGAAGAGACATATCAAAGTTTTAAAATGTCGCCAATATGAATGATAACTAACAATATGAGGCCAGAAGGGGACACCACAGGTATATTGCAGTTATCATCAGACAACAGTGGGCCACTAGGGGGCATATTTATAAGGAAATGTCGGAGCGCGCAGCTGCGCCAAATTTGGCAATGCCGCACTCCGACATTTCCAAAACGCAGGGATGCGTCGTATTTACAACAATATGGCGCACCCCTGTGTTTTCCCTAGCGCTGGCTCTAAAATTAGCTGCCTAGCACCAACGTAGGCACCTTTCAGCCATAGTGCACGGGTGCCTGCGTTGCAGGGAATGATTGTTTATGTGCAGGAAGGGACACCTTCCTGCACATAAACAATCATTACCTGCAATAACGGCGATTTGTAACTTCTAAGTGTGCTGCATGGGTCAGGCATCCCCGGTCTTTCAACGGTGGCGGGAGGAGGGGTGTAAGAGGGTCGGTTTCCTTTTTGACCTGGAGGGGCTGATTCCCTTTGCCCAGTTATGAACAGACTACGCGCTCCAGGCTTCGGATGCATTCTCCTACACACAGTTGGCGCATTGGGTGACGAGCCCACCCAACTTTGCCCATATGTCTCGTACCCTCACTAAGTTTGAAAAATGGCTCGTGCGCAAAGCGGATGATCGAAAGCTCATCTCTGAATTATATGCTATGATTATGGCGCGCCCTGCAGGTCACCGTACGAAGGCACAGGTGCGTTGGGAGATTGAATTGGGGAGACCCCTAACGCCTAAGGAATGGGAACATATTCTATACAGAGCACACCACACAGCACATAGCACAGCAGGTGCGGAATCCGCCTTTAAGGTAGCTTCATATTGGTACTATACTCCGGCCCGGGTGCACTGCTGGGACAAATCCAAATCAGACCTCTGCTGGCGGGGGTGTGGCTCCACGGGGACTCTAGTTCACTTGCTATGGCACTGCCCGAAATTGGTGCGCTATTGGAAAGCGGTCATCGATGATATTGACACTGCATTCCAGATTACCCTACCCCGCGCCCCTGAATACACTCTGCTGGGCCTTTCCCATCCTAAAGCCTTCCCACTGAAATCTCTAAGGGGCAGACAGATTGCTATGGCGCTGCTGGCGGCGCGACAGGTTCTATTAGCGCATTGGGGGTCAGCCTCGGTGCCTGAGTTGATGGACTGGATTCATCGCCTCTGGCAGCTCTTGGCAATGGAGCGCCTCTCGCTCAGTGTAGAAGGGAGGGGCAAGGAGTTCGCGACGCTGTGGGCCCCCTACTTACAAATCCTCACAAAGGATATGCGGGAGGTGACATGCCCTAAATTTCTGCAGATCCTCCGGCTGCTGCCGCTGGAGCCGTTGGTTCCGGTTCAGGACTGCTGAGTGGAGCAATACTAATACATTGGGTTGGCCCCGGCAGAGGGCTCTTCATAGTGTTGTTAGATCTGATGTGGAGACGGGGGGAGGAGGGAGGAGGGCAAGGGCGGTGGGTTTGTTATGGAGTTTTGTTTGAACTATGATATAAAATTGTGGAGGACTTTTCCAGGACGACCGAATCAGCTGCCAGATACGAATGGTGTTGCGGGGGCTGACCTCTGGGATGTAGGCCTTAACGCTGTGTAATTGCACTCATATCCCGCTCTGCCGGCCTCGAGATGTAGGCAGTAAGCTGTGTACGAACTCTTGGTTATCCACATAATAAAAACGACTGATTCTAAGTGTGCTGCATACTGCAGCACACATACAAAAAGCAAATACGAGAAGAAATAAAAGTATTTTTCCTCGTTTTGCCATTCTAACGCCTGCTCTTGCATGGCGTTAGTTTTTGTCGCTGCCTCAGATTTACACATCCTTGTAAATCTGGGGCAGCATCAAAAGCAATGCGTGTTGTGGTGGAAAGCCCACAGCAACACCCATTGCACGCCCCTTTCACGCTAAGTGATGCGTGTAAAGGGGCGTATTTACAAGGTGGTGTTAAGGCACAAAAAGTGGCTTAACGCCACTTTGTAAATATGGAAAAGGGCATAGCGCCACCAGAACGTCGCTAAAAGTGACGTTCTGGTGGCGCCATCCCCTTGTCAATATACCCCTCGGACTTCAGATTACATTACTGAGCAGCAACGGGCAACAGACGTATGAAGATAATGAAGTCAAATTTGGAAGTAATTTGAAATTAAGAGGGTCAATTGGAAAAACAGAGATGATTGTTGATGTCTTGTTGGGCATGTCAAAGTATGTAAGTTTACCTAGAATGGATAATAGCTGCCACTATGGTGCTTTAAGGGCATGTAACACACTGATGTTGCCTTCAGACAGAAGTGGGTCCACTTTAGATTACATTTCTGAGAAGCCAAGGGCCACTGGATAATTAAATCTACTTTGAAAGGACATCATCCCATTGATCCAATTGATAATGGGGCTTGTTGATGCCATCTTCTCAAATTCAGGAACTCCGTATTTATTAATAGAGTTTATTTGAACAGGAGAGCGAAAACGGTAAAAGTTTGGCCGGACAATCCGAAATCCAAATTTCAAAGAGCTATCAGACATATGGCTAGCTTCTGGAATTCAAAATACTGTGGATATTTTTCCAAAGGGAAATTGGTTTAAACTGAGCAGATACAGTATATATATCTTCATATAAGCAGGGAACTTGGTAGTTCGCAAGTTTAGGTGGAGAGCAGCTCCTTTATATGGACACCCTACAGCACCACCGACACTCTGAATCTGTTCACCTCAAATGTCTGTTTGTCTAGCAGAGTTTTCAAGCACAGGACTAGCACAGAGCCATCCAACACCGAGTGAGAGAGTGACAAAGCCTTTTGCCATTTTTACAGCAAAGTCTTGAAGCTTTGGTTTAGCAAGTGCCATCCCGGTAGAGCTGAAAATGACAAAAACCTTTTACTACCCCAGACACAGTATTACAGCTTTGGATTGGTAAAATACCATCCAAGCCAACCTGGAATGAATAAAAGCAACCCCTGACACGTGTTTTGCTCTAGTTAGAGCTCATCAGAGAGATATAGCTTTGCCGAGACATAAGGGAGCAGACAGTATAAGTCAGGACAATACCCTTTCAGGCTTACAGTGCTGCATAAATTACGCAAAAAAAGGAAGCAGGGAACTTTGGGTAGTTCCCAAGTTTAGGTGGAGAGCAATTCCTGTAGGTGCAGCACCCTACAAAACAACGAACACTCTGAATCTCCTCACCTCAAATGTCTGTTTCTCTAGCAGGTTGTTTTAAGCATTGGATTAAGCAGAGTGCCATCCACGATGGCATTATTATTTAAAAAAAAAGAATTACATTATTTGACCTGTAAAAGATAAGTGTAAATAATTTAAGATTATTAATATTTAGAAATAATAGAACTAATAAACTAAAACGTCACAACATAATTTAAATATGGGGGGCGTGGCCTGACATCATGGCCGACTAGTCGAGCTTCTGTGTAGCTCCTGCCCCACCAAACGAAATCCTGCGGCGATCCTGGCGGAATCGTGATCCCATCCCCAATTTCCGACACCGGGCGCCCCCTGCCCCTGCGACTCCTGGTTGGGCTGTGAGGAGGCGGCCTGCAGCCAGAGGAGCCGACTTTGCACCCCCGGAGACATCAAGGACGCCGTCTCCCCAAGATGGCGACCCCGGTAGGCCCGGTGGACTAGACGACCGAGGGGAGCTGCACCGGACCGCCGAGGCGGCGGGGAACTGTGCCCGGGACCCCTTGGGAGTGAGCGGCTGGTGCCCGGAGAGACCGAGTTGATACCGGAGGTGAGAGGGCCGGTGTGCATAATCGGACTGTGAGGAAGCCTGTGGCCCAGCTGCATAGTCTACGCAAGCCCGGGGCTGAGCGAGTGCCGTGCCCGGCCCTCCCGGGCTCCTAATAGGCACGCATCCGACCGCGGCCCTGAGGACGACGTGGTGTCGGCGGTGCCCGGCGGCCATCGGCGGGCTGGAGAGACGATCAAAGTGGGGTGGCCTCAGTCCCGTTGCGGGGCTAATTATCAAAATAGCGGCCTTGGCCCAGATGGTGGCGGGTCGCCGGTGGCGTCCCCAGATTGTGGGTTCTTGAGACCCCCAGCTCCTAATCGGCGCAGGCGGAGATAGACGGCGAAGGAACAGGTAGACTGCCTGGCAACACTGAAAGGCTAGGACTGGGCCGTCTGCTCTGGAGGTGAGTCCGCCCATCCATCCTTTGAGAGGCCGCTCAGCCACGAGTGTGGGGACACGGGCCCTGACGGCTGGGCCAATTGCTTTGAGGGGGCCGACCGTGGACCTGACATACCGGCCTGAAGATCTGGTGTGGGGCCCGGGACGGGAGAGTAGCCGGCGTCCCCTTGTGACGGAGCGTCCTGATCCAGAGAAGACGCAAGACGAAGGTGCGACTATCCCGGGGGGTGAACATCGTGCCGCCTTGGGCATCCCTGGCCAGTAAGGGAGGAGACCCTAGTGATAACCCTGCATACCGGCCATGGGGAGAGACAGACCTCTTAGGGGCGCCCAGTCCAACAAAATCGTACAGTACACCATACCGGGCCCGACCTCCGCTGACCGTATTAGGCCTGACCAGGAGCAGACGGCCCGTGACACGTCTGACATTCTGGAGGCCATAAGGGAATCACGGACGGCGCTGGAGTCCAAAATGGACGGAATGGCCATGGACATAAACCATCTGCGCCTGGATTTACGGAAAGTGGCAGACAGAGTCACCACGACAGAGGGGGACTTGAGCACGCTGCAGACCGAGGTCCAACAATTGCGTGCGACTGTTTTTGCGCTCCAGGAACACACAGCACGGCTAGAAGACAGAGCAGATGACGCGGAGGGGCGATCAAGGAGGAACAACCTCCGCTTTCTGGGCTTTCCAGAAAAATCAGAGGGGCCGGCGGCGGACCTGTTTCTGGAAGACTGGATTGGTTCTGCGCTCCCGGCCCTCAGGCTCTCTAAGAGGTTCGCGGTGGAGCAGGCCCACCGCACCCTCGGACCTCCACCTAAACCAGGAGCCCCGCCTCGGGCGCTGATCGCGCGCTTGTTCAATTTCAGAGACCGGGACATGATCCTCCAATTTGTCCGCACTAATGGCCCACCCAAGTTTGAAAATCAGGCCATCCACATCTACCCTGACTATACCAAAAAGGTGCAGGACCTTCGAAATGACTTCCTAGGCGTCAAGCGACGATTGCGGGACCTCAATATCAAATACAGCCTAATGTTCCCGGCCCGACTCCGCGTACAATATGAAGACAGGGTCCACTTCTTTGGTACTCCGCAAGAGGTGGCTGATTGGATGGACTCGCTGGGCCTGGCGGGGCAGGGCCCCAATCACGGCTGGCAGGAACAGAGACGGAGGAGTGGATGGCAACGGAACCGGCAGCGTTCTACCGGAGAACAGCGACCCAGGCGCCGGGACCTACACGACGGAGGTCGCATCATGGTAGGGCCGGACGGCACCCTCCAAACGGAGAGGGAGGCGATCCCGACACAGAATCAGTTCTCGCCACTGTGTCTGGTGCAGGAGACGCAGTCGGAGCAGGGGGGTGTCGTCAGCCCAGCAGACATGGAGCCCTGAAACCTTTGCAGGCCAGCCCACAAACTGAATTTTGAGGGTAACTGGGCACCGGAACTGTAAGTACGAGATTGGGCCCGGATGGGTCTTAACTTGGCCATGGTGCTCCTACTGGAGAGGCCCCGGGGACAGTGGACTGAGGCGGAAGAGTTTTGGGAGAGATGGACACCATTCCGCCACTCTACAGTTTTAGACGTTCCGACTGTGGTGCGCTGAGGCGGCCTCGCTAGACCATTGGTCGGGTGGGGACGCACAGTGCCAGACAGTTTGGCTCTATATCTATGAGTGGGAGGGTTACTTTTCTCGAGCAAGTTTCTTTCCTTTCTTGAAAAGTGATAGTTGATCTGGGTTGGGGGGTGAGATAAGGGGAGGGTGGCAACGATGGGGCGGAGTCCTGAGTCCTCAGACCACAGTTGGGTTGTTAGAATGCAGTGCTACTGCCTGAGGGAGGGGGTGGAGGGGTTGGGAGTGTATATTGTTTCGTTTTACAGTTTTATGCCGGTACTATGCTCTGTCATATCAATGTTTGGTTTATGGGGTTCCAGCGCACCGGGTTACACGATATAGCAGACGGGATCCTCCCTAAAAAGACGTGGGCCGTCATGCCACCGGATACTACACTCATGGCGGGTGATAATCAAAAATATAAATTCATAACCTGGAATGTCAGGGGGCTTAATAACATGGTCAAACGGGTGAGGGTGGCGACCTATCTACGAAGATATGGGATAAGTATAGCCTTTCTTCAGGAGACGCACCTCTGGGGAGACTGCCTTAAATATGTTCAACGTAGATGGAGGGGCCAATTTTTTGCAACTTCATATTCAGGGTTCGCTAGAGGAGCACTTATATGGATAGCGCCTGGAGTCCCTTTCAAGGCAGGGAACACTAGAATAGATCCTGATGGCAGATTCGTGGTGCTGACGGGGACATTAGATGGACGACATATAAGTTTGGTAAACATATATGCCCCAAATAGTGATGATGGGGAGTTTCTGGGACGGGTCCTGGGTCAGGTGGATCTAGACCCCGAGGTAGAGCTAATTATCGCAGGAGACTTTAACTGTGCCCTAGACGGAGAGCTGGACAGACACCCCCAGACTAGATACTAAACCAAAAACGAGGGAGGCCATGCGTCAGATGCTTCATAGTTACCACTTAATAGATGTTTGGCGCCACCGCAACCCACAGGGGCGAGTGTATTCGTGCCACACGCCTGCTGCCAACACGTACAGTAGACTTGATTACTTTTTCTCCAGGCCCAATCGGTTCCCCGGGTGGAGGAGACACGATATCTGGCCCGCTATTTGTCCGACCACTCCCCCTGATGATATCGTACACTATAGGCCGGCCGCGATCTAAAGTACCGCTGTGGAGACTGAACACCGACGCCCTGACAGACCCAACATACAAAGCTGCGATAACGAAAGGGCTGGACGACTACTTCGATCTGAATTGGGGTACGACTGCCACCAGGGCGCTTGAGTGGGATGCGATGAAGGTGGTGATGCGGGGGTGTGTATGTCTACAGAGGTGGGGGTCAGGAGAGTGCTGGAACGAGATCTGCGCCAACAAGAGGAGAGCCTGGCGGTTCTAGAAAGAGAGCTTCCCACTGCTGAAGGGGGACCGGCCGAGTGGGCGGCTCTGCGCCGGAGGATTGGGGACATCTGGGACTCGCTGGGCAAATACAATAGAACCACGAGTAGACGTCGCTGGTACACGGAGGGGGATAAAGCGGGACGCCTGTTGGCACGCTTGATTAGAATGGAGACGCAGCTTCTCCCGATTTTATCGATTAAAACGGAACAGGGCCACTTAGTCTACACACAGCACGAGATCAATAAAGCGTTTGCCACCCATCTACAAAAGATATACTCGGAGCCCAGGCCCCCTGTGGCGCCCCAGATGGTGGAGACCTACCTTGGCGAGCTAGAGCTACCATGTTTGGACCCAGAGAGTCAGGAATCTCTAGGGGCCCCCTTTAGAGACGAGGAGATTAGAACGGCAATCGCCCACTTGAAGACCGCGAAGTCCCCGGGAATGGACGGCCTGGCGGCTGAGCTTTATAAGGAATACGGAGGGGTCTTTGTCCCTAAACTCCTGGAAATCATGGTGGAAGCAGGCGAGACGGGCTTGCTCCCAGATTCCATGCGCGAAGCACTGATCGTTATGATTCCCAAGCCAGGGAAGGACCCCATGCTCCCCGGTTCATATCGGCCAATCTCAATGCTGAACGTGGATCTTAAAATTCTTAGCCACGTACTGGCGGGCAGGCTCCTCCCGTATCTTAGGCAGCTGGTTCATGACGACCAGTCCGGTTTTATACCTGGCAGGAATGCGTTGAGGAATATCCGTCGTCTCGCTCACGTTATGCAATCAGTGGGGGGGGGCGGCCCATCAGGCTACCCTGGTATTCCTTGATATCGAACAAGCGTTCGACTCAATTTGTTGGGAATACTTATGGCAGGTGCTTCTAAAAATGGGGTTGGGGGAGGGCTTCGTGAATTGGGTAAAATTACTATATGCCCATCCGCTGGCAAGGGTCCGTACGGGTAGATACGTGTCTGATATAATCACAATAGAAAGGGGGACACAGCAGGGATGCCCGCTCTCCCCCTTGTTGTTTGCTCTGGCAATGGAGCCACTGGCTTGTCGTCTCCGTGGGGTGCTTCGGGGGCAGGGCATCCGAGTGGGGGGAGTGGAGCATATTGTGTCATTGTATGCTGATGATGCTCTGGTATACCTGCGCCGACCGACCCAGTCTATGTCAATGCTATTTGCGGTTCTGGAACAATTTGCGGGAGTCTCCGGACTCCACATTAATAAATTGAAATCACAACTGTACGCGATCGGGCCGCCAGACGACGGGGGAGACGCCCAGCCCCTATGATGGGGCTTCCCTGGGTACCGGCTACACTCCGGTACCTCGGGATATGGATAGCCAGGGACAAAGATGTCTTCTATCACCATAACATGGGGCGGATTATTAGGGGTCTTCGGGGAAGTATTACCTTCTGGAACACGCTCAAGCTTTCACTGATGGGGAAGATTGCCTTGATAAAAATGGTGGTTCTGCCTAGATGCCTCTTTACAATGCAGGGATCCTTCTTTGAACTCCCCCATCGGGTATTCAGGGACATAGACGCACTGCTTATTCGGCTGCTATGGAACGGGAAACGGTGCCGGGTCAGTCTGGAGGTCATGAAACGCCAATGGGGCAAGGGAGGTCTAGAAATTCCAGACTTAGAACTTTACTACTTTGCATCGCAATTGCAGCACGCTGTGGTATGGCTGGACACTGATCCTTCCTGGGAGAGGACCCTGCTGGCGGACACGTATGGAGGACGTCAGCTGGGGACACTCCTTTGGCGGACGGGTGGATCCCGGGAGCTGTGCTCACCATTGATTCGACTATTAACGACTATCTGGAATCGTGTGATTAGGAGACTTGTCCATGTGTGGCCGTTCGCCCCAGAGGCCGATCTCTGGCTTCTGCCGCCCTTTGCTCAAATGGAACGGGTTATGTCGACTGACAGATGGAAGGACGGGGATGCCTTATGTTATCCGACCTATACCCGGAAAACAGGTTCATTACCTATCAGGAAGCGGTGGCTACCTTTGACTTGGGACCCGGGCAATTCCTGCAATTCGCCAAGATTGCGGCCACGGCACGGCAGCTATGGCCCTCATTCCCCAGGGCCCCGGAACCCACCCATGTCTTGGTTACGATGATAGCAATGGCGGGAGGACGGAGATTCGTCACCCATCTATATAGGGCGCTGAGGGAGGATAAAAGGCTTAAACCCTTAAAAGTAGAAGAAAAATGGCAGCAGGTGTGTCCGCAGGAACTCACGCCCCGGGACTGGGAGAAAATCCATGAGAGCGTTCGCAAGGTATCGGTCTCTAACAGATTCAAACAAATACAGTATAATATAATACACATGGCCTACCTTTCACCTAGGCGACTCCATGTCATTGACAGCTCTAGGGATCAGGCGTGCCCCAGGTGTCGTCATGTTCGGGCAGACTTTCCGCATATGGTATGGTCCTGCCCCCTAATTCAGATGTATTGGACGGAGGTCCTAGAGGACCTATGTAGAATAACTGGTTGGGAGATTGCCATGGAGGCGAGCTCATGTCTCCTCGGCTTAATTCCCCAAGACCCTAAACGAAAGACAAGTAGACGGTTCCTGATGCTGAGACTCGTAGTAGCTAGGCGGCGGATAGCAATACACTGGCTGGCGCAACAGCGGCCACAGATAGCAAGCTGGCGAACAGATCTCCGAGAATGGGCACTGGCGGAGGAGGGGCATATACGCGCCACCAGACGAGATGACAAACTGCCGGAGGTACTGCTGGCCTGGGGGTGATGGTACAGGAGATAGAGGGGCAGGCCCTGCAATCCACACAGGTATCGCATGAGGGGACACATCCCACGGGGGCGGAGGCCCACAGTCAGGAGGGGGAGCTAGATGGAGACCCCAGACGGAGCTTAAGTTAAAGAGACCTAAGGTGCATAGTACCGGCAAGAGGGCGGGGAGGGGGGGGTTGAGGGTGTTAGGGGGGAGGAGGGAGTTTGGGGGGGGTTTCTTAGTTAAAATAGGTTTATTGCGCAACACATCCTAGTTTAGAGTGGTATACAACTCTCGAGGAGCGTACATGGATATAACCCTGCGTTCACACCTGGTGGGCTCTTGGTGTCAGCTGTTATGTGGACAAAATGTATTGCATATGAACATGACCTGTACATTCCGAAGAATACAATCAATAAAGAAATTTAAAAAAAAAAAAAAAAAAAAACATAATTTAAATATAGTAATTTAATTTATAAATGCTTACATATTTTATTTTTATATGATATTATTAGGATTTCAAAATAAAGTTACCCATGCTCCCTTTTATTTAATTTGTAATAAACGTAGCTAAAAGGTATGTTGTTTTTAACCTATTTTTTAAACAGTTTTATAGCTTTTAAAAATATGAATTAAAAAGTTGACTTATTTAAAATTCAGTGCATTATTAGGTATATAAAAATATAAGTATTCAGTAAATATATTTAATTTTTAACACTAAAAATACATATGCATAAATTAAATATAGGGTGTTTGTATTATTTCCTGTTTCCATTGATTTCTATAGCACTGGTTGGCCATGTGTGATGCTTGACTTACGACAAGGCTGAGCTGGAGTACATTTAAGCCTGTTTTTACACTAGTAGGGCTGTAGTACATTTAGAAGAGAATGTTTTTCATTGTAATGGTCTTACTCTTTTGAGAGTGTAGGTTTTGTGTTAGCAAGTACCTCCCCCAAGTCCCTCCATAATGTTCCCTTAATCCTAACAATTTAGTAATAATTATTCTCCGTTTGCCATCTTCTCTCCTGGTCCCTCACACATTTAGGACAAAAACTCACACCTACGTGTGCCGGCCTCTCGGCACATGGGGTGGCGATCTCTTCACAGAAAACATCGAAAGGGTGGATGTGGAGCTCTCCACCCGTGGGTTTGTGACCTCCATTTTGTAGTAATTAAATAGTACACCTGAAGTACTTCTTTTAAATACTCCCTAATGCAGTTTGTGAACCGGGTCCTACATCTCTAACCACCCTACCAGAACATGTTTTCTTGAAACTGATCTTTTGAAACACTCACTCAATATTTATTTATCTGTATATTAAATTGTTTTGTGAAGCTCTAGCTTGTGACATGAGTTTTTTTTCCCAGCGCTAAGTCCTTTATTGTGGAAACTACGATGTTAGATGTCGCAGCCAAACCATTTCATTGCGTTCTTCGAGAACTGTATATCTTCAACCAGTAGCATGAAGTACCTAGAAGCTCTGATAGGAGCTCGTCTATACTATCATTGAGAAATAATGTCACGTCATGAAGAATGACTTTGCTGTGTGGTCAAGGAAGCTTAAAACTTGCGTGATAGTTAAAAAAAATTATAGAAACGTCCAGTTCCTAAAACGCACAGACGGCATTTATCTAAGAAAGGTACGTTAGTGTTTTATTGAACAGCAACTAAAAATGGAAACATTTTGCCATGGTCTCTCACTAGCATAACATGTTTTCAAGAGCAAAGTAGTGGGATGTAGGATGGACTATCGAAAGGTCTTTCAGTGTGTATTGCAGCCGCATAACGGACTCGTCAGGAGAGGTCACTGTCAGCCCTGTTATCTGCCCAGTCAATAGAACCATCAGTGAATTGTTTGCAGGGTTGTGATCATTGTAAGAGTCTTACAATAGGACGGGGGGTTTAGAACACAAGTTAGCAGTTTATACAGATGGCCTCATGAGGGATCCATCTTCTGCAGTACCATTTATTACTCAGGAGCTCTTGAGATTTCCTGAAGTTTTCAGGTTCTTCATCAATCAGACTAAATCAGTGGGACTGGATATATATCACGTGACCTGTAGGCTGTTAAACATATGGAGGTTGTATTATTTCAGGTGGGTGCAAGATAAAGTTGAACATTTAGGGGAGAATATAACAACCAAATATGATATCTTTTACCGCCATAACCACATCGAATAACTAGAATGGCTAGACAGAGCTTGAACATTGGAACAAACTAGTGTTCTCGCGACTAGGGATTTTGGTCGGTATTAAAATGTGTTTCTTATTAAGATTACAACTAAGATTAAAGGCAAAATACAAAGATACAAAACAGATGGTTGCAGTTAATATGCAAACATGAGAAACTGAGAAAGTCTTGCCTTTAGATTAAAGATGTTGAGAGTCCCCAAGAGTAAAAAATACATTTACAAGGCTCAGCGGTCCCCTACTTTCCAGATTTTAGGCAGTTTATAGGCCTCTAATTGCCTTGAATGCTATTCTCACTGCTACCAACCCGGCTATGGCTAATTATGGTCATGCTCTTTTAGAGGTAATGCATGTCCTTTTGATAGAGGATGTTTCAAACAATGACACTGTTTCCTTCATCATACCACATGCATGAATTTGAAAATCTTATTGCCTGCACAAGCCATTACTTTTATAAACCTCTTTTGATACTTTTGATATATACCATCCCGAAGCACTATATGGATGTCGTATTGAGAATTTGTAAATGTAGAATGCTTTTTAACAATAGGACTGTTTTTGTTCTCTTACTTTATCAACGAAAAATGTATTTAAAAATGCCCTTCAGTGAGACCGAAGATGGATGCTTCTTTCTGAGGTGCACTAAGCAATCTATTTTTCTCTGATCCTTCCATCTACAAGGGACTGTCTTGAAAGTGCAAAATTGTTGATACAATGAGTCACTGAGGGAACACACGCAAATTTGGATAATTTTGAAAATCAAAGTAAAAGACCATGAGACAAGATTGAGAAGCTTCTGCAACTCACTGGAACTCACCCGTCATCATGCAGTTGTGTAATTTGAAGGATATCCTGGATCTGGTATCGAGAACTTGTTGGATCAACAAGAATTACTTTTAGGATGTAAAACTGGTGAAAGTGAAGAGAAGTCTTGCTGTAACATGAAAGATACTGCATAGATCCATGGGATGGGAGTCTCCAAAGGCGAAAGGCAAGTCCATAGGCCTTGATATTTCAGACCACGCATTGTTTGGATAGAAGGACCCTAAGAAGAAGCTGCCACTATTCTTCAATGGCACGCCCATTTGTAAGAAGAAACACAATAAGTTAATTACAAGCATTATATGGAAAAAACGAACATAAGCAACGCCGCAACGAGAGTAAAAGAATCGAACCAGAGAGTTTGGGTGGTGGAGGCAGAAAATAAAATAGAAAATATGGGTGATCAAGTTAGTGCTCTTGGAAGCACCATGGAAACCATCAACAAAGCACTTACTAAATTCTAGCAATGTGTAAATGACTCTATTCTTCAGCCGGGCATCAAAAATGGAGAAACTGGCAAACTTGCAAAAGGCTGCAAATCTTGGCAGCCTGGAAATGTCCGTAGGAACTGAAAAAGAGGCCCTGAGGCTTTAACGAGAAGGGCACCTCAAAAAAAGGTTCATTCTGACCAGGTTCCGCTTCTAGTGTGCTTTAAGAGAGTTTTCAAGACAACATGGAGGATGCTAAGAGGTCAGGGAAAATAGAAGTGGCACGAAGGAGAGCAATTTTGAAAGTGAGCAAAGAACTTTCATATCATTTAAAGTTAGGTTGAGGGAGTTGTGTAGAGTTTTCAGTCAGGTAAGTAATCTGGAAACCATGACTTGTGTTCCCTATCAGCCCTCTTCTGCCAAGTCCTTCCTCTATCTTTACAAGAGTACGAATGATTGTGCGAGTTTATCGGCAAACTCCTAAGAAATCCTACTATTTTTCTGGCACAAAGAAGAAAGTATCTGACCAATCAAGCAATCATATATACTACCCTTGAGCTACCAAACCTCCATTGCTCATTAGTCTCAGTTAAGTCAAAAGGCCTTGCGCCTTCCTGAAGGAGACACCATAAAACATCAAAACATTCAGGGGCCGATTCCGATCTCGGCCGGTAGGGCTCCGAATCGGATTCGGCTTTACCGGATCCGATTCGGAGCCCTGTTTCCCGACCGAACCGTACGCGGGTCCGGCTGAGCGAGTACGATGCGAAATCGCCGACCGACTCGTCCGGGCGTCCCGACCGCTCCGACCGACTCGCTCCCGGCTCGAACCGCTCCGACCGACTCGCTCGGACTCGACTCGCACTGCGCAATGGAGACGTTTCCCGGCCGGGTAAGTACGATGCGCGCCGCGAGCAGTCCGACCGAGCCGCGCACTCCGGCTCGTAAGAGCTGTCGGAGCCGTACTTTGGGGGTCCGTGTCGGACCCCCTGTACGCGTAGCCGCGTGAGTCGCACACAGGGGGGACCCATGGGTCCCCCTACCTGTGCGTGTACGGCGCGAATCGCTTCGCCGCGTACCCGCTGTAGGGGGCGCCCTTGTCCGACTCGCACCCATTGAGTCAATGGGAGCCCGCGTACGCGTTGTACGACCGGCTCCCATTGACTTCAATGGGAGTCCGACCGACTCGAGTCCGATAACATACGGACGCATCGTACTCATTCGGTCGGACTGCACGGGTCCGATTCGGTCGGAAATCTCTCCGGGTCCGGCTCGGTCGGAGAAATTTCCGGCCCGAATCGGAATCGACCCCTCAGTGTCCAGAATGCAGGCAGATAGTTGATGCATCAAATAAATGTACTGTCCTCGAGGGATCAAATTGAGGTATTCTAGGTATCAAACAGAGATGCTTAGGATATCGCTAAGAAGCACTCCAGGGACAGAACTGAGGAGCTCAACGAATCAAGTATTTGTGTTATGTCTATCTCATTGGCGACCTCATGGAAAAGAAAGGGGGGGTATGCCCATATAACCCCACATAACCTGGGCTACAACATACAGAAATCCAAAAGCGGTATGTAGTGGGGATCAATTATGACCAATCCGAGTTAGTCACAATGCAACACTTAATTGTCATTGGAAACGGGGCCCAATGCAGTGCCGTGTCATTGGAAAAGGGGTGCTGCGTTGGGCCACCGATCCATGGAATTTAAGTTGGATCGCTTTTGGGAGTATCACTTTGCAACCCAGGCGTTACTTGTATGATGACTTCGCTTAAGATATTTCATATGTTTACCGCGATTTGATACTTAGAAGCTACTCCCTTTGATTTAGTCACAAGTGCCTTCCACCACGGCGAGGCACGCGCTCTTCTTTGTCCTTAGGAGGCCATAACTTTCTCGACCAAAATGCATTGACTTTTGTTAAAAGCAAAATGACAATTATGAACATTACCTGCGCCATCTTGTCTGGTGAAATTCTATGTGCACATAAGTTACAGTCATTTTAATCTATCATAGCCATTTTGTACTCTGTTGGTCACCTTTGTTTCACCCTGCCCTTACTAGCATCCCTCTGACCGACCTGGTACTGTGCTGGGGGCTATAAACTCTATTGCCACAACAAACCTCAGCGCCACTTGCTGCCACAAACTCGTTTTTCCTCTCATCCCTGTTTTCAGACAAGCCTTTGGACGCTCTACCCCTCACTACACCTAGTTACACAAACAGGTTCCAAACACCAAAGACTCTTGCAACATGATTTATTGCACTGCAAACAGCAAGACTTGTTGTTACCAACAATGGGACCTGTTTTTATCAACAGAACGGACTCTTAGATCTGACCGGTCTCACATGTTTTAGACCCTGAAGCAAGGTCCAGCTGCAAGATAAGATTGTCTGTTTGACCTGGGTGGGAAGAGAATTACTGTTGGGCTTGTGTGACAACCTGCCCGGGCGGGGACCCCAAGCTTGTGTAACCATGCTGATCAAACAAATGCATTGTGTCAAATCTGTATAAAAGGAAGAGCCAAAGGAGTTATCAGCAGAACACCTCCCTCAGACATCCCGGTGTCTCAGTTGACGTGATCTCCTCATGAGAAATAAAAACCTTTTTCTTATCTTCCAGATTCCAGCGCTTGCCTCATTATTTTGATAGCGAACCCAAAGTGAATTAGAGGTGGAACCCTGCACCGGGCAGCATTGAGGGTCTTAGAAGACTCGCTGCCTTTCACCAATTGGCGCCCAAGCGTAGGGGCCCATCAGCGACGCATGGGTCCGGTAGAGAGGTCCTAATGACGGAGTGAACGACTAAACGATTGGGGTATACCTGCCTGAGAAGACCCTTGTCCGGCTGCCGATCGACTGAACTTCACCTGTTCCAAACGGACCTCTCTCGAGTGACCTGCGGTCCTAACTGGGACCTTAGAGGAACGCCGCATTGATTGTTGGAGTGAGAGGACAACCAGGCGCTGGAAGGGGAAGACTAAGAACTGTCCATACGGTCCGGGTAAGGTCGTGAAAAAAAACGACTTACATTGATTGATTGATTGATTGATTGAATAGTTTGATTGAAATACTAGTATTCCTTTTTTTGATATCGAGTTATTTGCGACATTTCCCTGCTTGCAAACAACAAAGAATAGGAATATTCTCTCTCTTTGCAGGCAGCGAAGGACAGGTAGTGCAGACTTTTTGTCTAAATTGATTGATTGAGATATTCATTTTGACCGATAAATACGTCATGCCTGTTTTCTCTAGATTGTTTGATTGTAATTGTTTTGGACCAGACCGTTTGTTAGAGGTCAGTCAGCCGGCACCGCCGGAAGGCACCCCTAACAAGGACATGTACGTAAAGTATGGATTAGCCACCGTAGCTTATAGCAAACTATGGCATAAATACACTAGGAAGGACCGGGTAAATCAGTGGCCACTGACGGGATCTTTCGATCTCGCTAAAATAGAAACGTTAGAATTAGCTCTCCACAAAAAGAAAACTAGACCAGCCATGTTTGACAGTTTTGGCTTATGGCGAAAAGAGGCAGCTCAAAGAAAGAAAAGAGACGAAGCTAGACAAGATAAAGAAACGCGAAAATCAGCTTACCAAGCCTGTAAAAGATTAGAAGAAAAACTAAAAGAAAAGGAAATCGATAAAAAGGAACAGGAATCAAAAATATCAGATCAATGCCCTGTTAGAACGCCCTCGACTCTTTACCCCAAGTTACCAGCAAAACAAAGGGTAGATGATGATTTATTGTTAGGTCCCCCAATCATATACATGCCACCCCCTTACGCCCCTACTCATCCCGTAGTACAACGACAGGACCACCAAAGTATAGCCGGAGATGGCACGATCGCCTCAGTCTCCACCGCCTCTGCTCCCACTGAGTCACCCACACCAAATGCCTCATCAAAGGATACAGTAGTAGAGGCAGGATCAAAAGAAACAGGAGCGCCCAGGGTCCCGCGATTAAGTAAAAATGAGCGAGCAGGCATTGATAAAGTAGTTAAATCCCTCATAGATAGGAAGGAGACAGAAGAGCATGTAACTGACATATGCAACTCCTATGTTGAAAACTGCAAACGATACTTTATTGTACGTCTCTGTTACCACACTCTTACTGCATATGAAGAGAAGTACCAAGATGTAGGGCCCGAGCGACTAGTGGCTCTCTATAGGAAGGTAGACACCGGAGATGAAGGCGACAACGATGTTACAGAACTCTTTTCATCCACACTGGAGGTATTCCGTCACCTCGTGGAACAAGGAAGGATAGATAAGGACAGGACATCTAAGATAGCAGGACTCCCGGTGGAAAAACCAGATAGCATGATGCCGATAAAAGAAGCTGCCCCTTATTGGGTACCTCCTAGAGGACAAGGGACTCATGACGATATGAACCATCAAGACGCTAGAGGAAGGGTGGTCTACAATTGGGTGTATCAACCATGGGACAGACAGGACATCTTGACGTTCCGTAAATCTTTACCGGATTTGCGAAAGAACCCCACCGCCTTTTACACCGAGCTAGGTACCGCTCTGGGATCAACAATAATGACACTTGCCGACATAGACTTGTTCTTCGGGTTATGTTTGCCAGCAGATGTGTGGAAACAGATTAGGAAAATAGACCATACCGTACTGCATGGTCATACCTGGGAACAACTCAACACATTAGATAAACAGCGGAACCCTGGTCAAAAACCGGTTAAAGCAATATTGGACCTCCCTGACAAAATAGTGCAGAAAGTGAAAACGCTGATCCCAGAGAAAAAGATAGACTGGTCCATAGTAACCGCGTGCCGCCAGAAACCACAAGAGGATGTCTCAGAGTATTTCTCCAGATTTGAAACGGTGTTCTCCGATTACGGTGGACAAGACATGTCCACTGCAACCGGACACCACTTATTTGTGCAGAACTATGTAAAAGGACTACTGCCAGATGTATCCCAGAAATTACAAGCCAGCGAAAGTAGTTGGGCAGCATCTAAACCGGCGGCCATTCTCCAAATGGCCCAGTACTATGAGCATCAGAAAAACGAAAATGACAGGGCTACAGAAAGGAAAAAGAAGGACTTGAAGGAAAGGGTAATGGTAGCACAACTCCAGGGGGGCGAATACAGGAAGGGAGCAATATAGGGGAGGATACCAGCAGAATACCCCTAGAGTACAGCCACCTAGAAACAATTCATCGACATCATATGTAGGACGCCAAGACCTAGGACAGGATCAATGTGCATTTTGCAAAGAATATGGACACTGGAAAACCCAATGCCCGGCTTTGTTAGGAGCTGGTAGGGGCAGAGGGGCGAGGGAAATAGCAAGTGGACAGAGAGGAAGAGGACGTGGGAGAGGGTACACGAGTGAAGCAAGCGAGGAAAGGCCAGGAAGAGTGAACACATTTGACCATCCCAAACAGAATCAGTACCAACAGACAGATTATGACAATACGTACGACTTTGCATAGGACAGCCAGGGGCAAGGGAGGGATCCAGTCGAGCTCTATGTTGATCAGCAAGGCCCTTATGTTACCACTGAGGTCCTGGGCACAAAGTCGCCATTTCTGGTAGACACAGGAGCAACACGTAGTGCACTATCCAAACGACTGATTCCAAGGGCACCCTTGTCAGGCTCACATGTGACC
This sequence comes from Calotriton arnoldi, assembly GCA_963921515.1. Lineage (NCBI taxonomy): Eukaryota > Metazoa > Chordata > Amphibia > Caudata > Salamandridae > Calotriton > Calotriton arnoldi. Next base: position 472,812 of record CAWUFW010003638.1, read on the forward strand.
TCAATAGGATTTGACGGTACGCCCTCCACCAACCCTTTGTCCCGACCGATCTTAGCGACTGACACGACAGTTAACATATACACCGACAGCCAATATGCCTTCGGGGTGGTTCACCATTTTGGGATCTTATGGAAAGAAAGAGGGTTCCTGACTTCACACGGTACACCCATCCTGCATGGAGATTTAGTCTCCGCCTTGACGCAAGCAGTCCTCCTCCCCAAGAAGTTAGCAGTGATAAAATGCCAAGCACATAGGAAAGTGACTGATCTCATTGGACAGGGAAATGCACTAGCAGACGTTACTGCCCGAGCCACGGCAGGAGACAGAACTACGCAGATTACTTGCATAAATTGACAAACGAGCTAACAATTATCCACCAACAGGTGCAGCAAGCTTTGCCTGACGTATCCAGGGGCCCGGGACATGAAATAAAGCCAGGCGACCATGTTTGATCTGCAACTTCCAAAGAACGAAGAATCTGGAGCCTAGGTGGACGGGCCCCTGGCAAGTCCTGATCACCACCCGAACTGCCCTCCGAGTGGAAGGAAAACGGAACTGGCTGCATGCCCATCACTGCAAACGTGTCCCTCCAACCCTGGCAACCTGTGAAGGGGTGGAGGTGCAAGAGGAAGTACTCGCGAGAGACCGACCAGCTCTGAGTTGCTACCCACAAGAAGACACCCTTGAACTATCAGAATTTCCCGACCCCACGGTGCCATCCAGGAAAGGGTACAACCTAAGATCGACGAAAGGAGGGAGCTCCAACGACCAGGCCACTAACTGAGTCAAGGTCTCAGATCGGTAGCACAGTCAAACAACGCTACCAGGAAAGCGCCAGACAAAAGTCTGTGGTCCTAACAGTTGTTGAGCTCCTCGAAGATGATGGAAGAAACTGAACACCTGCAAAACCACCGCAAAGACACCAAGACTGCTAACCTGCACAGCACAAAGACAATTGCACTTGTAGCTGCATTTCTCACCTGTCTCCTGCTAATGGTCGCACTCTGGATCATTGAAGAGAATGCACCTGCATACAGAACATTGTCACCCACCATGCAACCAACCACCAAGAAAGAACACTACCTGGTATCACTACCGCCACATCTCCAAGAACGACGCAAAGAATTCTGGAATAATTCTTTCGTGCAGATGTTGCACCAGCACAATCTTGCTACCAACTGTTGGGTCTGTGGACTTTTACCACATGCCACTGAACATTCCATCCCTTTCATCCCTTCGCCCTTTTCTATTCACGGATCTTGCCTTGCCTGGAAGATGCTCCTACAAGAAAGTTACAAAGACAATGCCACTTCCGACGGAACAATCGCCCAGTTCTACAACGAGTTCTGGCGAAACAAAACAGGAAGGACAGCCGCCCCCTTCTGCCCTCACACCTTCAATGCGACATTCCAGATTAATGTCCCCTCCAAAGAACGAGTGGAAATGAAAGTGTTCAATAATCCTAACAGAGCCACATTTTCCTACCTGAAGAAAAGAACTGCTGCAACACTGACTGTGGCCCTATCTGTGGTGAACGTCTCTGGCCTTGTATGCATTGAAGACCGTGGGACTAAGAATGTGGGTCAAGGCACCTGTAGCATTGTAAGGACTTTGAACACTGCCAACCCCCCCAGCGCTTGTTGCATCACCCAATATGTACTTTGTTTGTGGAACCAAAGCCTACACCTGGCTCCCAAGAAACTGGGGGGCACGTGCTACATCGCCTTTGTTTTGCCACCAACCTACACAGCCCCTGCAGAGCATCATCGAGAAAAGCGTTCTAAAGACATTGATCAAGCAGACTCTGCCTCATCACAGTTCCTCGACGCAGCCTGATAATTCACCTTCTGTCTATGAAGCAATCGAACATCTCCATAGACTATCTTCAGAAATTCATCAAGGATCAGAGACTTGGACAATTGGAAGTTGGCTTTGGGGCATCTTGAAGGAGTGGGGTTGGAAAATATCAATGATTCTCTTGGTCCCAGTATTGACAATATGTGGTTGTTGCTTGGGTATACACTGTATACAACCTCTGTGTTATGTTTGCATAACTACCTTGCACCCTAAGTCTATGGACACTCAGCTAACAAAAATGAGAGTAATGTATGATCAAGAGATACAGGACATTATGGAGATCGAAATAGACTGACAAGCTGGCTAGTTATGTTCAAAGGGGCCACTGTTAAAAGCAAAATGACAATTATGAACATTACCTGCGCCATCTTGTCTGGTGGAATTCTATGTGCACATAAGTTACAGTCATTTTAATCTATCATAGCCATTTTGTAGTCTGTTGGTCACCTTTGTTTCACCCTGCCCTTACTAGCATCCCTCTGACCGACCTGGTACTGTGCTGGGGGCTATAAACTCTATTGCCACAACAAACCTCAGCGCCACTTGCTGCCACAAACTCGTTTTTCCTCTCATCCCTGTTTTCAGACAAGCCTTTGGACGCTCTACCCCTCACTACACCTAGTTACACAAACAGGTTCCAAACACCAAAGACTCTTGCAACATGATTTATTGCACTGCAAACAGCAAGACTTGTTGTTACCAACAATGGGACCTGTTTTTATCAACAGAACGGACTCTTAGATCTGACCGGTCTCACATGTTTTAGACCCTGAAGCAAGGTCCAGCTGCAAGATAAGATTGTCTGTTTGACCTGGGTGGGAAGAGAATTACTGTTGGGCTTGTGTGACAACCTGCCCGGGGCGGGGACCCCAAGCTTGTGTAACCATGCTGATCAAACAAATGCATTGTGTCAAATCTGTATAAAAGGAAGAGCCAAAGGAGTTATCAGCAGAACACCTCCCTCAAACATCCCGGTGTCTCAGTTGACGTGATCTCCTCATGAGAAATAAAAACCTTTTTCTTATCTTCCAGATTCCAGCGCTTGCCTCATTATTTTGATAGCGAACCCAAAGTGAATTAGAGATGGAACCCTGCACCGGGCAGCATTGAGGGTCTTAGAAGACTCGCTGCCTTTCACACTTTCACTTTAGAGGAGTCTTTCTAAATGGACTATGATGTGCCAATGTATTGGATCAACAAGGAGTAAAGGAATTAGTGGAGTTTCTCCATTGCTCTCTTTGACAGAGTAACTACCTCTTAGGTGGGCTTTGAAATGGAATTATCACATAAGCACCTTTAATCGAATAATCGAGGGACCAGATACTGTTCTAACTCTGTATATGTTTATTGGTTTGTATGTTAATTTGTGCTGCAATCTTGTGCTTAATTGTCTAATCACTTATGTACATTTGTACATATTTGTACATTTAGAGACTGTGGAAAAAACTGGATGTAAATATTTTTCTTGGCATTATCACTATATTTCATTATTTTCAATATTATGCTTGATTAAATCAGGTTTCCAATGACAATTAATTGTAACATTGTGAATAACTCAGTTTTGTCATAATTGATCTCCACTACCTACTGCTTTTGGATTTCTGTACATTGGCGGCCTCACAGCTGCCTCAGATTACCTTTCAAGGGTGACAGAACAGGGGGACCAAAAAGGTAAAAAGAACAGTAAGGAGTCATGGTCAGTTAGAGGGATTCGGAACTAAACATCAAGGGTTATTTGTCTGTTTTCAGCCCTTTCCAGTGCATCAGAAATACAGTTTTCGAGTAAATGAGCATGAGAAGGAGGTAGTCAGAATAGAGTCTTAAAAATAAGATATAGTGCCCTATAATGCCCGTGCCTGCATGGGTAGGGGGAGAGGCTTCAGTGGGAGGCCTACTGTAGGTTTCTTTATGAGATAACTGGGGCAGCACCCTTCTACTTGGAGAAGGGGGATTGAATTGCACCCACTGTTTAATACACTTCAGGGGCATGACTATATATCAGCCCTGCCAAGTTTCCCAGGTCCATGCGTGGGGTGGTGCCCCAGTCCACTTTTTATCGGAGAATTCTGGGACATGTAGTCTTGCTTATTCCATTATAAAACAAGAGAATTATTCCCAGATTTCAAAGGGAAAAAACCTGGAGTAAAGCAGCTCATCACGCGTGGACCTGGGAAAATTGGCAGGTGTGATATTGTCTGTTCATCTCATGCTGAAGATGAGGTGGGTTGTTTGATTTTAGGCTTGTTGTGGTCTGACCAGTACATTCTCTAGATGCAAACTACGAACTCCTCTACAATATATGGTGTACAAAACCCCAAAAATATAACAGAGGCAACCAAATGGGGTTGGGGCTAGCCAAGTAAAGGTCCCTTGAAATAGAAACATATGTGGGATGTCCTTTTGATATAGTTCTAAACTGTGATCCAAAGGACGGATCTCTTTCAAGCATAATACAAAAGCTTGCATACTGCATGGGAACTGAATACAAGGCAACGTGGGAGAGAGACAACAGTCTTGATGTGAGCTGTGACTGAGCTTGCACAATGCCAAACGAATTTGTCCACAAAGGTAAACTGGCTTCTGCGAGGAATCCCCGTTCACCCCTAAAGCGGCCAGGCCTTCATCTGAGAAAATGACTCAGTTATGCGTGCAACAACTATCCAAACAAGAACACAACACCAAATTCACCACCCACAAATACTATCTGATGTGGCTGACCTGCTTCATATGACTAGTTCAGTTGACTATTCTGGGGATAGGTGGTCACCCTGTTACAGGGAGTACTAGGCAAGATGATTGAGCTGGAGATTAAAGACTGTGTGCTGGGTATGCACTCTTATCCAAAGACGAAGAGCATGCAATACAATCTGAGAGACCGCAGTTATCTTTGGCCAAGAGGCTTATTGCAATCCAGTGGAAGAAGTAGAAAGGGACCCAAAGCTTGACACAAAGACATACATGAATGGATATTGTTGGAAACGAATTGCTTGGTTGCGGTTAAACCTGACTCCAAACTGAGAAATGATGTGGAAAGTAGGACGGACGGACAGACAGACAGACAGACAGACAGACGCTTCAGGTTGAAACACAATATATGTGCAACTGTTGGGCTGCACAGTGTGAAAGATTGCTGAAAACACGTGACACATGGTGGACACATTCAGGGATTGTAGCTGCCCATACTTTATAAATGCCCTTACAGTGCCAGTTTGAATCTATTTATGGCACCAAAGAAACGAGGTGCACTGAAAGCAGCCGTGGTTTTTGCTATCTAGAACACCTAGATAATAAATCATTTAAGACAAATGCAAGCTATAGTACCTAGAAAGTACAAGTGATACGTTTATAGGCAGAATTTTATTTTTAAAGTTCCAGACCCATCTTCCAAACTTTTGGGAAGAACAATTGCCTCTACTGTGTATGTTAAAGTCCAGACGTGATCGAGTGGATGAAGGACAAGAGGTAGAAAATGGGGGGAAAGATCAAGTGTCCAACAACACTAGACTTGTATGTATGTATGTATGTATGTATGTATGTTTGTATGTATGTATGTATGTATGTATAAAGCACAAACCTAGCTAGGGTACAGCAGAGTACCAAACAGTGAGGGAGAGCCCACAAATAATATTCTAGATTGTTTAAATAGAATATGTAGTGTTTCATTCCCTATTGTGTGGGGTGGCAGTCCTCTTTGAAGAGATGAATAATTTCTTTATTAATTGCAGGAGGGTAGGTACAGTTCTGATGTTGATGGGAATGTTGTTTCAGATCGTGAGTGTGAAGAAGGGGAAGGCTTTCCTTCTGGTATGTTCCTTTCTGCAGTTCTCCGTTTCCAGTCTTGTGAGGTCCCGGTTAGTGGTTTTTAGATGTCTGCCTGAGGTAGTTAATTTCCAGGCCATGTGTGCAGAGATGTTGCTTTTGATGGCCTTGAAAGAGATGCAGTTGGCCCTGAAAATTATACAGGCATGCAGCTAGAGCCAAAGTAGTTCACTCAGTGTTGGGGTGATGTGGTTGAACCATTTCAAGCTCTTAATCTATGAAACGATGGTTGCAGGACTCACGGCAAAACGTTCAGTGCAAAAGTGGACTATGACTGAAAATGACATTCTCCTGCCAACTCTATGTCAAGCATATCCTGCCCGTAAAAACAGACTTGTGCTACCATCCTAGGTACAACACCATTTCTCTGACACTGCTCGACTTTTCGTGTTTTTTTGCCTGTGATTCTCAACCAGTACCTATGAAGTCTGGGAAGCATATCAACTATCAACATAGCATCAAGATAGGTATATATAAGTACGCAGAGATTAACTGATTTTAACTTCACATCCGCATATGATGATGTGCAGTTAAAAATAGAAAATCTCTACTATAGCCTTGTAAGCCGCCGTTGTGTGCTATACCGTCCATTAATAGCCCGTTCTGGCATTAAAGGCCCTCGCCGAAAAAAGGGAGCGGGCCATTAATGTTCGGTAGAGCCCTCTACGGAAGGCTATAAGGGTATTAGAACATTCTGCTCCTAGAGGGCAGAATGTTCTAAATAGTAAAACAAACACCTCCCCTCACGGAGCCTGAGGGGGTTGAAATCCCCCTGGGCTCCGTGAGGCCTTTGTTCACAGCTTGATGCTCCGGGCTTCTACCAGCCATTAGAAGCCTGGAGCGCACTCCATTGTCTTCAATGGAGCTTCCAACATTCCAGTGTTCTAATTACTTCTATACACCTAACTTGATGCTATAGTAGGAGTCAATATTCTAGGGTCTATATTTTTGCAGGACACTATTTAAAACATTATAATGTAGTAGGAAACCTCCCTATTCACATAAGCTAGAAATAAGATTTCTGTAGTAAAAAAGAACTCAACTCGTAGCAGATTGAGGGAAGGAAGGGTACTGTAGTGTAGTCAGTTGCAGGCCTGTTGAAACTTGTTTGCAAGTGCTGTGGCATACATTGGGCCTACTGCTGGCTCATGCGTGATACCAGTGAGGCTGAGACACAGCACTGTACCAGGGCTCACCGAGCAGGAGAGAGTCCACCTTCAGAAGCATTCACTAGTATGAGACCAGGTTAGTTTGTGAACCCTTGTTCATAATAGTACTCACCATGGAAAGGGGCAGTAGGAGAGGTATGTGCTATAAATGGAGATTAAGGGCCTGATTTAGACCTTGGCGGATGGTTTACTCCATAGCAACAGTGACGGATATCCCGTCCCCCGAAATATAAATTCCTTAGGATATAATAGGATTTATATTTCAGAGGACGGGATATCCGTCACTGTTGCGACGGAGTAACCCGTCCGCCAAGATCTAAATCAGGCTCCAAGCTCTTGTTAACATCTTTATTACTTTCTTCTCCTTCTTGATAGGCCTGTGACATAAAAATAGTTTTAGTCTATACATAAAATACCATTTTTGGGGCATTATTAAGGGACCAGCGACCACTCTAACACGGCCGTGATCCTACCCTGCCAAAGTCGCCACTTCTCTGCTCCGTTTAGAGTTGGAGGTGCTCCAGGTTTACACAGGGGAAGCCTCCGCTGGCGAGAAAGCGTGTTGTGTGTTGGAATGTAGTCTATATTCTGTATGTTTGCTGCGATACATTATGAGTTCTTGTGCGTTCAACTACAGTTAGAAGTAGCTCTTGAACTTGTGACTGTTGAAGCTCCTCTCTGTGGGTGGCAAAATAAAGACACTTTAATGACACATAAAGAAACATAATGTATCCTCAGAGACCTCGCACACCAGCGCCCAGATACCTCCAGGGGTGACAGTGCCGCGCTCTACAAATGCTGATTGATTGACACTTAAAACTACCCAGTGTTGTGACATAATAGTGCATTTTAACATGGCGCCTGCGCGGCAAACTTTCAGTGGTGTGAAGGAACCCACAGTGGTTCCCTTCCATGCACAGAGAGCCCTTCCAGGCAGGCGTGAATGTCTATATGGGACAGACAGGTCTCTGCCACTGTGACAGATCCGCGGACTGACCGCGTGGGACTAAATGGCCCCTTAGTAATTAGATCGTTATCAAATGACTGCTCAGTACATCAGAGCACTTGTAATAAAACAGGGGCACTCGAGCAAGGCAGTCACACTACTCATTTATTAACTGATAACTGTAATAAAACCTGAACGCATGGAGCTAACACTAAACATATACTCACGCGCAAGTAAAATGAAACACTGAAGCAAGGGGCACATGCTATTCAACTACATGCTGATGACTGCAATAAAACACTGAAGCATGAGACACACATTGATCAAATAGTGACTGGTAACTGTAGTAAAATACTGAAGCACAGGGTAAGTACTATGCACCTGCTGTTCGCTTTGATAAAACACTGGGGCCTGGGCATATATAATCAACTATACTGTGATAACTGTCATAAAACAATTAAAGTTGGAGAACACATTGACCATCTAATTACTGATAACTAACAAAACACTGATGCTTGGGACAGACTTTCATTAAATACTCACCGATAATTGTGATAAACAGGCACTGGCAAAGTCAATCTGTTTGGCTTGCAGATTCATTTATATACCAGACCTCTTGGCTTTCCCAAAACGGCCCGTGACGCTGAATTTATATTTCAAAAGTGGGCTCATGACAGGCAGGATAAGGGAGCTACCAGAATCGCTGAATCTTATCCCCGGCCAGTGACTGAATGTGGTAGCTATAGATGCCAATGGGTAATGGAAACCATTTAAGAAATTATCCTTTGGCCTCCTTAGCAACTCATATGTTTTGTCAGTGAACCAGTGTATCTTGAAGTGAAAACAATTGAAAAGGATTGATTTTTGTATAAAGTTTATACAAAAAAGTGAATGTGACAGAAATTGTAATATTTGGGTGTGTTTCAGATGAGATGCAAAAATCGTCCCTTATGCGTCGCAATGGAACACTTGCTAGGAGGTGAAATCATAAACCAATTAGCCAATAGTATGATGTTCCCATATACTCACCTATAACTGTAATAACACACTGAAGCAAGGGGAACACACTGCTCATGTACTCACTGATAACTGCAATAAAATATTGAAGCATGGGACACACTGCACTCACTGATACTGTAGTAACTCAATGGGTGATAAATGGGGCCTAAACTGCTTAGTCACTGATGACTGCAATAAAACACTGAGGGATGGGACCCCCAATGATCAAATACTCACTGCTAAGTGCAGCAAAATACTGAAGCATGGGGTAATGACTGATCCAAGACTCGCTGATAAAACACTGAAGCATGGGATACACACTTCTCCTGTGCTCACTGATAGCTGCATTAAAACACAGAAGCATGAGACATACTCAGTGCCCAAATACTAGGATGACTATATCAAACACTGACTGACGCATGGGACACATATTGTTCAAATACTCACTAACATCTAATACGGCATTGAGGGTGGGACAAACCATGCTATGACACTTACAGATGTCTGTGACAGAACATTGACTGAAGCATGGAGCACACGCTGCTCAACTACTCATCGATAAATGTGAATAAACTCTTACTACAGGCTGAGACACAAATGCAAACACAAGGAGATGATGGACCGAGCGCTGAAACTTTTCAGACACTCATCCCCAGTCACAGATCTGGGTTGAATCCATCATTCTTCCTTAGCCCACTTCGCCACCCGAGTTCAGACCCAGCCATATGCAAATCAGTCTTGACCCTGTTCCTCACGGGAACAGTCCAGCCCGAACTGCCATGCCAGGTCTTCTCTGGACCGGAAACAAGCATCTTGGGACCAGTTTCGGGGTAACACCCCTCATCAGCCAGGCTAGCTTGAATCCAGATGCAAAGTGATCAAGGGACCCACATCTGCACAAATGCTCCAATACTAAGCCAATTGATAAATGACCAACTGCTACATGGGCACACACTGCTGGAATATTTACAACTGTGATCAATCAGGGTCTAAAGTATGGGACAGACAGTGCTGAAATGCTCACTGATGAATGTGATAAGCCACTGCCTGAAACATGCAAACACACTGCTCAAATACTCACTGATAACTGTGATAAATCATGATATGTCACACAACACACACAATACTTAAAATACTCACTGATAATTGGGATACATGAAGGACTGATACATTGGGTACACTGAAAACTGTGATAAACCGCTAACAGATACATATGACCAATAGTACTCAGATTCTCACTGAAAACTGTGATACATCACTGACTGAAAATGGGAGCGAGAGCTCTAATGCTCACTGATAATTGTGATAGAGAATGGATAGTGCATTGCACACTGCTCAGCTACTCGTTGATAACCACAATAAATTGCTGATTGATATTTGGGGTACGCACTACTTAAGTGCTGATAAGCGATTAATCACTTACACATTCATGGGACACACAACATTCAAATTCTCACTGATAACTGTGATAAACACAAACTGAAGCATGTGGCTTCCACTACATCTTCATACTTTTTGACCTATAGGTTGCATTCGACACCTCCGGTCATCCTCCCCATCTGGCCTCCATCAATACACTAGGGATCATTAGCTCTGCCCTTATTCACTGTTCATCCTCCTAACTCTGTGACCGCTCCTGCTCTGAAGCTTGGGGCTCCAAACTTTCAACACCCACATCCCCCTGCCTGTTGGGATCCCACAAGGATCATTCCTCGGCCATCCCCTTTTCTCCTTCTATGCAATCTCCGCTATAATTTTATTTATTTGTTTGGCTTCTCTACCCATCTATATGACGATGACACACAAATACCTGTCTCAATTCCAGGTCTCTCGCTCTACCTCCAGAAATGCATATCCAACTTTCATACTGCTATTCAAAACTGGATGGTACTTCAGTCCCTCATGTTGAGCTCCTTATAAACTTGGGTCCTGTAGTTTCCTGTTTAACACACACCCCTGCCTCTAACCACCTCAATCTATTTCCCATCTGACTTGCTACCCTTTTCTCTTCCAGAAATCATGTCATTCCATTAGAACAGGCAATGCTTCTATAATCTTGTATCATCACCATTACCACTGCAGCAGGCTAACATGTTCTAAATATATAAGTTATGTTGGAAAATTCATTCAATTTCACATGGTGACATCACTGATCAACTGCAAGCACTCAGCGAACTGGACTATTGCAATAGTTTTCTATGGGTCGCCCCAATTGTCTTTCTTTCCATTGAAAAAGGCTTTCACTTTTTCTACTAGAACCTTGAGCAACCTCCCTAAACATACACCCACCTCAGCTTATTGTTGTAGACAGAAATAGCATCTTCTACAAAACAGTAGCACTGGTAGTCAAGGCTAAACACCATTAATCCCTGTATTACCTGATCCACTATGCTCCCACCTAAAACATAAGATGAACTAATAAAAATTAACCATGGGATGAATCTAATATGTTCTTGTCATTCTGTCTCCTGGGACCTCTCCACTGGAACTCACTTCCCCAAGACATTCTACCGTGCACCTCAATTGGTCCTTAACAACATCCCTAAAGAATCATCTCCTGCTACTAGAAAGTAAAAAGTGATTACCATTTAATCCTGCATTCACTCACTGTAAATATGTATACTGCTGAGAGTATATCACTGTAGCTTTCCATTGTCTGTCTTCACTCTTCACTGACACATGACTGTACCATTCACATGAAATGAAAAATGAAAAATTAATTTATAAAGCTCGTTAAACCTGAGGTTATCCAAGCACTATGCTCAAAAAACAGAGCTCCTAAACACAGAAAATCCAGAGAGCCTATGATGAGAAAAGCCATGTTTTTAACAATTTCTTGAATGAGGCAAAGGAGTCAAGTCTAGTGATGTGGGTGGGCAGGAATTACATAACTTGGCAGCAACCCCGGAGATGGACCGACTGCCCCATCTGACTTTCCGGAACCTGGGCATGGAACTTTGCTAGCTGAAGAGGATCTGAGCGACCTGCCTGGAGTGTACCAGCTGAAGAGGGAGGGGAGATGTTTGGCCCCTTTGTGATGGAGAGAGAGGAAGACTAGGAAAATAGCCTTAAAAACAATGTGCTTCCTCACAGGAAGCCAATGCATTGCTCTAATGCCATCTCTGATGGACTCGTTTGGGAGTGTTAAGAATAAGGCGCGCAGCTGCATTTTGTACCACTTGTAGCCAGCCGCGGGCGGCATGGTTCGCGTGTGGGGGCGGGTGCTGGGGGGTGCGGGTGGGGGTCGCGGTGGAAGGGTCGCAGGGGGGTCGCGATTGCGGGAGGGAGCATAATTTAAAAAAACAATTTAAAAAAAAATAACTTACCTTGCATGGAGAACAGGGAGAGTGTGCATGACTGGTTTGAGCAGCCCGAGATGACCGACCAAACAGTCATTGCACACTTAGGAGTGGGCTAACCACTCCTCCCCTGCCCTGCTCTGAGAGCAGAGCAGCCCCGCCCACCTGCCAGCCCACAAAGCAGCGCACATAAAATGATAATAACTGAAAGTTATTATCATTTTATGTTTTTGCTTCTCGCACTGCTTGAAAGCAGTGGGGCGACACTCCTACACGATAGCGGAGGAGCCGTCACTGCTTGTAGCTTTTTAAGTAACGAGGCATTAATATTCAGATAGAGCGCTTTGCAGTAATCGAAGTAATGGCCACCGAGTGACGCAATTCAACTGGAATAAAAGGAAAGACTTCCTAAGAGTCCTGATTATGTGAAAGCAGGTACTCGAGAGACAATTGACCTGTGAGTCAAAGTTCAGGAAAGTGCTGACGATTACTCCAAGATTTGTGGCCACTATAACAGGCGTAGGTAAAGGGCCCCATTCCTCAGGCCACCAACAGCAGGACCAGATGGATGAAACACCAGCACCCCAGTTTTATCCGAGTTCAGTTTAAGAACATTTTCTTTTATCCAGAAATGGTCATGTAGAGATTAAACTTGTTGGCTACTGAGTAAAGTTGTCAGAGATGGATACACACAGTCTGTGTGTCTTCGGCATATGAGAGTGCTTGAAAACTGATGGCGGTTTATGTCAATTGGTCGTATTTGTCTTATTTACTGTCAAGGTTCTTATATACCAGTGGGGAGAGGGGAGGCATTTTTTGAGTATGTTATTTTTTGTCTGTTATTTAGCAGATCTCTCCCCCATGAGCCCTAAAATGATCCAACCCCCTTACTGATAGGTTATTAAAGTTTTAATATACAGCATTTCAGATCCAATCGCCATACCTTCCGCAAAATAAATACATAATTACTCTCTGATAAAGGGTGATAAACCACTGGCTGACACAGGGCCTCCACTCTGCTGAAACACTCACCTATGATTCACAACCGCAGGACGAATGGACCACTCTGTTCCGATGCTCACTGATAAGTGATGAATCAGAGACGCGCACTACTCAACACTCACTGAGAATGGGGATGAAACAGCTAGTGGTAATTGGCTCAAGCAGCTTCAGATTCCAGCAGCAAATCAATGTCTGCAGTGGGGCTGAAGCACTGCACCGGGGCAAGGCTGTGGCATGCATTCGTCGAGGCCTGGGTGGATGTTTATCAGTGTACTGTAGATGGAAGACAGCCAGGGGTTAATTGCAAGCTGTGTCAGGTGTGCGATAACACCCCTGAGATCATTACAGGCTGCAGATAACTGCTACCTATTACTGTCTGATGCTTTGTAAACAGTTTTATCTCAGTCCTTCTACTGAGAGCAGCCCTGCCACGGGAGCAGGACAGTCACTCCTTTCATCCTGACCCAGGCTGCTCTCAAGGCTGGTGGAACGAGAGGGTGGGCCACCAGGGTGTAAACTACTTACTCCTGGTGAAAGGCGTGGCCCTAGACTCGCTGCCACTAAGGGGCACCACAGGCCATCCATGCTATGCTCGTCCCGTCAGGTTTTTTTGTGATTTACATTTTTGGTCCCTCCCTCAACATGGCGTCCTCGGTGACTGCATAGTTGGAATCGAATGATCGGCTGACTATGCATTTCCACTACACGGTGACAGCACATCATCAGTGGTCATTGTGTCCTCACATTCCATGACAGTGGTTCTTGTACACTGATAGTCTGTCTTGATTCCCTGCATACTGACATGCTAGATCTCGGGCCTTTGACAGTGGACCTGAAGAACTTATGTACCATGACAATAGCTTGGGTGTGCGTACGCGCAATCGCGTGCCAAATGTCTAACCCTAGCACCACAGTGTGAATGGCACAACCTTCATGACACAAACTCAATGCATGCCGCCTTTGGATGTACGCACTGGTTTCATTCTGCGGCCAGTGCTCACACACCAAAACAATTATGCACTGCTTTTAGCAATTCACATCACCCACTGAGTGTAGGGTGTGAGGTTTGACTACTCCATATCCCTAGTCCTGATGCACACAACCCCCAGGCCCACAGCAATACCCTTCATGGGTGCACAGAGAGCACCGGGTGCAGGGTGTGGCCTACAGCCATAAGCAAAGCTGGCTAAGCACATAGCATGGCTTCTTGCCAAGCCCTGCACCCAGGAACTGTGAACCTAAAGCCACTATGCACAGCCTTCGACCATCGGCAGAAGCTCAGTTTCATCTGTTTCCTCTCATTGGACAATTTCAGTGGGTTGGATAGAAGAAGAATTGGGAAACCAGCGGAATAAGGCTGAAGGGACATGAGAGAGGCAAACAAGGCCTAAAAGAGGTGCAAATGTGACAGGAAAAAGGGTGAAAGAGGAAAGCAATGGGGGAAAGTCAGAGAGAGAGAAAAGTGGGGAGCGGTAACTTGAACAGAGTGAGGAGAGAAGAGTCAGTGGAAGGGGAGGAAAGACTACAAAATAAGCAGGTGAGGGTAGAAAGAAGGCATGTCAGATGTGGGAGGGAGGCTGTGTTATGTGCTAAGTAGTCTGGTGAGGGACAGACCCCTTACTTCCACCAGAGCCAATGGTAAGCCTGCTCAGACACTGGGCATTTTGCTACAAAACAGCGTGCTGAGTTAAGCTCAGAGATGTCCAGGTTTGGAGAAATCGATTATGCATAGAATCCAGTGCAAAATCTTATAAAAAGATAGGTAGATCTGTGTGAGTGGTTGCCAGGAGTGAGCTTTCGTTTCTAGAAACACTTTCTTCACTTTAGCAAAATAACTCAGAAAGAATTCTGTTTTGTGGTTTGTCAGCAATATCAACTTCACCATCACGGCACAACTTTGTGCTCTTATTGAAAGGAGGCTAAAATGCAAAGTTCACTTCTATGGAAAGGGAGACGAGAAAACTGTCCTGGCTGCATCACCTAGAAAACAGTAAAGTCGAGCTCCCTACCATATCTAGCAATCGAGATCAACCTCTCAGTGAACCGCCTAACCCTTGCAGCAGAATCTAAATATAAAAATAAAACCACTTACCTTGCGCTCGCCGCATCGCAGACTTCAGGGATGCGGCGAGCGCAAGGTAAGTGGTTTTATTTATTTATTTAGTTAGTTTTCACATTGAAGTCGTACGTCGGATTCCACTACCCCCCACACCGCCCCGCCTCACCGCCCCACAGCATTTACCTGTGTGAGCCACGGCTGGTAACTCCCTCCCACCAAGATTCAACCAGCGCCTTCACTCATGTTCTTCAGAAAAGAACTGCTCCCGCTCATCTTCAAGCAACACCGCATGCATGTCTAACCTTCCAGACAATGGACCCCAACTGGTAATTCCCACTGCCCTGCCTTCATCGTTTCGCTCCTCCTCCTCTGTGCTCCTCTCCTCCTCCCCAGTCCTTGCACAGTACACTTTTGCTTTGTAGCAAGGCTTGTGATTTATAAATCCCCACTCATACCCTCCCAGATGAGAGTGCGCTCTACAAATCTGCATAACGTACCGTAACATAACATAGCATTTCATAACATAACGTAACATAACATAACGTAACATACCGTAAGATAACATAACATACTGTAGAAGAGCCACAGCCCGTGCAGGTATGAGCGGTGGGGCGGTGGGGCCGGGTGGGAGAGGATTTCGACGGTAGATGACTAGGGAAAAGTAAATAAATAATTACATTTCCCTCGTCATCGTCCGTTGAAATCCCCCCTCACCCGGCCCCATCGCCCCACCACTCTTACCTGCATGGGCTGCGGCTGCTGTAGCATAACATAACATAAGATAATATAACATATCGTAACATACCGTAGTATAACAGAAGGAATTCCCCCTTATCTCTTGACCCTGATCATGAGACTGCATGCGGGCAATTATGCCCGAGTAAGGTTCGGAAAACATGGAGAATTGACCCCCCCCGCTTTTCAGTTAACAGAGGTGTAAGACAGGGGTGCGTGCTGGCTCCAACCCTCTTTTGTCTGTTCATTAACGACTTGGGTGCCCAACTCAGCGAGGTAGTGGACAACGATGCCCCCAAGCTGGTGCATAGCAAGGTGCCAGCAATGATGTTCACGGACGACACCTTGCTCCTTTCCAAGTCACCCATGGGCATCCAGAGAGTTTTGGATAGCTTTGTAACTTTCTGTACAGCCAGGGAGTTGGAGATTAATACG
This sequence comes from Calotriton arnoldi, assembly GCA_963921515.1. Lineage (NCBI taxonomy): Eukaryota > Metazoa > Chordata > Amphibia > Caudata > Salamandridae > Calotriton > Calotriton arnoldi. The sequence continues at coordinate 489,132 of CAWUFW010003638.1, forward strand.
CTTAAAACCAAATTTATGGTTTTTAATCCAGCCAAAACCTCTCGCCCTAACCCCTCTCTAAACGGTACTTTGCTAGAGAGGGTGACTGTCTTCGACTATCTAGGTGTCACACTGTCCGAAAACGTCGAGTGGGGCCCACATCTAGCTAAAGCAAGCCTCAAATTAGCTCAGACGGTAGGGGGAATACTAAAAACATACAGGAACTCCACCTGTAAACCGGCTAACCCGGTGGCCGAGATATACAAAGTCCAAATTAGGAGCGCTGTAATGCATGGGGCGGAGCTATGGGGCCATTGTCCCCCTGGTGGTCTGTCCAAAACAGAGAACAACTTGTTGAGACAGCTGCTGGGCCTTCCATCGAGCACCCCTCTCATCCCATTACGCATGGATCTTGGCATCAGACCTATAGCAGAGGAGATTGGTCTTCGACCATTAACTTTTTGGCGTAGACTGTGGGCGACCCCGGAACTTGCAGTCTATCAGTTAGAACTTAAGGAGATCCTGGGCCTTCCGGGGGTGGGCAATCTGCCTTGGCTATCATACATAAGGGATGTGTGCCACAAGTTAGGTCTTCCAAACCTATGGAGCAATCCGGAGACTGCGTGCTTGGCCTTGCCTCGCCTAGCACTAGTCAGAGCATACAGATCGCTCAAACTAGCTGATATTCAGGGGAACTCCCAACTTGGCCACCTAACAGCTGATTTTTTAAACATCAAAGCTGATTATCACTTTGAGCATTTTCTGGATGCTATTCAACCGCTCTCGGCAAGGAAACTATACTTTCAGTTCAGAATAGGGACCCTCCTGCTCCGTGCCTTCACTAACAAATGGACAAAAGCCTCCCCCTTGGGGTGCCCTGCTTGTAACTGCGATGACGAGACCGATGTTCATGTTTTTTCCTTTTGCCATGGGGTGTAGGCAGCTTGTGGAGGCATTTAGACTATTGCAAACGGACACCCATCCACCCATAGTCTTTGCTGTCTCCCGTTTTCTGAACACTATGTGGCACAACCGGAGGGCACAGTTAAACTCATCATCGCAAGTATAATACCCCCACGGTGTCCTCCATGCCACGTTTTTATTTATTTTAACTATTCTTATCATCTAACCTATTTTTAACTAGCTTTTAACTCCTTTACATTCCAAAAACCAATGTTAATAATGCAACCATATTCGACAATACCAATCCGACATGGGGTAACTCTTGGATGTTGACTAGCTGCATTTTAAATGTATTTATTCTTTTTCTCCATGACGAATTCTATTGATGCTTTAATTATGCTTTTCTTGTATTTTATTGTCATGTATTGGCTCTTTTTATGTACTTTTTGTGTCATCGACTGTATTGCTCACTTTTTATGGTCTATATTGACCGAAATAAAGTTTGTTGAAATGGCAAAATATAACATAACGTAACATACTGTAACATAACATAAGATAATATAACATAACGTAACATACCGTAACATAAAATATGTAACATAACATAAAATAACATAACTATATTAGCGTACAACAGTGTGTAACGCAGGTGAAATAGTGGTAGTGTTGGACCAGTTTGAGAGATGTTTGGATCAGTGGTTCTTTGGGAAGTAGTAGGGCTGGCAATGAAGTCAGTCTCAGGGCACACCAGAAGCGCCTCTATATCTCGATTCTCCAGATTTCCTGAAGGCGGTGTGCCTCTGCGTCCTTTATCAGGCCAATGGAGGCATTTTACAAGAGGCTTTAATATGGAAGTTTTTCTCAATTAACCACCAAGAACACTATATTCTCTGCAGCGGAGTGCTTTAAAGAAAGGTTTGTTGCGCCTGTATTGGAAAGCCTTGGCTGACTGCGCTCGACCCAGTTAACAGCCCTTTTCAGAGTGGAAAGTTCTTGGCACACACTGCCTTTGTGCAGATCCGCGGCCCTGATTGCGACGCTGAAAAGTGCAATTGTGTAACAAAGGCCATAGATAGAGTTGTTTGGATTGCCGCTGCTCTCTGCATCAAGCTGAAATTAGCTCTTAGTCTGTTTTTGTCCCTCTGGCATAGACGGTGGCCGCTTCCTCAAAATGAAAGGAATAAAATAGCTCGTACACACATGCACGCGATTCTACTATTAGTGAAAGTGGTTGCTTGCGTCACTGGTCTTTGCAGTGCCTCACTCAGACCACGGCTCTTGAAGTTAGTCACTCTTTTCACAAATTTTTAGCTTCTGGCATAAACAATGGTAATAATAATCCTCAACTTGTGTGATCATGCAGCACATGCACACATTTTACTACACATGTCACGGTCAACCATGCTGTGGGTGTCTTTTTGTTCAACAGTGGACATGTTGGACACCATCAAGCAGATGGGTAGACAATAAATTCAGCACAAGCATTATTATTATTATTTACGTTTTTTTGTTAAATTTATAGGAAGCATACGCAGCCCCGGAGGGCAATGGAGAACATTACACGAGCAGGGACTTACCTATCAAGACTGGTGGGTCACAGCTACTCAGATCGACGTTTACATAATGCATCATGGTGCTTATTACGTAGGTGCATGGAAAGTCACAAATAAGGCAAATGAATGGGTAGGAGAACAGTGGATCTGTGGGGTGAAGTGTTCCATCTAGGGAGGAGGAGAGAAAGGTCAAGAAGCCTCAAGGTGGGAGGTCAGGAGGTCTCGAGTTTAAATGCCGGATCTAACTCTTTTCAATGATCCTACTGACGAGTAAGGGGCCTGCTAAGAACAATACATATATACCCACTCCTGACATAACCCATTTCACCCTTGTAACTCTTTGCTAAATAGTTTATATAGGTACATTTATGTTATTTGTTCACCAGGAGTCCTCAATTTAAAGGTTGGTAAAAATTCAGGGCCCTTGTCAAATTGTTTTAAAAAGGAAACACCTTTTCCCCTGTCAGCAGTTACTATTGCATTGTACTTACCATTTTTCCATTTTCAAACAAGCTGCCTCCTAGTGGTTGTTTTCTGCTACCGCGACCAGCCATCTTTATATCTATGAATGAAAGCTTATTTTCTGGTCTGGCCTGTTTCAACTGCTTTATGTGAGGTTACAGAAAGCCTTGCTACAACCTTATGGTCTGCCTTCCGCTCCATAACTGAGGCTCACACACCCAAATGATCAATGTGTAATGTCTGTAGCACCTAGACTGGACCACGGTCAACCTCATAGCATGGATGTTCATGATCAATCCTGCTCTTGTCTGGCATCGCGACATGATGGGAAAGCTTGTAACTTTGTCCATTGCCACCGTGGAACCATTTGAAGACTTTGATAAGGAGTTGTGAGGAATATGAAATCTTTACAAGTCCCTATTGAAGCTTACAACCTACTTCTTAACAGTTGGTTTGATTCTCAGTTGGAAACTGATTGTATCAACCCTTCTTTTTTCTCTCAAGATATTGTATTTAAGAAGTGAAAATATACAGAGGAACAGAACATATCAATACAATCAGTTAAAAAACCTAAGAAGGTCAGTCCATCTTAACTGTGCTCTCAGTTTTCACAAAATCTCAGGAAACATAGAAGCAAGTGTGCTAGGCAGAGGCATCTATGGATAATATTTGGTAGGTGACTGTGTGTGCTGCTCTCTGATGTGGACTTCATTTAGGGGTCGTCAGTGGTCACAGCTGTGACCCCGGCTTGCTCTTGCGAACCCTGGCACTGCCTTTGTGACTCCTGGCCTCAGATTTGGCAAAATGAGTCTTAAGAACACAAGGGTGGCCCAATTTTTGGTCTTGCCTGAGACAGCGCATACACTGTTGCTGGCAAGGCATTTTGTTTACTTACAGGGGGTTTAGAACCCGCTCATTCATCACCATTGATTGGCTTCATTGCCACTCTCATTTCCTTGCTTTTTTTTGGTCAGCGCATGATGGCTTCACTTCTTGTGTTTGTCCATCCCCTAGAACCTGGCGTAAGTGCTACTTCATTGCCTGGTATATTGCCACTGCCCATGCTTTTGGAGGTTCTTTTTTCTTTTGTTTGCAGCACTCCATAAGAGTTAATGTGTTTGCAGTCTATTTATCTCCCTGTCCTGCTCAGCGCTGTTGCTTGCACCTGCCCATTCCTGTGTTGTTGCTTGCCCTACCCCTCCCACCCTCCTCCCTTGTAGTTGCTTGCCCCATCCATCCTGCCCCCTCCCACCTTGTTGGTAGCCCTGCCTCTGTCACTCCCCTCCCCCCTTGTTGCTTGCCCCATCATTGCTTGCCCTGTCCCTCCTGCCCCTTCCGGTGGTTTAACATATCCCTCTCACCCCCTCTACATTGTTCCTTCCCCCATCCTTTCCATCCATCTCACACATTGTTGTATGTGATGTTATTGTTGCTTGCCCCGTCCTTCCCGCCCCTTCCTGCATTGTTGCTTGCCCTGTCATTGCTTGCCCCGTTGTTGCTTACTCCATCCCACTGCCCTTTCCAATGCTGTTGCTTGCCCATCCCTCCCACCCCCTCCCATGTTGTTGCTTTCCCATCCCTCTGGCCGCTCTCCTCCATTGTTGCTTGCCCAATTCCTCCCACCCCCTCCTGCATTGTTGCTTACCCTGTCATTACTTGCCCCATTGTTGCTTGACCCACCCCCACACACCTGTGCTGTTACATGACCCCTTCCGCATTGCTTGCCCCACCACACCACACCACACTTCTCTAGCATTGTTGCTAGTCACGACCTTCCTTCATTGTTGCTTGCCCGCTCCCGTCCTGCCAGAAAGAAAGTACTGATGTACCCAGTGCTGGCCGTGTTATATTGATTTAGTTTCTAACTTTCAGCCATGCTACACCACAGTCACACTGCTGTACAACATGGCTAAGAGACATTGACAAAGCCAATAGCATTCAATACCCGAGACCTATTGGTTGCTAATGCTTATTATACTAATAATATACAATATTGTATTATTGACTATAAGTGTATTGCATGCTTGAGTCTGAGATCGTGTTTTTATGGGCGAGGGTGTGTGTCTATGTGTAACTGTGTGTGTGCAAATGTGTGTGTGTGTGTGTGTGTAAAAGTGAGTAAGAGTCAGTGACAGTTAATGAGTGAGACTGAGTGTCAGTAAGTGAACATGAGTGAGTTAGTGAGTGAAAATGAATGAATAAAAGTAAATGCATCTGAGTGATAGTGCGTGAGTGAATGTGAATGAATGAGTAAGAATAAGTTGACAGACTGTTAGAGGGTGTGGATGAGAATGAGTGTGAGTGAGAATGAGTGACCAGAGTGAGATTAAGTGAGAATGAGTGGGTGAAACTAAAATCGAGATAGCATGAATGAGAGTAAGAGTGCATGTGAGTGCAGTGAATGTGAATGAATCAGTCAGATTGAGTGCAAATGAAGAAGTGAGAATAAAGGAGTGAGAGTAAGAGTATGTGCAAATGACAAGTGAGTGTAAGTGAGAGCTCGTGAGTCAGTAATAATGAGTGAGTGGATGTGAATGAATGAGAATAGGAGTGAGTGCAAATGTGAGTGAGAGTGAATGCATGAGTGCAAGTGAGTGAGATTGAATGAAACTGACTGTGAGTGAATGAAAATAAGAATAACTGAGAATGTGGTGCTATGCTTGCATGTCTGACATTGGCCCTGACATAATGACAGCAATTCTTGGTTTATAGTGGTACCCATCTACTGGCGCTTGTATACTGCAGGCAATTCTTAGCATGACAGCTCCTGTGACAAAATACTGACACTGACTTACTAGAAGTAATTATTGGCATAATGGGCCCCCTTGGTAAAACACAAGTACTGGCATACTAGAGGTATACTTGGCACCCAAGGAAAAATGTGTGAAGGTGGCATACTTGAAGAAATTCTTGGTCCAGGGGACACCTGTGAAAAAATGCTAGCTTTAGCACATGGGGGGTAATTTGTGGCAATGGGCGGATAACAGTGGCATATGGAAGGGGGAAACCCTGACAAAATGATGGCAATGACTTAGTAGAGGTCATTTTTAACACAAGAGTCACTCATGGCATATGAACAACATTAATGGCAACATTTTGGAACCAACTCATTGTATGTAACTTTTGGCATAAGGTGGCAGAGATGGCGTATAGGAGGCACCCATGACAAAATGCTGGTCCTGGCACAACGGAGGTAATTTTCAACACATGGGGACACCATTAACACATTTTGTAAAATAAGTGGTTTAATTGCCTTAGCATACCATAAAAGAATTTGAATTATTAACAAGTTCCCTCAGAGAAGCTATCACTGTTTAGCAAATTAAAAGTGAAAATTGTACCTTACAAATCACTGTTTGCCCCCCTCCACCACCCCCTACCCCCACAGCTCTTTAGAAGCAGTCTGGTTCAGTCACTTTGCTTGCTACAATTCAGGGCAAGTATAACGCCCCATCACTTTCCAAGATTATGTCGACACAAAACTGTAGGTGGCATCTAAAAAGACAGTTGTCTGTGTTGTGTTGATGTATAAACGATGCTGTTATTATGGAATTTCAACATGTCGATTATTGTGATGCCATCAGGGTTATTGTCATGTAACACTGCTTCACTGAAGATTCAAGGCCAACGGTCTTATGAGGTCACTTCCTGTGATGTCATTAGGGTCAAAGGGTGTGTGATGCCACTTCCGCTACTCCAGGTATTTTGGTGAATCAATATCTATGCTGTCTGACTCGGCCAGGATTACTGCATGATTCCCTTTGAGAAGGATGGCCAGGCTCAAACATCGTGGCTGCTCCATAGGACATTCCAACTTGGAGATTCTTGGATTGTTGAATATCAGGCCCCGTTTCACTCCTGGCCTACAGTCATGTAGCCTTTAAAACTGCAAACAGACACACTGCTTAGTTATGATCAGCCCATCTAACACAATTACTGAACCAACAGGCCCCAGAAGCAATATGCTATAATAATTGCATAGACTCCACTTAACATAACATAGACGACATGATACCTCTTTTGGAGTCAGAGAAAAGTTAACTCAGCCCATTGAAAAGCAAATAGGGGGTCACCATGAAGGACCTTTATAAATTGCTAGTTGATAAAATTTAAATGTAGGAGTTACTATACCAAAAGGACCAAATATGATGTATAACACGACAAACACATATGGCGAAATTGTAACATTTTTAGTGAAATCATCAAACCGATGAAAACTCAGACATTCCTTGAACTCTCGGTTGCAAGTTGTGATGAAATACCTTCCATTATGTTTATATCAGACTGAAAACTGCATCGAAGTGTTAGAATTACCTACATCAAACTACGCCAGGGAGGTAACTCAGTCTTCCACTTGTTTATTAGGATCAGACACCCACACATCTGCCTCCTTCAGTCAGTTGGTAGATCCACTCAGAAACATAACAATGCTAAAGAAAACAGTGAACCTAGTGACAACCAGCCATGCCACAGACTCCCCAGGGAAGTTTGCTGCTCAACTGTTTTGAAAGTCCTGGTGGAAACAATGGCCTCACTTTCCAAAGACCTCATTAAATCTTTCATCTTTGCAGTCAGTGAAAATCAAGGCCACAGAATTGACTCCTCTTCTGAACCAACAATCAAGCCCATGGTCACTAAACACATAAGCTGTTTTGTGGAGCTAAGGCAACTTCAGGATCCCGTTCATACACCACCGCAGTCAGAATCTTGGAAAGCATCAGCGCCCGTTGCTTTTTTCGATCATTTAAGAAAGGCGGAAGATTCAATGGTATCTAACTATGATGATATCTTACCATCAGTGGTACCTTACTGAATGATGTCAAGTCTTGAAAAGGCAGAGATTTAACGTTGGCTCATGTATCTCCTACCAGGTAATGCAGAAAGGGTAGGTGCCTGGTTCAAGAGACTGTGTAGTCAAACTCCTTTTTTGTAAGGCTGAATCACAGCACAGATAAACTGGCTCAAGCTAGCAGTCCCAATGCTTAAGGGTCTCCAACCAGTAGCTCGTGAGCCATGCCCTCCACTCTGAAACCACCATCATCTAATAGGATTCATTTGGAAATTATGTTCAATAAATCACAATATAAGATGCAGATGGATTTATTTAGATGCACATAAAAAATCTTTACATACAATCTATAGAAAATAAAACCAAAGCGAGTTCTTATTAAGATGTCTTGTTGTTCGATTTTACACCAGCTAGATATTTTTTCATATGTCATGGGTGAGCTACCATACTATCATTCAAAACACCTTTCAGATTATCATATTTAAATTAATGAGAGCCTTTGTTCAGCGCATGCTTAGAAAGTGAAAGAGGTGAAAAGCTATTTATGGCTAGTTCGCCCACTCTTCATCCTGAAATAAGCATAATAAGGAATGAATTTCCAAGTACTTAAAGTTTAATTAGATAAAAGGATCACCTACACTTTCCAAGAGATATCCAGGCTAATGGTGGAGGTGGCTACTCGCCAGGCCTCCCATTGCACTCCAGGAATATCAGATTTACACTTATTCCCAAAGATTAGTAATCTACCCATATACACTGGGATGCATTTAGAACCACAACAAGTATATATTAGTGCTTTCTACTTCCACATTACCTTGTCTACTTCGGTTCTACTCAGACAGAGCCCAAATAACATACTATTTACCCAAATATTCCTTTGTTTTTATTCAAACTGCAACTTTTGTTCAGTGAGTCACAGATCCTGAAACAGGAGGTCATGCTCTGTATGGCTAGCTCTTTCATCTGCCCTCCAATAATAGGTGAGATAAGAAGATGAAGAAAGGATATGGAAAACCTTTATATTTTCCAATTGGCCTGGGGCTGAAGGTAAAGTAAAGCTACTTCTTACTCCCAAACAAAGCAACAATGAAGCCAGCGGCGGCTCCTCCGCCATGGGGGAGGAGCATCGCCTCACCCCGCCAGCAGCAGCTGCAAAATTTAAAAAATAAAACGATAATAAAGCCTGCTTATTATTGTTTATTTTTCTCCATACCGTGGAGTCTAGGGGGCGGAGCCATAGGGATGACAGGCAAAGGGGGAGTGGTAGGTGGACTGTTGTCAGTGCGCATGACAAGCAGGCACAGGCTCCCATTCTCCCTAGGAGCGCAAACCGAGGGTGCTCAGTCCAATCCTGACGTTGCTCTCATGGTGTGAGAGCAGCATCAGGATTGGCCGCAGGGCAGTCTGGGAGCCTGTGTCTGCAGTGGAGCCAGAAGAGCGGCAATGCGGCGGGATTCAGGTACGTTTTTCTTTTTTATTTGTTTTTTGTTTTGTCCCCCCGTCACTTTACCCCGACACCAGCCGCGACCGAATCAAGCTCAGAGAGCTTGCAAAGCCATCTGGTCCCTTGTTCAGAAGACTTTCCAACAAACTAGCGCCTCTGGCAGTCCAAATTAGCTGGGATAGAGGCAGATACATGTACGGTAAATGCTTCCAGTTGTCTGGCATTATTCTACGAGACCTGCTGGCCTAAGTAGGACAAAAGAAAATGAAATGATTCAGAAATGCCTCCACATTCAATTATAGATGTTTAACAGCTAAGGATTTCTTTTCTGTGTGTGTTTCGTTTTTGTTTTGTTGTATCCTAAAATGCATTTCCAAATTGCGTCAGTCTTGGGGTAACTAGCAAAATAGGCTGGGTGTAGTTGTTGATGATGTAGGATCGTTGGCTGATGTTCTTCTATGGATCGTTTATAAATTTGTTGTTTTTCTTCTTCTATTCATTGTTGTTCATCGCATAAAGATTTTTGTCCTTTTCAGATTTATGAGCTAAACTAGAAAAATATAAATATCAATAAAGTATTTAAGCAAAGTAAAATAAGCTGAGTGTTTTCAAATACATTTTAGAGGGAAAAGCATTTTGAAAAATCTAGCTGTAGAATGAAGTGCTGTGCTCTGAGGTACAAATCCGTAATAGATCCTGAAATCCCGCGCTCCACACTTTAGAATACATGCAACTTCCCCATAGGGTGTGGTCAGCCATAGACTGTCAGAAATTGACCAAGAAGGAGGTTTTTCTGCCCAAAAGAGTAACCATCAACACCAATTTGTCATTGGTACTGCAAGCAGATGTTTCCACAAGGCCTGCCTTTTATCATGGCCAGTGCTTAATTTGTAAAAGAATGAGTGCTGGTGCCCAAAGCTGTGCTTAGAAGCCTGTGACCAGCGCTATTAAATGTTAACTCGCCGAACATCAATGTTGCAAAATCTTTAATCTACCTCAGGCCTCTTTAATCCACTACCAGACACCCTCTTCCACTTTTCCTCACTCTCACAGGCTCCACCTCACTCTCTTTGTGGTGTTTTTCTTGACTGTCTCTTCCCCCTTTATGTGCTTTTCCCTCCCTTGCTCTTGGGTAATGTTTGATCAGGAAAAATAAGTGACGGTCCCCAAAAGTGAAGGCTGGTGGCCCCTACCGGCAACCACCATCCCAAATTAAGCACTGATGGAGGCTCCTTTCTGGCATCCTCCCCATGTTAATAATGTCCAAAAGATGTTCATTATCTTTATGACTGCCATGGCCTGGCTTACTGTTGCAACAGAATCAGTTGTGGGCACCACCGCAAACAGAACATGCTTCAGCATGCAAAAACTATGTTCCCTCCCACTGTTTACTAACGTGGTCATAGAAAATCACCGTCACCATAAAAGCTTTACACTGATGGCCACTGATGAAACCTTTATTTCAAGATCCTTTGTCTGGGGTATAAAGAATGCATAGTTAAATCAGAGTTAGGAGCCAAAATTCACCGGTTCCAACATCATGGAAGGGTTACCGACTTTGAAGATATAGTTTTAAAGTGCTTGTAGAAACCTATTTTCATTGACCATTTAGGAAATAGCACCATCGATGTAACTCAGGTAGAACACTTTACAATTTACTAAAGGAATGGTGGGAGAGGGTGAAGCTGGGCTGCTGACCAAGAAAGCTCTCATACCTTCCAGGTTCTTAGATAATATCTAGATATAATCCATGGAACACTATAGACTGTACAACGTAATATGCAGGAATCACTGAGCACTGAGGAATCAGAAAACTGCATTTGAAGTTCCTATGATGACTTCATGAACTGAATCTGCAGCTGAATAACATGTGAGGTGGATCTTGAGTGGAAATCAGATTGTCCTGTGTGTCTGAAGATACTGGTCCCTGAAACTAAGTCTGGTCGTATGAGGAGCAACAGAACATACTACGTGACAGGTGACAGAGAGGCTGTGGAGATGCAGAGTGTGACATCCAGACATCTCCCTGGAAGATCTGGTCCGACAGCTGCCCTAGAGGTTGGATTGATGCTGCCAACACAGAAGCTCCCTGTAATCTTGATGGGGGATAAGCACTGTGCCAGCGTCCTCTGATTACCAGCCATGCATCAATGCGTCTGCCTACTTCCTGAATCCAGTGTAACCACTATATACCCACCATACATTACAGCCCCTGTGTGGGTCTCTCATCTGCCTGCAGTTTTCTGCTGTTCACCTGTTCTTCCATGAAGCAAACTGAACTGAATAGAGGAAGCGTATTCATTACAGCAAATTTAACACAGTATCACTAATCATTGGCTTTGGGTTGCTCGGGTTTCATTTTAATCGGTGTTCCCAACATACATGCAGCCATGACTAAATCACATAGAATGTGGCAATGATTTTTTGGGGGGGGTTTCCTTATTCAATCACTAGCGCCAATTTCTTTTTCCTGCAGCAGCTTTTTTGGGGGGGATACAACTAGAACTTTCGACAATCCTTAGAACAAAACAATGATTTTGAAGAAAGAATTTTAACCTTTATTCTTCCTTGTTAGTGGAGCCTTTCTTCAGTTAGCTCACTGCTAAAACCAATCATTTCAGTGGCCTTCATGTAGTTGCATCATAGCATGTGGATGAATGAGGAGTCATGGGTCAAAAAACAACCTAACCATCCATTAATCCCTGAGAAGGGAGTAGTGATGACTGAATGATATATTAATGACACCCCAAACATGAATTATGTCTTGAAACTGTCAACTATAAAAACCCTATAAAGGATTGATTACCTTAAAGCACCAAAGAAAGATGCTCTCCCGCGTAACTGTGTTTAGGGGCTTCCTGGCCTTCATCACCAAAATGGAGTGAAAACTCACAGCCATTGATAAATTATTTTAAGGACTGAATGCAAAGTAGGAGCTCTAGAAGATCCAGCCCCACATGCTAAATAGTTTAATTTAGGGATGTATCAACAGTGCAGACAGGAATTTTGAGTAGGACACCTGTGCAAGCCCGTCTGCGCCCGTCCGGGGCCGTCCGGGGCCAGGGGGCAGTCCCTATGCCCGTTTTTTAAACTACCCGGCAATGGAGTTAAAAGAGCTGCAGGGGCATTATGAAATCACGGATAGGACCCGTCTTAGCCTGATTGAGTTGGGCATCTTTAAGCCGAGACTTATATTTACTGAAATTGAGTCCTTCCCAGCTCCTCTTACTTCTACAACACCACCTACCCCAGAAACTCTCCAGTGCAAGGAAGTTAATGGTCTCTCAGTTTATTACCTGAACACTCGGTCCATGGTGAAACATCGACTCGAAATTTTTCAACTTCTACAGGTGGAAAGACCTGACTTACTCCTCCTCACAGAAACATGGCTCACTGAAGATTCTGCCCCTGATATCTTAGCGGCAGTACCAGACAACTACTACATCTTGCAAACTAACCGCCCCTCAGGGAAAGTGGGAGGGGGAGTTGCCGCAATTATCAACAAGGACTACCAGTTCAAGCCATTAAGGGTTACTGGCCTTCCCTCTGTTGATGGTTTAGTCTTCAGACTTGAATCCCCTCAATCGTCCCTTACTTGTGCCCTCTTGTACAGACCTCCATATCATATGCCCACCTTTCCACAATCATTGGGCGAAATGATCTCTCATCCAGCTATTAATCATGCCAGACTCCTTATTATTGGTGACTTTAACTATTGGCCTAATGACGAACAGGAGAGCACCAGTTCAATTGAACTGGCAGATCTCCTTTCTGGAATGAACTGTATTCAACATGTGCGTGAAGCAACTCACATAAAAGGGCACATGCTGGACCAAGTCTGGACAGCTAACCTGAAGATTTCGACCCCTCAGATCTCCCCTTGTACTTGGTCGGATCATCACTCTATTGCATTCACCATCTTCGAGGTCTGCCCTACTAAAGCCCAACTACCTAAGAACAGGTTGTCTAGAAGCTGGAGAAGTGCAAACATTGATCATCTTAGTTCACTTCTAACCACTTCAGCTCCGCCTCTGCTGGAGCCGTTTCAAACTCAGGCCGAGAGTATCAAGACTTGGCTCAAATCCGCCTGTGATTGTGTTGCTCCTATGAAAACCATTAAAACTGTGAGATCTCATGATGCGCAGCGATGGTTTTCTGATGACCTCAAAACTAAGAAGCTGGCGCTGCGTCAAGCTGAACGCAGGTGGAGACACCAGTATTGTGAAGAAGAAAAGATAATATACTCTACTTTACTAAAAGAATACAAGAAGTCTATTACTCAAACTAAGGCAGACTATTTTTCGAATAAGATTCTTAACTCAGTAAATAAATCTAAAGAAATCTTTTCTATAGTAAATGAGCTGTCTACATTAGATAGAGTCACGCCTAAATCAGCGCCTTCACAGTCCTTGTGTGATTCCCTCAACCTATTTTTTATGGAGAAAATTGTGGCAATCAAGGCCAGTATCCCTATTCCCATTTCTCCCATAGTTTCCTCCGATACCTACAAGAGCCCATTTCAACTGGCTCAGATTCCCCTCATCTCTCATGAGATCTTCCTGGGTCTACTAAAAAAGGTCGGATCAGGCTCTCCGACTGACTGTTGCCCCCCTCATGTTCTTCAGGAAGTCTTCGCCAGATATCCGGACCCCCCACTTTTGCTTCTCAATAACTCACTCCAGCTTGGCATAGTCCCCAACCTCTTTAAAATCGCGGAAATTATCCCCATCTTAAAGAAACCGGGTGCGGATCCTTCCATTCTTAGCAACTACCGCCCCATCTCGCTGCTACCCTACCTTGGAAAGGTTTTAGAAGCTCATGTGTCGAACCAACTTAGTCTCTTTGTTGAACAGTCTCATGTTCTGGACCCTCACCAGGCTGGGTTCCGACCAGCCCATTCTACTGAGTCAGTCATTTTGACAGTCCTAGACGAACTCAGAGGGGGGGCAGATAGAGGCCTCACCCAGGCCTTGGTACTCCTGGACCTGTCTGCAGCATTTGACACGGTCGACCATAACATCCTGATCGATCGTATCAACAAGGCCGGGATCCAGGGCCTGGCTCTGAAGTGGCTCTCTTCCTTCCTCAAAGACCGGTTCCAAGCGGTGCGTCTTGGCAATTTTTCCTCTACCAAGATAGAACTGACTTGTGGGGTTCCCCAGGGCTCCTCTCTCTCTCCGCTCCTTTTTAATTTGTACCTACTTCCTTTAATTTCTTCCTTGCGAGAAAGGAAAGTGGGAAAATATAATTATGCGGATGACCTTCAATTGGTCTTTGACATCAATCTCTCATCATCCTCTGTGTCTCATTTTCAAGACACGATGATTTTTATAAGTGAATGGATGAATAACAATCAATTGAAGCTTAACCCCGACAAAACTGAGCTTATCCTTACTGGAGGGACTGCCAACCCATGGAAATCCAACTTTTGGCCGTCCACCCTGGGTAGTTCCCCTCTACCGGCCAGCTCAGTCAAAAGTCTGGGTATAGTGATAAGCAACGATCTGACCATGAAAGCTCAGATCGGCGCCGTCGTCTCCGCTGGTTTCTTCCAACTACGGAGAATAAAGAAGATCAGCAAATTCCTGTCCAGGGAAGCCTTGACCTTAGTTGTTCTGGCATTGGTTATCTCCCGCCTGGACTATGCCAATTCACTTTATGTTGGCATCCCGGCTTACCAATTAAGACGCCTTCAGCTGGTCCAGAATCAAGCCGCCAGACTAATTTTTTTGCAACCTAAATGGCATCATGTCAAGCCACTGATGAAAAGCCTCCATTGGCTTCCAGTGGCTAAGCGCAGTGCATTCAAGCTAGGATATACTATTTTTAAAGCTCTTCATGGCAACAGCCCAGCTTTTATTGCTTCTAAGATTCTTCGCTATGTCCCCTCTCGCAATCTGCGATCCTCCCATCAGAATCTACTGGTCACTCCTACTTTTAAACGCAAGAAACACGGAGGTTCCAGATTTATGGTCTTAGCCCCTCTGTTCTGGAACTCGCTCCCTATGGAGATGAGGTCCTTAACCTCTCTTACCTTATTCAGAACACAGCTGAAGACCTGGTTGTTCGCACAGGCGTATGGAACTTAAGCCATCCACCCCTGATGCCGCCTTTTCACTCTCCCAGCGCCAAGAAACCGTTTGGTGAACGTGCGCTTGATAAATGATTTTAACATAACATAACATCGTCAAAGATTAACCAGGGGTTTGTTAGATTGTAACAGGTTAAACAACTTTTTTTATTGTTTATAAGGTCTCTGATATTCTTAGTTGTAAGAAATTGGGTTTCTGGTAGAGGGGAGTGAATCCCTTCTCAAGCAGCAACCACAATTCTTCTCAGGGTGAAGTCACAAGCAAACCCTAACTTAACCTGTGCTCAACCCTTGGGTAGCTTGGCACAGAGCAGTCAGGCTTAACTCGGAGGCAACGTGTAAAGTATTTGTGCAACACTTCAAACAGTAACACAGTGAAAACACATCACAAAAGGATCCCACACCAGTTTAGAAAAATAGAGTAATTCTTAATTAACAAAACAAGACCAAAACGACAAAAATCCAATCAGTAGAACCGGAGATATGCATGTTTAAAGGTTTAAGTAAAAATAGCACCAAGAAGCACAAAGCGCCAACTGTGGATATTTGGTCATGCCGAACCAGGACAAAGTCACAAGTTCTGGCTGACCGCGATGAAACGTGGACCCAGTTAGGCCTGCTGAACAAAGTACCTTAACTCCTGGTTTGCGGAGCGTTGTGAGGGTCAGTGTTGAAGATGCGTCGGGCAATCTAAGTGATGCGTCGGTTCCGAGATGTTTGCGAGGCTGAGGTCCAAGGCCCTGCATCATCGTCGAGGATCTCATCAATGAGGGCTTGCGATGCGAATTCCGGCGTAGGGTGTTGTGTTTCGCAGTCGGTTCTGAGGAGGTGCGAGGCTGCGATGCGGAGTCCATCATCATCATCGAGGCTGCAGTCGACGAGGGAGGTGAGGGCCTTTGCGGAGCAATGCAGATCTTTGTGACGGAACTCATCCATGCAGCAGAGGAGATGTGTTTGTTCTGCTAGATCCACAGAGACTGGCAGAGCACTTTAGGCCCACTTTGAAGGGTCCAGGACTGGGATGGCACCACTTGGCAGGGTAAATTCACAGAGGGCAGAGTGCAAGTGCTAGGTTTAAGGTTGTTGGAGCCTTCTGTCCATCCCTGAGTTCTAGTCAGGAGGCCAGCCAACTAACCCTTGGAGTCACTTTGGGGTCCTGGGGTCAACAGATGCAGGTACAGTCCTTCTCACCCGGGCAGGGCAGCAGGAAGTAGGACAGCACAGCAGGGCAGCAGTCCAGCAGTCCAGCAAGGTGGCAGTCCTTTCTGCAGCATAGCAGTCCTTCTTCCTTGCAGAGTATCCACAGGTCCATAAGTGTGCTGAAACGTTGATGCCTGAAGTCCAATATTTATACCTGGTACCCTTCCTCTGAAATGTAGTAGAAGCTTCTATAGGTTTCCCTTTGAAGTTCCCAGGCATCCAGCCTTGCCTCCCCTGCCTCCAGTTTAACCACAGGGGGTATGCAGTCCTTTGTGTGGAGGCAAGACACAGCCTATTCAAGTGTAAGTAGGGCTGGGCCCAGCTCCACCCTCTTATCCTGCCAGTGATGGCCCATCCAGGCACACCTAAGCTCTCTGTTGTGCGTGGCTGTCCAGGAGGAATGCACAAAGCCCAACCCAATTGTCAGCTACATCCAGTCATGTGACCCAGAGACAGGCTACAGGCACTAAATGGCCAAGGCAGGAAAATGCCTATTTTCTAAAAGTAATATACCACAACAATCGCCAATACTGATATTGATACAAAAATCTTTTCAACAATCACACGTGACACTCTTAGTGATCGAAAAAAATAAATTTTTGAATATTTTATTTTTCATTATAAATTTCAGTGAATATTTTCATGATTTAATTCATTTTTCACATAATCATTACACAATATATGAACCACAAAACACTATACAATATACAAAAGACAATGCTATACATTTAAAAGCTTAAAAACATTATTTGAGAAAGCTCAAATCCTACCCACAAGTAAACAGAAAAGAAAAAGAAAAGAATGAAAACCCAAGGGAAAGGTTGAAAAGGAATAGTCAAGGATTATTTGAAAACCACTGTCCCAGGGGAGAGTTCCGGCCAAACTGTTCAGTATTCAGGTCATGAAAACTGAATTTAATTGTTTACTAATTACTCTATAGACCTGATACTTCACATTTATAATCAGACTCGTTTGGACAAAACAACAAGGTCTACGCGTTTCAAACCCATTATTAATTTGAGGGTTTTCCTCAGGACCTAGGAAAAGAGCTGTAAAACAAAAAAAAAAGGTGCAAGTGTTACCATCATTTCAGCCAAGCCCGCACTCACACATACCTCTATTCGTTATTTTACATACAAGACATTTTACCTTGTCTGTTCTTTTGTCAGCACCTTTGTGCTTTACAGCGTCTCAGTCGCTGTTCACGTTAGGACAAATTGTGCTATTAATCAACAAACAAGAAAACATGGAAAGGGAGAATTAGTTCACCCACCTCCATTTCCACAACTACCAGCGAGATCACAGTTACTATGTTTGTTCATGTTACCTTTGTAAACCGCAAACTTTGGTCCAACAACATTTTCACAAAAAAGGGACGCAGATTGTCATTAAACTCAGCCAATAGTGTCTGCCAAAAACGGGAAGAAGAAAGGTACACTTCATGTACACCTGTTCAGAATTTATTAACAACGCCTTGTTTGTCTAATCACACAAGATCTGCCACATACCTTAAATGTTTTCTTAGCGGTGTCTAATACAAATAGTTGCAGTTTCGTATAGTGAATCTGCAAAGACGTAAAAACGAAACAAAACGTTGCTTCCTCCGAGTATATAATTCAAAAGCAAAAACCAAGAAAGCTAAGCATCAGCAGTTTTTCTTTACCTCGCATTTCACAGTTAAGAGCCGTGTGACATCGCCCGTCTATCTGCAATCCCAGCGCGTTGCAAATGGACTCTGACGCTTTTGTATGTCGTCACGCTATGCGTCAATTGACTACCTCGATGTTCCGTTTTTTTTAAAAAAGGGGGGAGGAAGAAAACAAGAACTTTATTAATTCAAATGTATGAATGTTTGACCAATAACGAAAACTCAGTAAGGTCCAACTAATTGTTTCAACTTCAACAAAATTCACGTCGCGGGACCCGTACAGCCCCAATAAAACGGGTTTGTTGTTACAATCATTTTATACCCACGTGAAGTGTATTCTGGGTAATGTAGTCCAAAAGTATGTTGGACACAATACAGGCGTCTTTTGTTATCGGGCTTTAAAGGTATTCGGTCATTACAAATTATAGATCTCCGAAAGTTCATTTAATCCATTGACAGCTGTGTTAAATTTCACTATCAACAGTGCTTCTCTTTGGAGTAATGTCCTCTCAACATCTCCTCCTCTAGAGTTGTTCTCAATTTTGGACAGGACTGTCCATTTCAGATCACTCACATTGTGATTGTGCGACACCTAATGGTTCACCAAAGGTGCATTAGCTACTTTTCTACGGATTCTGGACATATGTTGTGTAATACGTTGGCGAGCCTCTTGGTTCGTTTTACCAATGTATAGTTTTGGGCATGGACAAACAATGCCATAAACTAAATTTTACTTTTACAATTCGTAAACAAATCATGTTTCCATTTGGTATTGTTAAACTCAAAGAAGGCACCCTCTATTGTTTGCAAGCAACAAGAGCATGTTCCACATTTATGATGTCCAGTAATCGGGGTAAACCAAGTTGTGTTCTTAACGTGCTTCTATTTTGGAGTCTATGCGCTGCTGCTGAACAATTTGGGTTCCAACACTTTTGTCCTTTTCAAAGCAAACAGAGGTTTGCTCCATGATGTATGAATCTTCTGTACAAGATGCCAATTTTGGTTGATCACTCTTTTAGAAAATTGGTCCGAGAACAAAATGTTGTGATACACACTAATCGTTCAATAGGATCCTTTTTCTTTACTTGTAATAAAACCTCCCTAGGGGTCCACCATGCTCGTTTTAGTGCTTGTTTCAACAGTTTTTTTGGGTAAACTCTCGCCTTTAATTTTTCTAAAAGGTTACCTGCATGGAACATGTATTCATCTTTGGTTGAACAATTCCGCTTTATTCTAAGAAATTGTCCTACTGGGAGGTTATCACGCAAACTGCGTGGATGATGGCTCGAGTAGTGTAGAGCTTTATTTCGGTCAGTCAATTTTGTGTGTAACGAAGTGCTCAAAGTGCCATGAGAGCTATACACTTCTACATCAAGAAATGTTATAGTATTAGGGCTGGAATTCAAACTAAATTGAATATCCGGTGTTCGTTAGTTCAGCCAATTGTGAAACACTGTTAATTCTGTCAAAGTTCCATTCCAAATAAGAAATACATCATCAATGTATCGAGCATACATTGTGATCTTAGTCCAAAAGGGGTTATTTCTGTAAATAAACCGCTCCTCATATTGTGCCATGAACAATATCGCCAATTCTGGCGCAAAGGGACAGCCCATGGCCGCCCCTTTTATCTGAAAATAGTAATCATGTTCAAACTTAAAATAGTTCTTTTTAAGAGCAAACTTTGCTAAGTCCATTATAAAATCACTCGGAACTCTTATTGGTCTTTCTCTTTTCTCCAGAAAGATTTCAATAGCGTTTAATCCTTCATCCTGCGGTATTTGGGTGTAAAGAGACACCACATCCATAGTGACCAGTAATTGATTTTCAGGTGAGAACTGAATAGTTTGAATTCTGTTTAGAAAGTCAGTCGTATCCTGCAAATGAGATGGAACGTCAGCCGAAAGGGTTTTAAGAAAAAATCCACATATTTTGAAATCGGTTCCAATATTCAGGGAGAACTCATGGCTATATTACAGAATGCCTTCCATTTGGGGATCATTGGCAAGAAGGAATTTATTTTCCTAAATAAAAAACATCCTAGGGTCCCGTTACTATATATACTCCCAAAAATCCATAAAAATGATACACAACCCCCAGGTCGCCCGATAGTGTCGGGATGCGGTTCACTATTGGAACCAATTTCAAAATATGTGGATTTTTCTTAAAACCCTTTCTGGCTGACGTTCTATCTCATTTGCAGGATACGACTGACTTTCTAAACAAAATTCAAACTATTCAGTTCTCACCTGAAAATCAATTACTGGTCACTATGGATGTGGTGTCTCTTTACACCCAAATACCGCAGGATGAAGGATTAAACGCTATTGAAATCTTTCTGGAGAAAAGAGAAAGACCAATAAGAGTTCAGAGTGATTTTATAATGGACCTAGCAAAGTTTGCTCTTAAAAAGAACTATTTTAAGTTTGAACATGATTACTATTTTCAGATAAAAGGGGCGGCCATGGGCTGTCCCTTTGCGCCGGAATTGGCGATATTGTTCATGGCACAATATGAGGAGCGGTTTATTTACAGAAATAACCCCTTTTGGACTAAGATCACAATGTATGCTCGATACATTGATGATGTATTTCTTATTTGGAATGGAACTTTGACAGAATTAACAGTGTTTCACAATTGGCTGAACCAACGAACACCGGATATTCAATTTAGTTTGAATTCCAGCCCTAATACTATAACATTTCTTGATGTAGAAGTGTATAGCTCTCATGGCACTTTGAGCACTTCGTTACACACAAAATTGACTGACCGAAATAAAGCTCTACACTACTCGAGCCATCATCCACGCAGTTTGCGTGATAACCTCCCAGTAGGACAATTTCTTAGAATAAAGCGGAATTGTTCAACCAAAGATGAATACATGTTCCATGCAGGTAACCTTTTAGAAAAATTAAAAGCGAGAGTTTACCCAAAAAAACTGTTGAAACAAGCACTAAAACGAGCATGGTGGACCCCTAGGGAGGTTTTATTACAAGTTAAAAAAGGATCCTATTGAACGATTGGTGTGTGTCACAACATTTTGTTCTCGGACCAATTTTCTAAAAGAGTGATCAACCAAAATTGGCATCTTGTACAGAAGATTCATACATCATGGAGCAAACCTCTGTTTGCTTTGAAAAAGGACAAAAGTGTTGGAACCCAAATTGTTCGCGCAGCAGCGCATAGACTCCAAAATAGAAGCACGTTAAGAACACAACTTGGTTTACCCCTGATTACTGGACATCATAAATGTGGAACATGCTCTTGTTGCTTGCAAACAATAGAGGGTGCCTTCTTTGAGTTTAACAATACCAAATGGAAACATGATTTTTTTACGAATTGTAAAAGTAAAAATGTAGTTTATGGCATTGTTTGTCCATGCCCAAAACTATACATTGGTAAAACGAACCAAGAGGCTCGCCAACGTATTACACAACATATGTCCAGAATCCATAGAAAAGTAGCTAATGCACCTTTGGTGAACCATTGGGTGTCGCACAATCACAATGTGAGTGATCTGAAATGGACAGTCCTGTCCAAAATTGAGAACAACTCTAGAGGAGGAGATGTTGAGAGGACATTACTCCAAAGAGAAGCACTGTTGATAGTGAAATTTAACACAGCTGTCAATGGATTAAATGAACTTTCGGAGATCTATAATTTGTAATGACCGAATACCTTTAAAGCCCGATAACAAAAGACGCCCTGTATTGTGTCCAACATAGTTTTGGACTACATTACCCAGAATACACTTCACGTGGGTATAAAATGATTGTAACAACAAACCCGTTTTATTGGGGCTATACGGGTCCCGCGACGTGAATTTTGTTGAAGTTGAAACAATTAGTTGGACCTTACTGAGTTTTCGTTATTGGTCAAACATTCATACATTTGAATTAATAAAGTTCTTGTTTTCTTCCTCCCCCCTTTTTTGAAAAAAACGGAACATTGAGGTAGTCAATTGACGCATAGCGTGACGACATACAAAAGCGTCAGAGTCCATTTGCAACGCGCTGGGATTGCAGACAGACGGGCGATGTCACACGGCTCTTAACTGTGAAATGTGAGGTAAAGAAAAACTGCTGTTACTTAGCTTTCTTGGTTTTTGCTTTTGAATAATATACTCGGAGGAAGCAACGTTTTGTTTCGTTTTTACGTCTTTGCAGATTCACTCTACGAAACTGCAACTATTTGTATTAGGCGCCGCTAAGAAAGCATTTAAGGTATGTGGCAGATCTTGTGTGATTAGACAAACAAGGCGTTGTTAATAAATTCTGAACGGGTGTACATGAAGTGTACCTTTCTTCTTCCCGTTTTTTGGCAGACACTATTGGCTGAGTTTAATGACAATCTGCGTCCCTTTTTTGTGAAAATGTTGTTGGACCAAAGTTTGCGGTTTACAAAGGTAACATGAACAAACATAGTAACTGTGATCTCGCTGGTAGTTGTGGAAATGGAGGTGGGTGAACTAATTCTCCCTTTCCATGTTTTCTTGTTTGTTGATTAATAGCACAATTTGTCCTAACGTGAACAGCGACTGAGACGCTGTAAAGCACAAAGGTGCTGACAAAAGAACAGACAAGGTAAAATGTCTTGTATGTAAAATAACGAATAGAGGTATGTGTGAGTGCGGGCTTGGCTGAAATGATGGTAACACTTGCACCTTTTTTTTTTGTTTTACAGCTCTTTTCCTAGGTCCTGAGGAAAACCCTCAAATTAATAATGGGTTTGAAACGCGTAGACCGTGTTGTTTTGTCCAAACGAGTCTGATTATAAATGTGAAGTATCAGGTCTATAGAGTAATTAGTAAACAATTAAATTCAGTTTTCATGACCTGAATACTGAACAGTTTGGCCGAACTCTCCCTGGGACAGTGGTTTTTCAAATAATCCTTGACTATTCCTTTTCAACCTTTCCCTTGGGTTTTCATTCTTTTCTTTTTCTTTTCTGTTTACTTGTGGGTAGGATTTGAGCTTTCTCCAATAATGTTTTTAAGCTTTTAAATGTATAGCATTGTCTTTTGTATATTGTATAGTGTTTTGTGGTTCATATATTGTGTAATGATTATGTGAAAAAATGAATTAAATCATGAAAATATTCACTGAAATTTATAATGAAAAATAAAATATTCCAAAATTTATTTTTTCGATCACTAAGAGTGTCACGTGTGATTGTTGAAAAGATTTTTGTATCAATATCAGTATTGGCGATTGTTGTGGTATATTGCTTATAGTTTGGTCCAGCCTTACTGATTAAGGGCCAGAACCCTTTATTGATTTGGATATTTTCTAAAAGTGGCATTTTCAAAATAGTAATTTAAAATCTGACTTCACCATGAGAGAGAATTTTTCATTACAATTCAAAAGTCACCAAACATGAACTGGTTACCTGCTCCCATTTAGAAATGGCAGCTTATTAGATGTAATAAGGTAACTCAAATGTTATCCTATGGGAGATGTAGGCCTTGCAGTATTGAAAAATGAATTTAAGAGTTTTTCACTACCAGGACACGTAAAACTTTTCAAATACACTGCACCCTGTCCTCTGGGCTGTCCAGGACTTACCCTAGGGGTGGCCTATGTGTATTAAAAAGTAAGGTTTGGACCTGGCAAAAGGTTTATTTTGCCAGGTCGAACTGGCAGTTTGAAAACTGCACACACGGACTGCAATGGCAGGCCTGATACATGTTTAAAGGGCCACTTAAGTGGGAAGCACAATAAGTGCTGCAGGCCCACTTGTAGCATTTAATTTACAGGTTCTGGGTACATGTAGTACCACTTTACTAGGGACTTATAAGTAAATTAAATATGCCAATTGGGGATAAGCCAATGTAACCATGTTTTAAG
This sequence comes from Calotriton arnoldi, assembly GCA_963921515.1. Taxonomy (NCBI): domain Eukaryota; kingdom Metazoa; phylum Chordata; class Amphibia; order Caudata; family Salamandridae; genus Calotriton; species Calotriton arnoldi. Next base: position 513,047 of record CAWUFW010003638.1, read on the forward strand.
GAGTGAGCACATGTACTTTAGCAATGGTAGAGTGTGCAGAGTCCTAAGGCCAGTAAAAACGAGATCAGGAAGGCAAAAGGTTTGGGGGCAGACTACTCTAAAGCTGACAGGTCTAACAATAGTGCTATTCTACACTGAGTTAAAACTTTCCTACTCAGTTCAATGAACAAAAATATGGGAGAAGGATAGTCAATATTTTATTTACATCCAAGAAGAAGCTACACTGTATTTAAAGGAACATATTGTGAATTTTGATGATGTAGTAATTACGCCATTTCTCACATTCCATCATAGGAATATGTGGTTCATCTTCTGGGTTTCATGGGATCATTTTTCATGTACTTAATAATTTAAGTCTCATTGTAATGATTTCTACATTGCTGTGTGGCCATAAGGTTGTCTATCTTCATCAATTTAAAATCTTGATTACTTCAATTGATGGGGTTTAAATCCAGAGGCATTTCTCGGCTTCCAAAGAGCGCCTAGACTAGGCTTTACCTGTCTCTTGTTAAAGTAAAACTATTAATATCATTATCAACGTCTTGCAATACATCCAAGCTACCGAAGCAGTGGGAAGGTAAATGAGAAGAAACTATTGTTGAAATGATGATCAGCAACCTTTCCCTAATTGCTCTGGAACCTGCTAAGTCAACAGCTACAGACAGGAAACAGTTCCTTGACTAGTGCGGTTGCAAGATTTTGTATCCTGATAAGGCCATGGCTTGATGTGAATAAATACAATATCAAACGAAGAAACTGATGCAAAAAAAAAACGATTATAGATTATAATAGGAGTTGTTATCTTTAATCGTTCATCCAGGCCTCTGAGACGATTTTGTATGAACCAGGTTAAAATGTTTCCAGGGGCCCCAAACTGGTTTTCAGCTTGTAAAAGAAAAATAAATTCTCTGCGAAAGAGAAAAGACTGTATTTGTCCCCATATAGCGGTGAAGCCACATTAGGCGCTCCTCATAAATTAGCAGCCCATACCTAATTTTTATTAATTATAATATAATATTAATTTTAAACAGGAGCTTGGGTTCCTTATAACTGTGGAACCCAGGGCAAATATCCCCATTTGCCCACCCCTAGCGAAGCCAGTGCATTCAACCATTACACAATAGTTGTAAGAACACGCTGGTTTTAATCAGAAGCTCATTCATGACTTTTACCACTTATTACATCCAACATAAAGGCATAAAGAAATTGTTTCTCATACCCTGAACCCTATATAAATGCAAATGTCTGTATCTGGGCAAGTATTTTGAGCTGTATGTCTGCCGTATCAGCTAAAAATAATATTGCTATTTGGTAATAATAATTGCTTTTCTCTGACTTCTCTTAGGTTTTATCCCCTTCATTTCATTCTTACTCTCCTCTCATCCTTCCTTCCCCTTCCACATGCAATTTGACACATACATTATGAATGTTGTGTATACCTGCAGATATTTTATCCCTGTGCTATCTACAGCAAGATGATTAGAGTATTAAAGTAATATCCTTGAACATCAAGAGACTAAACGTCCGATCATATGAGAAAAGATTCTGATGTTTGTTTAATAGTAGCTGTTGATGCTTTATTATAAGACATGCATTTGTTTGAATTGGAGTACTCTAAACCCAAAAAGAAATAGGTCACCCAATGTACTTGTTGTCCAGCAGAAGGAAGGAAAAAATGTACCCATTCTTCGTTAATGATTTGGCTGCTAGATTGCGGCAGGCGTTTCGACTGTCCAATGTTAGACATGTAAATTGCAAACCTCTACAACTCAATTGAAGGCAGTGCTGAGCTCTGTATGGAAATTTAAGATGTCATCTAATCCTCTCCTACAGAAAACCCCAAGACCCTGATCTGGATCATAAATGATCATACGATTTTAGTGTTGAAAGAACTACTCTGACGCCCAGTGGATTCACCGTTTGGAACAAACTGCAGGATTACTTACTGAAAGTAAATTGTTGGGCATTAGGAGATGTGTGAATGATCTGGACCACAGTCTGGCAATGAAACAACCTAATTTCAGATCTTAAGAGACAGCTGTTCCACTCAATTCTTTGTTTGTAAGGACAGCTACAAAAGTTTGTCAGGATAGGGATAGCACGCTTCGCTTTCAGTTTGATTCACCTTTCCCCTCATTTGCTATACTTGCAACTGTTTTTCCATAGTACTCTAGTGAAGTGACTTGATGGCACTTTACAAAACTCCTAAATGAACAACACTTTCCATGTACTTATGGATCTATATAGTTATCACTTTCTTCTAATTCAGCATATCCAATGCACTACCCAATTCCTCACCCTATACCTCTCTCAATATATCTTCTACCCCAACTTTCTGACTCATCTCAAACCTCATTCTACTACTCTTTCTAATGCACTACCCTATTTCTCACCCTCTAACTCTATCAATATATCCTCTACATCCACTCTCTCATTTATCCCAAATCCAATACCACTACTATGATCCCCAAAATAACCCTTTCTAGACTCTCCCCTACTCTACCCCTCCTTGCATCATCTGACACTTCTTTTTTTACTATACTGTTTCCCCCAAAACAAGCCTTTCTAAACTCTTCCCTCTGACTCTTCCCCTCCACATCCCTTTTTACTCATCCCAAGCCTCCTCCTACTTCTATGACCTCCAAAACAAAAAACAAAAAAACAAAGTCTAAATCCTTCACTCCTCTATCCTTTTCAATCAAAATAACAGACTAACATGTCCACTTCTCAAATTTCATTTTTCACTATACTAATTCACCACTAATCCTTTATGGGTTCCAGAGTAGCGTGCTACTCGCCAAAAAAGCCCTTCAACACCTCATCAGGGGTAGCAAGCACTATATAAATGCAAACCTTTTTCTCTCTTCTATCCCTCCGTTACCCTTCTCTATCCAAATAACTGAATAAACATATCCACCACTCAAATTACTTTCATATTTCACTATACTAATTTTTCAACACTAATCCTTTATGGGTTCCGGAGTAGCGTGCTACTCACCAAAAAAACGCTTCAACACCGCATCAGGGGTAACAAGTGCTCTATAAATGCAAACCTTTTTCCCTCTTCTATCCCTCCCCTACCCTTCTCAATCCAAATAACTGACTAACATATCCACCACTCAAATTACTTTAATATTTCACTATACTAATTCAACACTAATCCTTTATGGGTTCCAGAGTAGCGTGCTGCTCGCCAAAAAAGCGCTTTAACACCCCATCAGGCGTAGAAAGTGCCATATAAATGCAAACCTCTTTCCCTCTACTATCCCGCCGCTACCCTTCTCTAGCCAAATAACTGAATAACATATCCACCATTCAAATGACTTTCATATTTCACTATACTAATTTTCAACACTAATCCTTTATGGGTTATGGAGTAGCGTGCTACTCGCCAAAAAAGCGCTTCAACACCCCATCAGGGGTAACAAGCGATATAGAAATGCAAACCTTTTTCCCTCTTCCATCCCTCCCCTACCCTTCTCAATCCAAATAACTGACTAATATCCACCACTCAAATTACATTCATATTTCACTATACTAATTCAACATTAATCCTTAATGGGTTCAGGAGTAGCGTGCAACTCGCCAAAAAAGCGCTTCAACACCCCATCAGGGTTAACTAGAGCTATATAAATGCAAACCTTTTTCCCTCTTCTATCCCTTCTCAATCCAAATAACTGACTAACATATCCACCACTCAAATTACTTTCATATTTCACTATACTAATTCAACACTAATCCTTTATGGGTTCCAGAGTAGCGTGCTGCTCGCCAAAAAAGCGCTTCAACACCCCATCAGGCGTAGCAAGCGCCATATAAATGCAAACCTCTTTCCCTCTACTATCCCGCCGCTACCCTTCTCTAGCCAAATAACTGAATAACATATCCACCATTCAAATGACTTTCATATTTCACTATACTAATTTTCAACACTAATCCTTTATGGGTTACGGAGTAGCGTGCTACTCGCCAAAAAAGCGCTTCAACACCCCATCAGGGGTAACACGCGATATAGAAATGCAAACCTTTTTCCCTCTTCCATCCCTCCCCTACCCTTCTCAATCCAAAAAACTGACTAATATCCACCACTCAAATTACTTTCATATTTCACCATATTAATTCACCACTAATCCTTTATGGGTTCAGGAGTAGCGTGCTACTCGCCAAAAAAGCGCTTCAACACCCCATCAGGGTTAACTAGAGCTATATAGATGCAAACCTTTTTCCCTCTTCTATCTCTCCGCTATCCTTCTCACTCCACATAAGTGACTAATATCCACCACTCAAATTACTTTCATATTTCACTATACTAATTCACCACTAATCCTTTATGGGTTTCCGGAGTAGCGTGCTACTCGCCAAAAAAGCGCTTCAACACCCCATCAGGGTTAACAAGCACTATATGAATGCAAACCTTTTTTCCCTCTTCTATCCCTCCGCTATCCTTCTCACTCCACATAAGTGACTAATATCCACCACTCAAATTACTTTTATATTTCACTATACTAATTCAACACTAATCCTTTATGGGTTCCAGAGTAGTGTGCTACTCGCCAAAAAAGCGCTTTGACGCCTCGTCAAGGGTAGTAAGCACTATATAAATGCAATCACAATACAATACAAAACAATATACAGTGATGGAGACATGAAGAACATTATATAACCTAAATGAAAATAGTGACTTAGTTGTAGTCTGTAGAGTTTCCCATCTGGAACAACTGGAATACACATCTTACTCAGATTCCCACCACTCTCACTTTATGGAAGCTGACACTCCCACCGACAAAATATCACCAGATAATTGACCTCTTAAGATATATTCTCCATTGTGCACAACATATACATACCCACTTCACTTTAAAACGAAACAGACCCTTAAAAAAAAACTAAATGGTGACTCAGTAGTCACCACTGACAGATGAAACATCAGCCACCAAAACAATATCTTCAAAGATGTTTTTAAAAAAACACAAATAGAAAAGATTAAACTTCCACTGAAAATCATTTGGACTCTTTTAAATTTGCCTTAAAGGGTGTGGTAATTGTTGTTTCTAAAAGGAAAAAAAGGTGGGGAATCAGGAAGAAATAAACTCAATTTGCCAGTAACAACTCTGAAGACAACATCCATATTATGCTTAATTGTTAACTGAGGAAATTAGCATCTAATATCTCTTTGTAAAATATCAAGACTAAATTCAATGGCAATAACAAGCTGGTAAAGTCCTCCCAAAAAGTACAAAGAAAAAAGAGATAACCTCACAAAAGATTACTGAGAGAAAAAAGAGATAATCAAGGTTGCAGCTCAACAAAAATTGAAAAAAGGAACTAATAAAAACAGAGGCTCTGAAAGATCTAAATACATTTTTGGTACATTCTAGCAAGCACGCATTGGCCCAGGCATGCTAACCCTCTCACCCCCCCCCTCCCAACAACTAAAGATTCTGGGTCCTGAAAGCAAATTAAACTGATAATTAACATGCGCCAATCACACCATGAAGACCTAACATTCACTAAAAATGATTTTCCATCCCAGCTGTAAATGCAAAGTGCATGGAATTATCAAATATCCTAGCTAACAGATCAGACCAGCCAGAGTTTCCAGTATTGGTCCTAAAAGGCTACATTTGCTGCAGGTTTTTCGGGATTATGAGAATGTAAAGGATTCATATTCAGATTAATTGTATATAAATATATCTCATGTTAATGTCCTAAAAATAAGGCTCGGGTTCGGCTACTGCTGACCAACGTTGGATATCCGTCTCCTAGAGCCTCGCCTTCATGTTCATATCTAATTTGGATTCGTTAATGGAAGAGTTGCCACAACAAACACAAGCCTTTCATTAATAATAATATTAATATTTCCACATTTGTAGAGCGTGCACTTATCACCCCTAAGGGTATCCAGGTGCTGGGGGGGCCATCAGGGAGATTGAGTGAGCTATTGCCCAGAGTCACATGATGCTGAGCTGCCACTGGCGATCGAACCGTGAGTCCCGCGCTCCGGAGTCTGCCGCTCTGGCCGCTGCACCACACCTCACCTCTCCACACATTTCCAGCCACTTGCTGTTAAGGTGGATAAGGCTCAGCTGACCAGAGCAAACAGTGCCAAAAAAACCCTTTTTCCAGTGCGTTATTTGAGCTGGTGGTTGCCGTGGGGGCCACCGGCACTCACTTTTGGGGGCCGGCACTTATTTTTCTTCATTAAATATTTCTCGAGAACAAGAGAGGGGAAAAACAAACAAGAAAGACAGAGGAAGAGAAAGATGGAGAACCCGTCATAAAGGGAGAAAGCAGGAACCTGCAAGAGTGAGATAAAGGGACAGGGAGTGCCTGGTAGTGGATCAACAAGGCATGAGGTGGGTTTAAGACTCCTCATTCTTGGTTTTCGGCACACTGACATTTAGTTGCACCGGTCTTGGACTGCTGAGCAGAGCTTTGGGCTCCGGCACTAATTATTTGACAAATTAAGCACCGCCGTGGCCAGGTTCAAATGCCTCTTCATGCTGATGGCTTCAGAATGGCATTGCTCGTAGCAGGCATCAATGTCTGTAATTCAGATTATCTACCAAGCCACCACGGCCGATGAATATGTAAATGAATTAGCTCCTCTTATTTCAGATTGAACAGATGCTTATGTTCTTCCTTTCCCCCATTCCAGTCCTCCAGCATGAAAGTCACACTATTGATAATATTGAATGCACAGTCGTGTAATGCAAGAACGAGGAAATATCAGCTTTCGCCGATGCTAAAGAATGAATGACTATCAGGTCAAGGCCATTGCAGCATCCAGGTGACCCAACACAACCTATTTGTTACCGGAGGTAGAACTTCAGAGACAGTGTGTAACGTTAAGGTGAACTTAAATCCCTGTTATTGGAGGTGCGACCATGTGTGATTCTTCCACCCACTCCCACGAGCCCAGAATATCTCCAAAGAATTACAAGTTCTGCGTATGTGCTGGCCTGTACCTGGAAGGACTTTATACCCCTTATGCAAATCAAACCTACCCAACACATATCCTAGAGCTCTTATGCTAGCCCTTCATCCCCACTTGGTTCTAAATACCTATTACCCTCATATCACAAAGTTGACGCATATCTTTTGGGTGTAAGGGTCTATTTGATCTGAGGTTCTAAATAGCTACAACGAACATATACATTAACCCATACCTCTAGATAAATTAATGCAAACGTTGGATAACATCAGTTTCTCCCTCCCAGCTTTAATTTTTCAATTCACTATATTCTTGTTATCCATAAAACATATTGGTATGTGCTAATATGTTTGACTCGTTGCTATAGGCCTCACTATAAAAATGACTTTTACAGCACCTGTTCAGGGTATGACCTTGCCATTCTCCAGCATCATACCAGGTCATTTACTTTAATCCGCATTCATTCTTCTCCTGTTTGAAGGTGAGCATTTCCTAAACTGAAAATCTCATACAGGAGTTCCCGTTTCTGTGTTTTTTCAGAAGATCAAGATTCTGTGATCCAGCCTGGGCCAGAGTCGCCTCTGACTTCCTTCGGCCATGATGTGCCTGCTGTCACCAGTCCTGCTCTGCCTGTTCTGTTCCTAGGCTAGAGTTGCCTCTGACTTCCTTCACCTGTGATGTGCCTGCTGTCACCAGCCCTGCCTGAGAAGGGCTGCTCTGCCTGTTCTGTTCCCAGGCAAGAGTCGCCTCTGACTTCCTTCGGCCATGATGTGCCTGCTGTCACCAGCCCTGCTCTGCCTGTTCTGTTCCCAGGACAGAGTCGCCTCTTACTTCCTTAGCCCATGATGTGCCTGCTGTCACCAGCCCTGCCTGAGAGGGGCTGCTCTGCCTGTTCTGTTCCCAGGCAAGAGTCGCCTCTGACTTCCTTCGGCCATGATGTGCCTGCTGTCACCAGCCCTGCTCTGCCTGTTCTGTTCCCAGGCCAGAGTCCCCTCTTACTTCCTTCACCCATGATGTGCCTGCTGTCACCAGCCCTGCTTGAGAGGAGCTGCTCTGCCTGTTCTGTTCCCAGGCCAGAGTCGCCCCTGACTTCCTTTGCCCATGATGTGCCTGCTGTCACCAGTCCTGCTCTGCCTGTTCTGTTCCCAGGCTAGAGTTGCCTCTGACTTCCTTCGCCGGTGATGTGCCTGCTGTCACCAGCCCTGCCTGAGAGGGGCTGCTCTGCCTGTTCTGTTCCCAGGCAAGAGTCGCCTCTGACTTCCTTCGGCCATGATGTGCCTGCTGTCACCAGCCCTGCTCTGCCTGTTCTGTTCCCAGGCTAGAGTTGCCTCTGACTTCCTTCACCTGTGATGTGCCTGCTGTCACCAGCCCTGCCTGAGAGGGGCTGTTCTGCCTGTTCTGTTCCCAGGGAAGAGTCGCCTCTGACTTCCTTCGGCCATGATGTGCCTGCTGTCACCAGCCCTGCTCTGCCTGTTCTGTTCCCAGGCCAGAGTCGCCTCTTACTTCCTTAGCCCATGATGTGCCTGCTGTCACCAGCCCTGCTTGAGAGGAGCTGCTCTGCCTGTTCTGTTCCCAGGCCAGAGTCGCCCCTGACTTCCTTTGCCCATGATGTGCCTGCTGTCAACAGTCCTGCTCTGCCTGTTCTGTTCCCAGGGTAGAGTTGCCTCTGACTTCCTTCACCTGTGATGTGCCTGCTGTCACCAGCCCTGCCGAAGAGGGGCTGCTCTGCCTGTTCTGTTCCCAGACAAGAGTCGCCTCTGACTTCATTCGGCCATGATGTGCCTGCTGTCACCAGCCCTGCTCTGCCTGTTCTGTTCCCAGGCCAGAGTCGCCTCTTACTTCCTTAGCCCATGATGTGCCTGCTGTCACCAGCCCTGCTTGAGAGGAGCTGCTCTGCCTGTTCTGTTCCCAGGCTAGAGTTGCCTGTGACTTCCTTCACCTGTGATGTGCCTGCTGTCACCAACCCTGCCTGAGAGGGGCTGCTCTGCCTGTTCTGTTCCCAGGCAAGAGTCGCCTCTGACTTCCTTCGGCCATGATGTGCCTGCTGTCACCAGCCCTGCTCTGCCTATTCTGTTCCCAGGCCAGAGTCGCCTCTTACTTCCTTAGCCCATGATGTGCCTGCTGTCACCAGCCCTGCTTGAGAGGAGCTGCTCTGCCTGTTCTGTTCCCAGGCCAGAGTCGCCCCTGACTTCCTTTGCCCATGATGTGCCTGCTGTCACCAGTCCTGCTCTGCCTGTTCTGTTCCCAGGCTAGAGTTGCCTCTGACTTCCTTCACCTGTGATGTGCCTGCTGTCACCAGCCCTGCCTGAGAGGGGCTGCTCTGCCTGTTCTGTTCCCAGGCAAGAGTCGCCTCTGACATTCTTCGGCCATGATGTGCCTGCTGTCACCAGCCCTGCTCTGCCTGTTCTGTTCCCAGGCCAGAGTCCCCTCTTACTTCCTTAGCCCATGATGTGCCTGCTGTCACCAGCCCTGCTTGAGAGGAGCTGCTCTGCCTGTTCTGTTCCCAGGCCAGAGTCGCCCCTGACTTCCTTTGCCCATGATGTGCCTGCTGTCACCAGTCCTGCTCTGCCTGTTCTGTTCCCAGGCTAGAGTTGCCTCTGACTTCCTTCACCTGTGATGTGCCTGCTGTCACCAGCCCTGCCTGAGAGGGGCTGCTCTGCCTGTTCTGTTCCCAGGCAAGAGTTGCCTCTGACTTCCTTCGGCCATGATGTGCCTGCTGTCACCAGCCCTGCTCTGCCTGTTCTGTTCCCAGGCCAGAGTCACCTCTTACTTCCTTAGCCCATGATGTGCCTGCTGTCACCAGCCCTGCTTGAGAGGAGCTGCTCTGCCTGTTCTGTTCCCAGGCCAGAGTCGCCCCTGACTTCCTTTGCCCATGATGTGCCTGCTGTCAACAGTCCTGCTCTGCCTGTTCTGTTCCCAGGCTAGAGTTGCCTCTGACTTCCTTCGGCCATGATGTGCCTGCTGTCACCAGCCCTGCTCTGCCTGTTCTGTTCCCAGGCCAGAGTCGCCTCTTACTTCCTTAGCCCATGATGTGCCTGCTGTCACCAGCCCTGCTTGAGAGGAGCTGCTCTGCCAGTTCTGTTCCCAGGCTAGAGTTGCCTGTGACTTCCTTCACCTGTGATGTGCCTGCTGTCACCAACCCTGCCTGAGAGAGGGGCTGCTCTGCCTGTTCTGTTCCCAGGCAAGAGTCGTCTCTGACTTCCTTCAGCCATGATGTGCCTGCTGTCACCAGCCCTGCTCTGCCTATTCTGTTCCCAGGCCAGAGTCGCCTCTTACTTCCTTAGCCCATGATGTGCCTGCAGTCACCAGCCCTGCTTGAGAGGAGCTGCTCTGCCTGTTCTGTTCCCAGGCCAGAGTCGCCCCTGACTTCCTTTGCCCATGATGTGCCTGCTGTCACCAGTCCTGCTCTGCCTGTTCTGTTCCCAGGCTAGAGTTGCCTCTGACTTCCTTCACCTGTGATGTGCCTGCTGTCACCAGCCCTGCCTGAGAGGGGCTGCTCCGCCTGTTCTGTTCCCAGGCAAGAGTCGCCTCTGACTTTCTTCGGCCATGATGTGCCTGCTGTCACCAGCCCTGCTCTGCCTGTTCTGTTCCCAGGCCAGAGTCCCCTCTTACTTCCTTAGCCCATGATGTGCCTGCTGTCACCAGCCCTGCTTGAGAGGAGCTGCTCTGCCTGTTCTGTTCCCAGGCCAGAGTCGCCCCTGACTTCCTTTGCCCATGATGTGCCTGCTGTCACCAGTCCTGCTCTGCCTGTTCTGTTCCCAGGCTACAGTTGCCTCTGACTTCCTTCACCTGTGATGTGCCTGCTGTCACCAGCCCTGCCTGAGAGGGGCTGCTCTGCCTGTTCTGTTCCCAGGCAAGAGTCGCCTATGACTTCCTTTGCCGGTGATGTGCCTGCTGTCACCAGCACTGCCTGAGAGGAGCTGCTCTGCCTGTCTGTTCCCAGGCAAAAGTCACCTCTGACTTCCTTCGCCGGTGATGTGCCTGCTGTCACCAGTCCTGCTCTGCCTGTTCTGTTCCCAGGCTAGAGTTGCCTCTGACTTCCTTCACCTGTGATGTGCCTGCTGTCACCAGCCCTGCCTGAGAGGGGCTGCTCTGCCTGTTCTGTTCCCAGGCAAGAGTCGCCTCTGACTTCCTTCGGCCATGATGTGCCTGCTGTCACCAGCCCTGCTCTGCCTGTTCTGTTCCTAGGCCAGAGTCGCCTCTTACTTCCTTAGCCCATGATGTGCCTGCTGTCACCAGCCCTGCTTGAGAGGAGCTGCTCTGCCTGTTCTGTTCCCAGGCCAGAGTCGCCCCTGACTTCCTTTGCCCATGATGTGCCTGCTGTCAACAGTCCTGCTCTGCCTGTTCTGTTCCCAGGCAAGAGTCGCGTCTTACTTCCTTAGCCCATGATGTGCCTGCTGTAACCAGCACTGTCTGAGAGGGGCAACTCCGCCTGTTCTGTTCCCAGGCCAGAGTCACCTCTGACTTCCTTCGCTGGTGATGTGCCTGCTGTCTCCAGCCCTGCTCTGCCTGTTCTGTTCCCAGGCCAGAGTCGCCTCCGACTTCCTTCACCCATGTTTTGCCTGCTGTCACCAGCCCTGCCTGAGAGGGGCTGCTCTGCCTGTTCTGTTCCCCAGCCAGAGTCACCTCTGACTTCCTTCGCCGGTGATGTGCCTGCTGTCACCAGCCCTGCTCTGCCTGTTCTGTTCCTAGGCCAGAGCCACCTCTGACTTCCTTCGCCGGTGATGTGCCTGCTGTCGCCTGCCCTGCTCTGCCTGTTCTGTTCCCAGGCCAGAGTAACCTCTGACTTTCTTCGCCCATGATGTGCCTGCTGTCACCAGCCCTGCCTGAGAGAAGCTGCTCTGCCTATACTGTTCCCAGGCAAGAATCGCCTCTGACTTCCTTCGGCCATGATGTGCCTGCTGTCACCAGCCCTGCTCTGCCTGTTCTGTTCCCAGGCCAGAGTCGCCTCTTACTTCCTTAGCCCACCAATCAACTACTGGTTACTTGTGATATTGTATCATTATATACAAGTATACCCCAACGTTCAGCCTTGGAAGTGATGAGAGATGCTCTGAACCAAAGACCAGCGCCTATGGCAGTGCCCACTGAATTCATCATTGGACTACTATCCATAGCCATGATGAAGAACTTTTTCTTCTTCCAGGGCCACTACTATATACAGACCAAGGGTGTGGCGATGGGGGCAGCCTTTGCCCCAGATTTGGCGATTTCCTACATGGATAATTTTGAGAAATCATTTATTTTCAACAACAATCCCTTCACCAACCAGGTGATATTGTGGAAACGCTACATCGACGATATATTGATGATCTGGACTGGAGATGCCACTGAGCTAGGCCTATTCCACGACTGGCTTAATCAAAGAAACCAGGACCTCAAATTCACAATGCAATCTAATTCCAGTGAAATAGACTTCTTGGATATTACCATAAGCAACGAGAATGACAAACTATACACCACGCTCTATCGCAAACCAACGGAACGCAACTCCCTCCTCGGATATAATAGTTACCACCCACGTGGCCTTAGGGACAACCTACCGGTCGGGCAGTTTCTGCGTTTACGCAGAATCTGTTTTAAAAAAGCAGACTATATGTTTGAATCACAGGATTTAAGCAACCGACTCTTAGAGAGGGGATACCCAAGAAGATTGATCAAGAGAGCACAGAAGAGGGCGTGGTTTAGCCCTCGGGAAACTTTATTAACACCTAGTGATAGGAAGGATGGTTCAGCGCAGAGGATGATCTGTGTAACTACTTTTTCTACGAGGAGCAATGCCATCAAAAAGGTGATCAATAAACATTGGAATTTGGTGTCGGACGACATTGAACAACCTAACCCACCAATGCACTCGTTCAAGAAAGCAAAGAGCGTGAAAGATCATGTGGTCCGCTCCTTTCTCGACATCCCAACAACACCGATGCTCCAATCACTTTGGAACTTACCAGCAGTACAGGGGCATTTTAAGTGTGGACAATGCAAGGCGTGTCAGACGACTATACAAACTAAGAAATTCACATACAAACATCATACAATTGATTTACATTCCTTTACCAACTGTAACACGACTAATGTAATATATGGGATCATGTGCCCTTGTGAACTAATGTATGTGGGCCAGACACAGCAAAGAATCAAGGCTCGCATACTTCAGCATCACAGTCGACTACGCTGTGGGGTGCAAGGTGCACCTCTAGTGGAGCATTGCACAGCTAAAGAACACACTCCAGACGAGTTACAGTGGGTGGTTTTGGAGAAAGCCTCACTGGGCCCTAGAGGGGGCAATATTGGTTCGATCCTGAACATAAGAGAAAGTAAATGGATGGCCCGTCTGGACACTATCCAAAATGGATTAAACAAGTTAGATTCGAGCCATGCACAACTAGCACGCCTTACTTTAGAGCAGGGGTCTTCAAAGTGTGGGGCGCGACCCCCAGGGGGGCCGTGGAGTGATGGAAAGGGGGTCGCGCATTCCCGGTCACACTTCTGCCCAGGGCCATAGGACTTCAAGGGATTCAGCCCCCCTCCTCCCCCATAGTGTGTCTCAGCTCGAGCTGCTGTGGCCTCCGCTGGGCTGTGTCTGCAGTCTTATCTCCAGCACAGCACGGCACGCCTGAGTTTTTCACAGGTCTTTAAAGACCATTTGCATGTTTACATACCTTTTGTAAACTGGTTACTGAGGCTTAGTTTCTTTTTTCTAGTTCCAGTACCCCTGGGCCCCCACTCTGCCTATTCCTTACATTTGTATTTTACATTTACTGCAGTAGTGTGAGAATGCATTTCATGAAAAGAAATATAAAGTAGGGTTGCCAAAAGAAAAATACCAGCCATTTGATGTTTAAAGAGCCTGCAAAGGCCTCCTCTTGACACTAAATAGGATTGTAAATAAAATCATATGCATTAATTCGTAATGTGACTTTTCTGTCTTTGTTCCCTTTAATTATCAGTCATGGATCATTGAGGCAGCCCTAGAACACAATTAAAAGTGCTTTCTATTTATATTTGCTGTTCCAAGTACGCACAGATGAGTGCTGAAATATACAGCTTTAGGTGACTGCTTATTTTGGACCGTCAGGGACATCAAAATAATGAGCAGGAAACCCTAATCATAAGACTGGAAGTGTGTTGTAGGATTAGCATATCATTTATTTCCTCCACCCTCGATCCCTGATTAATGCCATAATAGCAATAGTTTAACTTATATCTTAAACCCTATGCCGCCATCAATAATATGCTGAGTCACTTCAAGTGTCTGGGAATGCACCCTGCATTCAGACAACTCGCTCCTCATTCTCGCACTTCACTTTCACGCTCAACCTGCACTCACAGCGATCACAATGCACTCACACTGATCACCATGCACTCACATCATTCACCCTCTCACCCTGCACTCACAGTGATCACTCTGCACTCACAATGCACTTGCGCTGTTCACCCTGTACCTCACCCTGCAGTCACACTACTCATCTGCACTCATCCTGCACTCATGTGACACCTCATTCACCTGCCCCCTCACTGCTCAATTTGCAACTCACTCAAACAAGCCCATAATTAACCATGCATTCATTCGTCCCACTCTGCACTTACATCCGTACCCAAATTCATATGGTCACCTCACTCACCCTGCAGTCACTCCTCTTTCCCTACTCTCACACTGTTGCATCGCTCACCGTGCACTCACATGGGCACTCTTGTCACCCACACAGTGCAGAGGGTTAATGTGCCTGCTACAAAGAACATGTACTATGCAGATCACACACCTGAGTGTGAGTAAACTATGAGTAGCGCTATAAAAAAAAAAATGTTTGTCAGAAAGGTGCTACAGAGAGATGAGGTGCATTGTTGGTGAGTGGTAGTGAGGGAATTTATGGAGAAGGAGGAAACTTGGGAGGGGCACCAAAAAGACTGTTGCACCGTGTGTACCCAGTGCTAGGGCCAGCCCTGCCTGGGAGTGTAGGCCCCGCAAAGTTTGGGTCTAGTGGCTCCCCTGCTTCTGCCTATTACTATTATTATTTACATTTGTAGCGCGCTATTGTTACCAAAAGGTGTCCTGGGGCTAATAGCCATCTGCTGCCTGAAGGCAAATGAGAAACACACAGAAGTGGAAGGAGAACCAGCCAAATGGGGTAATCTACAGAGCATAGAGCCAGGTTTTTATATCTTCCTAAAGAATAATAGATTCTTGGTGGAGCGAAGCAAAGAGGGTGCACGTTCCATAACTGTGCGGCCTGCACCAAAACAGCTAGACAGACAATTCGTGCCTTCTTGAATTAGGGAACAATAAGCAGAGTGGCACAGGCCAAGAGGAGCATACGGGTCCAACCTGAGAGATGAGAGGATGAGAAAGGACAGCAAGGGAGTGAGAGAATTCGATTGAAGAGGTCAGGGATGAGGAGAAATGTGAAGTGCCGAAGGAAAGTGCAGACACGCAAGAAGTGAGTGTGAGGGAAAGTTGAGGGCACAGAGGAGGGCTACTGTTAAACTGTGAGAGAAGATAGCTGAGAGAAGATAGCTGAGCGATGATCTGTGACCTAAAAAGTAATTTGATGCGACATGGGTGAGGGACAGCAGCGATAGGGGAAGAGAGGGAGTACTGGGGTGGGTGCTGAGCAGATTAATTTGTAATAAAACATGTGCCAGGGACCTCACCAGTAGGCCACTGCAACTTTAACCACCCACCCATTTCCTTGCCTGTGCGGCCAATGACAATACCTATGCAACTACCAACCATAACACTTGTACAAGTGTGACTGTTCAGACTATTTCAAGCCCCCAAAGCTATAAGAATGGCATGGATGTCAGGAGTTTATAGTTTTTAATGTATATTGAATTAATAAACAGCTGTTCTGCTCGTCTCTAAATTACACAGACAGAGCCACCATGTGGCAGACGGTCATAGTGCCAGTGTGCACAATTAGGTGCCAGTGCGGAGCACCGGAAACCACCTGCTCAAATTAAGCACTGGTGCTGAGGTAACGGGGTAGAGGGACATTGGTTCAAGAAGGTGTGGAAGAAAAAGGGGAGATGTGAAAGATGAATGGGGGGACTGGAGAGGTGTAAGATACAAATAGACAACAATTTGAATGGAGAGACTTGAGGTGAATGAGAAGTTGAATGGGCACGGGAGGTGATGGGGCCAGAGAGGCCATGAGATAAATGCGAGCGACTGTTAGAGATGAGGGCAGTGAAAAGACAGAATGGCAGGAGGTGATTAAGGGTGAAGTGAGAAGTTGAATGGGGAGAGTTCAGAAGTTGTAAAAGGGGTGAAAGAAAATGGCCTGCAAAGTGAGAGAGGGATCCGGGATTGGGAGAGGAGAGGAGAGGAGAGAGGGATGGACGGGAGGGGTGAGAGGAAAGCGGCATGGGTAAATTGCTTAACTCTGCACAAGACCGCCAGGGTTTTAAGGGACCCCGGCTGCTCCCAGCCAGGGCCAGGTGAGCTTCTAATGTGGCAGCACGTATTCCTGCTGAGTGGAAGGCCCATCACAGAGGTTGACTAGACATCTTTCTGATGTTAATTGCTGTATTTTGGTTATAAACTGGTTCTGATGGGGTGAAATCTTTCCTCAGTGTTACTGTGTGCAAAAAATGTCAAAATAATGAAGCAATTCTATCCCAAAATAACGCGGCATCACATAACATTATTTAAATTTTCTTCCCACACAATTTAGTCAAGCCTGTCGTGTAATTTGGTCCTCACCTGCCTCATAATTCCAGTAGCCCTGCCTACAGGTTTAGAAATGTTTGTCAGGAGGGGGTCCTTACGACTGAAAATGTTGACAGGGGGGGTCTCGGCACCCAAAAGTTTGAAGACCTCTGCTTTAGAGTGATCTGACCCGCATGAGGTTTTACAATTTGGAGCACTTATTGCCCGTGGCAGAACCCTTTGGCCATTATAATCGGCACAATGTATTTCAAGGGTGTTATGTAGTGATACGTGGCCTTAAAAAATGTGTAAATCATTTGGACTGGTCATGACAAACATAGCTGTGTTAGCTACATCTAGTATTCTAAGACTTGTTATGACTTTATAACTTGTACCGTAAATGTTTTATAGATTGCTATCATGTCTTTTTTGCATGATGTTGTTTCAAATGTTGCAATTTCAACCGTAATAATTGCTTATTAATTACAGTGCTTAATTTGACTTACACCAGCGTCTCCAGTCATTGTTTTACCTAAGTAGATTATCTCCACCCCTGATATGGTGCCATTTATTGTAGGTTCATATGTGGCCCTAGAGTGTCCCCATTTTTAGGGCATGTTTGCTTACTGCCAGTTGCCCCTTTGTGAAAACACTCCAAGTTGCCAGGGTTATCTCGGCAGTCTGTTTTCACTGCCATAGTGACAACATATGCGGTTTACCTGCATTTAGCGGCTGCGGGCCGGCGTCATGCACGCGGTCGCGGAGTTCCTCTGACGTATTTAAGGCTTTTTCCTGCCATTGCTCCGGTTCCCTCCAACTGCACGGAGCATTTTCCGCGAGTAGCGGTAAGCCTTTTTTCTTAACCTTGTTCCTTAAGACCTCACTTTTAAGACTTTGTCACCCTTTTGGATCGATCGTAAATGCGATCCTTGGTTTATTTTACAGTTTCTGCACCGCCGGTTTCACTTTATCCCGGAGGCAGCGTTTCTGTAGGAACAGACATCCTTACTAAATCATGGAAGTGACAGGTATTTAAACACAACAGTTAGCACGCCGTGGTTTTAATACTCGACCCACTGGCGCCTTCAGGGTCCGTTTTAAGCAGGTCTTCTTTTTTAATGTTTTTCAGATTGATGCGCAAATATATGAATTTAGGAGTCTGGCACTCTTTGGAGAGAATATTTTGAAGGGGACAGAATTATAGTGTTTCGCTTCTAAGTAAGGTACTTTGATTAATTTAATTTGTACAATTATTGTACCTTAAACGCAATATTT
This sequence comes from Calotriton arnoldi, assembly GCA_963921515.1. Taxonomy (NCBI): domain Eukaryota; kingdom Metazoa; phylum Chordata; class Amphibia; order Caudata; family Salamandridae; genus Calotriton; species Calotriton arnoldi. The sequence continues at coordinate 530,905 of CAWUFW010003638.1, forward strand.
GGGTGGTTATTCTTACATGCACCTTATCCTTCCAGGTGCTGCTTTCCGCTCTCTTGTGTTTGGAGCCCACGAGGCCTACACTTGTACACCAGCCCCCGTTTTGGGGTTATTTATGGTAAATATAAGGGATTGTTACCCTTTGCTCATTTTATTTATTTTTTAGGGTTTGGTTTATTTGTGTATTAAGTTAATTTTTTGTAATCAATCCTTAGGTGCCCTCCCTTTCCCCTCACTTCAGTCCTGAGGAAGACCCCCCCCTGTAAGGATTACAAGAACCTACACCTTTTATTTGGGGTCGAAACGTCGACACTTTGTAGCCTGCCAGTACAATCGACAGTAATTATGTGACTGTGATTTGTGTATCATTCTGTATACATGGCTATATAATATATGGACAACTGAATTGTGAAGTTGATGGCAAAATGATGCACCATTACTCAATGTATATTATGACAAGTGATTTGCACAGTATTCTTGCTTCACACCCCCCGTTACCCTCACTCGAATCACTTACTTTTCCTAAAACTCTCTCTTCCCACCTTTTCTGGGCACCCGTACTAGTATTGTATAAAAAGTCTCTGCAATTATTTTGATGTTCAGTGTGATTAAATAACACTGACCAACTATACAAACGTCGTATTTAAGTTTTTCTATTTTCGCTTACTTTATTATTATTGTTGAATGTAATTTTACTGGGACCACTTACTATTGTACTGTCCTATACCCAGGTCCCAGTGACTATTGTGGGTCTACCCTTTTGGTAACGTGTTCTGTTCCCAGGCCAGAGTCGCCCCTGACTTCCTTTGCCCATGATGTGCCTGCTGTCACCAGTCCTGCTCTGCCTGTTCTATTCCCAGGCTAGAGTTGCCTCTGACTTCCTTCACCTGTGATGTGCCTGCTATCACCAGCCCTGCCTGAGAGGGGCTGCTCTGCCTGTTCTGTTCCCAGGCAAGAGTCGCCTCTGACTTCCTTCGGCCATGATGTGCCTGCTGTCACCAGCCCTGCTCTGCCTGTTCTGTTCCCAGGCCAGAGTCGCCTCTTACTTCCTTAGCCCATGATGTGCCTGCTGTATCCAGCCCTGCTTGAGAGGAGCGGCTCTGCCTGTTCTGTTCCCAGGCCAGAGTCGCCCCTGACTTCCTTTGCCCATGCTGTCAACAGTCCTGCTCTGCATGTTCTGTTCCCAGGCTAGAGTTGCCTCTGACTTCCTTCACCTGTGATGTGCCTGCTGTCACCAGCCCTGCCGGAGAGGGGCTGCTCTGCCTGTTCTGTTCCCAGGCAAGAGTCGCCTCTGACTTCCTTCGGCCATGATGTGCCTGCTGTCACCAGCCCTGCTCTGCCTGTTCTGTTCCCAGGCCAGAGTCGCCTCTTACTTCCTTAGCCCATGATGTGCCTGCTGTCACCAGCCATGCTTGAGAGGAGCTGCTCTGCCTGCTCTGTTCCCAGGCTAGAGTTGCCTCTGTCTTCCTTCACCTGTGATGTGCCTGCTGTCACCAGCCCTGCCTGAGAGGGGCTGCTCTGCCTGTTCTGTTCCCAGGCAAGAGTCGCCTCTGACTTCCTTCGGCCATGATGTGCCTGCTGTCACCAGCCCTGCTCTGCCTGTTCTGTTCCCAGGCCAGAGTCACCTCTGACTTCCTACGCCGGTGATGTGCCTGCCGTCACCAGCCCTGCTCTGCCTGTTCTGTTCCCAGGCAAGAGTCGCCTCTGACTTCCTTCGCCCATGATGTGCCTGCTGTCACCAGCCCTGCTCTGCCTGTTCTGTTCCCAGGCCAGAGTCACCTCTGACTTCCTTCGCCCATGATGTGCCTGCTGTCACCAGCCCTGCCTGAGATGGGCTGCTCTGCCTGTTCTGTTCCCAGGCAAGAGTCGCCTCTGACTTCCTTCGCCCATGATGTACCTGCTGTCACCAGCCCTGCTCTGCCTGTTCTGTTCCCAGGCAAGAGTCGCCTCTTACTTCCTTAACCCATGATGTGCCTGCTGTCACCAGCCCTGCCTGAGAGGAGCTGCTTTCCCTGTCCTGTTCCCAGGCAAGAGTCGCCTATGACTTCCTTCGCCGGTGATGTGCCTGCTGTCACCAGCCCTGCTCTGCCGGTTCTATTCCCAGGCAAGAGTCGCCTGCCTCTGACTTCCTTCACCTATGATGTGCCTGCTGTCACCAGCCCTGCCTGAGAGGAGCTGCTCTGCCTGTTCTGTTCCAGGCCCGAGTCACCTCTGACTTCCTTCGCCCATGATGTGCCTGCTGTCACCAGCCCTGCTCTGCCTGTTCTGTTCCCAGGCCAGAGCCACCTCTGACTTCCTTCGCCCATGATGTGCCTGCTGTCACCAGCCCTGCCTGAGAGGGGCTGCTCTGCCTGTTCTGTTCCCAGGCCAAAGTCACCTCTGACTTCCTTCGCCCATGATGTGCCTGCTGTCACCAGCCCTGCTCTGCCTGTTCTGTTCCCAGGCAAGAGTCGCCTCTGACTTCCTTCGCCCATGATGTGCCTGCTGTCACCAGCCCTGCTCTGCCTGTTCTGTTCCCAGGCCAGAGTCACCTCTGACTTCCCTCACCTGTGATGTGACTGCTGTCACCAGCCCTGCTCTGCCTGTTATGTTCCCAGGTTAGAGTCGCCTCTGACTTCCTTCACCCATGATGTGCCTGCTGTCACCAGCCCTGCCTGAGAGGGGCTGCTCTGCCTGTTCTGTTCCCAGGCCAGAGTCACCTCTGACTTCCTTCGCCGGTGATGTGCCTGCTGTCATCAGCCCTGCTCTGCCTGTTCTGTTCCCAGGCAGGAGTCGCCTCTGACTTCCTTCGCCCATGGTGTGCCTGCTGTCACTAGCCCTGCCTGAGAGGGGCTGCTCTGCCTGTTCTGTTCCCAGGCCAGAGTCACCTCTGACTTCCTTCGCCCATGATGTGCCTTCTGTCACCATCCCTGCTCTGCCTGTTCTGTTCCCAGGTTAGAGTCGCCTCTGACTTCCTTCACCCATGATGTGCCTTCTGTCACCAGCCCTGCCTGAGAGGGGCTGCCCTGCCTGTTCTGTTCCCAGGCCAGAGTCACCTCTGACTTCCTTCGCCGGTGATGTGCCTGCTGTCACCAGCCCTGCCTGAGAGGGGCTGCTCTGCCTGTTCTGTTCCCAGGCAAGAGTCGCCTCTGACTTCCTTCGGCCATGATGTGCCTGCTGTCACCAGCCCTGCTCTGCCTGTTCTGTTCCCAGGCCAGAGTCGCCTCTTACTTCCTTAGCCCATGATGTGCCTGCTGTCACCAGCCCTGCTTGAGAGGAGCTGCTCTGCCTGTTCTGTTCCCAGGCCAGAGTCGCCCCTGACTTCCTTTGCCCATGCTGTCAACAGTCCTGCTCTGCCTGTTCTGTTCCCAGGCTAGAGTTGCATCTGACTTCCTTCACCTGTGATGTGCCTGCTGTCACCAGCCCTGCCGGAGAGGGGCTGCTCTGCCAGTTCTGTTCCCAGGCAAGAGTCGCCTCTGACTTCCTTCGGCCATGATGTGCCTGCTGTCACCAGCCCTGCTCTGCCTGTTCTGTTCCCAGGCCAGAGTCGCCTCTTACTTCCTTAGCCCATGATGTGCCTGCTGTCACCAGCCATGCTTGAGAGGAGCTGCTCTGCCTGCTCTGTTCCCAGGCTAGAGTTGCCTCTCACTTCCTTCACCTGTGATGTGCCTGCTGTCACCAGCCCTGCCTGAGAGGGGCTGCCCTGCCTGTTCTGTTCCCAGGCCAGAGTCACCTCTGACTTCCTTCGCCGGTGATGTGCCTGCTGTCACCAGCCCTGCCTGAGAGGGGCTGCTCTGCCTGTTCTGTTCCCAGGCAAGAGTCGCCTCTGACTTCCTTCGGCCATGATGTGCCTGCTGTCACCAGCCCTGCTCTGCCTGTTCTGTTCCCAGGCCAGAGTCGCCTCTTACTTCCTTAGCCCATGATGTGCCTGCTGTCACCAGCCCTGCTTGAGAGAAGCTGCTCTGCCTGTTCTGTTCCCAGGCCAGAGTCGCCCCTGACTTCCTTTGCCCATGCTGTCAACAGTCCTGCTCTGCCTGTTCTGTTCCCAGGCTAGAGTTGCCTCTGACTTCCTTCACCTGTGATGTGCCTGCTGTCACCAGCCCTGCCGGAGAGGGGCTGCTCTGCCTGTTCTGTTCCCAGGCAAGAGTCGCCTCTGACTTCCTTCGGCCATGATGTGCCTGCTGTCACCAGCCCTGCTCTGCCTGTTCTGTTCCCAGGCCAGAGTCGCCTCTTACTTCCTTAGCCCATGATGTGCCTGCTGTCACCAGCCATGCTTGAGAGGAGCTGCTCTGCCTGCTCTGTTCCCAGGCTAGAGTTGCCTCTGACTTCCTTCACCTGTGATGTGCCTGCTGTCACCAGCCCTGCCTGAGAGGGGCTGCTCTGCCTGTTCTGTTCCCAGGCAAGAGTCGCCTCTGACTTCCTTCGGCCATGATGTGCCTGCTGTCACCAGCCCTGCTCTGCCTGTTCTGTTCCGAGGCCAGAGTCACCTCTGACTTCCTACGCCGGTGATGTGCCTGCCGTCACCAGCCCTGCTCTGCCTGTTCTGTTCCCAGGCAAGAGTCGCCTCTGACTTCCTTCGCCCATGATGTGCCTGCTGTCACCAGCCCTGCTCTGCCTGTTCTGTTCCCAAGCCAGAGTCACCTCTGACTTCCTTCGCCCATGATGTGCCTGCTGTCACCAGCCCTGCCTGAGATGGGCTGCTCTGCCTGTTCTGTTCACAGGCAAGAGTCGCCTCTGACTTCCTTCGCCCATGATGTGCCTGCTGTCACCAGCCCTGCTCTGCCTGTTCTGTTCCCAGGCAAGAGTCGCCTCTTACTTCCTTAACCCATGATGTGCCTGCTGTCACCAGCCCTGCCTGAGAGGAGCTGCTTTGCCTGTCCTGTTCCCAGGCAAGAGTCGCCTATGACTTCCTTCGCCGGTGATGTGCCTGCTGTCACCAGCCCTGCTCTGCCGGTTCTATTCCCAGGCAAGAGTCGCCTGCCTCTGACTTCCTTCACCTATGATGTGCCTGCTGTCACCAGCCCTGCCTGAGAGGAGCTGCTCTGCCTGTTCTGTTCCCAGGCCTGAGTCACCTCTGACTTCCTTCGCCCATGATGTGCCTGCCGTCACCAGCCCTGCTCTGCCTGTTCTGTTCCCAGGCCAGAGCCACCTCTGACTTCCTTCGCCCATGATGTGCCTGCTGTCACCAGCCCTGCCTGAGAGGGGCTGCTCTGCCTGTTCTGTTCCCAGGCAAGAGTCGCCTCTGACTTCCTTCGCCCATGATGTGCCTGCTGTCACCAGCCCTGCTCTGCCTGTTCTGTTCCCAGGCCAGAGTCACCTCTGACTTCCCTCACCTGTGATGTGCCTGCTGTCACCAGCCCTGCTCTGCCTGTTATGTTCCCAGGTTAGAGTCGCCTCTGACTTCCTTCACCCATGATGTGCCTGCTGTCACCAGCCCTGCCTGAGAGGGGCTGCTCTGCCTGTTCTGTTCCCAGGCCAGAGTCACCTCTGACTTCCTTCGCCGGTGATGTGCCTGCTGTCATCAGCCCTGCTCTGCCTGTTCTGTTCCCAGGCAGGAGTCGCCTCTGACTTCCTTCGCCCATGGTGTGCCTGCTGTCACTAGCCCTGCCTGAGAGGGGCTGCTCTGCCTGTTCTGTTCCCAGGCCAGAGTCACCTCTGACTTCCTTCGCCCATGATGTGCCTTCTGTCACCATCCCTGCTCTGCCTGTTCTGTTCCCAGGTTAGAGTCGCCTCTGACTTCCTTCACCCATGATGTGCCTTCTGTCACCAGCCCTGCCTGAGAGGGGCTGCCCTGCCTGTTCTGTTCCCAGGCCAGAGTCACCTCTGACTTCCTTCGCCGGTGATGTGCCTGCTGTCACCAGCCCTGCCTGAGAGGGGCTGCTCTGCCTGTTCTGTTCCCAGGCAAGAGTCGCCTCTGACTTCCTTCGGCCATGATGTGCCTGCTGTCACCAGCTCTGCCTGTTCTGTTCCCAGGCCAGAGTCGCCTCTTACTTCCTTAGCCCATGATGTGCCTGCTGTCACCAGCCCTGCTTGAGAGGAGCTGCTCTGCCTGTTCTGTTCCCAGGCCAGAGTCGCCCCTGACTTCCTTTGCCCATGCTGTCAACAGTCCTGCTCTGCCTGTTCTGTTCCCAGGCTAGAGTTGCATCTGACTTCCTTCACCTGTGATGTGCCTGCTGTCACCAGCCCTGCCGGAGAGGGGCTGCTCTGCCAGTTCTGTTCCCAGGCAAGAGTCGCCTCTGACTTCCTTCGGCCATGATGTGCCTGCTGTCACCAGCCCTGCTCTGCCTGTTCTGTTCCCAGGCCAGAGTCGCCTCTTACTTCCTTAGCCCATGATGTGCCTGCTGTCACCAGCCATGCTTGAGAGGAGCTGCTCTGCCTGCTCTGTTCCCAGGCTAGAGTTGCCTCTCACTTCCTTCACCTGTGATGTGCCTGCTGTCACCAGCCCTGCCTGAGAGGGGCTGCCCTGCCTGTTCTGTTCCCAGGCCAGAGTCGCCTCTTACTTCCTTAGCCCATGATGTGCCTGCTGTCACCAGCCCTGCTTGAGAGGAGCTGCTCTGCCTGTTCTGTTCCCAGGCCAGAGTCGCCCCTGACTTCCTTTGCCCATGCTGTCAACAGTCCTGCTCTGCCTGTTCTGTTCCCAGGCTAGAGTTGCCTCTGACTTCCTTAGCCCATGATGTGCCTGCTGTCACCAGCCATGCTTGAGAGGAGCTGCTCTGCCTGCTCTGTTCCCAGGCTAGAGTTGCCTCTGACTTCCTTCACCTGTGATGTGCCTGCTGTCACCAGCCCTGCCTGAGAGGGGCTGCTCTGCCTGTTCTGTTCCCAGGCAAGAGTCGCCTCTGACTTCCTTCGGCCATGATGTGCCTGCTGTCACCAGCCCTGCTCTGCCTGTTCTGTTCCGAGGCCAGAGTCACCTCTGACTTCCTACGCCGGTGATGTGCCTGCCGTCACCAGCCCTGCTCTGCCTGTTCTGTTCCCAGGCAAGAGTCGCCTCTGACTTCCTTCGCCCATGATGTGCCTGCTGTCACCAGCCCTGCTCTGCCTGTTCTGTTCCCAAGCCAGAGTCACCTCTGACTTCCTTCGCCCATGATGTGCCTGCTGTCACCAGCCCTGCCTGAGATGGGCTGGTCTGCCTGTTCTGTTCCCAGGCAAGAGTCGCCTCTGACTTCCTTCGCCCATGATGTGCCTGCTGTCACCAGCCCTGCTCTGCCTGTTCTGTTCCCAGGCAAGAGTCGCCTCTGACTTCCTTCGCCCATGATGTGCCTGCTGTCACCAGCCCTGCTCTGCCTGTTCTGTTCCCAGGCAAGAGTCACCTCTGACTTCCCTCACCTGTGATGTGCCTGCTGTCACCAGCCCTGCTCTGCCTGTTATGTTCCCAGGTTAGAGTCGCCTCTGACTTCCTTCACCCATGATGTGCCTGCTGTCACCAGCCCTGCCTGAGAGGGGCTGCTCTGCCTGTTCTGTTCCCAGGCCAGAGTCACCTCTGACTTCCTTCGCCAGTGATGTGCCTGCTGTCATCAGCCCTGCTCTGCCTGTTCTGTTCCCAGGCAGGAGTCGCCTCTGACTTCCTTCGCCCATGGTGTGCCTGCTGTCACTAGCCCTGCCTGAGAGGGGCTGCTCTGCCTGTTCTGTTCCCAGGCCAGAGTCACCTCTGACTTCCTTCACCCATGATGTGCCTGCTGTCACCATCCCTGCTCTGCCTGTTCTGTTCCCAGGTTAGAGTCGCCTCTGACTTCCTTCACCCATGATGTGCCTTCTGTCACCAGCCCTGCCTGAGAGGGGCTGCCCTGCTTGTTCTGTTCCCAGGCCAGAGTCACCTCTGACTTCCTTCGCCGGTGATGTGCCTGCTGTCACCAGCCCTGCTCTGCCTGTTCTATGCCCAGGCCAGAGTCACCTCTGACTTCCTTCGCCAGTGATGTGCCTGCTGTCACCTGCCCAGTTCTGCCTGTTCTGTTCCCAGGCCAGAGTCGCCTCTGACTTCCTTCGGCCATGATGTGCCTGCTGTCACCAGCCCTGCTCTGCCTGTTCTGTTCCCAGGCCAGAGTCGCCTCTTACTTCCTTAGCCCATGATGTGCCTGCTGTCACCAGCCATGGTTGAGAGGAGCTGCTCTGCCTGCTCTGTTCCCAGGCTAGAGTTGCCTCTGACTTCCTTCACCTGTGATGTGCCTGCTGTCACCAGCCCTGCCTGAGAGGGGCTGCTCTGCCTGTTCTGTTCCCAGGCAAGAGTCGCCTCTGACTTCCTTCGGCCATGATGTGCCTGCTGTCACCAGCCCTGCTCTGCCTGTTCTGTTCCCAGGCCAGAGTCACCTATGACTTCCTACGCCGGTGATGTGCCTGCCGTCACCAGCCCTGCTCTGCCTGTTCTGTTCCCAGGCAAGAGTCGCCTCTGACTTCCTTCGCCCATGATGTGCCTGCTGTCACCAGCCCTGCTCTGCCTGTTCTGTTCCCAGGCCAGAGTCACCTCTGACTTCCTTCGCCCATGATGTGCCTGTTGTCACCAGCCCTGCCTGAGATGGGCTGCTCTGCCTGTTCTGTTCCCAGGCAAGAGTCGCCTCTGACTTCCTTCGCCCATGATGTGCCTGCTGTCACCAGCCCTGCTCTGCCTGTTCTGTTCCCAGGCAAGAGTCGCCTCTTACTTCCTTAACCCATGATGTGCCTGCTGTCACCAGCCCTGCCTGAGAGGAGCTGCTTTGCCTGTCCTGTTCCAAGGCAAGATTCGCCTATGACTTCCTTCGCCGGTGATGTGCCTGCTGTCACCAGCCCTGCTCTGCCGGTTCTGTTCCCAGGCAAGAGTCGCCTGCCTCTGACTTCCTTCACCTATGATGTGCCTGCTGTCACCAGCCCTGCCTGAGAGGAGCTGCTCTGCCTGTTCTGTTCCCAGGCCCGAGTCACCTCTGACTTCCTTCGCCCATGATGTGCCTGCTGTCACCAGCCCTGCTCTGCCTGTTCTGTTCCCAGGCCAGAGCCACCTCTGACTTCCTTCGCCCATGATGTGCCTGCTGTCACCAGCCCTGCCTGAGAGGGGCTGCTCTGCCTGTTCTGTTCCCAGGCCAAAGTCACCTCTGACTTCCTTCGCCCATGATGTGCCTGCTGTCACCAGCCCTGCTCTGCCTGTTCTGTTCCCAGGCCAGAGTCACCTCTGACTTCCCTCACCTGTGATGTGCCTGCTGTCACCAGCCCTGCTCTGCCTGTTATGTTCCCAGGTTAGAGTCGCCTCTGACTTCCTTCACCCATGATGTGCCTGCTGTCACCAGCCCTGCCTGAGAGGGGCTGCTCTGCCTGTTCTGTTCCCAGGCCAGAGTCATCTCTGACTTCCTTCGCCGGTGATGTGCCTGCTGTCATCAGCCCTGCTCTGCCTGTTCTGTTCCCAGGCAGGAGTCGCCTCTGACTTCCTTCGCCCATGCTGTGCCTGCTGTCACTAGCCCTGCCTGAGAGGGGCTGCTCTGCCTGTTCTGTTCCCAGGCCAGAGTCACCTCTGACTTCCTTCGCCCATGATGTGCCTGCTGTCACCATCCCTGCTCTGCCTGTTCTGTTCCCAGGTTAGAGTCGCCTCTGACTTCCTTCTCCCATGATGTGCCTTCTGTCACCAGCCCTGCCTGAGAGGGGCTGCCCTGCTTGTTCTGTTCCCAGGCCAGAGTCACCTCTGACTTCCTTCGCCGGTGATGTGCCTGCTGTCACCAGCCCAGCTCTGCCTGTTCTATGCCCAGGCCAGAGCCACCTCTGACTTCCTTCGCCAGTGATGTGCCTGCTGTCACCTGCCCAGTTCTGTCTTTTCTGTTCCCAGGCAAGAGTCGCCTCTGACTTCCTTCACCTATGATGTGCCTGCTGTCACCAGCCCTGCTTGAGAGGAGCTGCTCTGCCTGTTCTGTTCCCAGGCCAGAGACACCTCTGACTTCCTTCGCCCATGATGTGCCTGCTGTCACCAGCCCTGCTCTGCCTGTTCTGTTCCCAGGCAAGAGTCGCCTCTGACTTCCTTCACCTATGATGTGCCTGCTGTCACCAGCCCTGCTTGAGGGAGGCTGCTCTGCTTGTTCTGTTCCCAGGCAAGAGTCGCCTCTGACTTCCTTTGCCCATGATGTGCCTGCTGTCACCAGCCCTGCCTGAGAGGGACTGCTCTGCCTTGTCTGTTCACAGGCAAGAGTCACCTCTGACTTCCTTCGCCTGTGATGTGCCTGCTGTCACCAGCACTGCTCTGCCTGTTCTTTTCCCAGGCTGGAGTCACTTCTGATTTCCTTAGCCCATGATGTGCCTGCTGTCACCAGCACTGCCTGAGAGGGGCTGCTCTGCCTGTTCTGTTCCGAGGCAAGAGTCGCCTCTGACTACCTTCGCCTGTGATGTGCCTGCTGTCACCAGCCCTGCTCTGCCTGTTCTGTCCCCAGGCTAGAGTCGCTTCTGACTTCCTTAGCCCATCATGTGCCTACTGTCACCAGCCCTACTCTGCCTGTTCTGTTCCCAGGCCAGAGTTGCCTCTGACTTCCTTCACCTATGATGTGCCTGCTGTCACCAGCACTGCCTGAGAGGGGCTACTCCGCCTGTTCTGTTCCCAGGCCAGAGTTGCCTCTGACTTCCTTCACCTGTGATGTGCCTGCTGTCATCAGCCCTGCCTGAGAGGAGCTGCTCTGCCTGTTCTGTTCCCAGGCAAGAGTCGTCTCTGACTTCCTTCGCCGGTGATGTGGCTGCTGTCACCAGCCCTGCTCTGCCTGTTCTGTTCCCAGGCTAGAGTCGCCTCTGACTACCTTCGCCCATGATGTGCCTGCTGTCACCAGCCCTGCTCTGCCTGTTCTGTTCCCAGGCCAGAGTCGCTTCTGACTTCCTTGGCCGGTGATGTGCCTGCTGTCACCAGCCCTGCTCTGCCTGTTCTGTTCCCAGGCTAGAGTCGCCTCTGACTTCCGTAGCCCATGATGTGCCTGCTGTCACCAGCCCTGCTCTGCCTGTTCTGTTCCCAGGCAAGAGTCGCCTCTGACTTCCTTCGCCCATGATGTGCCTGCTGTCACCAGCCCTGCTTGAGAGGAGCTGCGCTACCTGTTCTGTTCCCAGGCAAGAGTCGCCTCTGACTTCCTTCGCCCATGATGTGCCTGCTGTCACCTGCCCAGTTCTGCCTGTTCTGTTCCCAGGCAAGAGTCGCCTCTGACTTCCTTCACCTATGATGTGCCTGCTGTCACCAGCCCTGCTTGAGAGGAACTGCTCTGCCTGTTCTGTTCCCAGGCCAGAGACACCTCTGACTTCCTTCGCCCATGATGTGCCTGCTGTCACCAGCCCTGCTCTGCCTGTTCTGTTCCCAGGCAAGAGTCGCCTCTGACTTCCTTCGCCCATGATGTGCCTGCTGTCACCAGCCCTGCTTGAGAGGAGCTGCGCTACCTGTTCTGTTCCCAGGCAAGAGTCGCCTCTGACTTCCTTCGCCCATGATGTGCCTGCTGTCACCTGCCCAGTTCTGCCTGTTCTGTTCCCAGGCAAGAGTCGCCTCTGACTTCCTTCACCTATGATGTGCCTGCTGTCACCAGCCCTGCTTGAGAGGAACTGCTCTGCCTGTTCTGTTCCCAGGCCAGAGACACCTCTGACTTCCTTCACCTATGATGTGCCTGCTGTCACCAGCCCTGCTTGAGGGGGGCTGCTCTGCCTGTTCTGTTCCCAGGCAAGAGTCGCCTCTGACTTCCTTTGCCCATGATGTGCCTGCTGTCACCAGCCCTGCCTGAGAGGGACTGCTCTGCCTGGTCTGTTCACAGGCAAGAGTCACCTCTGACTTCCTTCACCTGTGATGTGCCTGCTGTCACCAGCACTGCTCTGCCTGTTCTGTTCCCAGGCTAGAGTCACTTCTGATTTCCTTAGCCCATGATGTGCCTGCTGTCACCAGCACTGCCTGAGAGGGGCTGCTCTGCCTGTTCTGTTCCGAGGCAAGAGTCGCCTCTGACTTCCTTCGCCTGTGATGTGCCTGCTGTCACCAGCCCTGCTCTGCCTGTTCTGTCCCCAGGCTAGAGCCGTTTCTGACTTCCTTAGCCCATGATGTGCCTACTGTCACCAGCCCTACTCTGCCTGTTCTGTTCCCAGGCCAGAGTTGCCTCTGACTTCCTTCACCTATGATGTGCCTGCTGTCACCAGCACTGCCTGAGAGGGGCTACTCCGCCTGTTCTGTTCACAGGCCAGAGTCGCCTCTGACTTACTTCACCTGTGATGTGCCTGCTGTCATCAGCGCTGCCTGAGAGGAGCTGCTCTGCCTGTCTGTTCCCAGGCAAGAGTCGTCTCTGACTTCCTTCGCCGGTGATGTGCCTGCTGTCACCAGCCCTGCTCTGCCTGTTCTGTTCCCAGGCTAGAGTCGCCTCTGACTACCTTCGCCCATGATGTGCCTGCTGTCACCAGCCCTGCTCTGCCTGTTCTGTTCCCAGGCCAGAGTCGCTTCTGACTTCCTTGGCCGGTGATGTGCCGGCTGTCACCAGCCCTGCTCTGCCTGTTCTGTTCCCATGCTAGAGTCGCCTCTGACTTCAGTAGCCCATGATGTGCCTGCTGTCACCAGCCCTGCTCTGCCTGTTCTGTTCCCAGGCAAGAGTCGCCTCTGACTTCCTTCGCCCATGATGTGCCTGCTGTCACCAGCCCTGCTTGAGAGGAGCTGCTCTGCCTGTTCTGTTCCCAGGCAAGGGTCGCCTCTGACTTCCTTCGCCCATGATGTGCCTGCTGTCACCAGCCCTGCCTGAGAGAGGCTGCTCTGCCTGTTCTGTTCCCAGGCCAGAGCCACCTCTGACTTCCTTCGCCAGTGATGTGCCTGCTCTCACCTGCCCAGTTCTGCCTGTTCTGTTCCCAGGCCAGAGCCACCTCTGACTTCCTTCACCGGTGATGTGCCTGCTGTCACCTGCCCAGTTCTGCCTGTTCTGTTCCCAGGCCAGAGTCACCTCTGACTTCCTTTGCCCATGATGTGCCTGCTGTCACCAGTCCTGCTCTGCATGTTCTGTTCCCAGGCCAGAGACACCTCTGACTTCCTTCGCCCATGATGTGCCTGCTGTCACCAGCCCTGCTCTGCCTGTTCTGTTCCCAGGCAAGAGTCGCCTCTGACTTCCTTCACCTTTGATGTGCCTGCTGTCACCAGCCCTGCTTCAGGGGGGCTGCTTTGCCTGTTCTGTTCCCAGGCAAGAGTCGCCTCTGACTTCCTTCGCCCATGATGTGCCTGCTGTCACCAGCCCTGCCTGAGAGGGACTGCTCTGCCTGGTCTGTTCACAGGCAAGAGTCACCTCTGACTTCCTTCGCCTGTGATGTGCCTGCTGTCACCTGCCCAGTTCTGCCTGTTCTGTTCCCAGGCCAGAGTCACCTCTGACTTCCTTCACCTGTGATGTGCCTGCTGTCACCAGCACTGCCTGAGAGGGGCTACTCCACCTGTTCTATTCCCAGGCCAGAGTCGCCTCTGACTTCCTTCACCTGTGATGTGCCTGCTGTCACCAGCCCTGCTCTGCCTGTTCTGTTCCCAGGCTAGAGTCGCCTCTGACTTCCGTAGCCCATGATGTACCTGCTGTCACCAGCCCTGCTCTGCCTGTTCTGTTCCCAGGCCAGAGTCACCTCTGACTTCCTTCACCTATGATGTGCCTGCTGTCACCAGCCCTGCCTGAGAGGGGCTGCTCTGTCTGTTCAGTTCCCAGGCCAGAGTCACCTCTGACTTCCTTCACCCATGATGTGCCTGCTGTCACCAGCCCTGCCTGAGAGGGGCTGCTCTGCCTGTTCTGTTCCCAGGCCAGAGTCGCCTCTGACTTCCTTCGGCCATGATGTGCCTGCTGTCACCAGCCCTTCTCTGCCTGTTCTGTTCCCAGGCTAGAGTTGCCTCTGACTTCCGTAGCCCATGATGTGCCTGCTGTCACCAGCCCTGCTTGAGAGGAGCTGCTCTGCCTGTTCTGTTCCCAGGCAAGAGTCGCCTCTGACTTCCTTCGCCCATGATGTGCCTGCTGTCACCAGGCCTGATTTGCCTGTTCTGTTCCCAGGCCAGAGTCGCCTCTGACTTCCTTCGCCCATGATGTGCCTGCTGTCACCAGGCCTGCTCTGCCTGTTCTGTTCCCAGGCTAGAGTCGCCTCTGACTTCCGTAGCCCATGATGTGTCTGCTGTCACCAGGCCTGCCGGAGAGGGGCTGCTCTGCCTGTTCTGTTCCCAGGCCAGAGTTGCTTCTGACTTCCTTTGCCCATGATGTGCCTGCTGTCACCAGCCCTGCCTGAGAGGGACTGCTCTGCCTGGTCTGTTCACAGGCAAGAGTCACCTCTGACTTCCTTCGCCTGTGATGTGCCTGCTGTCACCAGCACTGCTCTGCCTGTTCTGTTCCCAGGCTAGAGTCACTTCTGATTTCCTTAGCCCATGATGTGCCTGCTGTCACCAGCCCTGCCTGAGAGGGACTGCTCTGCCTGGTCTGTTCACAGGCAAGAGTCACCTCTGACTTCCTTCACCTGTGATGTGCCTGCTGTCACCAGCACTGCTCTGCCTGTTCTGTTCCCAGGCTAGAGTCACTTCTGATTTCCTTAGCCCATGATGTGCCTGCTGTCACCAGCACTGCCTGAGAGGGGCTGCTCTGCCTGTTCTGTTCCGAGGCAAGAGTCGCCTCTGACTTCCTTCGCCTGTGATGTGCCTGCTGTCACCAGCCCTGCTCTGCCTGTTCTGTCCCCAGGCTAGAGCCGTTTCTGACTTCCTTAGCCCATGATGTGCCTACTGTCACCAGCCCTACTCTGCCTGTTCTGTTCCCAGGCCAGAGTTGCCTCTGACTTCCTTCACCTATGATGTGCCTGCTGTCACCAGCACTGCCTGAGAGGGGCTACTCCGCCTGTTCTGTTCACAGGCCAGAGTCGCCTCTGACTTACTTCACCTGTGATGTGCCTGCTGTCATCAGCGCTGCCTGAGAGGAGCTGCTCTGCCTGTCTGTTCCCAGGCAAGAGTCGTCTCTGACTTCCTTCGCCGGTGATGTGCCTGCTGTCACCAGCCCTGCTCTGCCTGTTCTGTTCCCAGGCTAGAGTCGCCTCTGACTACCTTCGCCCATGATGTGCCTGCTGTCACCAGCCCTGCTCTGCCTGTTCTGTTCCCAGGCCAGAGTCGCTTCTGACTTCCTTGGCCGGTGATGTGCCTGCTGTCACCAGCCCTGCTCTGCCTGTTCTGTTCCCATGCTAGAGTCGCCTCTGACTTCAGTAGCCCATGATGTGCCTGCTGTCACCAGCCCTGCTCTGCCTGTTCTGTTCCCAGGCAAGAGTCGCCTCTGACTTCCTTCGCCCATGATGTGCCTGCTGTCACCAGCCCTGCTTGAGAGGAGCTGCTCTGCCTGTTCTGTTCCCAGGCAAGGGTCGCCTCTGACTTCCTTCGCCCATGATGTGCCTGCTGTCACCAGCCCTGCCTGAGAGAGGCTGCTCTGCCTGTTCTGTTCCCAGGCCAGAGCCACCTCTGACTTCCTTCGCCAGTGATGTGCCTGTTCTCACCTGCCCAGTTCTGCCTGTTCTGTTCCCAGGCCAGAGCCACCTCTGACTTCCTTCGCCGGTGATGTGCCTGCTGTCACCTGCCCAGTTCTGCCTGTTCTGTTCCCAGGCCAGAGTCACCTCTGACTTCCTTTGCCCATGATGTGCCTGCTGTCACCAGTCCTGCTCTGCCTGTTCTGTTCCCAGGCCAGAGACACCTCTGACTTCCTTCGCCCATGATGTGCCTGCTGTCACCAGCCCTGCTCTGCCTGTTCTGTTCCCAGGCAAGAGTCGCCTCTGACTTCCTTCACCTTTGATGTGCCTGCTGTCACCAGCCCTGCTTCAGGGGGCTGCTTTGCCTGTTCTGTTCCCAGGCAAGAGTCGCCTCTGACTTCCTTCGCCCATGATGTGCCTGCTGTCACCAGCCCTGCCTGAGAGGGACTGCTCTGCCTGGTCTGTTCACAGGCAAGAGTCACCTCTGACTTCCTTCGCCTGTGATGTGCCTGCTGTCACCTGCCCAGTTCTGCCTGTTCTGTTCCCAGGCCAGAGTCACCTCTGACTTCCTTCACCTGTGATGTGCCTGCTGTCACCAGCACTGCCTGAGAGGGGCTACTCCACCTGTTCTATTCCCAGGCCAGAGTCGCCTCTGACTTCCTTCACCTGTGATGTGCCTGCTGTCACCAGCCCTGCTCTGCCTGTTCTGTTCCCAGGCTAGAGTCGCCTCTGACTTCCGTAGCCCATGATGTACCTGCTGTCACCAGCCCTGCTCTGCCTGTTCTGTTCCCAGGCCAGAGTCACCTCTGACTTCCTTCACCTATGATGTGCCTGCTGTCACCAGCCCTGCCTGAGAGGGGCTGCTCTGTCTGTTCAGTTCCCAGGCCAGAGTCACCTCTGACTTCCTTCACCCATGATGTGCCTGCTGTCACCAGCCCTGCCTGAGAGGGGCTGCTCTGCCTGTTCTGTTCCCAGGCCAGAGTCGCCTCTGACTTCCTTCGGCCATGATGTGCCTGCTGTCACCAGCCCTTCTCTGCCTGTTCTGTTCCCAGGCTAGAGTTGCCTCTGACTTCCGTAGCCCATGATGTGCCTGCTGTCACCAGCCCTGCTTGAGAGGAGCTGCTCTGCCTGTTCTGTTCCCAGGCAAGAGTCGCCTCTGACTTCCTTCGCCCATGATGTGCCTGCTGTCACCAGGCCTGATTTGCCTGTTCTGTTCCCAGGCCAGAGTCGCCTCTGACTTCCTTCGCCCATGATGTGCCTGCTGTCACCAGGCCTGCTCTGCCTGTTCTGTTCCCAGGCTAGAGTCGCCTCTGACTTCCGTAGCCCATGATGTGTCTGCTGTCACCAGGCCTGCCGGAGAGGGGCTGCTCTGCCTGTTCTGTTCCCAGGCCAGAGTTGCTTCTGACTTCCTTTGCCCATGATGTGCCTGCTGTCACCAGCCCTGCCTGAGAGGGACTGCTCTGCCTGGTCTGTTCACAGGCAAGAGTCACCTCTGACTTCCTTCGCCTGTGATGTGCCTGCTGTCACCAGCACTGCTCTGCCTGTTCTGTTCCCAGGCTAGAGTCACTTCTGATTTCCTTAGCCCATGATGTGCCTGCTGTCACCAGCCCTGCCTGAGAGGGACTGCTCTGCCTGGTCTGTTCACAGGCAAGAGTCACCTCTGACTTCCTTCACCTGTGATGTGCCTGCTGTCACCAGCACTGCTCTGCCTGTTCTGTTCCCAGGCTAGAGTCACTTCTGATTTCCTTAGCCCATGATGTGCCTGCTGTCACCAGCACTGCCTGAGAGGGGCTGCTCTGCCTGTTCTGTTCCGAGGCAAGAGTCGCCTCTGACTTCCTTCGCCTGTGATGTGCCTGCTGTCACCAGCCCTGCTCTGCCTGTTCTGTCCCCAGGCTAGAGCCGTTTCTGACTTCCTTAGCCCATGATGTGCCTACTGTCACCAGCCCTACTCTGCCTGTTCTGTTCCCAGGCCAGAGTTGCCTCTGACTTCCTTCACCTATGATGTGCCTGCTGTCACCAGCACTGCCTGAGAGGGGCTACTCCGCCTGTTCTGTTCACAGGCCAGAGTCGCCTCTGACTTACTTCACCTGTGATGTGCCTGCTGTCATCAGCGCTGCCTGAGAGGAGCTGCTCTGCCTGTCTGTTCCCAGGCAAGAGTCGTCTCTGACTTCCTTCGCCGGTGATGTGCCTGCTGTCACCAGCCCTGCTCTGCCTGTTCTGTTCCCAGGCTAGAGTCGCCTCTGACTACCTTCGCCCATGATGTGCCTGCTGTCACCAGCCCTGCTCTGCCTGTTCTGTTCCCAGGCCAGAGTCGCTTCTGACTTCCTTGGCCGGTGATGTGCCTGCTGTCACCAGCCCTGCTCTGCCTGTTCTGTTCCCATGCTAGAGTCGCCTCTGACTTCAGTAGCCCATGATGTGCCTGCTGTCACCAGCCCTGCTCTGCCTGTTCTGTTCCCAGGCAAGAGTCGCCTCTGACTTCCTTCGCCCATGATGTGCCTGCTGTCACCAGCCCTGCTTGAGAGGAGCTGCTCTGCCTGTTCTGTTCCCAGGCAAGGGTCGCCTCTGACTTCCTTCGCCCATGATGTGCCTGCTGTCACCAGCCCTGCCTGAGAGAGGCTGCTCTGCCTGTTCTGTTCCCAGGCCAGAGCCACCTCTGACTTCCTTCGCCAGTGATGTGCCTGTTCTCACCTGCCCAGTTCTGCCTGTTCTGTTCCCAGGCCAGAGCCACCTCTGACTTCCTTCGCCGGTGATGTGCCTGCTGTCACCTGCCCAGTTCTGCCTGTTCTGTTCCCAGGCCAGAGTCACCTCTGACTTCCTTTGCCCATGATGTGCCTGCTGTCACCAGTCCTGCTCTGCCTGTTCTGTTCCCAGGCCAGAGACACCTCTGACTTCCTTCGCCCATGATGTGCCTGCTGTCACCAGCCCTGCTCTGCCTGTTCTGTTCCCAGGCAAGAGTCGCCTCTGACTTCCTTCACCTTTGATGTGCCTGCTGTCACCAGCCCTGCTTCAGGGGGCTGCTTTGCCTGTTCTGTTCCCAGGCAAGAGTCGCCTCTGACTTCCTTCGCCCATGATGTGCCTGCTGTCACCAGCCCTGCCTGAGAGGGACTGCTCTGCCTGGTCTGTTCACAGGCAAGAGTCACCTCTGACTTCCTTCGCCTGTGATGTGCCTGCTGTCACCTGCCCAGTTCTGCCTGTTCTGTTCCCAGGCCAGAGTCACCTCTGACTTCCTTCACCTGTGATGTGCCTGCTGTCACCAGCACTGCCTGAGAGGGGCTACTCCACCTGTTCTATTCCCAGGCCAGAGTCGCCTCTGACTTCCTTCACCTGTGATGTGCCTGCTGTCACCAGCCCTGCTCTGCCTGTTCTGTTCCCAGGCTAGAGTCGCCTCTGACTTCCGTAGCCCATGATGTACCTGCTGTCACCAGCCCTGCTCTGCCTGTTCTGTTCCCAGGCCAGAGTCACCTCTGACTTCCTTCACCTATGATGTGCCTGCTGTCACCAGCCCTGCCTGAGAGGGGCTGCTCTGTCTGTTCAGTTCCCAGGCCAGAGTCACCTCTGACTTCCTTCACCCATGATGTGCCTGCTGTCACCAGCCCTGCCTGAGAGGGGCTGCTCTGCCTGTTCTGTTCCCAGGCCAGAGTCGCCTCTGACTTCCTTCGGCCATGATGTGCCTGCTGTCACCAGCCCTTCTCTGCCTGTTCTGTTCCCAGGCTAGAGTTGCCTCTGACTTCCGTAGCCCATGATGTGCCTGCTGTCACCAGCCCTGCTTGAGAGGAGCTGCTCTGCCTGTTCTGTTCCCAGGCAAGAGTCGCCTCTGACTTCCTTCGCCCATGATGTGCCTGCTGTCACCAGGCCTGATTTGCCTGTTCTGTTCCCAGGCCAGAGTCGCCTCTGACTTCCTTCGCCCATGATGTGCCTGCTGTCACCAGGCCTGCTCTGCCTGTTCTGTTCCCAGGCTAGAGTCGCCTCTGACTTCCGTAGCCCATGATGTGTCTGCTGTCACCAGGCCTGCCGGAGAGGGGCTGCTCTGCCTGTTCTGTTCCCAGGCCAGAGTCGCTTCTGACTTCCTTTGCCCATGATGTGCCTGCTGTCACCAGCCCTGCCTGAGAGGGACTGCTCTGCCTGGTCTGTTCACAGGCAAGAGTCACCTCTGACTTCCTTCGCCTGTGATGTGCCTGCTGTCACCAGCACTGCTCTGCCTGTTCTGTTCCCAGGCTAGAGTCACTTCTGATTTCCTTAGCCCATGATGTGCCTGCTGTCACCAGCACTGCCTGAGAGGGGCTGCTCTGCCTGTTCTGTTCCGAGGCAAGAGTCACCTCTGACTTCCTTCGCCTGTGATGTGCCTGCTGTCACCAGCCCTGCTCTGCCTGTTCTGTCCTCAGGCTAGAGTCGTTTCTGACTTCCTTAGCCCATGATGTGCCTACTGTCACCAGCCCTACTCTGCCTGTTCTGTTCCCAGGCCAGAGTTGCCTCTGACTTCCTTCACCTATGATGTGCCTGCTGTCACCAGCACTGCCTGAGAGGGGCTACTCCGCCTGTTCTGTTCCCAGGCCAGAGTCGCCTCTGACTTCCTTCACCTGTGATGTGCCTGCTGTCATCAGCCCTGCGTGAGAGGAGCTGCTCTGCCTGTTCTGTTCCCAGGCAAGAGTCGTCTCTGACTTCCTTCGCCGGTGATGTGCCTGCTGTCACCAGCCCTGCTTCAGGGGGGCTGCTTTGCCTGTTCTGTTCCCAGGCAAGAGTCGCCTCTGACTTCCTTCGCCCATGATGTGCCTGCTGTCACCAGCCCTGCCTGAGAGGGACTGCTCTGCCTGGTCTGTTCACAGGCAAGAGTCACCTCTGACTTCCTTCGCCTGTGATGTGCCTGCTGTCACCTGCCCAGTTCTGCCTGTTCTGTTCCCAGGCCAGAGTCACCTCTGACTTCCTTCACCTGTGATGTGCCTGCTGTCACCAGCACTGCCTGAGAGGGGCTACTCCACCTGTTCTATTCCCAGGCCAGAGTCGCCTCTGACTTCCTTCACCTGTGATGTGCCTGCTGTCACCAGCCCTGCTCTGCCTGTTCTGTTCCCAGGCTAGAGTCGCCTCTGACTTCCGTAGCCCATGATGTACCTGCTGTCACCAGCCCTGCTCTGCCTGTTCTGTTCCCAGGCCAGAGTCACCTCTGACTTCCTTCACCTATGATGTGCCTGCTGTCACCAGCCCTGCCTGAGAGGGGCTGCTCTGTCTGTTCAGTTCCCAGGCCAGAGTCACCTCTGACTTCCTTCACCCATGATGTGCCTGCTGTCACCAGCCCTGCCTGAGAGGGGCTGCTCTGCCTGTTCTGTTCCCAGGCCAGAGTCGCCTCTGACTTCCTTCGGCCATGATGTGCCTGCTGTCACCAGCCCTTCTCTGCCTGTTCTGTTCCCAGGCTAGAGTTGCCTCTGACTTCCGTAGCCCATGATGTGCCTGCTGTCACCAGCCCTGCTTGAGAGGAGCTGCTCTGCCTGTTCTGTTCCCAGGCAAGAGTCGCCTCTGACTTCCTTCGCCCATGATGTGCCTGCTGTCACCAGGCCTGATTTGCCTGTTCTGTTCCCAGGCCAGAGTCGCCTCTGACTTCCTTCGCCCATGATGTGCCTGCTGTCACCAGGCCTGCTCTGCCTGTTCTGTTCCCAGGCTAGAGTCGCCTCTGACTTCCGTAGCCCATGATGTGTCTGCTGTCACCAGGCCTGCCGGAGAGGGGCTGCTCTGCCTGTTCTGTTCCCAGGCCAGAGTTGCTTCTGACTTCCTTTGCCCATGATGTGCCTGCTGTCACCAGCCCTGCCTGAGAGGGACTGCTCTGCCTGGTCTGTTCACAGGCAAGAGTCACCTCTGACTTCCTTCGCCTGTGATGTGCCTGCTGTCACCAGCACTGCTCTGCCTGTTCTGTTCCCAGGCTAGAGTCACTTCTGATTTCCTTAGCCCATGATGTGCCTGCTGTCACCAGCCCTGCCTGAGAGGGACTGCTCTGCCTGGTCTGTTCACAGGCAAGAGTCACCTCTGACTTTCTTCACCTGTGATGTGCCTGCTGTCACCAGCACTGCTCTGCCTGTTCTGTTCCCAGGCTAGAGTCACTTCTGATTTCCTTAGCCCATGATGTGCCTGCTGTCACCAGCACTGCCTGAGAGGGGCTGCTCTGCCTGTTCTGTTCCGAGGCAAGAGTCGCCTCTGACTTCCTTCGCCTGTGATGTGCCTGCTGTCACCAGCCCTGCTCTGCCTGTTCTGTCCCCAGGCTAGAGCCGTTTCTGACTTCCTTAGCCCATGATGTGCCTACTGTCACCAGCCCTACTCTGCCTGTTCTGTTCCCAGGCCAGAGTTGCCTCTGACTTCCTTCACCTATGATGTGCCTGCTGTCACCAGCACTGCCTGAGAGGGGCTACTCCGCCTGTTCTGTTCACAGGCCAGAGTCGCCTCTGACTTACTTCACCTGTGATGTGCCTGCTGTCATCAGCGCTGCCTGAGAGGAGCTGCTCTGCCTGTCTGTTCCCAGGCAAGAGTCGTCTCTGACTTCCTTCGCCGGTGATGTGCCTGCTGTCACCAGCCCTGCTCTGCCTGTTCTGTTCCCAGGCTAGAGTCGCCTCTGACTACCTTCGCCCATGATGTGCCTGCTGTCACCAGCCCTGCTCTGCCTGTTCTGTTCCCAGGCCAGAGTCGCTTCTGACTTCCTTGGCCGGTGATGTGCCTGCTGTCACCAGCCCTGCTCTGCCTGTTCTGTTCCCATGCTTGAGTCGCCTCTGACTTCAGTAGCCCATGATGTGCCTGCTGTCACCAGCCCTGCTCTGCCTGTTCTGTTCCCAGGCAAGAGTCGCCTCTGACTTCCTTCGCCCATGATGTGCCTGCTGTCACCAGCCCTGCTTGAGAGGAGCTGCTCTGCCTGTTCTGTTCCCAGGCAAGGGTCGCCTCTGACTTCCTTCGCCCATGATGTGCCTGCTGTCACCAGCCCTGCCTGAGAGAGGCTGCTCTGCCTGTTCTGTTCCCAGGCCAGAGCCACCTCTGACTTCCTTCGCCAGTGATGTGCCTGTTCTCACCTGCCCAGTTCTGCCTGTTCTGTTCCCAGGCCAGAGCCACCTCTGACTTCCTTCGCCGGTGATGTGCCTGCTGTCACCTGCCCAGTTCTGCCTGTTCTGTTCCCAGGCCAGAGTCACCTCTGACTTCCTTTGCCCATGATGTGCCTGCTGTCACCAGTCCTGCTCTGCCTGTTCTGTTCCCAGGCCAGAGACACCTCTGACTTCCTTCGCCCATGATGTGCCTGCTGTCACCAGCCCTGCTCTGCCTGTTCTGTTCCCAGGCAAGAGTCGCCTCTGACTTCCTTCACCTTTGATGTGCCTGCTGTCACCAGCCCTGCTTCAGGGGGCTGCTTTGCCTGTTCTGTTCCCAGGCAAGAGTCGCCTCTGACTTCCTTCGCCCATGATGTGCCTGCTGTCACCAGCCCTGCCTGAGAGGGACTGCTCTGCCTGGTCTGTTCACAGGCAAGAGTCACCTCTGACTTCCTTCGCCTGTGATGTGCCTGCTGTCACCTGCCCAGTTCTGCCTGTTCTGTTCCCAGGCCAGAGTCACCTCTGACTTCCTTCACCTGTGATGTGCCTGCTGTCACCAGCACTGCCTGAGAGGGGCTACTCCACCTGTTCTATTCCCAGGCCAGAGTCGCCTCTGACTTCCTTCACCTGTGATGTGCCTGCTGTCACCAGCCCTGCTCTGCCTGTTCTGTTCCCAGGCTAGAGTCGCCTCTGACTTCCGTAGCCCATGATGTACCTGCTGTCACCAGCCCTGCTCTGCCTGTTCTGTTCCCAGGCCAGAGTCACCTCTGACTTCCTTCACCTATGATGTGCCTGCTGTCACCAGCCCTGCCTGAGAGGGGCTGCTCTGTCTGTTCAGTTCCCAGGCCAGAGTCACCTCTGACTTCCTTCACCCATGATGTGCCTGCTGTCACCAGCCCTGCCTGAGAGGGGCTGCTCTGCCTGTTCTGTTCCCAGGCCAGAGTCGCCTCTGACTTCCTTCGGCCATGATGTGCCTGCTGTCACCAGCCCTTCTCTGCCTGTTCTGTTCCCAGGCTAGAGTTGCCTCTGACTTCCGTAGCCCATGATGTGCCTGCTGTCACCAGCCCTGCTTGAGAGGAGCTGCTCTGCCTGTTCTGTTCCCAGGCAAGAGTCGCCTCTGACTTCCTTCGCCCATGATGTGCCTGCTGTCACCAGGCCTGATTTGCCTGTTCTGTTCCCAGGCCAGAGTCGCCTCTGACTTCCTTCGCCCATGATGTGCCTGCTGTCACCAGGCCTGCTCTGCCTGTTCTGTTCCCAGGCTAGAGTCGCCTCTGACTTCCGTAGCCCATGATGTGTCTGCTGTCACCAGGCCTGCCGGAGAGGGGCTGCTCTGCCTGTTCTGTTCCCAGGCCAGAGTCGCTTCTGACTTCCTTTGCCCATGATGTGCCTGCTGTCACCAGCCCTGCCTGAGAGGGACTGCTCTGCCTGGTCTGTTCACAGGCAAGAGTCACCTCTGACTTCCTTCGCCTGTGATGTGCCTGCTGTCACCAGCACTGCTCTGCCTGTTCTGTTCCCAGGCTAGAGTCACTTCTGATTTCCTTAGCCCATGATGTGCCTGCTGTCACCAGCACTGCCTGAGAGGGGCTGCTCTGCCTGTTCTGTTCCGAGGCAAGAGTCACCTCTGACTTCCTTCGCCTGTGATGTGCCTGCTGTCACCAGCCCTGCTCTGCCTGTTCTGTCCTCAGGCTAGAGTCGTTTCTGACTTCCTTAGCCCATGATGTGCCTACTGTCACCAGCCCTACTCTGCCTGTTCTGTTCCCAGGCCAGAGTTGCCTCTGACTTCCTTCACCTATGATGTGCCTGCTGTCACCAGCACTGCCTGAGAGGGGCTACTCCGCCTGTTCTGTTCCCAGGCCAGAGTCGCCTCTGACTTCCTTCACCTGTGATGTGCCTGCTGTCATCAGCCCTGCGTGAGAGGAGCTGCTCTGCCTGTTCTGTTCCCAGGCAAGAGTCGTCTCTGACTTCCTTCGCCGGTGATGTGCCTGCTGTCACCAGCCCTGCTTCAGGGGGCTGCTTTGCCTGTTCTGTTCCCAGGCAAGAGTCGCCTCTGACTTCCTTCGCCCATGATGTGCCTGCTGTCACCAGCCCTGCCTGAGAGGGACTGCTCTGCCTGGTCTGTTCACAGGCAAGAGTCACCTCTGACTTCCTTCGCCTGTGATGTGCCTGCTGTCACCTGCCCAGTTCTGCCTGTTCTGTTCCCAGGCCAGAGTCACCTCTGACTTCCTTCACCTGTGATGTGCCTGCTGTCACCAGCACTGCCTGAGAGGGGCTACTCCACCTGTTCTATTCCCAGGCCAGAGTCGCCTCTGACTTCCTTCACCTGTGATGTGCCTGCTGTCACCAGCCCTGCTCTGCCTGTTCTGTTCCCAGGCTAGAGTCGCCTCTGACTTCCGTAGCCCATGATGTACCTGCTGTCACCAGCCCTGCTCTGCCTGTTCTGTTCCCAGGCCAGAGTCACCTCTGACTTCCTTCACCTATGATGTGCCTGCTGTCACCAGCCCTGCCTGAGAGGGGCTGCTCTGTCTGTTCAGTTCCCAGGCCAGAGTCACCTCTGACTTCCTTCACCCATGATGTGCCTGCTGTCACCAGCCCTGCCTGAGAGGGGCTGCTCTGCCTGTTCTGTTCCCAGGCCAGAGTCGCCTCTGACTTCCTTCGGCCATGATGTGCCTGCTGTCACCAGCCCTTCTCTGCCTGTTCTGTTCCCAGGCTAGAGTTGCCTCTGACTTCCGTAGCCCATGATGTGCCTGCTGTCACCAGCCCTGCTTGAGAGGAGCTGCTCTGCCTGTTCTGTTCCCAGGCAAGAGTCGCCTCTGACTTCCTTCGCCCATGATGTGCCTGCTGTCACCAGGCCTGATTTGCCTGTTCTGTTCCCAGGCCAGAGTCGCCTCTGACTTCCTTCGCCCATGATGTGCCTGCTGTCACCAGGCCTGCTCTGCCTGTTCTGTTCCCAGGCTAGAGTCGCCTCTGACTTCCGTAGCCCATGATGTGTCTGCTGTCACCAGGCCTGCCGGAGAGGGGCTGCTCTGCCTGTTCTGTTCCCAGGCCAGAGTTGCTTCTGACTTCCTTTGCCCATGATGTGCCTGCTGTCACCAGCCCTGCCTGAGAGGGACTGCTCTGCCTGGTCTGTTCACAGGCAAGAGTCACCTCTGACTTCCTTCGCCTGTGATGTGCCTGCTGTCACCAGCACTGCTCTGCCTGTTCTGTTCCCAGGCTAGAGTCACTTCTGATTTCCTTAGCCCATGATGTGCCTGCTGTCACCAGCCCTGCCTGAGAGGGACTGCTCTGCCTGGTCTGTTCACAGGCAAGAGTCACCTCTGACTTCCTTCACCTGTGATGTGCCTGCTGTCACCAGCACTGCTCTGCCTGTTCTGTTCCCAGGCTAGAGTCACTTCTGATTTCCTTAGCCCATGATGTGCCTGCTGTCACCAGCACTGCCTGAGAGGGGCTGCTCTGCCTGTTCTGTTCCGAGGCAAGAGTCGCCTCTGACTTCCTTCGCCTGTGATGTGCCTGCTGTCACCAGCCCTGCTCTGCCTGTTCTGTCCCCAGGCTAGAGCCGTTTCTGACTTCCTTAGCCCATGATGTGCCTACTGTCACCAGCCCTACTCTGCCTGTTCTGTTCCCAGGCCAGAGTTGCCTCTGACTTCCTTCACCTATGATGTGCCTGCTGTCACCAGCACTGCCTGAGAGGGGCTACTCCGCCTGTTCTGTTCACAGGCCAGAGTCGCCTCTGACTTACTTCACCTGTGATGTGCCTGCTGTCATCAGCGCTGCCTGAGAGGAGCTGCTCTGCCTGTCTGTTCCCAGGCAAGAGTCGTCTCTGACTTCCTTCGCCGGTGATGTGCCTGCTGTCACCAGCCCTGCTCTGCCTGTTCTGTTCCCAGGCTAGAGTCGCCTCTGACTACCTTCGCCCATGATGTGCCTGCTGTCACCAGCCCTGCTCTGCCTGTTCTGTTCCCAGGCCAGAGTCGCTTCTGACTTCCTTGGCCGGTGATGTGCCTGCTGTCACCAGCCCTGCTCTGCCTGTTCTGTTCCCATGCTAGAGTCGCCTCTGACTTCAGTAGCCCATGATGTGCCTGCTGTCACCAGCCCTGCTCTGCCTGTTCTGTTCCCAGGCAAGAGTCGCCTCTGACTTCCTTCGCCCATGATGTGCCTGCTGTCACCAGCCCTGCTTGAGAGGAGCTGCTCTGCCTGTTCTGTTCCCAGGCAAGGGTCGCCTCTGACTTCCTTCGCCCATGATGTGCCTGCTGTCACCAGCCCTGCCTGAGAGAGGCTGCTCTGCCTGTTCTGTTCCCAGGCCAGAGCCACCTCTGACTTCCTTCGCCAGTGATGTGCCTGTTCTCACCTGCCCAGTTCTGCCTGTTCTGTTCCCAGGCCAGAGCCACCTCTGACTTCCTTCGCCGGTGATGTGCCTGCTGTCACCTGCCCAGTTCTGCCTGTTCTGTTCCCAGGCCAGAGTCACCTCTGACTTCCTTTGCCCATGATGTGCCTGCTGTCACCAGTCCTGCTCTGCCTGTTCTGTTCCCAGGCCAGAGACACCTCTGACTTCCTTCGCCCATGATGTGCCTGCTGTCACCAGCCCTGCTCTGCCTGTTCTGTTCCCAGGCAAGAGTCGCCTCTGACTTCCTTCACCTTTGATGTGCCTGCTGTCACCAGCCCTGCTTCAGGGGGCTGCTTTGCCTGTTCTGTTCCCAGGCAAGAGTCGCCTCTGACTTCCTTCGCCCATGATGTGCCTGCTGTCACCAGCCCTGCCTGAGAGGGACTGCTCTGCCTGGTCTGTTCACAGGCAAGAGTCACCTCTGACTTCCTTCGCCTGTGATGTGCCTGCTGTCACCTGCCCAGTTCTGCCTGTTCTGTTCCCAGGCCAGAGTCACCTCTGACTTCCTTCACCTGTGATGTGCCTGCTGTCACCAGCACTGCCTGAGAGGGGCTACTCCACCTGTTCTATTCCCAGGCCAGAGTCGCCTCTGACTTCCTTCACCTGTGATGTGCCTGCTGTCACCAGCCCTGCTCTGCCTGTTCTGTTCCCAGGCTAGAGTCGCCTCTGACTTCCGTAGCCCATGATGTACCTGCTGTCACCAGCCCTGCTCTGCCTGTTCTGTTCCCAGGCCAGAGTCACCTCTGACTTCCTTCACCTATGATGTGCCTGCTGTCACCAGCCCTGCCTGAGAGGGGCTGCTCTGTCTGTTCAGTTCCCAGGCCAGAGTCACCTCTGACTTCCTTCACCCATGATGTGCCTGCTGTCACCAGCCCTGCCTGAGAGGGGCTGCTCTGCCTGTTCTGTTCCCAGGCCAGAGTCGCCTCTGACTTCCTTCCGGCCATGATGTGCCTGCTGTCACCAGCCCTTCTCTGCCTGTTCTGTTCCCAGGCTAGAGTTGCCTCTGACTTCCGTAGCCCATGATGTGCCTGCTGTCACCAGCCCTGCTTGAGAGGAGCTGCTCTGCCTGTTCTGTTCCCAGGCAAGAGTCGCCTCTGACTTCCTTCGCCCATGATGTGCCTGCTGTCACCAGGCCTGATTTGCCTGTTCTGTTCCCAGGCCAGAGTCGCCTCTGACTTCCTTCGCCCATGATGTGCCTGCTGTCACCAGGCCTGCTCTGCCTGTTCTGTTCCCAGGCTAGAGTCGCCTCTGACTTCCGTAGCCCATGATGTGTCTGCTGTCACCAGGCCTGCCGGAGAGGGGCTGCTCTGCCTGTTCTGTTCCCAGGCCAGAGTCGCTTCTGACTTCCTTTGCCCATGATGTGCCTGCTGTCACCAGCCCTGCCTGAGAGGGACTGCTCTGCCTGGTCTGTTCACAGGCAAGAGTCACCTCTGACTTCCTTCGCCTGTGATGTGCCTGCTGTCACCAGCACTGCTCTGCCTGTTCTGTTCCCAGGCTAGAGTCACTTCTGATTTCCTTAGCCCATGATGTGCCTGCTGTCACCAGCACTGCCTGAGAGGGGCTGCTCTGCCTGTTCTGTTCCGAGGCAAGAGTCACCTCTGACTTCCTTCGCCTGTGATGTGCCTGCTGTCACCAGCCCTGCTCTGCCTGTTCTGTCCTCAGGCTAGAGTCGTTTCTGACTTCCTTAGCCCATGATGTGCCTACTGTCACCAGCCCTACTCTGCCTGTTCTGTTCCCAGGCCAGAGTTGCCTCTGACTTCCTTCACCTATGATGTGCCTGCTGTCACCAGCACTGCCTGAGAGGGGCTACTCCGCCTGTTCTGTTCCCAGGCCAGAGTCGTCTCTGACTTCCTTCGCCGGTGATGTGCCTGCTGTCACCAGCCCTGCTCTGCCTGTTCTGTTTCCAGGCTAGAGTCGCCTCTGACTACCTTCGCCCATGATGTGCCTGCTGTCACCAGCCCTGCTCTGCCTGTTCTGTTCCCAGGCTAGAGTCGCCTCTGACTTCCGTAGCCCATGATGTGCCTGCTGTCACCAGCCCTGCTCTGCCTGTTCTGTTCCCAGGCAAGAGTCGCCTCTGACTTCCGTAGCCCATGATGTGCCTGCTGTCACCAGCCCTGCTTGAGAGGAGCTGCTCTGCCTGTTCTGTTCCCAGGCAAGAGTCGCCTCTGACTTCCTTCGCCCATGATGTGCCTGCTGTCACCAGCCCTGCCTGAGAAAGGCTGCTCTGCCTCTTCTGTTCCCAGGCCAGAGCCACCTCTGACTTCCTTCGCCAGTGATGTGCCTGCTGTCACCTGCCCAGTTCTGCCTGTTCTGTTCCCAGGCCAGAGCCACCTCTGACTTCCTTCGCCGGTGATGTGCCTGCTGTCACCTGCCCAGTTCTGCCTGTTCTGTTCCCAGGCCAGAGTCACCTCTGACTTCCTTTGCCCATGATGTGCCTGCTGTCACCAGCCCTGCTCTGCCTGTTCTGTTCCCAGGCCAGAGACACCTCTGACTTCCTTCGCCCATGATGTGCCTGCTGTCACCAGCCCTGCTCTGCCTGTTCTGTTCCCAGTCAAGAGTCGCCTCTGACTTCCTTCACCTTTGATGTGCCTGCTGTCACCAGCCCTGCTTCAGGGGGGCTGCTTTGCCTGTTCTGTTCCCAGGCAAGAGTCGCCTCTGACTTCCTTCGCCCATGATGTGCCTGCTGTCACCAGCCCTGCCTGAGAGGGACTGCTCTGCCTGGTCTGTTCACAGGCAAGAGTCACCTCTGACTTCCTTCGCCTGTGATGTGCCTGCTGTCACCTGCCCAGTTCTGCCTGTTCTGTTCCCAGGCCAGAGTCACCTCTGACTTCCTTCACCTGTGATGTGCCTGCTGTCACCAGCCCTGCTCTGCCTGTTCTGTTCCCAGGCTAGAGTCGCCTCTGACTTCCGTAGCCCATGATGTACCTGCTGTCTCCAGCCCTGCTCTGCCTGTTCTGTTCCCAGGCCAGAGTCACCTCTGACTTCCTTCACCTATGATGTGCCTGCTGTCACCAGCCCTGCCTGAGAGGGGCTGCTCTGCCTGTTCTGTTCCCAGGCAAGAGTCGCCTCTGACTTCCTTCGCCCATGATGTGCCTGCTGTCACCAGGCCTGATTTGCCTGTTCTGTTCCCAGGCCAGAGTCACCTCTGACTTCCTTCGCCCATGATGTGCCTGCTGTCACCAGCCCTGCTCTGCCTGTTCTGTTCCCAGGCAAGAGTCGCCTCTGACTTCCTTCACCCATGATGTGCCTGCTGTCACCAGCCCTGCTCTTCCTGTTCTGTTCCCAGGCCAGAGTCACCTCTGACTTCCTTCACCCATGATGTGCCTGCTGTCACCAGCCCTGCTCTGCCTGTTCTGTTCCCAGGCTAGAGTCGCCTCTGACTTCCGTAGCCCATGATGTGCCTGCTGTCACCAGCCCTGCTTGAGAGGAGCTTCTCTGCCTGTTCTGTTCCCAGGCCAGAGTCGCCTCTGACTTCCTTCACCTGTGATGTGCCTGCTGTCACCAGCACTGCCTGAGAGGGGCTGCTCTGCCTGGTCTGTTCCCAGGCAAGAGTCCCCTCTGACTTCCTTCGCCTGGGATGTGCCTGCTGTCACCAGCCCTGCTCTGCCTGCTCTGTTTCCAGGCTAGAGTCGCCTCTGGCTTCCTTCGCCCATGATGTGCCTGCTGTCACCAGCCCTGATCTGCCTGTTCTGTTCCCAGGCAAGAGTCGCCTCTGACTTCCTTCGCCCATGATGTGCCTGCTGTCACCAGCCCTGCCTGAGAGAGGCTGCTCTGCCTGTTCTGTTCCCAGGCCAGAGCCACCTCTGACTTCCTTCGCCAGTGATGTGCCTGTTCTCACCTGCCCAGTTCTGCCTGTTCTGTTCCCAGGCCAGAGCCACCTCTGACTTCCTTCGCCGGTGATGTGCCTGCTGTCACCTGCCCAGTTCTGCCTGTTCTGTTCCCAGGCCAGAGTCACCTCTGACTTCCTTTGCCCATGATGTGCCTGCTGTCACCAGTCCTGCTCTGCCTGTTCTGTTCCCAGGCCAGAGACACCTCTGACTTCCTTCGCCCATGATGTGCCTGCTGTCACCAGCCCTGCTCTGCCTGTTCTGTTCCCAGGCAAGAGTCGCCTCTGACTTCCTTCACCTTTGATGTGCCTGCTGTCACCAGCCCTGCTTCAGGGGGCTGCTTTGCCTGTTCTGTTCCCAGGCAAGAGTCGCCTCTGACTTCCTTCGCCCATGATGTGCCTGCTGTCACCAGCCCTGCCTGAGAGGGACTGCTCTGCCTGGTCTGTTCACAGGCAAGAGTCACCTCTGACTTCCTTCGCCTGTGATGTGCCTGCTGTCACCTGCCCAGTTCTGCCTGTTCTGTTCCCAGGCCAGAGTCACCTCTGACTTCCTTCACCTGTGATGTGCCTGCTGTCACCAGCACTGCCTGAGAGGGGCTACTCCACCTGTTCTATTCCCAGGCCAGAGTCGCCTCTGACTTCCTTCACCTGTGATGTGCCTGCTGTCACCAGCCCTGCTCTGCCTGTTCTGTTCCCAGGCTAGAGTCGCCTCTGACTTCCGTAGCCCATGATGTACCTGCTGTCACCAGCCCTGCTCTGCCTGTTCTGTTCCCAGGCCAGAGTCACCTCTGACTTCCTTCACCTATGATGTGCCTGCTGTCACCAGCCCTGCCTGAGAGGGGCTGCTCTGTCTGTTCAGTTCCCAGGCCAGAGTCACCTCTGACTTCCTTCACCCATGATGTGCCTGCTGTCACCAGCCCTGCCTGAGAGGGGCTGCTCTGCCTGTTCTGTTCCCAGGCCAGAGTCGCCTCTGACTTCCTTCGGCCATGATGTGCCTGCTGTCACCAGCCCTTCTCTGCCTGTTCTGTTCCCAGGCTAGAGTTGCCTCTGACTTCCGTAGCCCATGATGTGCCTGCTGTCACCAGCCCTGCTTGAGAGGAGCTGCTCTGCCTGTTCTGTTCCCAGGCAAGAGTCGCCTCTGACTTCCTTCGCCCATGATGTGCCTGCTGTCACCAGGCCTGATTTGCCTGTTCTGTTCCCAGGCCAGAGTCGCCTCTGACTTCCTTCGCCCATGATGTGCCTGCTGTCACCAGGCCTGCTCTGCCTGTTCTGTTCCCAGGCTAGAGTCGCCTCTGACTTCCGTAGCCCATGATGTGTCTGCTGTCACCAGGCCTGCCGGAGAGGGGCTGCTCTGCCTGTTCTGTTCCCAGGCCAGAGTCGCTTCTGACTTCCTTTGCCCATGATGTGCCTGCTGTCACCAGCCCTGCCTGAGAGGGACTGCTCTGCCTGGTCTGTTCACAGGCAAGAGTCACCTCTGACTTCCTTCGCCTGTGATGTGCCTGCTGTCACCAGCACTGCTCTGCCTGTTCTGTTCCCAGGCTAGAGTCACTTCTGATTTCCTTAGCCCATGATGTGCCTGCTGTCACCAGCACTGCCTGAGAGGGGCTGCTCTGCCTGTTCTGTTCCGAGGCAAGAGTCACCTCTGACTTCCTTCGCCTGTGATGTGCCTGCTGTCACCAGCCCTGCTCTGCCTGTTCTGTCCTCAGGCTAGAGTCGTTTCTGACTTCCTTAGCCCATGATGTGCCTACTGTCACCAGCCCTACTCTGCCTGTTCTGTTCCCAGGCCAGAGTTGCCTCTGACTTCCTTCACCTATGATGTGCCTGCTGTCACCAGCACTGCCTGAGAGGGGCTACTCCGCCTGTTCTGTTCCCAGGCCAGAGTCGTCTCTGACTTCCTTCGCCGGTGATGTGCCTGCTGTCACCAGCCCTGCTCTGCCTGTTCTGTTTCCAGGCTAGAGTCGCCTCTGACTACCTTCGCCCATGATGTGCCTGCTGTCACCAGCCCTGCTCTGCCTGTTCTGTTCCCAGGCTAGAGTCGCCTCTGACTTCCGTAGCCCATGATGTGCCTGCTGTCACCAGCCCTGCTCTGCCTGTTCTGTTCCCAGGCAAGAGTCGCCTCTGACTTCCGTAGCCCATGATGTGCCTGCTGTCACCAGCCCTGCTTGAGAGGAGCTGCTCTGCCTGTTCTGTTCCCAGGCAAGAGTCGCCTCTGACTTCCTTCGCCCATGATGTGCCTGCTGTCACCAGCCCTGCCTGAGAAAGGCTGCTCTGCCTCTTCTGTTCCCAGGCCAGAGCCACCTCTGACTTCCTTCGCCAGTGATGTGCCTGCTGTCACCTGCCCAGTTCTGCCTGTTCTGTTCCCAGGCCAGAGCCACCTCTGACTTCCTTCGCCGGTGATGTGCCTGCTGTCACCTGCCCAGTTCTGCCTGTTCTGTTCCCAGGCCAGAGTCACCTCTGACTTCCTTTGCCCATGATGTGCCTGCTGTCACCAGCCCTGCTCTGCCTGTTCTGTTCCCAGGCCAGAGACACCTCTGACTTCCTTCGCCCATGATGTGCCTGCTGTCACCAGCCCTGCTCTGCCTGTTCTGTTCCCAGGCAAGAGTCGCCTCTGACTTCCTTCACCTTTGATGTGCCTGCTGTCACCAGCCCTGCTTCAGGGGGCTGCTTTGCCTGTTCTGTTCCCAGGCAAGAGTCGCCTCTGACTTCCTTCGCCCATGATGTGCCTGCTGTCACCAGCCCTGCCTGAGAGGGACTGCTCTGCCTGGTCTGTTCACAGGCAAGAGTCACCTCTGACTTCCTTCGCCTGTGATGTGCCTGCTGTCACCTGCCCAGTTCTGCCTGTTCTGTTCCCAGGCCAGAGTCACCTCTGACTTCCTTCACCTGTGATGTGCCTGCTGTCACCAGCCCTGCTCTGCCTGTTCTGTTCCCAGGCTAGAGTCGCCTCTGACTTCCGTAGCCCATGATGTACCTGCTGTCTCCAGCCCTGCTCTGCCTGTTCTGTTCCCAGGCCAGAGTCACCTCTGACTTCCTTCACCTATGATGTGCCTGCTGTCACCAGCCCTGCCTGAGAGGGGCTGCTCTGCCTGTTCTGTTCCCAGGCAAGAGTCGCCTCTGACTTCCTTCGCCCATGATGTGCCTGCTGTCACCAGGCCTGATTTGCCTGTTCTGTTCCCAGGCCAGAGTCACCTCTGACTTCCTTCGCCCATGATGTGCCTGCTGTCACCAGCCCTGCTCTGCCTGTTCTGTTCCCAGGCAAGAGTCGCCTCTGACTTCCTTCACCCATGATGTGCCTGCTGTCACCAGCCCTGCTCTTCCTGTTCTGTTCCCAGGCCAGAGTCACCTCTGACTTCCTTCACCCATGATGTGCCTGCTGTCACCAGCCCTGCTCTGCCTGTTCTGTTCCCAGGCTAGAGTCGCCTCTGACTTCCGTAGCCCATGATGTGCCTGCTGTCACCAGCCCTGCTTGAGAGGAGCTTCTCTGCCTGTTCTGTTCCCAGGCCAGAGTCGCCTCTGACTTCCTTCACCTGTGATGTGCCTGCTGTCACCAGCACTGCCTGAGAGGGGCTGCTCTGCCTGGTCTGTTCCCAGGCAAGAGTCCCCTCTGACTTCCTTCGCCTGGGATGTGCCTGCTGTCACCAGCCCTGCTCTGCCTGCTCTGTTTCCAGGCTAGAGTCGCCTCTGGCTTCCTTCGCCCATGATGTGCCTGCTGTCACCAGCCCTGATCTGCCTGTTCTGTTCCCAGGCAAGAGTCGCCTCTGACTTCCTTCGCCGGTGATGTGCCTGCTGTCACCAGCCCTGCCTGAGAGGAGCTGCTCTGCCTGTTCTGTTCCGAGGCAAGAGTCGCCTCTGACTTCCTTCGCCCATGATGTGCCTGCTGTCACCAGCCCTGCTCTGCCTGTTCTGTTCCCAGGCAGCCTGCGGCTCGTGACTAACACTGTGGGAGCAGAAGCCCTGGAGGAGGCGACGCCCACCACATGATGCCTCATCAGGATTTCTTGTGCTAAACATGCAAAAAAGGATTAATCTTCCGAGATTTTCTTTGGTGAGAAATGCTAATCTGCAGAACAGTGTCACACTTTACCTCGGTGCGGTACAGGTCTGAGGCTGCTTCCTACATGTGGAGACCGTGCACAAGCATGTGTGCATTAGCTGAGGAGGCCACTGGGCACACAGCACATCTGCCTTGGTGTGCACACACCTCTCTCTCTGTGCCCTGAGCCTGCATCTCTCACATCATTCTCCTGCCTTCTGTTTTGTGTCTCTCTAATGCTCTCCCTGTCTCCCCTCTTCTGGTCTCCCTATCAGGGTCGCACCTATCTGACTTGCTCTCTGTCTCCCTCATCTGTTCTCACTCCTCGTCTTCCCTCGTCCTGTCTCTTTCTTCTATATTTTCTGTCTCTCACCCTCCCCTCTTACTGTGTCCCTCCACGTCCTGTCTTTCTTGCTGTGTATGTCACCTCTTCCAGTTCCTCTTTCGTACCTCTTCCTGTTTCCCTGTCTCCCATTTCCCATCCTGTTTCTTTCACTCCTCTCCTTATATACCTCATTTCTCATAATCCTGGATCCCTCTCTTTGTACCATCCTCCTCCTGGTCTCTCTCACTGTTGTGACTCTTTCAGTCTCTCAAACCTGGCTCCTGCCTTCCCTGCCTCTCTTTTTGTCTCTTTTTGTCTCAATTTTCAGTTTTTCATCCTGTCTTTCCTCTTTCTCTGATTCTTTTCCCCATCTTCCTCCCCTACCCTGCCTCTGTTTCTCCCTCTCTCTTCTCTCCCTGTCTTCCGGTCTCGGCCTGACTTTCCCTGGGTCTCCAGTCTTCCTGTTTCAACCTGTTAATGTCTCTCCTCTTCTCAGAGCTCTTCTATCGCCCTCCACCTGTAACCCTCGGTGTATCGCCTCATCCTGTATATTTTTCCCTCCCTGCCTTCCTTCATCCATTCACTCTCGCTGTCTCTCCTCTTCTGCTCTCTCGCCCTCACCCTTAGCTCCTCCGAGACCCCCCACTCTATCTCCATTCGATGGTCTCTCATCTTCCTTATCTCAGTGGTTAATTTGTAAACAAATAAGTGCTGGGGCTCTCGTCAGTAGGCAGCTTGCACCAGCCCATTTCCCCTGTTAGCGCCGCCTAAAACGTAACCAACTACTAACCATGAAAGTGGGGAGAGGATGTGGCGTAATGGCCAGAGTTGCCAACTTTGGAGCTGGGGAACCAGGTTCGAATCTTGGTGTTGGTTCAACAGCCTGTGATTCTGGGCAAATCACTTAAGCTCCCCGTAAATGAATGTGTCCTTAACTGGTGCTCATGAAAATCGTCTGTGTTGATGATTAAGTACCGGTGCTGAGCACTGGAAACCACCAGCTCAAATTAAGCATTGCTTCTTCTCCTCTTCCTGACTTTCAGCATCTCTCCTCTCCTTTTCTGTCTCTTTTCTCTCTTCCCAAATGTCCCCATGTCCCCATTCTTCCTGTCCCAACCTCTCACTGTGGCTTCTCTTCAGATCTCTCTTTCTGTAACCCTCTTCTTGTATCCCGGTGTGTCCTATTCCTGCCTGTCCTTTGCGTTCTTCCTAGAATACTCTCGGTCTTTTCTCTTCTGGTTCTTCGGTCCCTCTGGATCACTTCAGTTCCTTCCCTTTTCTTCTTCCTGGCTTGTTTTTTTTTCTTCTTGTTATGTTTATCTTTGCAGCTGTTTCTCCCACTGTCCTTCAAGTTGCAGTATCACTTTCCAGAGCACTGCGTGGAGTTGTTTTGCCACAGCAGTTTGAAGATCCCTTCCAGTGGCGGCTCCTCCACTATGGCGGAGGAGCGTCGCCCCACTGCTTCTGAGCAGTGCAAAGTAAAGGAAATATAAAATGATAATAACTTTGAGTTATTATCATTTTATGTTTCCTCTGCAGGAGGGTGGGTGGGGCTGCTCTGATCTCAGAGCAGGGAGGGAGAAGTGGTTTGCCCACTCCTAACTGTGCAATGACTGTTTGGTCAGCCCTCTCGGGCCGCCCAAAACAGTCATGCCCACTTTCCCTGTTCTCCATACAGGCCGCATTACATCCTGCGTGGAGAACATGCCCAGGCCCCCATTCCCTGGTTAAGCGTCGAACCAGGATGCTCAAAACCAACCACAACGCTGCATTGCAGCATTGTTATTGGTCAGGGGAGCCTGGCTGTTCTTCCTGGCTTCCTGTCCCAGGAGGAGAGCAGGAGCAGAGACACTGGACCCAGCTGCAAGGTAAGTGTATATAGATATATATATTTTTTCCATTGCACAACCCCCGTGCCCCCGCGCCCTCCCTCCCCCCACGCCCGCCCCGCCACCAGCGAGTCATGCAGGCCACCACTGATCCCTTCTCTCACAATCTGAAGACCAATACCACTGCCCCCTGGCCCCGAAGCTCTTTAGTGAGAGACCAGAAATGGCTGAAAACCTAATCATTCCGACAAACATATTGGCCTAGGTTTCACTTACAGCGCTCCATGTTCCTCTATCTTCTCCAACCTAGCTCAGTGATGCACCTGAGATTCAGCACAGATGCTTTAGAAAACAGTTAAAAATTCAATAAATATCATAGCACTTTTACACAGGAGTGAACACTCTTTACAAAGCAGATGTGCAAAATCACTATTTCTGTTTTTAGATCTCACCTGAGACAGTGCATGCACTGTCGCTTGAGAGGCATTTTATTTACTTACGAGGGCATAGATAATGCCCATTGCTTACCATTGGTTAGCTTCATTGCCATTCTCATTTGCTTGCTTTTCATAAGGTTGTGTGTGCAGCATTCACTCCCACTTGTTGTGTTAGTCCCTTTCCTTGAACATGGCCCGAGTACTTGTGTCCTTCTACTGCTCCCTTAAAGGGATGCTACTTTTCTCTTATTGTCTAAGCCCTCAACTACAGTGCTTATCTTTTCCAGTAGCCTCTCTCCCTCATGTACCTGGCATCCTTGTTGCTTCAGGCCTCACCATCTATGTTGCTTGGCCCACCCCGTTCCTTGCCCCACCTCACTGTCCGTGTTGTTGCTTGCCCCTCCCGCTGGCCGTATAGCTGCTTGCCCCTCTCGCTGTCCATGCTGTTGCTTGCCCCTCCCACTGTCCATGTTGTTGCTCACCCCCACCTGATGTCCGTGCTGTTGCTCTCCCTCCTTCCTCCAGCCCCCTCCCTCTGTTTTGCCTCTCAGCCCCACCCTGCAGTAAACAAAAAGAAGTGCTATGATACATCCAGCGCAGGCTGCGTCATAGTTCTTTTTCCCTCAACACCCTCCATCCCTCTTGCCCCCCATACAACCTCCCTCCATGTTGCAGCCTGCCCCTGGCACAATAAAGAGAAAGGGATATGACGCAACCAGTGCTGACCTCATCATAGTGCTTCATTTTTTTAACTTTGTCTATGATTTTAGCTAGGTTGTACTATGCGGCTGCTGAGCAGTATGACTGAAAGTAAAAAAGAAAAAAGAAACACTCATAGATGAGACCTATTGGCTTTGCCAATGCTCTTTTTTAAGCCATACTGCACAGCAGCCATGCTGATGTACAACATGGCTAAACAATGACAAAGCTAACAGCTCTCGTCTCGAGACCTAATGGTTTTGCCAGTGCTTGTTCCTCTTCTCATGCATTTGGAGGGTAGTGGAGCCCCTCTCGAGTGTGAGGCAGGAAATGCAGACCTTGGAGGCATCAAGTGGTCGGACGGGTTCCTGCGGACCCTTCCTGCTCTATGGCCCGCGTGCTCTCGATTTGAGATCTATAGCTCTGGCGCGGCACATCTGTCGCTAGCATCGCTTGGTATGCACCGCACACCCTTCCGCTCTCTGCAGGCACTTATGGGTGAGGCGTGCACAGAATGGCAGAGATGGCCACTGCGTCAGCCTGTGCGCCTCCTTTCAAGGGGGGCTGTGGTTCCCACCTGAGCTTGGCACGTCCAATGGTGAATCAGTGGAACACTCATCGTCAACAAGCGCATGAAGCAGGGAGATGACAAAGGAAGTGTGGGGCCGTCGTTGGTCACTGGCAGTGTGCTTGGTGGGTTCTTTTAGGTACAACTAGTAAGCTGAGGCCTCAGGAACTAGTGCAATCACATAACACGACCATGTTATTCCCTTTGTGCACTTGGCTCTCAAGGGTAGGTAGATTGAGCCACCAAGGCATGTTGTATGATGTGGAAGTAGGTTTGGAGCTCAGACAAAGTATGACAAAGTAATCACACTCAAAGTAATAGCACGTGTAATAACATACAAAGTGCTTTTTGGGCAAGTGCTGAACAACTGTGATCCTGCAATCAAGAGGTTGGAAGATTTCCTAACGTGGGTGCTGTTTAAGTTCTCAGCACCCTCACTGACAGTAGGCTAATAGTAGTGTTAAAGGCTCCCCCGTCTTAGTGATAGTGTGCTCTGGATGGTGTCAAAGGTTCACCTCTCTCAGTGACAGTGTGCTCTGCATGGTGTTAAAGGCTCACCTCTCTCAGTGACAGTGTGCTCTGCATGGTGTTAAAGGCTCACCTCTCTCAGTGATAGTGTGCTCTGGATGGTGTTAAAGGCTCACCTCTCTCAGTGACAGTCTGCTCTGCATGGTGTTAAAGGCTCACCTCTCTCAGTGATAGTGTGCTCTGGATGGTGTTAAAGGCTCACCTCTCTCAGTGACAGTGTGTTCTAGATGGTGTTAAAGGCTCACCTCTCTCAGTGATAGTGTGCTCTGGATGGTGTTAAAGGCTCACCTCTCTCAGTGACAGTCTGCTCTGCATGGTGTTAAAGGCTCACCTCTCTCAGTGATAGTGTGCTCTGGATGGTGTTAAAGGCTCACCTCTCTCAGTGACAGTCTGCTCTGCATGGTGTTAAAGGCTCACCTCTCTTAGTGATAGTGTGCTCTGGATGGTGTCAAAGGTTCACCTCTCTCAGTGACAGTGTGCTCTGCATGGTGTTAAAGGCTCACCTCTCTCAGTGATAGTGTGCTCTGGATGGTGTTAAAGGCTCACCTCTCTCAGTGATAGTGTGCTCTGGATGGTGTTAAAGGCTCACCTCTCTCAGTGATAGTGTGCTCTGGATGGTGTTAATGGTTCACCTCTCTCAGTGATAGTGTGCTCAGTGACAGCGTGCTCTGGATGGTGTTATAGGCTCACCTCTCTCAGTGACAGTGAGCTCCGGATGGAGTTAATGGCTCACCTCTCACAGTGATAGTGTATTTGAAAGGTGTTAAAGGTTCACCTCTCTCAGTGACAGTGTGCTCTGCATGGTGTGAAAGGTTGATCTCTCTCAGTGATATTGTGCTCTGGCTGGTGTCAAGGGTTCACCTCGCTCTGTGATAGTGTGCTCTGGATGGTGTTAAAGGCTCACCTCTCTCAGTGACAGTTTGCTCTGGATGGAGTTAAAGGTTCACCTCTCTCAGTGATTGCGTGCTCTGGATGGTGTTAAAGGCTCACCTCTCTCAGTGACAGTCTGCTCTGGATGGAGTTAAAGGCTCACATCTCTCAGTGATAGTGTGCTCTGGATGGTGTTAAAGGCTCACCTCTCTCAGTGACAGTGTGTTCTGGATAGTGTTAAAGGCTCACCTCTCTTACTGAGAGCATGCTCTGGATGGTGTCAAAGGTTCACCTCTCTCAGTGATAGTGTGCTCTGGATGGCGTGAA
This sequence comes from Calotriton arnoldi, assembly GCA_963921515.1. Taxonomy (NCBI): domain Eukaryota; kingdom Metazoa; phylum Chordata; class Amphibia; order Caudata; family Salamandridae; genus Calotriton; species Calotriton arnoldi. The sequence goes on from CAWUFW010003638.1 coordinate 571,134, forward strand.
AGGCTCACCTCTCTCAGTGACAGTGTGCTCTGCATGGTGTGAAAGGTTCATCTCTCTCAGTGACAGTGTGCTCTGGATGGTGTCAAAGGTTCACCTCTCTCAGAATTGTGTGTGCTCAGTGACAGTGTGCTCTGCAAGATGTTAAAGGCTCACCTCTCTCAGTGATAGTGTGTTGTGGATGGTGTTAAAGGCTCACCTCTCTCAGTGACAGTGTGCTCTGCATGGTGTGAAAGGGTCATCTCTCTCAGTGACAGTGTGCTCTGCATGGTGTTAAAGGCTCACCTCTCTCGGTGATGGTGTATTTGAATGGTGTTAAAGGATCACCTCTCTCAGTGACAGTGTGCTCTGGATTGAGTTAAAGACTCACCTCTCTCAGTGATTGCGTGCTCTGGATGGTGTTAAAGGCTCACCTCTCTCAGTGACAGTGTGCTCTGGATGGAGTTAAAGGCTCACATCTCTCAGTGATAGTGTGCTCTGGATGGTGTTAAAGGCTCACCTCTCTCAGTGACAGTGTGTTCTGGATAGTGTTAAAGGCTCACCTCTCTTACTGAGAGCATGCTCTGGATGGTGTCAAAGGTTCACCTCTCTCAGTGATAGCGTGCTCTGGATGGCGTGAAAGGCTCACCTCTCTCAGTGACAGTGTGCTCTGGATGGTGTCAAAGGTTCACCTCTCTCAGTGATAGTGTGTTGTAGATGGTGTTAATGGCTTACCTCTCTCAGTGATAGAGTGCTCAGTGACAGTGTGCTCTGCATGGTGTGAAAGGTTCACCTCTCTCAGTGACAGTGTGCTCTGGATGGTGTCAAAGGTTCACCTCTCTCAGAATTGTATGTGCTCAGTGACAGTGTGCTCTGCATGATGTTAAAGGCTCACCTCTCTCAGTGATAGTGTGTTGTGGATGGTGTTAAAGGCTCACCTCTCTCAGTGACAGTGTGCTCTGCATGGTGTGAAAGGTTCATCTCTCTCAGTGACAGTGTGCTCTGCATGGTGTTAAAGGCTCACCTCTCTCGGTGATAGTGTATTTGAATTGTGTTAAAGGCTCACCTCTCTCAGTGACAGTGTGCTCTGGATTGAGTTAAAGACTCACCTCTCTCAGTGATTGCGTGCTCTGGATGGTGTTAATGGCTCACCTCTCTCAGTGATAGTGTGCTCTGGATTGTGTTAAAGGCTCACCTCTCACAGTGATAGTGTGCTCTGGATGGTGTTAAAGGCTCACCTCCCTCAGTGACAGTGAGCTCTGGATAGTGATAAAGGCTCACCTCTCTTACTGAGAGAATGCTCTGGATGGTGTCAAAGGTTCACCTCTCTCAGTGATTGCGTGCTCTGGATGGTGTTAAAGGCTCACCTCTCTCAGTGACAGTGTGCTCTGGATGGAGTTAAAGGCTCACATCTCTCAGTGACAGTGTGCTCAGTGACAGTGTGCTCTGCATGGTGTGAAAGGTTCACCTCTCTCAGTGACAGTGTGCTCTGCATGGTGTGAAAGGTTCATCTCTCTCAGTGACAGTGTGCTCTGGATGGTGTCAAAGGTTCACCTCTCTCAGAATTGTGTGTGCTCAGTGACAGTGTGCTCTGCAAGATGTTAAAGGCTCACCTCTCTCAGTGATAGTGTGTTGTGGATGGTGTTAAAGGCTCACCTCTCTCAGTGACAGTGTGCTCTGCATGGTGTGAAAGGGTCATCTCTCTCAGTGACAGTGTGCTCTGCATGGTGTTAAAGGCTCACCTCTCTCGGTGATAGTGTATTTGAATGGTGTTAAAGGCTCACCTCTCTCAGTGACAGTGTGCTCTGGATTGAGTTAAAGACTCACCTCTCTCAGTGATTGCGTGCTCTGGATGGTGTTAAAGGCTCACCTCTCTCAGTGACAGTGTGTTCTGGATAGTGTTAAAGGCTCACCTCTCTTACTGAGAGCATGCTCTGGATGGTGTCAAAGGTTCACCTCTCTCAGTGATAGTGTGCTCTGGATGGCGTGAAAGGCTCACCTCTCTCAGTGACAGTGTTCTCTGGATGGTGTGAAAGGTTCATCTCTCTCAGTGACAGTGTGCTCTGCATGGTGTGAAAGGTTCACCTCTCTCAGTGATAGTGTGTTGTAGATGGTGTTAATGGCTTACCTCTCTCAGTGATAGTGTGCTCAGTGACAGTGTGCTCTGCATGGTGTGAAAGGTTCACCTCTCTCAGTGACAGTGTGCTCTGCATGGTGTGAAAGGTTCATCTCTCTCAGTGACAGTGTGCTCTGCATGGTGTTAAAGGCTCACCTCTCTCAGTGACAGTGTGCTCTGGATGGAGTTAAAGGCTCACATCTCTCAGTGATAGTGTGCTCTGGATGGTGTTAAAGGCTCACCTCTCTCAGTGACAGTGTGTTCTGGATAGTGTTAAAGGCTCACCTCTCTTACTGAGAGCATGCTCTGGATGGTGTCAAAGGTTCATCTCTCTCAGTGATAGCGTGCTCTGGATGGCGTGAAAGGCTCACCTCTCTCAGTGACAGTGTGCTCTGGATGGTGTCAAAGGTTCACCTCTCTCAGTGATAGTGTATTTGAATGGTGTTAAAGGCTCACCTCTCTCAGTGACAGTGTGCTCAGTGACAGTGTGCTCTGCATGGTGTGAAAGGTTCACCTCTCTCAGTGACAGTGTGCTCTGCATGGTGTGAAAGGTTCATCTCTCTCAGTGACAGTGTGCTCTGGATGGTGTCAAAGGTTCACCTCTCTCAGAATTGTGTGTGCTCAGTGACAGTGTGCTCTGCATGATGTTAAAGGCTCACCTCTCTCAGTGATAGTGTGCTGTGGATGGTGTTAAAGGCTCACCTCTCTCAGTGACAGTGTGCTCTGCATGGTGTGAAAGGGTCATTTCTCTCAGTGACAGTGTGCTCTGCATGGTGTTAAAGGCTCACCTCTCTCGGTGATAGTGTATTTGAATGGTGTTAAAGGCTCACCTCTCTCAGTGACAGTGTGCTCTGGATTGAGTTAAAGACTCACCTCTCTCAGTGATTGCGTGCTCTGGATGGTGTTAAAGGCTCACCTCTCTCAGTGACAGTGTGCTCGGGATGGAGTTAAAGGCTCACATCTCTCAGTGATAGTGTGCTCTGGATGGTGTTAAAGGATCACCTCTCTCAGTGACAGTGTGTTCTGGATGGTGTTAAAGGCTCACCTCTCTTACTGAGAGCATGCTCTGGATGGTGTCAAAGGTTCACCTCTCTCAGTGATAGCGTGCTCTGGATGGCGTGAAAGGCTCACCTCTCTCAGTGACAGTGTGCTCTGGATGGTGTCAAAGGTTCACCTCTCTCAGTGATAGTGTATTTGAATGTTGTTAAAGGCTAACCTCTCTCAGTGACAGTGTGCTCAGTGACAGTGTGCTCTGCATGGTATGAAAGGTTCACCTCTCTCAGTGACAGTGTGCTCTGCATGGTGTGAAAGGTTCATCTCTCTCAGTGACAGTGTGCTCTGGATGGTGTCAAAGGTTCACCTCTCTCAGAATTGTGTGTGCTCAGTGACAGTGTGCTCTGCATGATGTTAAAGGCTCACCTCTCTCAGTGATAGTGTGCTGTGGATGGTGTTAAAGGCTCACCTCTCTCAGTGACAGTGTGCTCTGCATGGTGTGAAAGGGTCATCTCTCTCAGTGACAGTGTGCTCTGCATGGTGTTAAAGGCTCACCTCTCTCGGTGATAGTGTATTTGAATGGTGTTAAAGGCTCACCTCTCTCAGTGACAGTGTGCTCTGGATTGAGTTAAAGACTCACCTCTCTCAGTGATTGCGTGCTCTGGATGGTGTTAAAGGCTCACCTCTCTCAGTGACAGTGTGCTCGGGATGGAGTTAAAGGCTCACATCTCTCAGTGATAGTGTGCTCTGGATGGTGTTAAAGGCTCACATCTCTGTGTGACAGTGTGTTCTGGATGGTGTTAAAGGCTCACCTCTCTTACTGAGAGCATGCTCTGGATGGTGTCAAAGGTTCACCTCTCTCAGTGATAGCATGCTCTGGATGGCGTGAAAGGCTCACCTCTCTCAGTGACAGTGTGCTCTGGATGGTGTCAAAGGTTCACCTCTCTCAGTGATAGTGTATTTGAATGGTGTTAAAGGCTCACCTCTCTCAGTGACAGTGTGCTCTGCATTGTGTGAAAGGTTCACCTCTCTCAGTGACAGTGTGCTCTGCATGGTGTGAAAGGTTCATCTCTCTCAGTGACAGTGTGCTCTGGATGGTGTCAAAGGTTCACCTCTCTCAGAATTGTGTGTGCTCAGTGACAGTGTGCTCTGCATGATGTTAAAGGCTCACCTCTCTCAGTGATAGTGTGTTGTGGATGGTGTTAAAGGCTCACCTCTCTCAGTGACAGTGTGCTCTGCATGGTGTGAAAGGGTCATCTCTCTCAGTGACAGTGTGCTCTGCATGATGTTAAAGGCTCACCTCTCTCGGTGATAGTGTATTTGAATGGTATTAAAGGCTCACCTCTCTCAGTGACAGTGTGCTCTGGATGGAGTTAAAGACTCACCTCTCTCAGTGGTTAGCATGCTCTGGATGGTGTTAAAGGCTCACCTCTCTCAGTGACAGTGTGTTCTAGATGGTGTTAAAGGCTCACCTCTCTTAGTGAGAGCATGCTCTGGATGGTGTCAAAGGTTCACCTCTCTCAGTGTTAGCGTACTCTGGATGGCGTGAAAGGCTCACCTCTCTCAGTGACAGTGTGCTCTGGATGGTGTCAAAGGTTCACCTCTCTCAGTGATAGTGTATTTGAATGGTGTTAAAGGCTCACCTCTCTCAGTGACAGTGTGCTCTGGATGGAGTTAAAGACTCACCTCTCTCAGTGACAGTGTGCTCTGGATGGAGTTAAAGGCTCACATCTCTCAGTGACAGTGTGCTCAGTGACAGTGTGCTCTGCATGGTGTGAAAGGTTCACCTCTCTCAGTGACAGTGTGCTCTGCATGGTGTGAAAGGTTCATCTCTCTCAGTGACAGTGTGCTCTGGATGGTGTCAAAGGTTCACCTCTCTCAGAATTGTGTGTGCTCAGTGACAGTGGTGCTCTGCAAGATGTTAAAGGCTCACCTCTCTCAGTGATAGTGTGTTGTGGATGGTGTTAAAGGCTCACCTCTCTCAGTGACAGTGTGCTCTGCATGGTGTGAAAGGGTCATCTCTCTCAGTGACAGTGTGCTCTGCATGGTGTTAAAGGCTCACCTCTCTCGGTGATGGTGTATTTGAATGGTGTTAAAGGATCACCTCTCTCAGTGACAGTGTGCTCTGGATTGAGTTAAAGACTCACCTCTCTCAGTGATTGCGTGCTCTGGATGGTGTTAAAGGCTCACCTCTCTCAGTGACAGTGTGCTCTGGATGGAGTTAAAGGCTCACATCTCTCAGTGATAGTGTGCTCTGGATGGTGTTAAAGGCTCACCTCTCTCAGTGACAGTGTGTTCTGGATAGTGTTAAAGGCTCACCTCTCTTACTGAGAGCATGCTCTGGATGGTGTCAAAGGTTCACCTCTCTCAGTGATAGTGTGCTCTGGATGGCGTGAAAGGCTCACCTCTCTCAGTGACAGTGTGCTCTGGATGGTGTCAAAGGTTCACCTCTCTCAGTGATAGTGTGTTGTAGATGGTGTTAATGGCTTACCTCTCTCAGTGATAGAGTGCTCAGTGACAGTGTGCTCTGCATGGTGTGAAAGGTTCACCTCTCTCAGTGACAGTGTGCTCTGGATGGTGTCAAAGGTTCACCTCTCTCAGAATTGTATGTGCTCAGTGACAGTGTGCTCTGCATGATGTTAAAGGCTCACCTCTCTCAGTGATAGTGTGTTGTGGATGGTGTTAAAGGCTCACTCTCTCAGTGACAGTGTGCTCTGCATGGTGTGAAAGGTTCATCTCTCTCAGTGACAGTGTGCTCTGCATGGTGTTAAAGGCTCACCTCTCTCGGTGATAGTGTATTTGAATTGTGTTAAAGGCTCACCTCTCTCAGTGACAGTGTGCTCTGGATTGAGTTAAAGACTCACCTCTCTCAGTGATTGCGTGCTCTGGATGGTGTTAATGGCTCACCTCTCTCAGTGATAGTGTGCTCTGGATTGTGTTAAAGGCTCACCTCTCACAGTGATAGTGTGCTCTGGATGGTGTTAAAGGCTCACCTCTCTCAGTGACAGTGAGCTCTGGATAGTGATAAAGGCTCACCTCTCTTACTGAGAGAATGCTCTGGATGGTGTCAAAGGTTCACCTCTCTCAGTGATTGCGTGCTCTGGATGGTGTTAAAGGCTCACCTCTCTCAGTGACAGTGTGCTCTGGATGGAGTTAAAGGCTCACATCTCTCAGTGACAGTGTGCTCAGTGACAGTGTGCTCTGCATGGTGTGAAAGGTTCACCTCTCTCAGTGACAGTGTGCTCTGCATGGTGTGAAAGGTTCATCTCTCTCAGTGACAGTGTGCTCTGGATGGTGTCAAAGGTTCACCTCTCTCAGAATTGTGTGTGCTCAGTGACAGTGTGCTCTGCAAGATGTTAAAGGCTCACCTCTCTCAGTGATAGTGTGTTGTGGATGGTGTTAAAGGCTCACCTCTCTCAGTGACAGTGTGCTCTGCATGGTGTGAAAGGGTCATCTCTCTCAGTGACAGTGTGCTCTGCATGGTGTTAAAGGCTCACCTCTCTCGGTGATAGTGTATTTGAATGGTGTTAAAGGCTCACCTCTCTCAGTGACAGTGTGCTCTGGATTGAGTTAAAGACTCACCTCTCTCAGTGATTGCGTGCTCTGGATGGTGTTAAAGGCTCACCTCTCTCAGTGACAGTGTGTTCTGGATAGTGTTAAAGGCTCACCTCTCTTACTGAGAGCATGCTCTGGATGGTGTCAAAGGTTCACCTCTCTCAGTGATAGTGTGCTCTGGATGGCGTGAAAGGCTCACCTCTCTCAGTGACAGTGTGCTCTGGATGGTGTCAAAGGTTCACCTCTCTCAGTGATAGTGTGTTGTAGATGGTGTTAATGGCTTACCTCTCTCAGTGATAGTGTGCTCAGTGACAGTGTGCTCTGCATGGTGTGAAAGGTTCACCTCTCTCAGTGACAGTGTGCTCTGCATGGTGTTAAAGGCTCACCTCTCTCAGTGACAGTGTGCTCTGGATGGAGTTAAAGGCTCACATCTCTCAGTGATAGTGTGCTCTGGATGGTGTTAAAGGCTCACCTCTCTCAGTGACAGTGTGTTCTGGATAGTGTTAAAGGCTCACCTCTCTTACTGAGAGCATGCTCTGGATGGTGTCAAAGGTTCATCTCTCTCAGTGATAGCGTGCTCTGGATGGCGTGAAAGGCTCACCTCTCTCAGTGACAGTGTGCTCTGGATGGTGTCAAAGGTTCACCTCTCTCAGTGATAGTGTATTTGAATGGTGTTAAAGGCTCACCTCTCTCAGTGACAGTGTGCTCAGTGACAGTGTGCTCTGCATGGTGTGAAAGGTTCACCTCTCTCAGTGACAGTGTGCTCTGCATGGTGTGAAAGGTTCATCTCTCTCAGTGACAGTGTGCTCTGGATGGTGTCAAAGGTTCACCTCTCTCAGAATTGTGTGTGCTCAGTGACAGTGTGCTCTGCATGATGTTAAAGGCTCACCTCTCTCAGTGATAGTGTGCTGTGGATGGTGTTAAAGGCTCACCTCTCTCAGTGACAGTGTGCTCTGCATGGTGTGAAAGGGTCATTTCTCTCAGTGACAGTGTGCTCTGCATGGTGTTAAAGGCTCACCTCTCTCGGTGATAGTGTATTTGAATGGTGTTAAAGGCTCACCTCTCTCAGTGACAGTGTGCTCTGGATTGAGTTAAAGACTCACCTCTCTCAGTGATTGCGTGCTCTGGATGGTGTTAAAGGCTCACCTCTCTCAGTGACAGTGTGCTCGGGATGGAGTTAAAGGCTCACATCTCTCAGTGATAGTGTGCTCTGGATGGTGTTAAAGGCTCACCTCTCTCAGTGACAGTGTGTTCTGGATGGTGTTAAAGGCTCACCTCTCTTACTGAGAGCATGCTCTGGATGGTGTCAAAGGTTCACCTCTCTCAGTGATAGCGTGCTCTGGATGGCGTGAAAGGCTCACCTCTCTCAGTGACAGTGTGCTCTGGATGGTGTCAAAGGTTCACCTCTCTCAGTGATAGTGTATTTGAATGGTGTTAAAGGCTAACCTCTCTCAGTGACAGTGTGCTCAGTGACAGTGTGCTCTGCATGGTATGAAAGGTTCACCTCTCTCAGTGACAGTGTGCTCTGCATGGTGTGAAAGGTTCATCTCTCTCAGTGACAGTGTGCTCTGGATTGAGTTAAAGACTCACCTCTCTCAGTGATTGCGTGCTCTGGATGGTGTTAAAGGCTCACCTCTCTCAGTGACAGTGTGCTCGGGATGGAGTTAAAGGCTCACATCTCTCAGTGATAGTGTGCTCTGGATGGTGTTAAAGGCTCACCTCTCTCAGTGACAGTGTGTTCTGGATGGTGTTAAAGGCTCACCTCTCTTACTGAGAGCATGCTCTGGATGGTGTCAAAGGTTCACCTCTCTCAGTGATAGCGTGCTCTGGATGGCGTGAAAGGCTCACCTCTCTCAGTGACAGTGTGCTCTGGATGGTGTCAAAGGTTCACCTCTCTCAGTGATAGTGTATTTGAATGGTGTTAAAGGCTAACCTCTCTCAGTGACAGTGTGCTCAGTGACAGTGTGCTCTGCATGGTATGAAAGGTTCACCTCTCTCAGTGACAGTGTGCTCTGCATGGTGTGAAAGGTTCATCTCTCTCAGTGACAGTGTGCTCTGGATGGTGTCAGAGGTTCACCTCTCTCAGAATTGTGTGTGCTCAGTGACAGTGTGCTCTGCATGATGTTAAAGGCTCACCTCTCTCAGTGATAGTGTGCTGTGGATGGTGTTAAAGGCTCACCTCTCTCAGTGACAGTGTGCTCTGCATGGTGTGAAAGGGTCATCTCTCTCAGTGACAGTGTGCTCTGCATGGTGTTAAAGGCTCACCTCTCTCGGTGATAGTGTATTTGAATGGTGTTAAAGGCTCACCTCTCTCAGTGACAATGTGCTCTGGATTGAGTTAAAGACTCACCTCTCTCAGTGATTGCGTTCTCTGGATGGTGTTAAAGGCTCACCTCTCTCAGTGACAGTGTGCTCGGGATGGAGTTAAAGGCTCACATCTCTCAGTGATAGTGTGCTCTGGATGGTGTTAAAGGCTCACATCTCTGTGTGACAGTGTGTTCTGGATGGTGTTAAAGGCTCACCTCTCTTACTGAGAGCATGCTCTGGATGGTGTCAAAGGTTCACCTCTCTCAGTGATAGCATGCTCTGGATGGCGTGAAAGGCTCACCTCTCTCAGTGACAGTGTGCTCTGGATGGTGTCAAAGGTTCACCTCTCTCAGTGATAGTGTATTTGAATGGTGTTAAAGGCTCACCTCTCTCAGTGACAGTGTGCTCTGCATTGTGTGAAAGGTTCACCTCTCTCAGTGACAGTGTGCTCTGCATGGTGTGAAAGGTTCATCTCTCTCAGTGACAGTGTGCTCTGGATGGTGTCAAAGGTTCACCTCTCTCAGAATTGTGTGTGCTCAGTGACAGTGTGCTCTGCATGATGTTAAAGGCTCACCTCTCTCAGTGATAGTGTGTTGTGGATGGTGTTAAAGGCTCACCTCTCTCAGTGACAGTGTGCTCTGCATGGTGTGAAAGGGTCATCTCTCTCAGTGACAGTGTGCTCTGCATGGTGTTAAAGGCTCACCTCTCTCGGTGATAGTGTATTTGAATGGTATTAAAGGCTCACCTCTCTCAGTGACAGTGTGCTCTGGATGGAGTTAAAGACTCACCTCTCTCAGTGGTTAGCATGCTCTGGATGGTGTTAAAGGCTCACCTCTCTCAGTGACAGTGTGTTCTAGATGGTGTTAAAGGCTCACCTCTCTTAGTGAGAGCATGCTCTGGATGGTGTCAAAGGTTCACCTCTCTCAGTGATAGCGTACTCTGGATGGCGTGAAAGGCTCACCTCTGTCAGTGACAGTGTGCTCTGGATGGTGTCAAAGGTTCACCTCTCTCAGTGATAGTGTATTTGAATGGTGTTAAAGGCTCACCTCTCTCAGTGACAGTGTGCTCTGGATGGAGTTAAAGACTCACCTCTCTCAGTGATAGCGTGCTCTGGATGGTGTTAAAGGCTCACCTCTCTCAGTGACAGTGTGCTCTGGATGGTGTTAAAGGCTCACATCTCTCAGTTATAGTGTGCTCTGGATGGTGTTAAAGGCTCACCTCTCTCAGTGACAGTGTGTTCTGGATGGTGTTAAAGGCTCACCTCTCTTAGTGAGAGCATGCTCTGGGTGGTGTCAAAGGGTCACCTCTCTCAGTAATAGCGTGCTCTGGATGGCGTGAAAGGCTCACCTCTCTCAGTGACAGTGTGCTCCGGATGGTGTCAAAGGTTCACCTCTCTCAGTGATAGTGCATTTGAATGGTGTTAAAGGCTCACCTCTCTCAGTGACAGTGTGCTCTGGATGGAGTTAAAGGCTCACCTCTCTCAGCGATAGTTTAGTCAGTGATAGCGTGCGCTGGATGGTGTTAAAGACTCAACTCTCTCAGTGATGGTGTACTCCGGATGGTGTCAAAGGTTCTCCTCTCTCAGTGATAGTGGATTTGAATGGTGTTAAAGGCTCACCTCTCTCAGCGATAGTTTGCTCAGTGATAGCGTGCTCTGGATGGTGTTAAAGGCTCACCTCTCTCAGTGACAGTGTGCTCTGGATGGTGTTAATGGTTCACCTCTCTTAGTGATAGTGTGTTCTGGATGGTGTTAAAGGCTCACCTCTCATAGTGAGAGCATGCTCTGGATGGTGTCAAAGGTTCACCTCTCTCGGTGATAGCGTGCTCTGGATGGCGTGAAAGGCTCACCTCTCTCAGTGACAGTGTGCTCTGGATGGTGTCAAAGGTTCACCTCTCTCAGTGATAGTGCATTTGAATGGTGTTAAAGGCTCACCTCTCTCAGTGACAGTGTTCTCTGGATGGAGTTAAAGGCTCACCTCTCTCAGCGATAGTTTGCTGAGTGATAGTGTGCTCTGTATGGTGTTAAAGGTTCACCTCTTTCAGTGACAGTGTGCTATGTATGGTGTTAATGGCTCACCTCTCCCAGTGATAGTGTGCTCTGGATAGTGTTAAAGGTCCACCTCTCTTAGTGATATTGTGCTCTGTATGGTGTTAAAGGCTCACCTCTCTCAGTGATTGTGTGCTCTGGGTGTTGTTAAAGGTTCACCTCGCTCAGTGATTGTGTGCTCTGGATGTTGTTAAAGGTTCACCTCTCTCAGTGATAGTGTGCTCAGTGACCGTGTGCTCTGGATGGTGTTAAAGGCTCACCTCTCTCAGTGATAGTGTGCTCTGGATGGAGTTAAAGACTCACCTCTCTCAGTGATAGCGTGCTCTGGATGGTGTTAAAGGCTCACCTCTCTCAGTGATAGTGTGCTCTGGATGATGATGTCAACGTCTCATGTCTCTCAGTGATGGTGTGCTCTGGATGGTGTTAAAAGCTCACCTCTCTCAGTGACAGTGTGCTCTGGATGGAGTTAAAGACTCACCTCTCTCAGTGATAGTGTGCTCTGGATGGTGTTAAAAGCTCACCTCTCTCAGTGACAGTGTGCTCTGGATGGAGTTAAAGACTCACCTCTCTCAGTGACAGTGTGCTCTGGATGATGTTAAAGGCTCACCTCTCTCAGTGATGGTCTGCTCTGGATGGTGTCTAAGGCTCACCTCACCTGTCTCAGTGATAGTGTATTTGAATGGTGTTAATGGGTCCTCTCTCAGTGATAGTGTGCTCTGTGATAGCATGCTCAGGATGGTGTAAAGGCTCACATCTCTCAGTGATAGTGTGCTCTGGATGGTGTCAAAGGTTCACCTCTCTCAGTGATAGTGCATTTGAATGGTGTTAAAGGCTCACCTCTCTCAGTGACAGTGTTCTCTGGATGGAGTTAAAGGCTCACCTCTCTCAGCGATAGTTTGCTGAGTGATAGTGTGCTCTGTATGGTGTTAAAGGTTCACCTCTTTCAGTGACAGTGTGCTATGTATGGTGTTAATGGCTCACCTCTCCCAGTGATAGTGTGCTCTGGATAGTGTTAAAGGTCCACCTCTCTTAGTGATATTGTGCTCTGTATGGTGTTAAAGGCTCACCTCTCTCAGTGATTGTGTGCTCTGGGTGTTGTTAAAGGTTCACCTCGCTCAGTGACCGTGTGCTCTGGATGGTGTTAAAGGCTCACCTCTCTCAGTGATAGTGTGCTCTGGATGATGATGTCAACGTCTCATGTCTCTCAGTGATGGTGTGCTCTGGATGGTGTTAAAAGCTCACCTCTCTCAGTGACAGTGTGCTCTGGATGGAGTTAAAGACTCACCTCTCTCAGTGATAGCGTGCTCTGGATGATGTTAAAGGCTCACCTCTCTCAGTGATGGTCTGCTCTGGATGGTGTCTAAGGCTCACCTCACCTGTCTCAGTGATAGTGTATTTGAATGGTGTTAATGGGTCCTCTCTCAGTGATAGTGTGCTCTGTGATAGCATGCTCAGGATGGTGTAAAGGCTCACATCTCTCAGTGATAGTGTGCTCTGGATGGAGTTAAGGACTCACCTCTCTCAGTGACAGTGTGCTCTGTATGGTGTTAAAGGCTCACGTCTCTCAGTGATAGTGTGCTCTGTATGGTGTTAAATGTTTACCTCTTCCAGTGATAGTGTGCTCAGAGATATTTCAATCCACTTTCAATGGACCAGGCACAGGAGTAGGGGGTAAGACTTTGATATCCCTCAGTCTTAAAACAGGAGGCAAGCCGCCATGCCCTCAGAGATGACTCTGGGTTCAAGTCAAAGAGTCCAGTTCTTCCTCAGCAGGGCAGAGAGTAGCAGGCAGCAGGGCAGCACAGCAGAAAAGCAGTTCTTCCAGAGCAGCAATCCAGCAGAGTGGCAGTCCTTGTAGCCGCACAGCAATCCTTCCTCCTTGCATAGTTTCATCATAGTTCCAGTAGTGTCTGATTTGGTGGGGTCAGAGACCCTGTACTTATACCCAGTAGTGCCTTTGAAGTGGAGGTGACTTCAAAGAGGGGCTTTGGAGTGCACAGAGGTCCTCCCTCGCAGCTCTGGCTCCGGGCTCACTCCAGAAGGAATGCAGCCATTTGAATGCAGACAGGACACAACCTATTCTATTGTGTCAGCTCCTCCCTCCCATCCTGCCCAGCATGACCCATCGAAATGTGGATGACCACTCAGTCACACCTAAGCTCCCTTTGTGTGTGGCTGTCTAGAGGGAATGCACAAAGTCCAACTGTCCCCCACCCCAGACGTGTATTGGAGACAGGCTATAGGCCCACAGGGTAAGACCAGAAAAATTCCATTTTTCCTAAAGAGCCATTTTTAAAAGGTTAATGATAAATTCAACTTTATCTGTAAAGGGATTTATCATCACCATTATAATTATATTAAACATGACAGATCTACTCCTTCTCAATCAGCAATTACAGCTGATAAGTGTGATAAGGAATTCCCAAAGTTAACCCATGAGACGGGCAGGCCTCACAGTAATGAAAACTGAATTTGTGTATTTTTGACTACCAGGACATGCAAAACTTAAAAGTAGATGCCCTACATGTTGATTACATGGATCCTGCCCTATGGGCTACCTAGGGCCAACTTATATGTAATAAAATGGGAGTTTAAGGCTTGGCAAGGGGTTTTAAATGCCAGGTCAACATGACATTGTAAACTGCACAAACAGGCTCTGCAGTGGCAGGCCTAAGACATGTTTAAAGGGCTACTTAGGTGGCTGGCAAAATCAGTACTGCCGTTCCACTAGTAGCATGTAATGTACAGGCCCTGGGCACATGTAGAGAGAGCACTTTACTAGGGACTTATAAGTAAATTAAATGTGCCAATTGTGGATACATCAATCAAACCATGTTTAGGGGAGAGAGCACATGCACTTTAGCACTGGTTAGCAGTGGTAAAGTGCTGAGAGTCCTAAATCCAACAAAAACGAGGTCAGAAAGAAAGGAGGAGGAAGGCAAAAAGTTTGGGGTGACCCTTTGGAGTAGGCCATTTTCCAGCACATGTGCACAGAAAAATAACTTTTTTTTACTTACCTTGCTTACTTAGCTGGCAACTCAGAGGCTCCACATCATCAGCTTAGCAGGAATCTGATGCTGGGCATTGGAACCAGCAAGCCATGATTCCCAACGAGGAGCCCGACGGAGCAGCAAGGGCAGATTTGTAAAGGGAAAGACCCACATCAATCTGTCTCCCAGCTTCTTAATAGGGCTTCAAGCACAGCCCTATAAGAAGCTGGGATAGTGTTAGGGATCCTGCCCCTGCTGCTCTGTGTGGCTTTGTATTGGCTTCAGGAGAGCACTGATGTGCTCCCTGACATCCACATTGTAGCAGATATACTGTGCTGCCAGAGGCATGTGCAGTGTGTCTGCTAAATAAAATGGATTGTGCCTGTGTGAGGGGACCATAGTTGAACTACGAACTACACCCCTCGGACATGTGAAATCCAGATATTCAGCTGCAGAGTGTTTTATTTTGAAACATGTATCAGCCCCCCTCCCGAGCCCCCTCCTCCTGTCATCAGGAGCCTGGAGAGGGGGCAGAGGGGTGGACCTGCTCACCTCTTGTGTTCATGAAAACTGTGCAAGGGGCTCAAAGGAGGGAGGGTGCTACACCTTGAAGCCCCTGATAAGGAGATGCTGCTGAGGGCATCCAACCACTACCCAAGGACGCTACAGACATGCGCCCTTCCAGCTAATCCACTTCCACGAAGTAACACACTACCAATTCGCAATTGTGCTTTGACATCTCATGCGGGGAATAAAACGCTACGTGAATGCAATTGTGATGCAAAAGAAAAAACTTATATAAAATAAACAAAAGTTGTACATGGTGTTCTCATGGTCTCATGCGTGTGAGCAAGTAAACGTTTGTGGCAGTGTCAAAAACAGAACGCAAAGGAATGGCAGGGGTTTGCCCTTTCGGACGAATTAGAGGTTTGAAGGATGTCTAAAAAGCTTATTTCAGAGCTGCTGAAATGCCCTTTGCTGACAGCCAGGAGCACACTGAAGGGATAAGCTGGTCACGCTGAGTACAGGCCACAAGGCCCCCTTCCTTATCTCTGCATTAGGCACCTCTGGGCTGTGTCCAAAGTCCCCTAGAGGCCGCTATTTGTAACAGGCAGTGGCGTAACATTAGCCCCCGCAGCCCCTGTGGTGCCTGGGGGCCGAGCTGCAGGAGGGGTGGAGGGGGCAGAGCTCCAGGGTGGCACCTCCAGCACTGTGCGCTGGCTGCGGCCCCTGGCCTGGGAGCCCCTGACTGGGGGGTCGAACGGGAACCTTGCAAGCTGCAAAGCATCAGTAAACTGCTGTCGATTTTTTTTTTACTGTGGGCATCGGACGCTCACTCCTTCGCAGCGGCACGCCACTCTGTGTCTCGTTTAAAAGGCAGAGGGGAGTCAAACAGCCAGCCAAGCCTCAGCACTTTCTTTTCACATTGCTGCACTTTCCCTCATGTTGTTGTAACTTGATAGAATCTGGGCGGCGAAGCAAGATTCACTAAACAGACCCAGGCATTATTTACTGCGTGATTTACATCCAGCACTTTAGGGTGATACGTTGCTTTGGCCTTTCGGTCAAGGCCGAATGCTGGCAAACAGAGAGAGTCTTGTCTTCGTCTGTCAGATGCCTTCTGACAGTGATGAGTTTTGGCAAACACTGGCTCGGGCCAACCTTTCTACGTACTGTGCTGTGACATCACCGGAAACGCGCGCACTTTAACAAAATACCTCGTGAAGACAGACGTCGCACATTGTTATCTAGAGTGACTGGTGATTGTTATGGTTTTATGGCTCTAAATATTATGAAATAAACAATTTCGATTGATTAGAACACTAGCTCCAGTAGTCTCGAGGCACACCTAACACTAACAGATGCTATTAACCAAATTCGACACTATGCTTACGATCTCAAAGAATAAAAAAAGTTCTATTCAGGGGCGTAATGTAGGCCCCTGTGGTGCAGGCCAACCCCCCTCCCCCCCCCCAAACACACACACAATCCCTTCAGGCCAAGGCAGGGTGAATATCTGTGAGATTTGGGAGACTCGGGGACACGTATTCACATTCGGTGGGGCCGCGGGGGTGAGGCACATTGTTTACCGTTACCCACTGATTGCATCTGCCCCATCGGAAGTTTGCACACATTTCCAAATCAGGTGCATGAAAAACTGAGCTATCTCAATTGCATTCATACCGTGCTTTGAACCCTGATCGGGGCTATCAGAGTTGCACGTGCTTTTCTGCGCTTGCGCCCCGAAATATAGCGGATGCCGTGGGATGGCAGTCCCGCAGGTGAGCGCAGAAGATTTTCTAATGTGCTCCATTCAGATCAGGAATCGGGACGCTGTAAATTTGTGCAAGAATGGTGTCTGGGTGGAACTTTTCAATGACCCTGGCGAAGGTTCGAAGAACTCATTGTCACGCGCCTAAATATAGCTGGGGTGTTAGCGTAGGAACATGTTTGGCAGATGTGGCAAGGGCACGCAGCCAAGACCTATGATAAACTGACCTTGGATAACACCCTTCTAGGGCGCGCTGCCTTTCAGCACCATGAAGAGCTCCTGTAGGAAGACATGACAGCTGAAGCACAGGGCTAACTACTCTTCACTACTGCTGCTGTCCAGCGGTTTTTTAGGTCTCGCCTGAGCCAGCGCTTAGCGCTGCCCTGGGCGAGAGTTTTAGTAAGCGGGTTTTGGAAGTGCAAACAGCAGTGGCTTTTGCTTGCGACCAGCTAGCGTTCACGTGAGCGTGCACGCGCATCACGGGTCATTAAGTGCATCGCGATCGCGATGCACTTTCACTTTCGCGGCTTTGAAGTAAAGAAATAGGTTATTTTTCTATTTCTTTACTTTTGCTATAATCGCGGCACCCGCGCTTTACTTTTAACATTAAAAGTAAAGCGCAGGTGCCGCGATTGTAGCAAAAGTAAAGAAATAGAAAAATAATCTATTTCTTTACTTTTGCTATAATCGCGGCACCCGCGCTTTACTTTTAATGTTAAAGCGCTTTACTTTTAATGTTAAAAGTAAAGCGCGGGTGCCACGATTATAATGGTGTAGCCAATAGGTCTCGCTTTTGGGACCTTATAAGTATTTAGTTATGCAACTGTTGCATGGCTAAACACTTATAAGGTCCCAAATGCGAGACCTATTGGCTATGCCAATGCTTGTTTGTTGTTGTTGTAGCAGTTTTATATAGCTCAAACTCGACCCGAATGTATTGGAGCGCTTTACATGAGCACCAGTTACGTTACACAAGGACACATTCATTTTTGGTAGGCACGGGGAGATTAAGTGATTTGCCCAGAATCACAGGATGTTGAGTCAACGCCCAGACTCGAACCCGGATCCCCAGCTCTGAAGTGGGCAGCTCTGGCTGGGGCCAGCCAGCCACGCCAGAGCCCTGCCCACGCCTACAACAGTTCAACCAAGCTGTTCAACAGAGGCCAATATAAGCTGCCAGCACCTGGCACACACCAATACCAGCACCCTCTACCACCGAAACTGTTCAACCGAGGCCGGCCTCCTCTGTCAGTACCCGGTGCACACCAAGAACAGTTCTTCCTCTGTCACAGAAACTGTTTAATCGAGGCCTGGCCGCACTGCCAGCGCCTGTCGCACACCAATAACCGCCAGCCCCTGCCAGGGTCGGACTGGAACAGAAAAAACATGTGTATTTACTGCACACAACCTTTGTAGCATTATCAGGAAAATTAAAGCATGAATTAGAGACTAGATCGTCTCATAAAACAAACCATACAAGTGAACTCGGAAAAGTTGCAACGCATCTGGATATTAGATTTGTAAAATAATCGGAGCAATGGCCATGAACATCTCAGATTAATACATCAATATCCAAATGTAGAAAAGAATTGTTAGTTTGAAACTTCCTGGTTTTACAAGTAGCACTTTTGTTCGCTTTAGTTAGGTTGGTTTTCTGCTCATATCTCTATCCACTGCACTTGAGGGAGATCAGAACAGGAGTATCTCCATTGTAGGTGGTAGTGGTGCCATGCACTACACTAAAGGGGAGCACAGAATTGGGATTGCCTCATTGTGGAGTATGCATTGCCATCCAGTGCACTAGAGGGCAGTCAGACTCGCATGGCTCCAGTGTAGGGATGCACTGTGGCCATCCCATTCTTTAAAAGGGAGCTCAAAACTGCATGTGTTGTCACCGACTGCATTACAGGGAGTGCAAAACTGGAACAGTTCCAGTGAAATGGGCAGTGGTGCCATCCACTGCACTAGAGGGAGATCAGAACTAAGATAGCTCCAGTGTAGGAGGCAGTAGTGCCATCCACAGCACTACAAGGAGACCAGACCTGGGATAGCTCCTGTATAGGGGGTTGATATGCCATCCACTGCACTAAAGTGAGATCACTACTGGGAAGGCTCAGTGATGGTTTCCACGTCACAAGAGGGAGATCAGACCTGGGATAGCTCTTGTTACTGCACTAGAAGGAGCTCAGAACACCAGTAGCTCTGGTGCGTACCACTGATTGAACTTCAGGGAGGGATAACACAACTGGACCAGCGCAGAGCAGGGGGCTTTACCATCATCCTCAGTACCAGAAGGAGATCGGAACTGGGATAGCTCAAGTACAGGGGTAGAATGGGGTCATCCACTGCACTAGATGTGCTCGCCATTTTGAAATTAAAAAAAATCTTGCAATTATTTTTCTGTCCATTTTTCCCGAATGAATGACAAAATATGCCCCTGTAAACTTTAAATCACCGCTCCCCCACACACTTTTTAGGTTGAAGTGCACTCGACAGCACATGCGCTCTTTGTTGCAAGACATATTGTGGCTCATCAAGAACATACACGGGCTTGGAGCCCGCCCATTGCTTACCATTGGTTGGCTTTCCTTGTGACTCTCATTAATTTTCTTCTTATTCATGTCCCAGCTTGTCAATCTTGTGTTTGCTCCTATCATGGAGCATAATCTCTTTACATTTCTTTCGATTGGTTGCCTTCTCTGCTCCCACTGTTTGCTTTTCAAGAACTTCTTTTAAGGTAAGCAATCAATGACAGTGCATGTGTGTTTGAGCTGTCCCTTTGTGTACTTTTCTCCCTCTGCACTCCATGTTGCTCTGTTACACGCCTGCTTCTCCTCTCTCCCTCGATGTTGCCCTTGCCCGTGAGCTTCTCCCCAGTGCTTTGCCCACCTGCATCCTCCATGTTTCATCCCACACCCTCCTTCTGTCCCGCCCATTGTTGCTTCCCCACCCCAATCCCCCATGTTGTTTCCTTCCAATCACTGTCTAGCTTCCTGACCCTGCCGCCCTACATGTGTTGCATCCACACCCCACCCTGCCCCACGTTGCTTCTGCACACCCCCACCACTCTCCATGGTGTTGCTTCCGCTCCCCCACCTGCTTTAAAAGAAATGGTTTTGCACAAGTCATTTTCTTTATAGGTACCGATTCAACTCCGAGTGATAACTAAAAAGGAAAAAAGTACCAGTGTCATTTTGTAGGTGTGCGCATGCGTGAGCCTACAAAATCACGCAGGTGCCATTGTAAAGGCTTTTTTTAATCTTTAGTCATGCTGCATAGCATTGGGGATACTGTGCGGCGTCCTTACAAGCAACTGGCAAAGCCAATAGGCCTCAAAATTTATTTTTTCCTCTGTCCTTACTCCTACTTATCCTCCCATTCTTTTCTCACTTTCACCCTTTGTCAGACATCAAGGTACATATTTTCTGATGTTTATTTGGCACATACAGTCTGTCCCTCACTCACAAATGTTCTTCTTTCCATTAAAGTGCTAGATACAGTTAAATATAATCCCCCCCAGCCATGCCCTTGCATTTTTTCCCTTGTACATCATTTCGTCAATGTAAGATAGCCAACAAGTTTTCATTCTCTTGTCACCATCACCTTGTTATGATATTTTCCTCGTCCAATTATTTCTTTCCCCTTTTAATGAAATTAAAAGATGTTGCCTTATCAATACCATTTCTTATTTTCCCTAATTGTATATTTTGTTTAATATTGTTTTTAATTATTTTTTACAATACGTTTTATTTAATTAATTGTAGTGTATTAATATACAATTAGTCCCCTTTACCCCAAACCTAATGGTAATTGTGTCCATAACTCTTGTCATTACTGAATTCATATTTGTATTAATCCAATAAAATTAATTAACATGTATTCACTTATTTCAAATGTAAATGTCATGTAACGTAATGAATGGATCTACATACCCATATTTTTTTAATTAATTTGATTTCATTCAGCTTTTTAACTGTAATTGATTGTCATTACTGCTTTTTATCAAATGTTTGTAATTAAATTGAATGTAATGTTGAATTTATGCAGGTTAAGTTGCCCAGTGAAGGAAAGATTGACGAAAAAATGGTATCCCACGAGGAAATGGTAGAAATAGTAAATGTCTGCAAGAAAATGGTATGTCCCCCTAGAGTCTGCAACTCATTCTTTCTATGAGCCTATGGTAGCAAGAATTCACTTGCCACTCTATACACTACAAGTAACCTTTGCCTGATTGTACTCCCTTTTCTACAGATTTTCACACTTCTGGGATATTGAGGCGTCTGTCACACCCCCCTCTTCGCTCTCTATGTAGACTCTACAAATGGAAGATCTTACACCTCTCTTTATAACGTTTCTTGTGCAGACCTAGCACTATTATTATTCAGCTGATAGAGCGCCTGGTTACTCCAACGGAGTGTACCCGCGCTAGAACAACAACAATGCCTTGACAGCTGGCCTAAGCCACCCACCCTCCCTACAGCCTAAGTCCCCCGAAGAACAGCTACAGAGGCCTACTTCCGGCCACCAGGGGGGTGCTGGAAGAGCCACGTTTTAAGTTTTTTTCGGAACAAGGTCTCAGACGGGCACATCCTTAAGTCAACCGGTAGGTCATTCCAGGCCTTAGCCGCAAGGAAGCCAAAAGAGCTTCCACCAGCCCATACCTTCCGCACCTTAGGTAGCACTACTTTGGTAGCTCAGCTATTTCCCCAATCTGTGTTTATTTTTGTGACAGAATTAAAATACAACCATGGACCTCATTTAGGGGTAGTAGATGATACATATTACTTGCTTTTGGTAATTTCCGCACTGTCTTTTCTACCCCTCGTCTAGAGGGCCACAGAGACTATGACAAGAACAGAAAGTCAGCAGGACTATGAGTACCCTGTGTCATTTCTACAGTTTCCCTTATTTGCCTTTTCCCTGACCCCATCACAACAAAAGGAGGCTGGTGAGAGGCCACGAGTGGGACTATCAACTCTGTGATCCGTTCCGGATTACCAAATTGGCAAAGTAGGCACCAGCCTATGAGCCCCACTCCTGTTAGGGGCTCCACCAGCATCGCAATCGTACAAACTCATTTTTGAAAAAATGGTGCAATAAACATTCCAAAATGTTATGAAAGCGTTAAGAATTTGTAGGTGTCCCATGATCACGAACACCACTGGTGAACGAACCTTTTCGAAGTTAAAACTACTAAAAAATTGTCATAGATCTTCAATGACACAAGAACGACTGAACTCACTTGCCATTATGGCCATTGAATACAACGTCTTGCAAAAGGTAGACTTCCAAGATATCCTGAAAGCTTTCACCACAAACAAATTGAGGAAAGTGAATATTTAAAGTTTGTTGGTTTATTAAAATTAAAAAAAATGTTTAATAATTGTTAATGTTTAGTTTTGTGTAATAAAATTGGTTTATTAAAATTGTTGGTTGCTAAAATTAAAAACCTATTAGGAGCTAATTTGCGATGGGGGCCCCGAAATTTCGCCTGCCTAAGGGCCTCCACAGGGTTTAATCCGGCACGGTCTGTGATGTCATTGAGGGTCAAAGGGTGCGAGATATCACTTCTGCTGTCGAGCTGACGTCCATGATCATCATACTACTGAAATGGCCCACAGAGGACGGCAGCTGACTTTGGAGCACAGGGCTCACGGTTCGATCTCCGGTGGCAGCTCAGTTCAGCACCATGTGACTCTGGGCAATAGCTCACTTAATTTCCACGACGGCCCCCAGCGCCTTGAGACCCGTAAGGGTGAGTAGTTTGCGCTTTACAAATACTGATTTTTTTTTAATGTCAGTACATTGACATGGCCATTACATCGACCTGCCCTGACCTCAGGCAAGCAGATACTGTCTTCAAGCTCCAGTCATAGCAGTCTGGACACTGGAGCCGTGTTGGGGTGATGGCAAGTCAAGGTAATGGGGAAGATCCATGATGTATTCATTTTTTTTGACGTAGTAGCCCAAGTAGTGGGGTGCCCGTCTATGGGCTGCACACAATCTAGTTCATGCCTCCACGTGAATGGTGCATTCCTGGCAAAATGTGCGCCACCACAATATAATGCAGTTCCACAGAAAAGAAACCTGATGAGGATGTGGCATAATGGCCAGAGCTGCAGACTTTGGAGCTGGGGAACCAGGTTTGAGTCTCGGCGTGGGCTCAACACCCCGTGATTCCGGGCAAATCACTTAAACTCTCTGTGCCTAACACAAAACGAATACGTCCTTGTGTAATGTAACTGGTGCTCATGGAAAGCGATCCAATACTTGCGGTCGAGTTCGCGCTATTGTAGTGTTGCGCTCTAGTGGTCGCGCGCAGGCGCGATGACGTCAGCGCGGCCGCCATCTTGGCGGCGGGATTAGCGCCAGACATCGGAGCGGCACGGACGTGTTCCCGGCGCTCTCCTCTAGATTACATCTTTGCCAATAAAGAGAGTTACACCAACGCTGTGTAGCACGTGATTTGTGGGGCAGTAATACCAACATTACAGTGGCGACGAGATCGGGGAAAAAAAAAAAAAAAAAAAAAAAAAAAAATTCGGAAAAAAAAAAACGAACCACATCTAGCACAGTCAGAGGACACGAGGACTCACAGGAGACGTGGCAAAGCGGGAGAGCGTGGCAGAGGACGGTCCCACTGCGAACCAGAACCACCGGTACAGGTAGTGGTGATCAGGGACAGCGCACAGCCCCAATACATAGAAGGGTGGAGAATAGGGGGACAGGAGGCGACACCCCACACCCCACAGGACATCCAAGGCCCTGGCGGAGGTGGAGCAGCGCAGCGACGGGGGAGCCCAGGGGCCCCACCACGACCACACACCTCCCAGAAGCACAGGCACACCAGGCAGTCCAAGAGGTAACGCAGAGGCACAGGAAGGTAACGCGACAATGTGCGCGCAGGCGTCTACACTCACGACGCCCATACCCTTTCTACCGAAACCAGGCGAACCCCTGATGAAATGGGAAGACTGGAGGGAGTACTTCACGAACTACCTAGAGGCCCTAGAAGACGAAAACGGAGAGGCCTTCCCCAGCAAAAGGAAGAAAAGGATATTACTCCACAACCTAGGCCCGGAAGGACTCAGAGTTTTCCAGAACCTAGTCCCCATGCAACGGCTGGCCGCAGACGATGATGTGTTCCAGCATGCGATCGATGACCTGAACAACCATTACAGACCTGCAGTGTGCACGTCCATAGACAGATACACCTTCCAACAAAGGAAACAAGCGGGAGAAGAGTCCATAGATGACTACGTGGCAGCGTTGAGGAAATTGGCGATCACATGCAAATTCGGCGCCTTGCACGACGAATTTATCAAAGACCAGATAGTCATGCACACGAAGAACACAGCAATCCAAGACAAGTTGTGGGTCAACGGGGACGCCACACTGAAGGATGTCATTGCCATGGTAAAAAGGCGGAGCTATCAAAGAGATGTGCCGAGGCAGCGAAAAAGACAATACAGAGCGGACTATGGTCAATAGAGTTACGGTATTAGAACCTCCGGGCAGAGGAAAAAGAAGGGAGACTGAAGGGAGAGCCCAAAGTAATTGGACTCCACAATCCACACAGGCACAGAAATCAAACAGGGAGAGTAACACCACGTGCTACAGGTGCGGCAGTTCATTCCACGCGGCAAATGACAAGCGATGTCCAGCCTTCCGAGCCAAGTGTATGTACTGCGGACTTGTCGGACACTATGAAAAAGTGTGTCGCCGCAAGGTGAAGCGGTCAACAGTCAAGTACGTCACACAAGACAAGGGAGGTGTAGAGGAAGAAGAAGAGGAAGACGACGTGTTGTGCATCGACGATCAAGTTCTAGGCATAGAAGGAAGGCGCTCCAAGAAACCGCAGTGTGATATGGTCGTGGGAGGTGTCCAAATCAAGATGGTGGCGGATTCCGGCTCTCCATTTACCATCATTCAAAAGTCAGTATGGGACGAGAACTTCAAACCCAGCCTGGGATCACACCTCGAGCCCCCAGACATACGTCCAGTCACGTTCACAGGAGAACCCATCCCGATGGAGGGATATCGAGTCCTGAAATTTGAGTTCAAGAACCGCTGTGCGGAGTGCAAATTGTACGTAGCAGAAAAAGGTCCTTCTGTCCTGGGATGGATGGACCAGGGCGAACTGGGCATACAATTGAACCCAGGAGGGGACACGCAAGTCCTGATGACCGGCACAGATAACCAACCAGACTTCGTTAAGATGAAAAGAGAATTCCCCACGGTATTCGGAGGCAAAGTGGGAAAACTGGCGAAATTCACACATAGAATCGAACTCAGGGACAACGCCAAACCGGTATCCCACAAG
The DNA here is from genome assembly GCA_963921515.1 of Calotriton arnoldi. Lineage (NCBI taxonomy): Eukaryota > Metazoa > Chordata > Amphibia > Caudata > Salamandridae > Calotriton > Calotriton arnoldi. Next base: position 595,713 of record CAWUFW010003638.1, read on the forward strand.
GTGAGGAACATACCGCTAGCAGTCAGGGAAGCAGTGCAAAAAGAGTTGCAACGATTAGAAGAAGGGATCATCGAACCTATCAACAGCTCGGAGTGGTTGGCCCCGTTGGTAGTAGCGAGAAAACCCAATGGCAAAGTTCGTTTGTGTGTGGACCTGCGCGAATTAAACAAGTGCATAGTCGTAGAAAAATTCCCATTGCCTAGAATAGACGAAATGCTGGCGAAGACGGAAGGTATAAAATGGTTTTCCACAGTAGATCTTGCCTCTGCCTATCATCAGATAGCACTGCACAGCACGAGTAGGAAACTAACGTCCTTCATTACACCATTTGGATGTTACCAGTTCCGCAGGATGCCGTTTGGCCTGGCATCAGCAGCTGCGGTATTCCAAAAGCTGATGCACAAACTATTCAAGGACATTGAGGGAGTACAATACTTCCAAGACGACATCTTGGTGATGGGCAAAGACCGAGCCGACCATAACACAAAACTAGCAATGGTGTTACAAGTTTTGGAAAGGAATGGCCTGACAGCCGAATGGGAGAAATGCAGACTAGGGATGGCGTCTGTCACATACTTGGGTCATGAGATTAGTGACCAAGGCATCACACCCAAACACGCAAATGTCAGAGCAATATGTGAAGCTCCGGCGCCGACAAGCAAGGAAGAAGTGAGATCGTTCTTAGGGATGGCCGAATATTACAGCAAGTTCGTGCAACACTTCGCCACCAAGACACATCACCTGCGACTACTGGTACGAGACAAGACAGCCTTCCAGTGGACAGAGGAAGCGCAAGGGGAGTTTCAGAAAATCAAGGAGGATGTCAGCAGAGCGGTCCCCCTGCAAGGTTATGATCCACACGGAGAATCCATATTAACCACAGATGCGAGTGATAAAGGCCTAGGGGCAGTCCTCATGCAGAGAAAGAAGAATGGAGAGCAAGCGACCATCAGCTTTGCGTCAAGGACATTGTCACCCACAGAACAGAAGTTCAGCGTGATAGAAAAAGAGATGCTGGCGGTGGTGTAGGCCATGTCAAAGTTCCGCCAATTTCTATGGGGCACAAGATTCCAACTCAGGACGGACCACAAACCCCTTGTCAAGGTACTAACGTCCTGCGGGCACGCAAGCGCCACACCCCGCATCGCAAAAATGACCCTGAAATTGTTAGACTACAGGTATGACGTAGAATACATCCCTGGAGCCAAGAACAAAGTGGCGGACTACCTCAGTCGAGCTTCAGCCATGGAAGACGCACCCGCATGTACAGACGAGGACGAAGTCAGAGTGGCATTCACGGGAGATCAGGAGCAGGCGATAAGCGGGCAGGAGTGGAAGCAAGCCTACGAAAGGGACACGGACCTGGAAGACATCAAGGCATTCACCATACAAGGGTGGCCAGAGAAAAGGCACCTGAAAGCGGAACAAAGGAAATTCTTCGAAGTAAGGGAAGAGCTATCAGTAGGAGACCAAGGAACCTTCCTGTTTAGAGGGGAGAGAGTAATCCCTCCAGGATCGTTGATACCACACCTGCTGGCGTTGTTGCACGAAGGGCACTTGGGCATCGTAAAGACGAAGACAAGGACCAAACAAATGTACTGGTGGCCCGCAATGGATAGTCAAATCGAGAGACATGTAAGAGAATGTGATCAGTGCCAAAGAGCGGACAAGTCACAAACATTACTACGTCCGGCACTAGGGAAGTTTGACAATCCAGCTAACCCGTGGGAGGAATTGTCTATAGACATTCTTGGTCCGGTGTTGGATGCGGAAGGGAACCCAAAATACGTAGTAGTTCTCATAGATCGATATTCTAAGTGGCCAGAACTGGACATACAGGAGGTGATGGACACAGAGACAGTGCTGAAGTTTCTTACAGCTACCTTCCTCAGAGAGGGTATTCCTCGTTCCATCTTGAGCGACAATGGACCTCAATTCACATCAGAGAAGTGGAACCGGTACATGGAACGAAACGGCATCCAAATCAAGCACACAGCGGTCTACCATCCGGCAGGGAATGGTCTTGCTGAAAGGTTCAATCGAGTAATAATGGGGTCCATCCAATCAGCCATAGGAATGGGAAAGGACTGGGAGAAAGAAGTGAGAAGTATGCTGTGGGCCTACCGAATCACACCAACCGGCACAGGATACAGCCCGTTCCAAATCCTAAGAGGACGTGAGCCGTTCACGAGGGACAATCTAGCGTGGAAAGAAAAGACGGTCACGAGTAAATGGTCCCCGGCAGTCGTGCACCACAATTTAGAGAGAGCCCAGAGAACGTACACAGAACAGTACAATAAGAGACGCAATGTGAAAGGAACGTCCTTGGAAACAGGGGAATGGGTTAGAGTCAAACTTGCCCAGTTGAGGAGGAAAGGAGACAGCAAGTACAGCCTGCCCCTGAAAGTCGAACAAGTGTACAACAGAGCTGCTTTACTCAGTGATGGGAACGTCTGGTCGCAAGATCGCATGTCCAAATGCAACAAGATACTACAGTGGGACAAAGAAGAAAGATCAATGACACATGAGAAACAAAGGTTGCTAGCAAGAGAGACAACCCCAGGAGAAGATGAGATGGACCAAGAAATAAAAGGAAATAGGGAAGAGCAGGACGAGAATGATAATCTAATAACCGAGGAATGGCCGGAGGACAATAGTAGGACTCTGGAGAGAGAGAGCCCTAAAGGACAAGGAGAAACGCCAGCCAGCCGAGCAGATGGAAGGGGAGAAGTATCCACCTCCACTCCGGTAAGACGTACAAGGGCAGGGAGACTTGTAGTAAGACCTGCCAGATACAGAGACTATGATTTGGGAGAAATGAAGTAACTCCCAGCCGAGAGACTCTGGGACAACCTTCCTATTGTTATAAGTTTTGTGTGTTTGATAAAGAAGGGAGATATGTAGTGTTGCGCTCTAGTGGTCGCGCGCAGGCGCGATGACGTCAGCGCGGCCGCCATCTTGGCGGCGGGATTAGCGCCAGACATCGGAGCGGCACGGACGTGTTCCCGGCGCTCTCCTCTAGATTACATCTTTGCCAATAAAGAGAGTTACACCAACGCTGTGTAGCACGTGATTTGTGGGGCAGTAATACCAACATTACAGCTATATGTAAAAAAATAGAATAAACAGGCATATCTAGCTTTTTTGAGGAACTGCAAATGTGCTGCATAGGCTCTGCTGCTCCTCGCGCTACCTGCTGCACAGAGCCTTTACATGACCAATAGTTTGGAAACATAAATCAAAGCGGAAGCACCTGCCTCAGCACTGCATCCAAAGCCAATAAGTGACTGACCGGCCCGAGTGGCGGCCATACCTCCGAGTCCGAGGGGGTGATTTATACCGGGCGCTCGTGGCTGCCTCGTCCCGCGACCTCATGGTATATGAGACAAGGTCATTATATATGGCCACGAACAACATCCGTCTTTCGCGCGGCTCAATAAAAGTAAGAAAGGCACCACAATTGTTCAATTAGAGGGTTATTGACGGCGCTGCCCCGACGTGAAATGTAGGGAATAATTGCCTTGTCGATATCATAATAAATACTGCGCAGTTATGAAGCCTCGTGAAACTGGGGGCGTTCCCGGGTGCTAGAATATCGCCTTCACTCCAGTATTCTATTATGTTAAGAGCCTCTGCATGGCGCGTTTCTACATTTTCTTGTTACCGCAGCACTTCACAAGCTTTTTGTCCTTCCTTGGCCACCGTATGGGGCGAAGGCTCTAACAAGCTCCCTCTTCCTGAGACCCGCTGTAGAAATGTGCCTGTTGTGGTGCTGTGCTAATTGAGGGCACGCTGTATGTGGGCCTGCGGCGGGGCGCAGGCATGGGCACTCGAAGTCGAAAGGACACACACTAGACTCGGTGCCAGTGCCAGAAGTAACCCCCGATCGCAGTGGCGACACTAGGGGGGTGCAGACCGCACCGGGTGACACCATCACATGGGGTGACAATCGCAGAGGCTCACGGTGTCACCCCATGTGATGGTGTCACCCGCCCCGGACTCGGGAGTTACCACACTGGGTGACACCAACCCTAGTGACGCCACTGCCCGAGCGGGCTCTTCCCATTTATTAACCCCGCAGGCCACGCCTGGCCTGCGGATGACGTGGGTGCGTGTGTGTGTTTCCGGCGCGGAGCCAGAAACACAAGAGCGCTGACCACTACATCCCTTTCCAACTCAGTCTTTTTTTTCTTTTGGACAACAAACTTAAAACATTACTGAGACTAATTGAGTAGAGTTCAGGATACTTGCGTGCAGTCTGATGGCACCAGCCTCTGTAACCTCAGCATGCAAAGTCTCGGAGCCGTTGGCTCGGGCGAGGATTGGGTCGCAGACTGTACCTCTGGAGAAGGCCTCCGTGGCGTGTGTCCTCGGGTGGCGCTTTGGCTGGAGACAGGTGAGGGAGCGACAAGGTGTTGGTGTCCGGCTCCGCTGGGTTGTCTCCACCCGCTGGTTCTCTGTCTGCGGCCTCTTGGGCTGGGGTCACTGGAATTTCTGGTTGGCCACGAGCTGACTCGCTCGAGATGTCAGTGGGAACTTCTTTGAACCAGGAGACATTTCTAGAAACTTCTTCACCTCCCTTCCTGGCCGTTACCATGGTCCCGTTGCTGGTAACTACTGTCCATGTGCCGGGTTCATAGGTCGTCCTGAATTTCCCCCCTGATCGGCGATCTCTGAGGATAACAGTTGCTCCCGGCCGGAGAGTCTGTGGCGCTGCGCGGCGTCGGGTACTGGCTTGTATGTTCCGTCGTTCTCGTCGGTCTTGCACTTCTTGCGCCTCCAGTGGGGCGGGTGTCCACCCTGGGCAGGTGGGGATGAGATCTCTCCTCGTGCCTTGTAGCATTAGTGACCAGGGGCTTCGCTGCGTGGTGCAGTGTGGGGTACTCCTGTATTCTCTTAGGAACTCGTGGAGTCGCTTCTCCGGGTCGGCCTGTTCCAGCACCGCAATACGGAACATCTTGTTCAGGATGCGCATAAATCTCTCGACGTCACCATTTGCCTGTGGCCATTGGGGTGTGACACGCCGGTGATGTATCCCTCGCTGCTTCAGAAACGCAGCGAACTCTGAGCCTTGAAATGGTGGTCCATTGTCACTTCGGATTTCGTGGGGGAAGCCAAACATGGCGAACACTTTCTCCAGGACGGGGCTCACGTGTGTGAAGGCGGTTGATGTCACTGGTTCCACGACTGGGTACTTCGAGAACGCATCGACGATCACTAAGGTGTGCTTCCCTCCGGGGAAGCTCCCAAAGTCAATGCTCACCTTGGACCACGGGGTTGTGCATGCCTCTTCGGTAATTACTGGGGTTGGTCTCTCCGGGGTACTGGTCAGTTGACAGGACGAGCAACGACGGACGAGATCTTCAACCATTTGTTCCAGTTACGGGAACCAAACTTTTTCCCTCATTCGTGCCTTCATTTTCGTCACCCCCTGATGGCCTCCATGAGCTAGTTGGGTGGCGCGGTGTTTCAGCGCTTGAGGTTTGACCAATCGTGATCCCCTTAGCAGTGTTCCATCGCTTGTGGCGCTGAGTTCATTCCTTATGCGCCATATCTTCGTCAGGCCGTCCTTGTCTTCTGGACTCCAGGCGTTTGCGTGTCGCAAGTAGCCTGCCCATGATTCATCTTGGACCGCTTGGAGGGTTCTGGTGTATACGGTATCGGTGGTGGCCGCTTTTTTGATGTCCTCGAGGGTCATGGCCTGAGGGCACGCTGCGGTGGATACCATGTGGACATACTGCTCGACGTCTTCTTCGTCTTCCTGTGCCTCCTGTGGTACCGGGTGCCTGGACAGGAAATCCGCGGGATTCTTTGCACCGGGCCGGTACACCAGCTCCATCTCGTAGGACTGTAGCTGCACGGCCCATCGCTCAATCCGGGGGGGCGGATGAGGAGCAGTTCCTTTGAAGAGAGGCACAAGGGGCTGATGGTCAGTGACCACAGTGAAGGGTTGTTCTGTTAGGTACAGATGAAAATGGTTACAGGCCCACTTTATGGCAAGCGCCTCCCGCTCGATTTGGGCGTATCTTGTTTCCGTGGGGGTGAGTGATCTGCTGGCGAACGACAGTGCTGCCCATCTACGTGGTTCCTGTTCTTGAGCCAGTACAGCTCCTAGCCCTACTGGGCTGGCGTCGACAAGCAATTCGGTTCTCTTGGTCAGGTCAAAGTATGCGAGCGTGGCTTTTTCTAGAAGCGCGTCCTTTATCCCTTGGAATGCTTCCTCTTCTCGCTCTCCCCATTGCCACTTGGCGTCTGTTCTGGTTAGGGTTCTGAGCAGTTCAGCGCGGGTTGCCAGTCCTGGGATAAATCTCCCGCAGTATGTCGCCATCCCCAGGAAACTTCTTACTTCTGTGGGTGTCGTTGGGGCGGGAGCGTTCTTGATGGCATGCGATTTTCTGGGATCGACTTGGATGCCGTCTTGATTAAACACGTACCCAAAGAATTCGAGGGATGGCTGGAAGAACTGACACTTGTCTTTGTGGAGCGTGGCTCCATGTTCACTCAGGCGTTTCAGTGTGCTTCGGAGGTGTTTGTGGTGGTCATCTGCGGTTGCTGAGTGGATTAGTATATCGTCGCTGACGTTTAACACTCCCGGTAGGCCGGACAACAGCTCTCTTATTGTGTTCTAGAATACCTCTGCTGCTGAGGATATTCCGAAGTTCAAACGTTTGTACCTTCTTAGCCCCAGGTGGGTGCTGAATGTAGTAACGTAGCGGCTTTCTTCGGACAGTGGGAGTTGGTGGTATCCTGCATTTAAATCGATTTTTGAGAACCACTTCGATCCGTTGACATCTGCAATGATGTCGTCCATCGTTGGTGTGATGTGCCGCTCCCTTTTGATGGCTTTGTTTGGCAGTCTCATGTCGATGCAGAGGCGTATGGCCCCGGGCTGCTTCGGTTTCTCTGCGATGACCATCGGGACACCCAGGGTGTTGGTCCAGAAACCTTTTCGATCATGCCTTGCTTTTCCAACGACTCCAGTTCCTTCTCTACCAGCGGTCTCAGGTGGAAAGGCACCCTTCTGTGGCGTAGGGCAACTGGAGCGACTGTCTTGTCGATGTGGAGCCTGATGGGGTCACATTTGATGCAGCCAAGACCCTGGAAGAGTTCGGGAAATTGGTCGAGCAGCTCTTCTACTTGGTGGGTCTGGACACGCCTGGCGAATGAGACTAGACCCAGATCTTCCGCTGTGTGGCTGCTCAGCAGTGTGTCCCCCTCTCTGTCAATTACATGGATGGTCGCAGTGACTTCTAGGTCATCGGCTTTGATGGGGACCGATATCTTTCCCTTCAGTGGCAAGGGGGTGTCAGCTCCGTATGCGTATATCCTGGTCCGTGATGGGGTGACTGGTGGGCAGGGTCGCAGACGTCGATATTGTTGGAGGCCCATAACGTTTACCGACGCTCCCGTGTCGATGACAGCTTTAACTTCTGTGCCTGCGATCTGGACGGTGCAGGTGGGCTGTGGTCTTCTGCGTCGTTTGAGCTCCTTCGCAAAGGTTATGAGGTATGTTTCCCCTTCGTCCTCCTCTGGAGACGAGTCGACTGGTCCTTGGTATTTGGGGCCGGTTCGTGATGTCTCTTCTGGTGGCATGGCCGTTGCTAGGGACAGTTGTCGTACTGCCCATGATGGTGGTTTTTGGCTTCTAGTGTCGCGGCCTCGATTCCGTCGTCGACACACAGTGGCATAGTGGTTTGGGATTCCGCAGCTGGTGCAGATTTTTCCTTGTGCGGGGCAATCTTTGGCGGCATGTGGTTCATAACCGCAGTAGCCGCACCGCGATTTGGGTGTGTCAGGTTTTGTTCTTCGGGTTGTGTCGGCGCGCGGTCTTGTCCTGAGGGCATCCGCCCGCTCTGTCTTGATCGTGTCTGTCCGTCCTGGGGGCTTGGTGAGGGCTTGGTCCATTTCGTTGGCCTTGGCTGCTGACAGGTCGTGGGACATTGCTAGTATGAGGATGTCTTCCAGCGCGATTTTCGGTTGGCGTAGGATGAGTCCGCGTAATGTCTTGTCCCTGCACCCTTGAATAAGCTGCGCTCTAATTTCTTTCGGTTGATCGTCTTCAGTGCACGTGCTTGCGAGCTTGCGCAAACGTGCATAGAAAGCGTCCATTGACTCCCCTTCTCTTTGGCGGGCTTGGTGAAGTTTGAAGCGTTCAAAATCCGGGTTGAGTTGGGGGTCAAAGTGAGCGTCCAAAGCGGTGACTGCTGCGCCATAGTCCGTTGCCGCCCCTGTGTTCGGTAGGTGTTTGAAGAGTTTGAAAATCTCATCACCTGCGTAATGGAGGAGAAGTGACCGTTTCACTGCTTCGTCGGTTTCTCTGGTGGCGACAAAGTAGTTGTTGAGGCGTTCGATCCATATTTTCCATCTGGGGGAGGCCGTGGCAGGGTCCTCCAACTCACTGAACGGCGGCAGTACCCCTGACGCTGCATGTTGGCACGGGACATGGACCTAGGTGGGGGCTGGGGCATCATCTCCCATGGTGTTTCTGGGCAGGTATGGCGCGATGTCCAATGCTGAAACAGTAGCCGGCAGGGGCAGAGAGGTGTGGGTGGCCGGAGTCTGCTGCTGGCGAGCGCCCGGTGTGCAGAATGCAGATAGCAGCTGGTGTCCTTAAATAGAGGAGACAGCAGTGTGGAGCACAGGTCTTCGCCCCTCCCACGCGGTGAGATGCAGCACGTGTGGTGAGGAATCAACTGCCTGTGCGCACGTCAGGGCTGGCGGTAGGGCGAAGTAGCGCAGGACCAGGGCTGACGGCAGGTAGATGGCACTTACTCGTGGTTTGATGAGGGGCACGAGGGCGGTTCCTTGCGCTGTGCGGAGTCGCGGGACGCGGTGCGGCCACGCGCACACAATCGCGGGCCGTTGATGAGCACTAGCGCGGCTCCTCGCGCTGGGTGGAGCCGCGGGACACAGTGCGGCCGCGTCGGGCAGAGCAGTGCGGAGGGAGAGGATTGCGGCCCCCACCCTCGTCGCCAGTGTGGTGCTGTGCTAATTGAGGGCACGCTGTATGTGGGCCTGCGGTGGGCCGCAGGCATGGGCACTCGAAAGGACACACACTAGACTCGGTGCCAGTGCCGGAAGTAACCCCCGAGCGGGCTCTTCCCATTTATTAACCCCGCAGGCCACGCCTGGCCTGCGGATGACGTGGGTGCGTGTGTGTGTTTCCGGCGCGGAGCCAGAAACACAAGAGCGCTGACCACTACACCTGTCACAGGGCAGAACTATCCCTTCGCTTGAAACACTAGTCTAATGTTGGCGCTAATATCTTTGCTTGAAAAATAACGCACAACATGGTATTGCCTGCCACCTTCCGCACTGGTCAACCCACGTGATGCATTCTTTGGATGTGAGAAGTTGGTGCTAACGAGGGACACTTGCTGTGCAACAAGTCACGTGCTAAAGCCATAGTGGTTCCTATGATGTTGACCAGGGTTGGATTGGGATTAAAAATCGGCCCGGGCACGCAAAAAAAAAAGTGGCCCACATTTGCATATTGCCTTTCTGCAAAACACTGCTTCGGCGAAATTTTATTTAAAAAAAAAGGGGGGGGGGGGGTAAAAATAAAGCACGGATTAGTTGACACTGGTGAAACACACCTGCAAACAAGTGAGGCCACTTCTGCTCAGGCCCCTGCCCCCCCCCTCAGTATGCACACATTAATTGGCCGGCCCAGCGAGAGAAAGAGAGTGGCACCTCTGCCCGTTGATAAAAAGGAGGTAATGGACACCCATCTGCCTCCAGAAAGGCCACTCAGGCACCCACTGGGCCGATGGCGGCATCCGAACAATGCAGAAACCGCCCAAATCGGCCCCTCAGGCTGCTCAAAAAAGCAGCCCACAGCTGGAATTCGGGGACCGGCCCCTCGGGCATTGCCCGAGTGCCCACGTTACCAATCCGACCCTGATGGTGACCTAGGTTCGAAATAACTTACATTTTCATTTGACATGGAAAAATGAAGCATGAGGCTTTGGAAAGGAAATTATCTTACAATCGGTTCAAGCAAACCAAACACAAATCAATACATAATTTCTAGAGTGGAGTCCATAAATTTGGATGGGCGAGATATGGACAAGGACATAAACAAATGAAACAGGAGCTTGACATGCTTAGCACATTCCAGGAGATATATGGGTATCTGGAAGTGCGTTCCAGAGCTTGGATGCAATAGTGAACAAGCACTGGCAAAGCCTATAGGTCTCAGCTTTAAATAGCCAAGATATTGGCTTTCCCAATGCCTTTTTGGACTGACATGCGTCAAAACACATGTGGGTGCATGTCCAGCAGTCTTGGAATGAGTTTCCTATTAAATGAAATTTATTTTAAGATGTCCGCCATGCATCATGACACGTGCATGTATGTGTCACACCGCATGCGTACAGACTCATGAAGCGTGCATGAAGACGCGTACTCACACATATGCTGCCACTAATTTTTTTTTTTTTAATTTACCATTTTAAGATGGTGAACACCAATCTTGGAAGTGCCAAATAAAAAAAAAGAAGAATTAACTGTGCATGAAAGCACATTTTAAGAAAGGAGCGGGCGAACAGCAAATTGCTACTACTGCTCCCCCCCAATAAAAGAATTATAATTAAAAAAAATACATGACTGTAAGGGCGCAGAAGCAACACTAGAGCAGGTGTGAGGGGAAGTAAGCTTAAGGGGTGAAATGGGGGAGTTGGTGAGGGCTCCAATTTTTTTAAAAAAAAGTAAAAAATAACAGGTGGGGGGAGCAATGGGCAAGCGGGGTGTGGGAGGGGGGAAGCAACACAGAAAGCAAGAATAAGTGAAAAGGAAGCAGGGCACAGGGGAGAAAGCAAGACAACATATGCATTTCCATGGACTACTTCATGGAAAATAAAAAGTCGTTCCTTGAATGCAAACAGTGTTGGCAATGGAGGATACAAGTCAATCAATCAGAACACGGTGAGACCGAAATACTCCTGGGTGGTATAAACGCAAGAATAGGGAGGAAAGTCACTGAATCAAGAGGGCACAACAGAAACAGACAACAACAATGCACCCCTTTGTGCGCAAAAGGCTAACCCAAAGTACATTCTACGCATATTGAAAACAATAGGTCTGGCGGTGACTCTGAGGAAGAGCTATTTGCTACCAAACGTCTTGGAAGAGGAGACTGTGTGATGAAAAATGCAGATAAAGAGCTTTGTGCTTAGAAAAACGACTCCCTGGAAGAGCTGCATACAGGGAATAATATGTGCAGAAGAAAGAGCTGTGTTCCAACTCAGTGAGAGCTTTGACTAGAAAACTAAAAATGAAACCAATTTTATTGGGAAAAATACTAAAAGCAAAAACTGGGTCCTCGGTAGAAACCCAGGGTAACAGAGGAAAACTGTGACTTAAAATTACCTCCCAACCTTCGCGGGAAGACCTATATCCTAGTAAAACACTCTATGGAAAAGCTATGGGTTGAGTTCAAAGCATCTGGACAAAGAGCTATTTTATAGGAAATGCCCTATGAGGACAACCACGGTCTAGGTAATAAGTCAGAGCAAGGCAGGGTTGATTGGTGGTAAAAATACATCTGGGTATCGTCAACTTTGATGTACTAAATCTCTGGAGGAAAAGGTTAATTTTGGGTAAATCTATATAGAAACTGTATTATTATGTGACACCAATAAGAAAGAGCCCTGCGCTAAGAAATTCATTTGAGGAAGACCTGTATGGGAAAGAATACCCTAATGAGGGAGAGTTGTGCGTAGACGGATAACCCATGAAACATAATTAGATGTTGGGAAACTACTCATGAAAAAGAGCAATGTGTTGGAAAGCATGCCATACAAAAAGCTACTTATGTGGAAACATTTGATGAAAAAGAGCTACTTGTGAAGAAACGTCTCACCAAGAAGAGCTGTGTGTGTGAAGATGCACTATGAAAAAAGAGCTACATGTGGAAAAACATTCCTTGAAGAAGAGTCGTGTGTCGGGAAACATGTCTTAAAAAGAGATACATGTCAGGAAACATCCTATGAAAAAGAGCAGTATTTTGGAAAATGAGACATGAGAACAAGATGTGTGTGAGGTATCATCCTTCGAGAAAGAGTTTTGTGTGAGGAAATAACTGATGAGTCAGAGCCATGTGTAGAAAAATAATACATGAAAAAGCTAAGTTGGGAAATATCTTCTTGTAAACAGAAGTTATTTGTGGGATATCCTCTGAAATAGAAACATGTGTGAGACCACATCCCGTGAAAAACTGCCCAAATTTAATGAGATTTGTGAATGGAAATATACAAGAAAAAAGGGAGAAATTCCCTTTGAAAAAGAACATGTTTGGAGGAATATCCCTTGAAAAAGGACCTATTTCTCGATCACTGTTACTGATGTTCCAACTCTTAGAACCCATATTCGGAGACATTGAAACAATATTCCTGACACTCAACAATGGCACTCATGCAGTGGCACCCCAGCAAGAATTCAACAATAAACCCGTAGCATTATAATTCCCCTTTACAGATGTATTTGCCATCTTGAAAGAATGGGGAGTGTGGTTTCAGTCCAGTGGGTCGGATTTTGATGGGAAGGTTTAAACATTCGAGCTGACAGTTGTCCTGACTTTGCCCTGGACTGAGAATTTTAAAGCTCTTGCACAGGTGTGCAATTTTGTGGCCAAAAATATATTTATTGGAACCCATAGCCAGTGCTTAATTTGAGCCGGTGGTTTCCAGCGCTCGGCACTTAATTGTCAACACCTGCATTTATGACAGTCTGTGACATGGTGGCACTGTTTGCCTAATGTAGAGATGAGCACAACAACAGTTGTTTATTAGTTCAAATTGCATTAAAATGACTTACACCTGCCGCCCAAGCCATTCTTATAGGGTTGGGAACCTGGAATAGTCTGAATTGCCACACTTGTAGGAGTGAGATGGTTAGTAGTTGTGTTGGTACTGTCATTGGCAGCGCCGGCAGGGGCAATAAATGGTGCAAGCTACCATGGACAAGGGCACTGGCCCTTATTTTTGACAAATTAAGCACTTCCCGCAGCGATTTCTTGTAAATGGTGAGACACCCTGGCCTAGAATTCCAGAGAGAGCTGTGCTCTTTATCGAAGGGAGTTTGGGGTGCAGGTCATCCCTTGTGCACAATAAATGAAGCTATGACCAATAAAGGGTGAGGAGTATAAGGTTAACGTTTTTCTCCTTATTTAATGCACCCACAACTGACTTTCCAGCGAAAGCAGATGTAAATGTGCTTTCTTTTTCCTTTTTTTTATAGAGTAACAATCAATATTCCTTCTCATTAATTTAAAATCCTCAGCAACCGCTGCGGCATAGCCATTTTTCATTTCTCCCTGGTTCCATTAATAATATTAGGGGTTGTTTATATTCACAGAAAGGAATGTAGTTAAACAATGTAGGACCACGCTGAGCTAAAGAGTCTGCGGCATCTGCTGAGAAGCAGGACTTCAGTTCTCAGAACACTCCTGCACATCTACGCCCACCGTGGCCGCCTGCCCGCCTTCATCAAGGAAATGTAACCAAAACGCACGATTGAGGCAGAATCACACTGATGAACACCTATTTTTTGGTCTTAGTGAGTCCTTGTGGTATCGGGATGCTGAGGGGTGAGAGACCCACAACACCCCAATTATTATTATTATTTTGAGTTTTATATAGCGCAAGCTAGACCTGGAGGTATCAGAGCGCTTTACAACAGTAAATGTTCACATCAAAGATAACAAGTCTATACAGAGCATATGGTTTAGTTCTACTAACCAACTAGAGGTGTGCACGCTCACTCCCCTGGCTTGTGTAAGGGCCCACAGCCGCCTTGCCAAGGAAACGAGTGAGGTGCAATCCTATGGTGAATCCCACAGGAAGAAGAATGGATGCTATACAGGGATGATCATGGGAGATATTTATTTTGTAATGCGTATTCCAGAGGAGGGATATGCAGACTTTTGAAACACACAGGAAGAGTTGAACTAAATTGCCTCTTGGTGCTTCCAGGCTGATCAGAATGAGGCAGATTTTTACACAGCACTTGAAGCGGGTGTCCATCCATCTCTGAAGGAAGTAAGGCACGGAGACCTCAAGAGATGTGTCCACAGTTTGATATGATCATGAAACTGGTATTATAACCAAGGCTTGTTAGCTAAACAAATACAAGTAGACACTTATCTACCAAACAAGACCCTTCCCAAGTGTCTACTTTCTGCCAATTATTTTTAACTAATAGTGCGATTTACATTTTTGTTGAGTAATACTGTACACTGCAGTGAAGTTAAAATGTAGTGACCAACTACTTTCTGCCACCTACTGATCAAGGAATCTTCCCCCAGCCTGCGGCCACCACCTTACATCTGTTAAGCTGTGTTAAGGTCTTTCCCTGGCTCTCCTCTGATTCTCTAGAGTGCCTTGAACCTACAACCTGAGAGAATCACAGAAAGAGAGTTTAGCTGCTCTACCTTTACAGGCTTTTCCCCTTTCCACAGTCTTTGCAACTTCGGTAGCGTTAACCAGAACAAACCCCCACTCCTGTTGGCCTCTAGCGACCCAAAAGAAATCATATGAAAGTTATGGGTTGATAATGGAACCTCTTCCTGCCTGACCCACAGATCTCTATGATATGTCATATCCTGAGGCAAGTTAAATGCTGCCAATCACTGGCTCCTCCTCCCACCCGTGCTCACCGGGGACCGGTGGCATTCAAAGTTAAGTGTAGTACTAACAGTGCCATGCCTTCTGCTTGTCTTAGGGTCCAGATACCTCAGTGAACCCGACAAAAGGCAAGGCTCTTCTTGTCGATGGCTCAGTCTGAAAGAGTAGCTGAAGAGCGCCGTGGCTACGGGCTGCTCACCTGTAATAAGAGTGGGGAGCAGCACCAATTGTATGATGAGGTAAGGATGATGGATGTACCTGGGGAGGTGTGTAACGGAGGTAAGAAAGGAACACAGCCTTCTTTGTTTAGCAGTTGGGGTCCATAAAAAAGATTCTGGATGGTGGCTGAAACACAGATAGTCGTCTTGCTGATGGGCACTTTAGGGGACGTGATGAAGCGTGGTAAGAAACCAGGGGAGTTTTGCTTGAAGAAAGAGGGATGTGTGTGCCAGAGACAATGCGCTCTTCTTTATGTCGGATTGTTGAGACATGAGCAATTAAAGAGATGAGGTCAAGAGCCTAAGTACCATTTGTTGTACTCTGTGTAAGGATGGGTTGTAAAAGGTGGAAGTTGAAGACAACAGCCTAGAAGTTCTTGTTTGTGGTATAGCCTTGCTGGAGGTGAAGAAGGAATTTTTGATTTATTGCTGAAACAATATGTAGAGTGGGCAGCAAGAGAATACAGGCATACTTTTATACCTTTTGTATATGGATGAGAATGAAAGAATTTAAGTCAGGTGTGGTGGCTGAACATCATATTCAATTTTTCCCATGTGTTGGTCCCCATTTTTGCCCTCTTCACATTTTTGCACGCTGGTCCATCTGAACAGTGTCGGGAGACAAATCAAAACAAATGCCTTCCCCATCCACAAGTATGTGTTTTCTGTATCAAAGACCATGTATCATGTACAAATGCTTCTCCTTCATTTGTGTACATCTTCCAAGTAGACTTGCTTCAATCTAATCTTCCACCAAGTGCACTGATGGTTCCTCTCCTCAGCTCTTAATTTGTGGGTGACAGTACGCACAATACATTGAAACCTACCACATCCCCCACACCCGACAGGAATGATGGAACCTACAGACATTCACCCAACACCGGCATATACACAATAAGGGACTACACAGGACATAACATTCTCATCATGGGAGTCCATGATTCCAAGATCTTTGCTCTTACTGTCTGTGAAAAACTCTTTATTCCTCGGTGGAAAATATGGTTGTTGTGGATGGCAAGATTGTCCCACTGCTATATAATAATTAACCACTAACTCTTAGCAAGGCTTGTTTAGTGGTCAGACACAAAGCCCCAGTCTTAATAAGGAATGAGAAAGCTGTACTACCGGCACTGCATGCCACCGCCCGCAAAAACCGGCTAAGTCCATGAGAAAAGGATGGAGCGAAGTAAGGGAATCCACGCCTGGAATTGATCCACGAGGAAGAGCTGAGTCTGAAGCAATGAAGTCATTACATCGGATGTTTAGGCACTGCGGCTTGAAACATCTAGGTGTTACATCTTACAGATCTGGGGATCAGAGTCAGCAGCAGCTATTAGAGAATGAAACTGCATCAACCACCCATTATTAGAGAGGAGAAGTCCATTCATCTCATCCTGACTACTTATATTTACAGCACCTAAAGAACAGAGATCAAAGTCACTAGCCCTGTATTGGCCACACCTCTACTAGACCACATTTCCTGTAAGAAACACCTGTGCCGAAGTACTACTGTTCTTAATGCTAAGTAAATGTGGTTTCTACTGTGCAAAGAGTAGGTATACAGGTGTAGAGGGGAGGACGTATGGATGCCAGGGTCCCCGACTGCAGCTGCTGAGTACTTCAGGGGCTACTGGGGACAATGTTCCAGAGAAGCGAGTTAGGGAAATGTCCTTCATTGCGAAGCCGGAATAAGGCTGCGCCTTTACAACGCCGGCAATAGAACAAATGCGTTGTTACCATGCATTCGTTTAGCACACAAATCGTTACAACCACTTGCTTTAGGGTGGGACCATTGGTGGAGTGGTGTTGGATATAAAGTCCAACACCTTCCCTACTGTTGCGCAGACTGGAATTGGAATAGTAAATGATACTATTCCAAAGTCCAGTGCCCCCTAAGGCAAGCTGGTGTAACGACTTACGTGCTGAAGGAACACATCATAAGGATGCGTTCGATCTAATGCCGGCGTTGAAAAGGCATGCGTACTAAACGCATGTGGGATTCCGTTATACAACCGCGAGGGAACCAGACGATTGGAGTAACAGGAGGTGTGTCTGTTCTGCCTGCTGGGTTATGATGTCATTGACAGTACCTCAAGCAACTAGTGAGTGGGTTACCTCGGGCCTTGCTCCTTGTTGTTAATTTCTGCAGCCTCTTGTGTGGCTGCAGATCATAGGGAGCAGACGAACCCCCAGCGTCACAGCATTCCTGATAAGTCAGTAAATAGACAATATGTGGCAATCCACAAATGAAGATCTATGAATCCAAGGGTGCGAGGACAGACTTGGTTTTATTCCACTCATCAGTCTGAGAGGTTGAGGCGACCTCAGACTACATACACCTCTATGCTCTTTCCACAACTCCTAGGTGAATATGGGATTGCCCTGACCCCAGGGGTTCCATGCAAGACTTAGATACTAGCCTGCTTACTAAGGTAGGTGTGTAATCCCATTACAATCCACAGGAACAGTCAATGCACAACAGTTAGAGATACCGAACACCTCAAAACTAAACCTCATTTGAGTGGTAAAGCCTTTAAGGCTAAGCTCTACATGTTTTAGTGCTTTCCCCTGAGTACTGCAAGCTTTCCTGACCCAGTTATCTGGATTGCTGTGGTGTCTCATTGCAGATATGTTGAGATCCTGCTAGCCAGTTTGACGATCAGATTGCCTCTTCCTCCATAACAAAGCAAATTTGAAATAAATATGAAAATATGGCACTGGCACTATTAGTACCAGTGCCATATTTTCATATTTACCTGCAGTGTGGTAGTCTACATTGCCAACATGGCGGTGATCCTGGGCGTGTAGAACAGGTGAAAACATTTATGTACATGTGTATAGAAAGTGGGAAGCATCATCCAGATTTCCACATGCATGTGGATGCTTGCAGGTTAGCCAGGAAATTTGGAGACTAGATTAAATTATGCCAGTCATCTCCTGTACAGGAGAAAGTCAAGAATAATGAAAGAACCCCAGGGCGACTGCAGAGAATGCCTATATCTCCAGACAGGAGAAGGAGGGGCTATCAGTAATCACAGCCTTCTGTCTCTGAATTCCTCCTTACACGCCAGCCTAGCCATTTGGAACTCAGCGCGAAGATTTCAATGGCGACCATCATGTGTTATGTTATGTGTTTGGAAAGCACACTATCACTCGCAATGATATCCTGGCACTGAGCAGGTGTGTGTGTGTGTCTAGCCCTACCTACTGTAGGTTGGCTAATTGAAAAGCCAGGTCTTCAGCTTCTTGTGGAATTCAAGAAGAGAGGAGGAGGCTCTGATGTGGAGAGGGAGGTCGTTCCACACTTTAGGAGCAATGTAACAACACTTGTCCTCCTAATCTGGTTCTGTGTATGTGTGGGATGTTGGCAAGTAGGAGTCCTGCGGAGCGGAGGTGTCTGGATGGTTGGTGGAAGGAGATGAGACTGTTCAGGTAGGTGGGGCATGAGTTATGGAGTGTCTTTAATGTGTGTATGAGGAGTCTGAAAAGAGTACATTTGTGTATTGAAAGCCAGTGTAGTTCTCTGGGGTGTGGTGTAATGTGAGTTATGTGTGAGAGGTTGAGGATGTGTCTGGCTGCCAAGTTCTGGATGGTATGTAGTCTTCTAAGGTGTTTCTTTGGGATCCTGGTGTAGAGGTGCTGGTGACTAGGACGTGAGTGGCAGTTTTTCTAGTCTTGCGTTGGAGCCATTTGAAGATCTTCCTCAGCATCTTCAGGTTGTGGAAGCAGGATGCAGTGAAGGTGTTGACTTGTGCTGTCATGTCCATTTGCTGTTGATGACGTGCGAGGTTCCTGACGTGGGTTCTGGGATTGTGTCCGAGTTCGGCCGGCCATAGTTGGAGTCCCATGGTGAGGTGTTCTTGCTGAAGATCACTTCTTCTGTCTTGTCCACGTTGAGCTGGAGACAGTTGGCTTTTATCCAGTTAGCTACTTTGGTCATGCAGACAATAAACTTTTTTCTTCTGTTGGAGGGTCTTGTCCGAGAGGGAGAGAATGAGTTGCATGTTGTCTGCGTAGAACAGAATGTTGATGTTGTAAGTGCGACGACATCGGCCAGAGGGCTTATGTATGCGTTGAAGAGGGTGGGGATGAGCGATGAACATTGAGGGACTCCACAGATGAGCTTGCAGGCTTCTGAAGAGTAAGCTGCCAGGCTGACAGCTTGTGTTCTATATGTTAAAAAGGAGCAGATTCAGCGGAGAGCGGGTCCTTGGATGCCAATCTCATGCGGGCGCCTGATGAGGATGTAGTATGAGCTGTGCTCTTCTCAGGCACATTTCTGAACTGCCCCACCCATACTGGATGTCCACAAACTAATAACCATCACCACCATTTATTTCATAGGTAAAATAACCTCCCCGAGCAAAAGAGACATCATCATACCTAACAAAATTCGAGAACTAGACAAAACCTACGTTAATATGTCGCTATGGAGGTAGGGATATGAAGAATAATTAGGAACTGCAGCAGGGTCAAATGGTGCTGGAGGTCTGGAGGGAGAAGATGTGTTGCTTTGAGGTAGCAATCAAATGTGTCTGTCCCACAGAGGTTGCATTTAATGCCCTAGGTTTCATTTGATAGGTTACATCTGGGGCACTAGTGCTGGGGAACTGAATTACCAGTTTCACATTGAACTGCATAGAGTTGGGTACGTGGAGATAGAGTAGGTATATCCAATCAAAGATGAAGCCACAATTAGTTCTCTGTATGACAAAAAATGAAAGACATCTCTATTCCTTGTAGGAACTCAATACATTCCGCATACTCCATTGACCAACCGAGAGATGAGGCTGAAGTTGTGGAGTCAAATGTTTCTGTATTCTCTCTTGTTCCATTTGCCTTTCCCAGATTCTATTATTGACCCTCATATCTGTGTATGTGTGTTCATTGGTGCGAGTGCTGAGAGGTAGAAAAGAGCATTGCTCCTGTGCAGTAGGCTGGTGCCAATCTGACACTGGCCTGCACCATCCTACTCTGTCACATCAACACCAAGGCATGGATAGATCTAGGTCTGAGCAGAACCCTTTATTGACGTGTCTATCAGCCAATGATGGTTCAGAATTAGTACACAATACATTCTGTCCCTCAGGCCCCCAAAACAACAACATCGACATTGAAGGACTCACAAGAAAATCACAAAGGCAGAAAGAACAGAGCGAGAGAAGGCATAACCTATGTGATGACGGTAACTGTCAGAAGCACAGTTTAAAAATACTGGCAAAGCGCTCCTTAAAACAGTCCTTCAAACTCAAAACACACAACCTATTCCACAAACAGCTAGAAACCTGGCTGCTCTTAAGCCTTTATCACAAATGCCTTTACCACAAAAATGTAAGTAATTTACAGGTAAATATAAACCATATATATACGCAGTCATAGACATGAAAGAAACATTTTTACATTATCAATTCATTACTTTCTTTACACTAATTTTGTAAAAATCTAAAAGCATGAACATTGTTTTTAAATATCTGTAGCACATTATTGTTTGCTTTATGTTTTTTGCAAATCAGCTCAGGGTGAAAGACATAAATTCAGTCTCATTTTCAAATATCTGTAAAATACAATGATCCCCTTGATGTTCTCGTTGTCACTAACACTTAAATTTAGTGTCTATAGTTTAGACTTGCCCTGTGGTCCATCTAGTTTTCTATACATGTACAAAATGACCGCATAAAGTGCAAGTACAGATAATTTAGTAACATAAACTGCATCTCATATTTTCACCCTCTAACATTGTGTCAAAGTGCTTAAGTGCCACATATAGTTCATTAGAGAACTTAACTAAGATCATATAAAATAACGATTCTTATTCCTTTACTTTTTTTAATGTTTTTTTGTTTGTGTTTATGTACTCCGTCTTGGCAGTTTCATAACTCCTTTGTTCATGACTCAATATTGGTATAAATACCTGATTTCCACCATCATTATTAGTCATTGTGACCTATTATTGCAATCTATTGAATTTAGCACTATCGCTACAGAATATGTAGACCAAGCTTTCTTCTCGTGCAATACCAATGTGGGATTATTTTCACTGTATGTAGGTGTTCCTACCTGCCTCACATAGTTGATGTTAATATAGAAGGTCATAAGACTGGATTTTGCTCTAACTCATTCTACGACAAAATTGATTTGTCATGTTGTTATTAATTTAGAGGCATGTATAAAGATCTTCCGATGTGTTGAGCCCCCCTGGGTGTTTGGAGTCAAGTTCTAAGATATAACGTGTCTCCAGTTTTCTTAGCTTGTTTTCTCTGTTACCCCCTCTTCTGCTTGGTGGGACAGCGTCAATGAGGTAGTATTTGAGGTCTTGAGTGTTCGAATTATGATAATCCTTAAAATGACGCGCTACCGGGTATGTGTCATCTTGATTCGTTATTGCTCTCATGTGTTGGAGTATCCTTTTGAGTGCTTGGAGTTTAGTACTCCCTATATATTGTAAGCCACACGGGCACTGTAACACATAGATGACGTGGTCAGTTTTACATGTCAACATTTTAGTGATTTTACGTTCTTTATTGCCAAACGGGGTCAGAAAGGTTGTTTTATTCAGACCTTGTTGGCAAGCTTTACATGTTTTACATTTATAGAAGCCTTTGCGTTGCGCCAGCCAGCTTGTTCCCTCAATTGTTTCCGGGCTGGTTTTAACGAGGCTTTCTCTCATTGAGGGTCCCCTACTATAAGTAATTGCTACTTTCTTCGGTAGTATATGTCCTATCACTGGATCACTGAGCACTAGGGGCCAATTACGTTTAATTATAGATAAGGCTCCCTGTTTTCCATTTTTACTGATTTTTACAGATAAATACAGACAGAAAACATTCATTTTCTTGTCTGTATTTATTTTTAAATGTGGATAAAAACGAAAATGAATTGGGTTGCTTTTTGAGTAATTCTAAATACTGTCTGCCATGATTGCCAGACCAATAGATGTGTGGATTGATAGGTAAGGGGGTTAAAAAATAAAGGAATTTTAGTAAAGAGGCTTTAACTGTCGTAGATATGCACAAGGTTGATACTGAAATTTGCATATTTTCATATAAGTGCACTGATTTATCTTCTGCGGGTGTTCACAGCACTGAAACCTGGCAGACATTCAAGTATGAGTGCATATTTATCGGTTCGATAAATATGGAAATATACTAATTTCTACTTAATTTTTTCACAAAACCCAAAATAAATATGGATAAATACAGATAAAATTAGCAAAAAATAAATATGGATAAATACAGACAGAAATGGCAAAAAAATAAATACCATAAAACCGGGAGCCCTAATTATAGACCTGATGCTTTGCTCCTGTTTACTAAAGCCCAGGATTATTCTAAAATCGTTGGCCACTTGTTTCTCTTTTCTGGGGTTGCTGTTATCTGTGGGCTGATCCAGATTACCTGTAGGATTACTTTGTTTATCCCTAAGTAACTCTGCCCTCTCTAGTGTCATGGATTTGATGATTGCCTTATTTATTGTTTTGTGTGAGTAGCCACGTTCTAAAAATCTTAATTTACTAGCTGATTGTGCAAACTTGAGATCCTCACTATTGCTGCTGATTCTTCTCAATCTTAACATCTCCCCGTAAGGGATGCTGTCAACTAGGTGCCTAGGGTGGGCGCTACTTGCGTGCAGAACTGAATTGCCTGCAGTCTCTTTGCGGTAAATCCTAGTTTCAATTTTCTCCTTTAGAATATACACTTGAGCATCAAGAAAGTTTACAGATTTGTCACTGATTGTAGAAGTAAACTGCAGATTAATATCATTGTTGTTAATAGCTGTTACAAATTCAGTGGCTATTTCCTTTGTACCTTTCCAAATTATAAATAAATCATCAAGAAAACGGAGCCATAACATAACATTGTCCTTCAAATACATGCTGTGTGTGGTGCCGAGAACCAGCTCCTCCCACCAGCCCATGTGTAAACACGCGTAGTTTATACTTACCTGCAACATACTTACATTTTTGTGGTAAAGGCATGTATATGGATATATAGATATGGATATGTGTGTGAGTAATGCGTCTAAACTTGCTTACAAAATACTTACATTTGCGTTGTAAAAGCATGCATGGTGAAGGCATATGCGTGGTACAAAATTAACAGGCAACTTTAGCCCCACCTATATACATATATATATATGTCCACAATGTGATCCCTTTGATCAGTGCGCTCGTGCAGCGGGTGCTCAGCGTGGGGGCCGGATCCTGGCCCCAAATTCAATTTTTTCACACAAAGGACGCGGCACTCAGGAGTGAAGATAGTTCAAATGAGTTTATTGCACAACTCAACCAACGCGTTTCAGCCCTCTCACGGCTTTGCTCACGGTTAGTGAGTCCTTTCTTTATTGCACTATTTAAACCCAGCTGGCCTTAATGTGGCATTCTGGGACATGTAGTGCATTACATTCAACAATACATAATTTACAGAAAGAAAAACGTAACTGTTATTGTTATTTTCAATGGAAGATAGTAGGTTTTAACAGCATATTTATAAAACCTCATGATTTAGTATCCTGCGACATTTTTTCAAATTCACACATATCATTATTATGTGTTAGTAAAAATATTGTTCCAGAGTTTAGTACTCAACATTTGTTTTTCGATATATTTTATGTTAACCACATTTAATTAATTAAGCGGATCTAGTATCCTTTGTTTTTAATGTCCTGGCATTTTTTAATTATAGTTACAATAACAAACTTTTTATTATTGTTCATCCCAAATGTATATAAAGCTCTTCGTCATTGTTCATCCCCCTCGGGGTCTTTGTTTTGAGTCTGACAATGTAACGTGATTCCATCTGACGTAATTTTTTTATTCTATTCCCACCACGTTCATCCAATGTAATGGCCTTGATCCCATAGTAACACATCGCTCTCCAGTCTCCTTTTGGCATAATATCATATGTTTTGCAGTTGCATATGAGAGATCTTTATTCTTCACTGCTCTAATGTGTTCCAAAATACGCTTTCGTAAAGTACAGATTGTGCTCCCGATGTATTTACTGCCACATTTACACTCAATGATGTATATCACATACTGTGTGGTACACGTGATTTTTGGTTTAGGATAATCGTATTTCCATTAGGTTCCACAATGGTTTTTTTGTTCTTACCAATCTTACATGCTTTGCATGAATTGCATTTTGTAAAGCCATTTTGTTGTTCCATTAGCCAATTGGTATCTAATTGCTGTTTGAAGTGGCTTTTTATTAACATGTTTTTTAGAGATTTTGTTTTTTATATATATATATATCACCCTATTAACCCACAATCCCTAAACCCTTAAATTACCGTTACCACCCAAAAAGCCATACTCACCCTAAACCCTAAAATTACCCTTACCACCCAAAAACCCATACCCATCTTAAACCCTCAAAAATACCCTTGCTACCCAAAAACCCACACCCACCCTAAATCCTAAAAATGCGACCCAAAAACCCACACACCCTAAGTCCTAAAAATAACCCTGCCACCCAAAAACCCCACCCACCCTAAATATACCCTAGCCACCCAAAAACCCATACCCACGCTAAACCCTAAAATTACCGTTGCCACCCAAAAACCCAAACCCACCCTAAATCCTTAAATTACCCTTGCCATCCAAAAACCCACGCCCAACCTAAACCCTAAAATTACCCTTGCCACCCAAAAACCCATACCCACCCTAAATCCTCAAATTACCCTTGCCATCCAAAAACCCACACCACCCTAAAATTACCCTTGCCACCCAAAAACCTATACCCACCCTAATATATATAATAATATATATAATATATATATCTTGTATATATATATTGTAGCATGGAGAGATGAAGGGATGCTGGATATATATGAATTTAATTTTCTTTTCTGTGAATATCCAACACTACCAACGTTCTATCACCTCCCTAAGGTGCATAAAGACATCAATTGGCCACCGGGAAGACCTATTGTTGCCTCAATAAACAGCCTTTTGGAAAATTGTTCCATCTATTTGGACTCATTTCTGGCATCATGGGTGAAAAATTGAGTTCCTATATAAAGGACACACAGGACTTTTTAAGGCTGATAAAGGGGATCAATTGGGAGCCTGACATGTTGTTAATCACATTAGATATAACCAGCCTTTACACCTGCATTAATCACAAACAAGGGTTGGATGCTGTTAAATGGTTTTTGGACAAACGATCCCTTCAATTCCAACGGCACAATGTCATGCTCCTAGAAATGCTCAAGTTCTGCCTAGAGAATAATATTTTCATCTTCTCGAGCCAACTATATAGACACAACGCGGGACTGCGATGGGCACGTGCTTCGCCCCCAGTTATGCGAATCTTTTTGTAGGCTGGAGGGAGAAGCACGTGGCCTGGAGAGAGGTACCAGAGAGCTGGTTGGACAAGGTAACATTAAGGGCCCGCTACATTGATGACTTGTTCATCGTGTGTAAGAGCACCTGATCTTCGGCTGAAGAATATATAGCCTTTCTTAATTGCAACAACCTTAATCTAGTATTTACTGGAGAAATCAGTGACACTCAAGTCTTTTATTTAGATCTAGAGGTCTATGTAAAAGATACCAGTATACTTAAACGTCTGTACAGGAAACCCACTGCTGGGAACTCTGTGCTTCATGCCAAAAGTTTCCATCCTAAAAGCATTATCAGAAATATCCCCTATGGGGAACTTTTGCGTATTAAACGCAACTGTGCCACAGGGGAAGACTACAACAAAGCCAAAGAAGATGCCCTCAATCACTTTAAAGCTAGAGGGTACTCTAATAATGTCCTTCATGTAGCAGAGAAAAAAGTTGAAAAGAAAACCAGACTTGAACTTTTGGTTCCAAAAACTGTTAATGAAACCAACATCGACAGCAAGGCAGAACCCTTACATATGATTACTCGCTACAATACAGAATCCTCTAAAATAGTGCAAATATTTAGAAAAACTGGCATATTCTCCATACTGATCATGCCTTGAAAAATGTAATCCCTATTCAGCCACTGATCACCTACAAACGCCCAAAATCTATCAGTGACCATCTTGTATCTAGCCACTATCGTGCCATCCCAGTGAGGAAGGAAGCCGTAACTGGCTTCTTCCCCTGCCTAAAATGTAAAGCCTGTAAATTTAGCCGGAAAGTAACCAACTATAAAATACCAGGAAAGGGCCCCAAAGTAACTAGGAGCATCAACCGGCTGTTGAATTGTAATTCTGAATTTACAGTTTACTGCCTGGAATGTCCTTGCTTGAAACAATATGTTGGCAGTACTATTCATCCTGCCAAAAAATGGGTATTAGAACATATGCGTGAAACTGTCAAAAAAGATAGTACCTATCCAGTAGCACGTCACTTTGAAAATGTTCATAACAGCAACCGTGATCTGCTTAAATTTTTTTGCATTGATCAGGTCCCCAAAAATGAGAGAGGTGGGGATAGAGTTAGAAGTTTACGAGCATTAGAATCAAAGTACATCATAGAACTAGGTACAATGGCCCCATTAGGTCTTAACAACGATGAGGAACTATGGGTCCACCTAGTATGAACCCTCTAGTATTACATCTAGATTACGTTCCTGGTAGTACACATATTTTAGATCATTTACATTTCCACGCTTTAGGTCTCCTGTGAGAATAAAAGACATGAT
Source organism: Calotriton arnoldi (assembly GCA_963921515.1). Classification (NCBI taxonomy): domain Eukaryota; kingdom Metazoa; phylum Chordata; class Amphibia; order Caudata; family Salamandridae; genus Calotriton; species Calotriton arnoldi. Next base: position 622,175 of record CAWUFW010003638.1, read on the forward strand.
TATGATCTTATTCGTAGGACTACGCTACGACATTGCCTATTCGAGGCATTTATGACCATGTTACATAAGAACATATCTGGTACATCATTAAGTAGTCCAACAGATGAACTGTCTGGTGATCACAATATTATTTCTTTGTCCTTCTCCTTAACTAATTTCTTCCCCTTTTTTCCTCCCCCTCCCTCTCCCATTCCCCCTTCACCTCTTCCTCCCTTGCTTGTTATTCTATCCTTTGTCGCATGGCCCACACAAAATTTGCCCATCCAGGGCGACATGGCATTTAAAGAACAAGATAGTTGCTGGTGGAGGTGATAAGCACGATGATGACTGGGAACATTTGATCACAGGTGATATTGTCCATTGAGGACACTATTGTTCACTATATATAGGACTAGACTTGGTATATCACTGAAAAAATTCCATATAGTCATACTTCCTGCTTTCTTATACACCTTCATCTTCGTCCATGTTTTACAAATAACTATGTGTGGTATGCCCATTCAGGGCTATATAGTATGCGCAAAAGCAGGTTGGCAAACTTGGCCTCAAAAAATTGTGAAATTAATATTGTGGACAGGAACTTATAAACATCTCTTTGCAAAATAAGATATTTACTGTTATATATGATATAGGTTCCTGTAGCCTCTGTAAGTTTGCCAAACCCTAGAGGACCAAAAGCATTGTTACATAGAAATGTCTATTTTAACTTTATGCCGGAAACATGTTTTAAGATGGCCGCCATTGTAGTCACATTTGTGTGAAGAAAACTTTCGAGCCATCTTTTATGTTTACGCAATACTGTTTTTACCGACATGCACTTTTTCACTTTAAAATGGTGTGAATACATTGATTTACTGACATCGAGAAAGCCGGAGTGGCGAAACGTGTCTGTCAGTGCTGGGGAGGTTCTGCACAATAATAAAAAAGCACTTTAAAGAATTCCCGCAAGTGCTCTCCTTTGTGTCGGCTGACACGATAATTGTTTGTGACTGTGGATTCATATATATATATATATATATATATATATATATATAGATATATATATATATATATATATATATATATATATATTATCTACAGGCGGTCGCCAGTAGATAGTTATAATTAGGACCTAGTTTCCATAGGAAAAGGGTTTTTTCTTTTTATATCCCGCTGTGTCCCTCCAGTTCTTCGTATAGTAGGAGCTTCGTTGGTATAGTTTGCGCGCTGTGTCCTGAGCACGCTAGGAGGAGAACCGCCTCGTCAAGTGGAAGGAGTTACTTGGGCAGCTTCGGCATTTCCTTTTCTCCAAAGTTATTTGGCTTGCTCCCACCCACCGTATCCCTTTCCAGAAGTAGCGCCACTGCAAATTGCAGTCCGTGACTGCACGGAGGAATTCCGGAACATTGTGTCCATAATTTCTTGCCTGGCTGTATGGGGACTATTACGGTTGAGGCGTCTTGGGGGCCCAGGTGAGGAGCTCGATTTCAGCTACGGCGCAGTTCCAGAGCACAGATACCCCGTTTTCAACTTTCATCCAGGACCCTTGTGGGATTTTTAGAGCCGGACAAAAGACATTTACCCAGCTGTCTGTGAGAGGAGCATTCTGGGTACTGTAGTTTGCCAACGCAAACTACAGTGGTGCAGTGCCTTTGATCCGGCCCACCTGGCTGTGTCATTTATGACGAAACGAGGGGGAGTACTTCAAGCGTTTCTGGTAGGCAAGCGCTGTGGCAGCAGGCATCTGAGGAAGACATTATGTTGAAACGCGTCATGCCATTGCTGTTCTGAAATTAAAGCTACTTACCTGGTATCCCCGCTGTGTCCCTCCAGTTCTTCGTATAGTAGGAGCTTCGTTGGTATAGTTTGCGCGCTGTGTCCTGAGCACGCTAGGAGGAGAACCGCCTCGTCAAGTGGAAGGAGTTACTTGGGCAGCTTCGGCATTTCCTTTTCTCCAAAGTTATTTGGCTTGCTCCAACCCACCGTATCCCTTTCCAGAAGTAGCGCCACTGCAAATTGCAGTCCGTGACTGCACGGAGGAATTCCGGAACATTGTGTCCATAATTTCTTGCCTGGCTGTATGGGGACTATTACGGTTGAGGCGTCTTGGGGGCCCAGGTGAGGAGCTCGATTTCAGCTACGGCGCAGTTCCAGAGCACAGATACCCCGTTTTCAACTTTCATCCAGGACCCTTGTGGGATTTTTAGAGCCGGACAAAAGACATTTACCCAGCTGTCTGTGAGAGGAGCATTCTGGGTACTGTAGTTTGCCAACGCAAACTACAGTGGTGCAGTGCCTTTGATCCGGCCCACCTGGCTGTGTCATTTATGACGAAACGAGGGGGAGTACTTCAAGCGTTTCTGGTAGGCAAGCGCTGTGGCAGCAGGCATCTGAGGAAGACATTATGTTGAAACGCGTCATGCCATTGCTGTTCTGAAATTAAAGCTACTTACCTGGTATCCCCGCTGTGTCCCTCCAGTTCTTCGTATAGTAGGAGCTTCGTTGGTATAGTTTGCGCGCTGTGTCCTGAGCACGCTAGGAGGAGAACCGCCTCGTCAAGTGGAAGGAGTTACTTGGGCAGCTTCGGCATTTCCTTTTCTCCAAAGTTATTTGGCTTGCTCCAACCCACCGTATCCCTTTCCAGAAGTAGCGCCACTGCAAATTGCAGTCCGTGACTGCACGGAGGAATTCGGAACATTGTGTCCATAATTTCTTGCCTGGCTGTATGGGGACTATTACGGTTGAGGCGTCTTGGGGGCCCAGGTGAGGAGCTCGATTTCAGCTACGGCGCAGTTCCAGAGCACAGATACCCCGTTTTCAACTTTCATCCAGGACCCTTGTGGGATTTTTAGAGCCGGACAAAAGACATTTACCCAGCTGTCTGTGAGAGGAGCATTCTGGGTACTGTAGTTTGCCAACGCAAACTACAGTGGTGCAGTGCCTTTGATCCGGCCCACCTGGCTGTGTCATTTATGACGAAACGAGGGGGAGTACTTCAAGCGTTTCTGGTAGGCAAGCGCTGTGGCAGCAGGCATCTGAGGAAGACATTATGTTGAAACGCGTCATGCCATTGCTGTTCTGAAATTAAAGCTACTTACCTGGTATCCCCGCTGTGTCCCTCCAGTTCTTCGTATAGTAGGAGCTTCGTTGGTATATATATATATATATATATATATATATATATATATGGGTGTTAGGGTGGGTATAGGTATTTGGGTGGCAAGGGTAATTTTAGGGTTTAGGGTGGTGTGGGTTTTTATATATTAATACATAAAAAACACTTAATACTTACCAAAATACTTACATTTACATGTAATTTTTTTTTACTACAAGTGTGCCTTTACCATTCATACTTTTACAACGAAATTCGTTGAAAAGGCATCCGTGGTAAAGGCATACTCGTGGTAAACTAATTTGTTGCAAAAACTTTTGTGGTTAAAACATTTTCATTGTAACACATTTGTTGTAAAGACATTCGTTGTTAAGCCATCGCTGTAAACGATGTTTCCTGGTATAAGGAGGGTATGTTGAGCTAGGACATGACAGTAATTGGCGGCAGGGTACTCTGTTAGGGTAATAATCAAGCTCTACAAATGTCATGCTCTTGCTACTGCTTCAGTGTGCATCCATGGATAGCTACACATCTCATGACGGCTTCCTTCTCTATGATCCCTTACTCCCACACCCTGTATTATCACTAATGGGAGGAAAGTGCTTTCTGCCATTTCTGCTGACATCATAACGCGCGGGACACCAACGGTCAAGTGGTTTGGGACTGGGCAGGAGCTGAGTTACTCCTGTAGCCCTGCCTAATGGCCATCCTGGGGCTGCCTAATTGATCCTATCGCTTTAAAGAGCTGACCGGAAGAGCAGGAAGTAACGCAGGACCTTGGTATGGCTCCTGAGGGGCCGAGACCATCACGCGGCAACATCCATTTCCTTTAGAAAACTGCCAGATGAGGTTTTTTGTTGAAATATGATGACAAATTAATGGCAGAGCAGACAAGGCTACCCGCGATGCACAACAGGACCGCCTTGACACTGAGCGGGAAAGAAGACCCGCAGATCAATTTAGAGGACAACAGAATCCCTCCGCGCCTCATAACTGACCTTCGAGCCCTCTCGTTTGGTGTCACCAACTATGTTTGGGGTCTGGGCTTGGCTTGCACAGCTAGAAATTTCTAGTGCTTAGTTGGTGAATGAATAAGTGCCAGGGCACAAAATGCTTCTTCACAGCATAATGCGGTTGACACCACCCGCTGCCACCACCACTCTCATCCATCCCTCTGCTAGATTGTTTTTCATTAATTAATTTCCATCTGTTTTACATTCTTGTGTGTAGTCCTGATTGAGAAGAGACCAGGAAAGTGAGTGCTCAAGTTTGTGAATTTTTTTAGTTGGCTGGGCTGCAACATGGGGCTGCCCTCTCATGCCGCCCATTTAAGCTGGGTCTGGTGGCTTAGCGGACTAATGTGCCAACTGTAGGGGCCTGTGTTTGACCTCATGGTCACAGGTTCAAATCCCGGCGTATCCACTCAGCCTTTCGTCCTTCTGAGGTTGATAAAATGAGTACCATTGAGTTTGGTAACAATAAACATCTGTTATTCAGCGCCAAGATACCTGTTGTGGTGAAAGTGCGCTTTACAAATACACATGTTATGTTATGGTAAAAGGCTCATAGAATTCGAAGAGTTGCGTGTGTGCTATCGTGGGATTCCAAGGAAGATACAGGGTGTGAGTGGGACGGGGTGCTGAGGCAAGAGATTGGACAGGCTGACTGTGCAGAGCAGCAGCAACACAGCCAGAGTCATGTGGTAGGCTTTGTGGGAGTAATATAGTGCTGTCCTGTTATCAGAGGGAGCATGGCTGTGATATTAGGCGTGGTTACAAATAAGGGGCCAGGGCTTTCATGTCAGGATTGGCATATCCCAGACATCAGGCCTAATAAGGAAATGTCATATTTCATGTCTTTTCTAATTTGTTGGGGAAACTATTGTGGAGAACAAACACATTAGATTCATGGATCTTCGTAGGGTCACTGGCTTTCGTTTATCTGTCTTAATTTGGTTTGTCAACTGTAAATACTGTGTTTACAAGTCCTCGATTAGATTTGATCTGTTTTAAGTATAAAACCCATAATGTAAAATGCCAATAAGGAAATATTTTTAAAAAGCAAAAAAAAGAAGGAAATACCACTTTGATAGCAGGCTTGGCTACAAGACAGCACACATGGCACTAATGTTAGGGGTGGCTACCCATAAGAGGAATTGTTCTGATATTGTGGTAGGAAGCATCACTGTGATCTCAGGCCTGATTACAAGTAAGAGAATATTGATCTGATTTCAGGCTTGGTCACAAATAAGGAAGCCTCTCTTAGATATTTGGCTTAGTTACATATAAGAGCATTGCCAACATATCTGGCGTATGTATATGTTCAGGAGCAACATCCTGATATCTGGTTTGATCACAACTTAGGAATTATCGGCATGATGGGCTCCGACATATAAGGGCAGTGTCAGACTGGGACTGATAAAAGGCCCAGCCACCAAAATGAAAGTGGGCCATTAGTGAATTAGTTGGCTAAAAAGTCTGAAAACTGGGGCAGTTTTGAACTTCTAAAGATACGCTGTACCCGTGTTTTGCAATGTATGGACGACTGCATGGATTTTCTCTTTGTATATATTTTTATTATTTAAATAACATTTAAAAAAACACAGCATGTTTTCAAAATCAGTCCAGACTGCATGGATTTGAGCATGCTGCAGGCAATGTTTGTTTTAATATCAGGGAAATCAACAGTAAAAACTGACCCAGCAGACCAGACAAGAGGCCCACAAACTGGCAAAAAAATGGCCCACATACTGGCCTGTCAGACCAGCCCATCGGGCACTGTCCGATTGCTCTATAGGCCAGTCCAATCCAACATAAGAGATCATTGCACTGATATCTGGCTCAGTCACAAGTCAGCGAGCATCAACAATCAAAACCACTCCATTCATGTGGGCAACTTAAGGCCCCAGATGATCCTTTTCACCTGTTAAGTCCTTAAAGGTTCTAACTTGTGTTACGTCATCTTCAACATCTACGTGGAGATCCCGTGGGACTCTAGTACCCTATAACATCAATAAAATTCACCAATGCATTGATGACATACACCACTTCTTGAAAGTCTTTTTGGCTCCAGATATCCACCACCTCAAACACTGCCTCCACCTCATCCAGACCTGGATGGGCAGCACCTACCTGAAGCTCAACCCAACGAAGACTCAACACAAGTCCTTCTAGTCACCAATTCCAACAAGCAACAACTAGTCTAAACCTGCCTTAACTGCAGGAACATGGACACATTTGAAGCCCAACTTTCAACACAGGCCAAGTAATGCATATTCCCGCGGTACATCAGCCTCACACTCAAGGAAAACATTGGCAAGAAAATCAAGACATCCAGATACCAGTAAGCTTTAATGAAGTAAGTTAAAACATTCCTGACAGAAAGCGACCTCTGAACTGCTGTCAAGCCCTCGTACTCTGGCATCTGGTTGGTGGCAACGCCCTGCTTCACTGTCTCCTAGTCTCCACACAGGCCCATGTCTGTGGCATCCTAAGCACTGCAGCACGATTGTATGACGGAATCCTGCATGCGTTTAGCACGCATGCCTTTACAACACTGCCATTAGAATGAAGGTGTTGTTACAATGACTTGCCTTATAGGGGCACTGGACTTTGGAATAGTTACATTTACTATTCTAACTACAGTCTGCGCAACAGTAGGGAAGCTGTTGGATTTAAAATCCAACACCACTCCACCAATGCACCCCTTAAAGCAAGTCGCTGTAATGACTTGCGTGTTAAATGAATGTGTGGTAACTATGCGTTCATTCTATTGCCGATGTTGTAAAGGCACAGCATGATTCTGGCTTTGTAATAAGGAATGTTTCCCCTACATTACACCTCACGAACAAAAAATATGGTCACATCACCTCCACCCTGATGGAACTCTACTGGCTCCCCTAGCTGGTATGCACCCCCTTCAAAACCAGCTGCACATCTACAAAGCCATCACAACCAGCACCGATGCCTATTTGTCTGATAATCTCACAACCTGTGATGGCCCTCAACACACCCGCAGGCAGAACACCATTAGACTGTTGACCAAGAAGTGCAATATGAGAAAAAAACAAGAGAACAGGCCTTTTAGATCTATGCACCCAGGATTTGGAATAAAGTCCTTGTATGCAGAAGGACAAACCTAGCCCTGTTCCAACTGAAGAAAGAGCTGAAGACACACCATTAAAAAACACTACATCACAGCGGAGTAACTGTTCACCACCACTCGCAGAACCCAGCTTCCCGTCCAACCACTCAGTGGCCGTATTTTTGCCTTTGGCCCCGTACAGCACTCTCCTACCTGTTGGCTAGGCTCCTATGCCACAAATACCACATACAAATATATACTTGCTCAAAAGCCTGGGATCAACGCCCTGCTACCTGTCTCAGTTACAACTCAGAGCACATCAGCTCAATAACAGGCTTGGTCTGGGTCAGACTGACCTATAGGGCAATTAGGCAGTGCTCGATGGGCTGGTCTCACACCTCAGTGTGTGAGTCTTATTTTTGGGCTGGTTGTGGCCCTGTTTTATCGAATGCGGGGACTGTTTTTACTGTCGACTTCCCTGAAATTAAGACAAACATTGCCTGCAGCAAGTTCAAATCCATGCAGTCTTCCATACATTGGAATACTCCTATAGAGCGTGTCTTCACAAGTTTAAAACTGCCAATATGCACCTATGGGCCACATTTTAGCTTTCTAATTCACTAATGGGGACCACGTTTATTTTAGTCCCCGGGTTTATTTTCAGTCCCGGTCCAACCCTGGGCTTGGAGTTGGACATCGGTAAAGAAGCACTGCCCTGATAAGCTCGGTCACAAGTCAGGCGACGCCGCCCGGACATCAGACCTGGTTACACGTCACTTCCTTCCTGATCCAGGACCGAGGGCGTCTCCAGGGAGCAGCGGCTCCACACCTGCCTCGTGCGGTTGCTATATGCCTCGGTTGCTACTGCATATTCTGTGAGAACTAACACACCGTGTTCACACCGCGGGTCCTGAATCCCCTCGGAAACGTGTGGATTTTTCAAATGACGTTTGTTTTCGAACATGGAATATTCTAAAATCTCTGACGGCTACCATTCAATGGATGCACTGTGTGTGTGTGTAAAATTAGCTAACATGGCCCGGCTCCTCAGGACGCGCCTGTTCGACATTTTCTTCACCGACGCGTAAAAATAACGAAAGAAGGGGGCAGACGGCAGATAACCGCCCAGTTCAGCCGTTAGGAGATAACATGATGTTAAGCCTCCTCAGATGCCAAATCTCTGAATCACCACAGCGAGCTAACGGAGTCTCGAAAAGGCAGATGTTGAGTTTTCATAGATATGTCTTCAAATAACATAATCCCATTTACAGAGTGCAGGGAAAGGCCAGCTGGTGGCCGGAAAAATCAAGCATATTACAGTAAGGAGGCAGCATGTCCTATAGGAGAACTGATGGTGGAAACCGACGCACTGCTGGAGCGAGGGGGCGCGTGACTGGAGGAAACGGGCAGGCAACTGCAGGAAACTGGGACAAAGTGGTGTGACAAGAGGAAATGGGCGTGCAACTGCAGGAAAATGGGGCAAAGTGGTATGTGACTGGAGGAAACGGGAGTAAAGTGGTATATCAGTAGGAGAAACTGTTGAACCACTGTGGGAAACTAGAGTGACTGGTGCATGGATGTAACTGTTGCCATAGAAGAGAAAACTCAAGCAAGTAGTATATGACTACAGTAGAAACCTGGAGCGAAGTGATATGCGCAGGGACCGCTCCTCCGTAAATGGCGGAGGAGCGTCGCCCCACTAACAATATTATCATTTTTTTTCCCGCTGACTGACTGAGCCAGGGAGTCTTGGGTGGGGCCGGGCTGGGCATGGCAGGGAGTAAAGGGGTAGTGTGCCCTGTAAAGTGTGCATGTCGGTTTGGCCGGCTGTCTTAGGCTGGCCAAACAGACATACACACTTAGGTTTCTCCAACTCGGCCGTGTTTCACAGCCGGATTGGAGAAACGCCACAGGCACTAAGGCACTGTCTGAGCGGCAAACGAGGCCGCTCAGACCAATCCTGGCGCTGCTCTCATGCTATGAGAGCAGTGTCTGGATTGATGGGGAGCCTGTGCTGGTGTCCCAGGGACTGCTGGGACACCATCAGGGGTGAAGAGGAGCACCGATGCGTTGGTGGCAGAACAGGTACGTTTGAAAAAAAATTATATCTCTCCGCACCACCTCCCGTCCTCCCACTGGAGTTCTGTGGCGGCCACCACTGGGTATGTGACCGGAGGAAACAGCAGCAAAGTGTTATGACTAGAGCAGTGCTCCCAAACTAGAACCACAACCCAATTTTTAAAATGACGAACTTTCGCGACCCACCTAGCTTTTAATGGATATAAGGTGGGTGAATTTTAGTGTAACTAAAGCATTGTGCGATAGCGCACTGTCATTTACAGACATCACATTTCCCACTGAAATGGCCACTCAATTTACACAGACATACACTTTTACTGATAAAACTATAATGTAAAATGATATGTGAAAATAGGTTTCAGTGAATATATACCATTTGTGCATCACAATGTAACACATCTTGATCTGTTTGGAACCTATTAAAATCTTTGTTTCCATCACACTTCTGTTTTACAAAATATGTGCCTTATCTGTGCTTTCTCAACTCCTGAATGTGTACAGTTCATTTACAGATACTTGCATTTTGTTGTGTTTTACGTAAAGATGCCAGCCTACAGGCTTTCCTTCAACACTCCCTATACCACAGCAAAATTGTCACATAATTCAGTTTACTTTTCTTTCTCTGACTGAAAAATGAGAGCAGCTTGTAAACACCAATGCCCATGTAAAAAAACATAAGCATCAATATATCTGAAGACAAAGCCTGGCATTCAACCTCTGTGTATGAAGAGCAGTAAATGTGACAGGATAAATACAGAATTTAAAGGCAGCTTTATTTATTGGTTAGACTTTGGAGATCAACCAAAAATTGGCTTTCGACCCACCAGTGGGCCACGACCCATAGTTTGTGAAACAGTGAACTAGAGGAACCTGGAGTAAAGTGGTATATGGCTGAAAGAAATTGTTGCACCACTGTTGAAGGATACTGTAGTGATTTGCCCTATATGACAAATGTGGAAAAAGATGGTGTGCCAAGTGCCACAGATGAAAACTGGAACAAGACGGTGATGGTGTATGACTGGAGGAAACTTGAGCACTGCTGGTTTTAATTGGGGTGAAGTAGTTTATGACAAGCGCAAAGTGATGCGCTAATGGTGGAAACGAATGAGAAGCAGTATGTGATTGGAGAAAACCAAAGTGCTGCTGGTGGAAACAGGAGGAAGGTGCCTTATGAGCGGAGGAAACTGGATCGCTACCAGTGCTTTGTGGATGTGACTGGAGGAAACTAATGCTCTACTGGTGATATGTGGAACTAGGTTGTGTACGATGAAAAAAACGGAGCAAGAAAGTGAGTGATTGGAGGAAACTGGTGTGCTACTCGAATGAGATACTGTGAGACTAGGAAATTGGAGTCTGGTGATACGTCATGAGAAAACTGGACTGCTACTGGAGCAAAATGGTAGATCTAAGGAGACTGACACACTATTGGAGGAAACAGGAGTGTGCTTTGGAATGTGTAGGGAAGAAAATGGTGCAAGACTAGAGGAAGCTGAATCAAGGTGTTATGTTACTGGAGGAAAGTGGAGGGCTATTGGAGGAAACTGGAGCAAAATATTATGTGACTGGAAGAAGCTTTGAGGGTGCTAAAGCATACACAAGCACAATTGTATGTGACTGCAGGAAACTGATGCACGTCTAGAGGAAGCTGGAGCAAGATGGTATCTGACTAAAGGAAACTGGTGTACATGATGGTTCATGGCTGGTGAAAACTGCCACACTACTGAAGGAAACTGAAGTGAGGCAATGCATGACTGACAGAAACTGGTATGCAACTGCAAACATACAGCAAATCACTGGAGACAACGAGTGAACTGCTCGTGCTCTACCGAAAGAGATGGTACATGGCTGGTGAAAACTGCTGCACTACTGAAGGAAGTGGAAGTGAGGCAATGCATGACTGACAGAAACTGGTATGCAACTGCAAGCATACAGCAAATCACTGGAGACAACGAGTGCACTGCTCGTGCTCTACTGAAAGAGATGGTACATGGCTGGGGGAAACTGCTACACTGCTGAAGGAAACTGAAGTGAGGCAATGCATGACTGACAGAAACTGGTATGCAACTGCAAGCATACAGCAAATCACTGGAGACAACGAGTGCACTGCTCGTGTTCTACTGGCAGATGGTACATGCTGGGGGAAACTGCTACACTGCTGAAGGAAATTGAAGTGAAGCAATGCATGACTGACAGAAACTGGTATGCAACTGCAAGCATACAGCAAATCACTGGAGACAACGAGTGCACTGCTCGTGCTCTACTGAAAGAGATGGTATATGCTGGGGGGAAATTCGTGCATTACTACAAGCAGACAGCACATAAGGGGAGATAGCTTCTGTATTACTGGAGGCCAGTACTGCAGGCCTGCTCTGCTTCTGGAGAAAGCCTTTGCATTGACTGAAGCCGCTGCAGATCACAGACGGAAAGTGAAGCGCTAATGAATGAAACTGATGCACACCGGAAGGACCTAGTCTGTTATTGAAGCGAGATGGTGCCATACTGTAGGAAATGCTGCAGCGCAAAACCTATACCGAAGATTAAATGCAGGTGTGTGGAGGCTCTGCAATCTAGAAAAAAAAGTCCATCGCGATTCTGAGATGTGGCCGCCAGAAATGGGCACAATGTTCCTAATGCACTCTTAGAAAAACCACCAAGAACCAGGAAGAAGTTTTCTGTATCCCTTTCTAGCCGTGCAGAACATACCAGTCCATCCAGTCAAAGCCTTCAAAAGAGAGGAACTCATCAATGTCATTCCAGCCCCCTGGCTTCCTGTTTCTATCTATATGGCACGAGGAAGCCAGGAGGATCTCCGACAAGCAGAGCAGGAGTGTGAAGCCGGGTGCCATGTCGGATCTGCAGTTTTGGAGAAGGCATCATTAGCATGGATCTCCTTATCTATCTACATCATTTGTTTCTTCAGTCTTCTTTACTCCTCCACATTGTTTCCTGTCATATTCCCAAATTGTTGTGTACTCCTCACACACTTTAAGACTCCCTCACCTCCCCGTGAATGAGACCACGCATTTGAATCAGTGGTCACTTCCTCCCTTGTCCATGCTGGTTTGTAATCAGAAGACTGGGTGGACCATCACTCTCAATCTAACAATGTTTCCTTCCATCACTCTCAATCTAACAATGTTTCCTTACTTCTAAAATCCCTACAGCTCTGAAACATACGAGTTTCCTACTGAATCTCTGGAAAACAAGTTCACAACATTTGACTGCCCTGAAGTTATCTGAAATTATCATTGTGAGACCTGTAAAGTCGTCAGCTCTAGGCCCACATACTTTGTAAATAAGTGACGCGGACAGTTAGGTATAGTTCTTGGAACTGGCCATGAGCACGTGCACTCGGGTTCTTTTATTGGCAGGGTCACCTGACTGGTGATGCCTGTGGGGTGGGTGTAAGGGCCAGCCTTTGTGGGACTGGCTGGGAAATCACTAGACTGTGTCCAGCAGGGCATAACAAGCAGTGGCGTAGCTGGGGGGGCGGTCCGCCCCGGGTGGCACTGTGTTTGAGGGTGGCAGAGGTGAACAAGTCATGTCTGTCGGCTACCACCACCCCCCTGCTTCCGAGAACAAGTCGTCCATCGGACGCCACCCCCGACACCAACACCTCCCCCACCCCGCTCTTACCTGCACTGGGTGCCAAACTTAGCGCCCGGGTGGAAGTAGGTCTAGCTACGCCACTGATAACAAGACCTTGGTGTCTCCAAAGTCACTTACGTTTTCTGCACACCTGCATTGAGGGAGTTAAGCGCATTGCCAATTTAGACCAGGCTGGAACAATGTTCATCCCATCTGTGCCTTTAAAAGAGGGTGTGGAATGTTCGCAATGTTTTGCTAAGTTTACACATTTTGCAAATAATGAAAGTTACAAAGATTTGTAAACTTCACAAAAAGGGGCTTGCAGCAGAATTTTCTCCCACAATATTTTTACAAGAGAATTCTCAAATTCAAAGTGAGTTTTTGCTGAGGTTTTATTCCGCAGGACCTACATTTGCGAAGGTTTCAAACTTTGCAATGGTTCCAATAAAACGGCATGAATTTTGTAGAGGAAAAGCTTCGCAACTTTGCACACCCTTAGCCATTATAGCAAATGAAATTTGCATATCAGTCTGTCTCTGCATGCACCGTACAAAGGAGCACGACTTGTTAGGCAATTCCATGCAAAAGGGACATGCTGCAAATCTGTGACACCGTTTCCGTATCCTTGGTTCTACATACATACATACATGCATACATACATACATACATACATACGGCATATATACATACATATACCACATACATAATTACTCGCTGACGTTTATCTTTCACCCTGTAGAGCGCTCCACTACGCTTTGGCTAGGTTGGCGCTATAAAAATACCATATACATACATATATCATGCATCATGTACCCTCAGATCCTCTGGCTTTCCGTTATTGTCTCTTCCTCGTAACCAGGAAGCAAACAAATGCTGGAACATCCTCCTTACTTCTGCCCCCCCTGACCCCCCGCCATCCCCTTTCGAACTCTTTGCCTTCGAAGAGCCCTTTAACTGAAAACCACTTTAGGTTAAGAAAAGTCACAAAACGAGGGTTGTCAAAAGACCCCATCTTCTTGTCAGTCTACCCCTGCAGTTAGCAATTGGGCAGAGGCCCAGTGGTCGCACCCGTGTCATACCTGCACACTAACATTAATTTCATAACACATTGTCCACTTCTAAGCACTGTGTATAACATGTTACGGTTACTTAATGTAATGGTATTTATTTTACCCTTCTCAGAAGAATAGAAGGCTGAGCTGGCCCTACCAGGACCCGAACTTGGACCTGTAAATCATGGTTTTGTGAGCTCTCCTCTCATTAAGCTGCCCTGCTGGGTTAAACAAAAGACACTCCTTTGCTGTGGAATAAGTTAAGCATGTCCCAGTCTCCCAAGATCAAACATCACTGGAGTTCTTTCATGTGCCCCCAAGGCATGCTGGACCACGGGCTTTTGGATGCAAGAGGGCTAGGGTGGTAGAGAGGCAGTGGCCTGTAAGCAAATACTGATAATGCAGAGCTTCTAAAAAGCAAGATGGGCTGGGGCTGGAGCCTCATACAGCAGACTCTTTCCCAACCAAATTACGCTTTTATGGGCCCTATGCAACATGCAACTACTCTGGCCCTATAGGCCTCGTACGGTCCTTTTCATTACTGTCTGTACCCCAGTCGGGTCCACCATTTCAGAGGCAGAAAGAACATGGTTTCAGATGGAACCGATCCATTTTAAAGCAAATTGGCCGTGCATTTGCTATGTGTGCATTCATTATTCATGCGAGAAGCAGGGTTTCACCAAGTCAGCACTGGCAGTGCAGCTATGGGGCGGGCGCCGCGGATCCTGGCTGATTTGTGATCTGTGCAAAGAAGTACCACATCCGTAACAGACCCTTGACTTACGTGGGCCGTGTGTAGGGGGTTCTCCGGCCTGGACCTAGATGAGGACAACAGAGCACTGTCCATTGAGGCATCATGTGCAAGGACAGAGAGCAGAGACAATGTCAGATCATCGGGATAAGATGGGGGAGGGGAAGGAATCCTTAATCACCCAAGGGAGGAGGGTGATGGTGGCCCTTATCAGCTGATGAGATGCTCCATGGAGATATCTATCTTCACTTCCTTCCTGAACCTCAGGCGTGATGGGGACCGCCTGATGTTGGGTACGAGGGAGACACGTGGGGATGGTATTCCATATTCTGGATAAATAGAGGCAGAAGCTTTGTGTTGTAATTAAGGTAGATGGTTCACGCAGGTTACAAGATGTAGATTTATTGAAGAAGATATCTCTTAGCTTACAGGTTATGTATAAATGACCCACCAGGAGCAGCATCCTCACTGCTCAGCCCACTCTCTCCAACTGACACTCTTACAGGCACAGGCACTCCTCAACATTCCATCACATCACACGCACACTGGCTGAGCAGCAGGGAACTGAGAAACTATGGAGAGGATGCATTATAACATGGGTACTCACAAACATTTTGCCTGGGGCCACAAAGTATGGTCTGTGTTGTGACCAAGGGCCGCACCGGTGCCAGCCGTGTGCTGGTTGGGCAATTTGGGGTTTGTAAGGGGGGTGTAGGGGAAGCGAAGCATGTACATGTAGAGGCTGAACTGCACAAAGCGAATCCAGAAAACCTGGAATCAATCCCGGCTTCCCCACTTGGTCAAATTGTGTGATCCTAGGCAATTTGTTTTCAATTTGCTTCCTTTTCCTTCTCTTGTGTTTGATTTAATAAACTATGATGTTGTCCATTTCTAATAGCGACACAACAACTGACTTGCCTCTTAGTTCACTATTGGCATTGTTGTCAGGGTCGGTAGAAGCATGAATGTTTCGAAATTCATGTTTGAAAACTATCATTTAAAAAAACCAAAAAAACAAAACCAAACTCAGTGCAGTGATACCATCGGTTGTACTACGGTGAAAAAGCTCTGCATGTTAATGAAATACACATTTTGAATTATGAGGAGCCTTTATCATTTTTTTACACATTTGTAGTAAGAGGTTTATAAAAAATGTCTTTAAAAAAAAGTGTTGAAGGACGGCTTAGTTACTTCTATTCTTAATGTTAGTGCTGAGTCTAGTAAACAGCAAACCAATATTGCAGTTCACCAAGGGGCCGCATAAAAAGGTCACGAGGGCCGCAAGTGGCCCCCAGGCCCTACTTTGAGTATCACTCATTATAACAACCTCAGGTTACAACACTTTGTTACTGGGATTTCCTTTTTTCCATCATCTCCTAGCCGGTGGAATCCTGGCTCCTTCTGACGTGTTGACACAAGATGTTTACTTTATCTGTCACATGATGGGGGCAGTCTCCATTACTGTTTTGCACGGGACGCTCAGGTATTGATGGAGGATTCAGGCTTGAAGATGAAGCGAGTTTCGGTCATGCAGGGTGGGTGGTTTGTTGTTCAGTTTCTTGAGTCCATGGATGAGACATGCCACAGAGGATGTGCTTTATTGATGCCAATGCTGAATCTAGGACCTGAGACAGAAGGGCATTGCCATAGTGGTGGCTCCTCCGCTAAGGCAGAGGAGCGTCGCCCCACTGCTCAAAAGGAAAAATAAAATGCCAATAATGGATCATTATCATTTTATTTTTCCTATTGCAGTCAGTGACTCTGTTTCATGCGGGGCGGGGTGGGACTGGCCAGAGCAGGGGGGAGGAGTGGTGGCATTCTCTAAGTGTGCATGACTGTTTAGCCAGCCATCTTGGGTCGGCCAAACAGTCATGCACACTTTGCATGTTCCCCACCAGGCTGTAATGCACAACCTAGTGGGGAACATGCACAGCCTCCCAGTCCCCGTCTGAGAGCCTAACTGCGGCGCTCAGACCAATCACAACGCTGCATTGCAGCGTTGTTATTGGCTTAGGGGAGCCTGCGAGCCCTGGTGCTTCCAGCTGCTTCCTGCTGCCAGGACTGCAGACTGGAAGAAGGAAGATGAAGAGGACGAAGAAGAGGCCGGACGTTCCCAGGAAAGTGCTTTTTTTTCATTCCCCCGCCGCACCACCCCCATCCGGTAGAAGCCGCTACTGCATTGCCATCCTCTAGATGGAGGAGGAGCAGGGCTTCATTGTTTCAAGGAAGTATAGCTTGACCATGCACACAAGAGAGGGTTAGTTCCATGCTGTGTTTTCTTTTCAAACTGACTTTTATAAGATCGGTCTGAGTCAATGATAAAGTCGGGGCTCTTGTGATTTAGCTGAGACAAGGGAGGTACGCCCAGCTGCATAGTAATAACCCTGTTGTTGGCTTGGACTTGTTTGCTGCTGGTCACAACAAGGATGAGTGATGAGGTTTAATTCAGGTTGGATCTTGACCTTCATGCTTGACTGATGTTCAGGCAGCTTCTGCAATGGTTTGTGTATTTGTGGAGACTTCAGCAGGCAGTTGAGTATCACTGGCAAACAGGTGGCTCTTAAAGTCATGGTGTGGAGAAGGACTCGGAGCGGCAACAGAAACACTGGAGAGCTCCATAAGTCACTGACAATGGGGACAGGATATCAAGATGTTTTCATCTGGACATACTTTAATCAAAGAGGAGAACAACTGGACTACTGTTTTGGTTCATCCATGCATATCAAGACGATAACAACAATAATAATGTGAATAAAAATAAGAGCAGTCTATGATTATGTTGTAGCCGAGAAAAGCTGTTACCACGTGGATGAGAACAATGACCCAGCGCTTTGGGACCTAAGAATAAGAGCTATCAAGACAAAGATGAACAGCAGAGCAGAAAGCTACGAGTTCCCCGGTACAATGGGAAATATAAGAGAGAACAAGAGCTATTAAAGCCAAGAAACACAGCTGAAGGTCATTAAGGTCGATCTGGTGGACTGTGCCCACACTCTATTGTGTTATTTTCATGCAAATGAGTTCACCTAAAGACAGTGTGCACACATAAGGCATATCTTGAGCTTGCTCTCTGTGCGGGGGGGGGGGCAACATTGAATTGCTGCAGGGTGGGGATAAGCTTTAGAGTATACTCACATACCCAAACTTGCCATTGTTGTTGAATTTGCAGGTGCCACTAAGTGAGACTCCCTTATGATATCTGTGAAATTTTTAAAAAGTAACTTTGTTTTGGTAAAAGCTATTTTTACGATTCAGAATTCAATATAGTCAATGGTTGATATGTTTTACAAAGATTTGTCTAGCTTCTGATGATGTCTATATCATGGATCACCAGATAGGAAGCCACCTATCACACTCATGACATATGCTAAGGACGCATTCTAGATACCACAACAATAAAAAGAACTAATGTTGTTCATTCCTTAAAGATGGCCTCAAAGATGTAGGGACTTCCACAAGGAAATTGGCTTTGGAGGCAACAAAATTAGCTGTTGCAGAAAGGAGCAATTTACCAGTTAAATGTTGTTTTGCTGGAAAAAGAGCAATAGGTGCCATCTATGCTGACAACCACTGTAAAGCTAATTGAAAATGCAATATTAGCTGAGGAGATAAGTCAATCATCAGGTACACATTCATTTATTTGCCATAAAAGCCAGTTTTGAAAAAGAACAATGCAAAGCAATTGTTTATCAATGTTCCAGAGGTAAGGTGACATACTTTTACATGGTGATGAAGCCTATAATGAAAAAGTACATATTGTCATTGTCTTTACTTTGTAAACTTGAGAATTTGAGACCTAACATCTGAATAAAAGCAGGAATCGACATGCAACCCCACAACCCCAGCACACCACTGCCCACTATCAATGTTGCTAGGTGCAGAGCATTACATTGGAAGTGTTCTGCTGCTACGTAGACCCACACTGCAGATTTCAAATCAGGAAGATGCCTTATAACGACCATTGTAGTCATTATCCCTAAGGGGTGTGTGGCTGTTTTACAGATGGAGGACAGAACCGTGATGTCTCCACTGGGTGAGGCAATGAGTAAGTGGATCGACATGGACCACTTTCTCATCACAACTAATCATGGCCATTTCAAAATAGTCAACAAAAGCATATCAATGCACGCCTTGCTGCCCCCATTGTAGGAGGTAACAAATATATCTGTGAACAAATCACAATGGCTAGAAAAGACACAGAATTTCTAATTTCCTTTCATCTTCTGTATAAACTGGGTTATTCGAAAGCAACAAAATTTCCCCAACAGGCCAATGTCTCTAGACAGCCAATTGCGCTTAAGCAGTGTCGGCGACATCATCAGCTTGATGGGACCAGCTCTGACTCTCTGCTAACAACCGTTCGAAGGCACCCGGTGGTCTAGGGAACTCGTTTCATGTGACTGACAGACTTAGCCAAAACTCTACCAGCCTTTGGGCAACATCAGCCAATCTGGACATTTAAAGACTTTCATGAAGACTAGTCGATCTCTTTTGATCATCATCATTAAAGAAGCTTATGTCGACCATCAGGCTCATAAAAATATAAATGAATTCTTAAAAGAAAACAAAGTGCTTTAATAATAAAATCGCTGAGCCCGCTTCAGCAACAAACATCAAAAAAGTGCTTAGTGACTTCACTTTATTGAAATCATCCTAAAGAACGACATACCCAATACCAAACAAACCATTCACTCAGGTGAAAAAAATACTTTGTAGCGGTCCATAAAGGATCATACTTAGTGGTGTGTGAGATTCAAGTAGTTCACTTTTGTGTGATTATGAGAAATTTCAGGGAAATTACCCATAATAACCGAAAATTCAAATCTGTCATTTAACACTATATGTTTGCGTGAAATGCATCCTTGCATCGATTTTTAGCTCAAGGACCCATTTTGCATTACAAAAATAGAAAAATTACAACTTTGGAAAACATCAAACCCTCTTGAAATGTTCTTTTTGTTTTTTCACGCTATTAGTAGCATGCTTCGTCATCGGGTCTCATTCTGGTCTCTATAAACCAGGATGGGTTCAACCTTGGTAGAGGGAACACTTTGAATATTTATCCTTGGGGTATGATCTAACGATAAAAATACCTAAGGGCAACCCAGGTTTCCCTTTATTTTAGTATAGTTAAAAGAAATGTAACTGAATATTTCTGGTTATTATTGTTCATGTATCTCAATAATAGTCAACATGTTTCAGCCTTGCTCCTGGCCTCCATGGCTCTTCGACTTTTGTCAGGACAAAAGGTAAACACTATTGTTGTACAAGCCAAGTCTTGTCCCTACCAGTCTTATATGTTCATTGGGAATACATATATGAAACACATGCAGGATTAATTAGCCATGAGGAATTGCACCCATGAACCAGGAAGGAAAAAAGTAAGTGGTATAACTACATGACACCCTTGATGACTGTGTGACTACAGGGGCAAGTCACTGCAGGTTCCTGATAGGTATGATAAGAGACTAGCACACTACCAGATGGTGCAATTCTTCATGCTTAAGTAAGTATGAGACCCGATGATGAATCATGCTACTAATAGATTGGGTCAGTGTCTTTGGAAATAAAAAATAATTTACATGAAAGTTTGTTTTTTTCTAAAGTTGT
Source organism: Calotriton arnoldi (assembly GCA_963921515.1). Classification (NCBI taxonomy): domain Eukaryota; kingdom Metazoa; phylum Chordata; class Amphibia; order Caudata; family Salamandridae; genus Calotriton; species Calotriton arnoldi. The sequence goes on from CAWUFW010003638.1 coordinate 642,429, forward strand.
ACTTTTTCTGGGTTTTGGGATACCTGCTACAGCCTGTATTTGTTGGTTAAGGGAGAAAGTATCCCAGGCCCTTCAAAAACCCTCTCACCCCCTCTATTGAATAGTCTACTCAGGCATTGACCTGGGAAACCCAGAGCTCTGATCTTTGCCAGGTTTCCACTGTGATCAGAAGTGCTGATAGCACAAGGGGGTCATGTATCTTACAATCCTGTAAATGTTTGGCTACACCTTGGTCCAACTCCTACTATCCCCCATCACACACCATTGGGCAGAGGAAATAAAGGGAGTGATTAAGACACATTGAGACTTAATAGATCTGCATAGATCTGATGCACCAAAACCTTTCACATTTGAAAACTGTACTTCTTGCCTTTTCTGCTGTCAGAGAACTTTTCACTTGTTCATTTTTCTATAAGCTATTTGGAGGCTCACAGACACAAAGCCTCAAAATAAATTTGCTACAAAAGGAAGGGACAGGAAAGAGACCATAGTGGAAATAATAAGATTTTGTGGTGGAGCAGGAGAAACAAATACAACAGCACTCCCTGCACATTTATGCGTTTATACTTGAAGCCATATCTGTAATGTCACCGAGAGAGCTGGACCTCCCGCGTAGAAGAGTTCTCCCTCCATCCCATGATCCCTTGCATCCAATTATCATCCCACCTGTTCACCCTTTCACCCACTTATCATCCATCCATCCCTTTCAACTTTCCACCCATCCATCCTTTCATCATTCCATCATTCCATCCATCCATATATTTTTTTCACCTTTATTTGTCCTCATCACAGTTTGATTTTTTGCATTGAGTTAAACAACAAGTCCCCGTGGACACAATGCTGTTCCATGGATTGCATTCTACCCAACCATCCAGTCATCCTTTCATTATTCATTCCTTCTTTTAAACTTTCCTATTCCTTTTACATATCTTTCCTTCAATCTGTTCACCCATCCTTCCTTTCACCCTTCCCTCCTGTCAACCTTTCTTCCCTATCCCTTCTTTCTTTTCCAGCTGTTCTTTCTTTTTTGTCCCTCTTTTTTCTTTTTTTCTCTTGTGCTCACTTTTCCTATTGCCTTTTGTCCCTTGTCTTTTTCCACTATTTTCCAAATTTCTCTTTCTTGTTCACTTTACTTAGCTAATTTGGCAGCCCTTTGCCCACACCCTTTATTGCAATTTTATGACCCTTTGTCTAAAGACCAATGGACTTAAGTGGCCAAAAAAATATCTAATCAACGTTTTAGTGGTCCAGTTGTAACCTCTAGGTAACTATTTGAGTGGACGGTTAATGACACCACTGGCTTGATATCTAATACCAGGTGCAATATTTGGTGTTTGATGGCGGATCAGTCGTCGCATCTCCTGTATCTCAAATTGCAAGTATATGTAATGTAAAAATATGTAATCTAAAAACTGCACAGGGCACTGTTTAGAACTTCACCACTAACATGGGGGTTTCCCCACCTCCTCATCACAGTTAGATTTTTTACATTGAGTTAAACAACATGTCCCCGTGGACACAATGCTGCTCCATGGATTGCATTTCAAATGCGAGATGCCCATACTTCCATAAAGATATTGATATTAAAAAGTTCTTTCCTCCTCCTTGGAGTCGGATTCAGATTATATTATCCAACATAAAATACAGCATACCCCAGAGCTTGCTCTGAGAGAAATAATCTGTGTCTCTTTCTCTCTCTCTGCAGTTACACATATTTTTATTGTGATGGGACCTGTAGGTTACAGTCAGATCACTGCAGCAGACACTCAACCCCTCAGCTTTCTCACTGAAATTTACACCCGTAACTTACAAGTATAAGTTTCAACGGATGTGCTCAATTATCTATTATCACTTATCAGTCTATTAGTTGCTATTTTATCTCAAGCTATTTTCATAAAGCACGCAGAAATTCCAATACTTGGCTAGATTTTAAGGCCTTCCAGAACGTTATATACTTATCAGAAATGACGTTCTTTGATCTTACTCACTGGCACCCCTGCTTTCTTCTTCTCACGCCGTGCAAATACCATCAACATCCCACATCCACGGCTGCACCATCTTTTTAGTTGACACACTGTGGTAAGTCTCAGACTCAAACCACGCTCCCTGCTACCACATCACACAAGATATGCCTCATGGTCTGCAGCCCCTGTAATATAACCCACCTAACTACTGATCTTTTGAAAGTACAAATGTCTTCGGCTTAGCACTGCATGTTTGTGCCTGTTACCAATTAATGTCTAACATTCTGTGGCTTCGAGTTGCCAGTCATCAATAAAAAGGTACACAATTTTTCTCATATTCAACCAACCAGACTAAGGGCCTTATTTAGATCTCGGCGGATGGAATACTCCATCACAAACGCGACCGATATCCCGTCTGCCATATTACGATCTCTTAGAATATAATGGAATCGTAATACGGCGGACGGGATATCTGTCACGTTTTTGACAGAGTATTCCCCTCCACCAAGATCTAAATAAGGCCCTTAGGCAGACGCACCAAACTTGTAATCTTACAGGCGAAGAGAACCAGGGCGTTTGGAGGTGGGGGTTTGGTCTGGTGGCACGGCATAGGCAGCCACATCTACTCGCCCCAACAGCAAAACAATCTGAGGTGGCTTCTCATACCCAGAAAAGGTCTTAGCAGTGGCGGCTCCTCCGCTAAAGCGGAGGAGCGTCGCCCCACTGCCTCGGAGCAGCAAAAGAAAGGAAAAAATAAAATGATAATAACTCATGTTATTATCAATTTATTTTGTCCTCTTGCTGCGGCAGCTTGCGTGAAGGGGTGGATCTGAAGAGCAGGGGACGAGGGTACAACCCTCCTAAGTGCGCAATGACTGTTCAGTCGGCCATCTTGGGCCGCCCAAAACAGTCATGCGCACTGTCCCTGTTCTTCATGCATGCTGCATTACAGCCTGCATAGAGAAGATGCCCACTACAGCCCCTGGCTGAGCGCCGTGTCACGGCACTCAGACCAATCACAACGCTGCATTGCAGTGTTGTGATTGGCTGCAGGGAGTATGGGAGCCCTGGTGCTTACTACTTCCTGTTTCTTTCAAGAAGCCAGGAAGAAGATGCAGGAGAGGCAGCGGCGGCCGGCTAGCTGGCCGGCGGGAGGTAAGTGTTTTTACATTTTTTTTATAGTGATCGATCCCCCCGCCCCACTGCTGCTTTCAGGCAATGGTCTCAGGGAGTGCAGCGCCTCCACATACAATGCAGGCAGTCTTCTCTGCGTAACTGATCCAGCTCACTTTAGTGATTGCTATGGGATAATGTCTGTTCACTAGGATTGTGTGAAGAGTGCTGATTCCGTGTGACACGTGGTGGCCCCATGTGATTGGAAGGGATAGTTACGAGTTGCCTGAAACGTGCAAATCATTCCAATTCGGTGAGTTGGCTTAATTACTTCAATAGAAGCAAACCAAGACTACAACAGACCCAGGACACATTATTTTATCACGTGAAAGCCCAGGACAGGCAACAGCATCTGTGATGACAGGAAGTGAGGTGGCCTGACTAGTACAACGGGCAAAATGGAGAACCTAGGGACTCTGAGGAGGTGAGCGTTATGACCACAGAGAGAAACATGGTGGAAGAAAGGTTATGGGAAGTCATGAGAAGTCATGCAGATAGTCTTAGGTGTTCAGAGCCACCAGGGCCTTTTAAATCAAGTACTGGCATTTGTTTAACATTGTAAAACACTCCTGAGCTGTAGTCTTGGCTTACTTCATGGACTAACGCACCTGAAAACAATGATTTATACTAGATATTCCTTCGTGCCAAGAAGGCCAATATCTCGAGCTTATCAGACAGGTAGCTGTAACACCAATAATTCCAGGCATTGCTTTACCATAACAGGTAATATTAATGCAAATTTAGATTTAGATTTTTACACCTCTGACCAACTAAATGAGGGCCTGTGCATCTGGTGGCTCCACATGGACAGGCAGTTTGGGAGATAAGGTCAGCTGCTCGAAGAAATGTGGCTGTAAGAATGATAGGTGGGGGCAAAGGCGGTAACAAAGGAGATTTGTGATTTTTTCCAATTTAAATCATTGAAATTCCAAAATACTATGGGTCTGATTACGACTTTGGCGGTCCTGGAGCGGGCCGCCATGCCTCTGCCCCGCTCCAGGAGCGCCAAAGCCATCCGCCCGCCAGGGAAGGAGAGATCGAGGGAGGGAGGGGGAGAGAGAGAGTGTGTGTATATATATGTGATCAAGGCAGTGAATGCCGAAACGCATCGTAGCGTGATTGTTGAATAAACAACTTTATGGCAGAAAATCTCCCCATGTCGGTGCCGGTTTGTTGTTTAGCAAACGGTTATGGTGTTTATATATATATACATATACACATATATATATAATATACATATATATATAATATACATATATGTATATATATAATACACATCTACATATATATACATATATATACACAAACATATATATATACATATATTTAGAGAGGCAAAACAAGGAATCCCAAAATTATTCCAGGGTTTTGTGCATTTCGAAAGGTCGAAAATCTGCACCCAAGTGTGTTCGGAAAACAGTAGTACATTTTTTGCCCTTGAGATCACAAGTGTAGAAACATTGACAGTGACCACCTCCCTTTATGGTGTGTAGTATTCAATGCACAGTTACTTATTTATTCCCATAATCATGATCACTTCAATCTGCAGAAAAATAGAGGCAAGAGCCTTCTATTTGGCACTCATCGCAAACCAAACAAATTTTGCTACACTTAAATTGGGCCACTATGGTTGCCCCGAGAGAGTCCCGAACAACTAAAGTTCCCATCAGCCAACATCAAGAACTACTTCAAAAAATCTTCCAACCTTTTTGTGCTCTACTGTTGCTCCAGAAGGCCCGCTACCAATGAGGAGATGATGCAAAAACTCGAAAAAGAAAAATGCTGCGGACACACCTTCAACAAGTTCAAAGTGCCACAGTAAGAATTATGATTGGTCTGAGCAAGTATCAGGATGACAGACACAAGGGGACTGGAGCTTCCAGGAAAACAGATCGATGGAAGCTTAGATGGGCAGGAACACACTAGACTGCTAACTTTCATTAACTCACATATACTCACTTCCTTGGTTGGGTTCATTTGCAGGGCAAGAGAGGTAGAGTGGTGCATAATCTGTAAAAGAGTAAGTGCCAGGGCCCTCATCAGGCGGCTGCTTCAGCTCGCATTGCCCATTGCTTCTGCCAGCAGTGTCAATGACAATATAAACATAACTACTAAACATCACACTCCTACAAGTGTGACAATTCAGACTATTCCAAGCCCCCAAAGGTATAAGAATGGATTGGGCAGCAGGTATTACTAATTTTTAGTGTATATTGAATTAATAAATAACTGTTGTTGTGTTCATCTCCATGCAGCTGACTGTCAGAGGTGCCGGTGTTGATAATTAAGTGCCAGTGCCAAGCTCTGGAAACCACTGGCTCAAATTAAGCACTGGGGTGGAGTCTTATTTAGAGGCCCTAAGAACACAATTCTGCTTTGCAATGTGTTGCATGGTTATATTGGCTTTCCGAATTTCGCTACAGCTCACACACCCTTTGTGTTCATTCACTTCCTTTGGCTCCCATTTCTTCTTTCCATATAGCTGGTTGTGGCAACTCTTGTCTCATTTGTTTGTAGAGTCCTACCTGTGAGTGTAAACAGCGTCTAGTGGTCTTTGACCGATTTCATGTTGGCTCCCAGCTTGTCACAGCACCATCCACTACTGAAACATGTAAACCTTGTTTCAGTTGTTCTCTGTTCCTTGGTGCTCACCTGGTATTTGATACTGGCCATATGCCCACTGTCTTGCAGATGGTCAGATCTACTTATTACCATAACTCCCAGACAGAGTGGTGTCCTCCCTTGAAACGGACGAAACCGCTGAGAGTGGGCTCCAGTTCAGGACATCTCTCTCTCGGCAGGGGCTTTCAGCAAATCTGCAATACTGAAACCTGACAAAGTACGTTCACATAGCGCCCACGCTGGAAAAGCTTCCTTGGCTTTTTTTAGCCCAAAGGGTGACTGAAATCTCTGGGTGTTGTTCATCTGATAGTTCACAATGTATCTCTTTTCTTTTGGGCATGCACCTTTCGACCTCATCTGACTTCAGGGGTTCTCTGTTTCCAACATACTCCACTTTGCTTATACCCAGAACAAGAAAGGTTCTCTGGAATGCCCTGCTACTGAAGCTCAGACTAATCAGAAACTTTCAACTTTTCAAAAGCAGTCAGCTCCCTTGAAAGTCATGGTAAACAAAGACTGTTGTAAGCATACAGGCTTATCTAGCACCAAGAGAGTTAAGCAATCTCCCACTTTATAAGTAATTCATTGAATTAGAACGTTGGAATGTTGAGCGCTTCATTTAAGACATTGGAATGCTCTGGGCTTCTAATGGCTGATAGAAGCCTGGAGCATCAACATTCCAATGTTTGTTCACAGTTTTCTGGTAGCATTATCGGATGGTTATTTTGACTAAATATAATAGATAATGAAGAGACGGAATAAAGAGACATTGACTGACTATAAATTCGTACCTTTATGTTCTATGTGTCCGTCTTTGACCTTAATGGAGGTAACGGGCCCGTCGTTGGCCTAGGATCCCGGGATAAAGCCTAAGGTCAGTCTTAGGGTGGCATACACTAAGGGGCAGATTTACAAGCCCCCTGCGCCACCAGTACGTCACTTTTCGTGACGTACTGGTGGCGCAGGGGCTCCTCGATATTTACAAGGAGAGGAAAAGCCACCATGCGTGACTTTTCCTCTCCTTGTAAATACCGTCCCTTCACACGCAGCACTTTGCGTTGAAGGGGCGTTCCATGGGTGTTGCTGTGGGTGTTCCCACGCAACACCCATGGAACAAGACACATCTCCAGATTTACGAGTAATCGTAACTCTGGAGATGCGTGTGAATGCTACGCCACCCTAGAGGTGGCGTAGCGAGGCGCACCGAGGAGAAATGTTTTCATTTCTCCTCGTTTTTCCTCTTTCAATGCGTGCTGCATTCTGCAGCACGCATTGAAAGAGGAAAAAGCCTGTACTGATTGTTTTTGTGCAGAAAGGTGCCCCTTCCTGCACAAAAACAATCTCCCCATGGCGCAGGCATCCTTGCACCATGGTGCAAGGGTGCCTGCGCCGGCGCTTGGCAGCTGTTTGTGCGCCAGCGCAGGGAGAGCACAGGAATGCGACATATTCTTGTAAATATGTCGCATTCCTGTGCTCTGAAAGTGCCGCAGCGTGGCGCAGCCAAGGGCTTGCAGCGCCACGCTGCGGCACTTTCTTGTAGATCTGCCCCTATGTGTGTTGTCTGCTGTTGATGAAGTGCTGAGCAATGGTCTTGTCGGTACTTGCATAGGGCATCTTGAAGTGTGAGAAGTGAGGATGTCTCGGGCCGGCCAAACAATCATGCGCACTTTTCATGTTCTCCAACCAGGCTGGAATGCGACCTGGCTGGAAAACATGCCCAGGCTCCCACTGCCTGTCTGTGTGCTGAAGTACGGCGCTCAGACCAATCACAACGCTGCATTGCAGCGTTGTGATTGGCTATGGGTAGTCTGGGCGCTTCCTGTTCTGGCTGGGAGAGACGACGGAGAAGAGATGCAGTTAAAGGTAAGTGCATATTTGTTTTTCTTTCTCCCCCCATTGCCCCACCCCTGCCCCGCCACCCCCAATCCGTGACAGCCACCGCTGGGCAAGGAATATGCAGATATCATGGAATCAAAAAATTGATACCGGCTAAAGACAGGGCTAACATTTACAAAACAAGGACCAATGTTAACCAACCTAAGCACTGAGACTTTCCTTAGAAGGAGGTAATACTGGAAAAATAGGGAGCAGTACTAGGTAAAAAAGGGGGGCTCATACTGGCAAAATAAAGGACTAATGTTGAACAATTAGTGAACGACGTTGGCCAAGGAGAGAAATGATTCTGTACAACTAAAGTGATTATGCTTGGCAAAGAAGGGGCTGTTCATAGAAAGAGATAACATCTGGACAAAATAACTGATATTGTGCAGCCAAAGAGCTGGAAAATGCAAAGGAAAAGTTAGAAGTTCTTTGTATGAGAGCTGAGAGTAAGTAAGCAAGGAGCGCACTCTGAGATGCGCAAGCCGACACTGGCCTACCCAAGAGTACAGAGGGATACTGAGCAATCAGAGAGCAGATAACCACATATCTGGAATCAGACACTGGGCAAAGAGCATCAGATGCAGGGAAAAAAATTAAAAATCAGCTGATACCTGTTAGAGACAAAATCCTCTCACACCCCTCTTTTTAGTCTACCCATGCAGGGACCTGGGAAACGTGAGAGCTCTGGTCTCTGTGTCAGGCTCCCCTAGGATCAGAAGTACTGAAAGCACAAGGACATGATGTATCTGTTAATCCTTGAAATGCTTGGCTTTACCTTGGACCAACTCCTCCAATTCCCCATCACACAACATTTGGCACAGGAAACAAAGGGAGTGATTAAGACACATTGAGATGCAATAGCTCTGTATAGATCTACTGCACCAAAACCTCTCACATTTGAAAACTGTACTTCTTGCCTTTTCTGCAGTGCTACAAGCTGAGATGATGCTGTCCAAACTACAAGGGAAAATGCTTTGGTGATGTTGCTGTGTGTGGAATCTGGGACAGAAGATATGGGGCCGTATTATACAAAGTGCCCCTGGAGCGCAACGAGCATTTGCGCCCATTTTGCGCGCCCCGGGCACTTTGGTATTACAGAAGGGGCTGCAGACACTTGTGCAGCCCCTTCTGTAATACTGATAGCGCTGGCGCACATAAAGCGCCAGCGCTATCATCAGAGGGCGTGCCCTCATTTGCATGGAGGCGTGGTCCCATGCAAATGAGGGAATCTCTTTGTGTCTGCGCCCATGCCATATTATAGATGCGGGTGCAGAGGCAAAGAAGCTGTCAGGAGGCACACTGACAGTGCGCCCCCGGATGGCAGACCTCTGAAGGATGTGAAGGGAGTCCTTTAGACACCCTAGACATCCCCTTGCAGGCGGGTGCAGTCACTCACTGCACCAGCCTGCAAGGGAATCTCTCACCCCTCTTAAAAAGTCCAGCTGGGTTGCTGCCTGCACAGTGAAACACGGAGCGGCTGCTTCAAAGCCGCTGCGTATTTCACTTAAATGCGCTACCCCAGGGCAGCACAACTTCGCGGCTGCCCTTGGGGCAGCACATTCAATATAATACGGCACACTCTTCTTGTTTGCGCAGGGCACACCTTTTGAAAGGTAAACAAGGAAATATGCTTTCCAGAAAAAACTTTCCCAGTCAAAGAAGCAAGAATTGTACAAAGCTTATAGTAAGAATGATCTGTTCGCATTAAAGGAGATGTGACGTACTTGGTAATGCCAGATATTGGGTCATTAGTTTGCGAGGGGGTGACCCCAACCAACTTAATAAACATAGTCTGCTTAGGCCAAAAAACAGTTCTTGGAGACTCTCTGCTCAACCGCTGGTAGCTATAGCACAAGCTGCAGGCAGCCCCAGAGAAATGTGCATTAAGTTTAAGCAGCCAACAATCTCAAAGTCAAGAAAACATCAAAATAAAATTACCAAACCAATCTAATAAATTAGAGAAAATGTAATGAGAGGAAAAAAGACACACAGATTATTAATATTGGATAATGGGACCCATGGAATTAATTTTTAAAGTTTTAGGGCAAAAACTGCCTTCAAAGGTAGAGCCAGGGCCGGACTGGCCGTAGCGGGCACCGGGCATTTCCCCGGTGGGCCGCGAGAATGGGGGCCGGTTTTGGGCCCCTGGGGGGCCGTTTTTGTTACAGGGCCGCTTTTGCAGCATAGCTGCAATATCGGCCTCTGTAACAAAATCGGGCAAAACCGGCCCTAGCAAAATGCTTGGCCGCACCCCCAACCCCCCGGGGGGGCAAGCCGAGCACTTTGCCAGGGCCGGTTTTGGTTCCCAGTCCGGCCCTGGGTAAAGTGCTTCTGACAAACAACAGACCATTGGAATAGATGTAGAGGAAGCGCTGTGCGTGAAATGACTATTTATTATAATGATAATATGGATTACATATTATGTTAGTGATCAGCCATCGAGCACTCTGAAAAAGACTATCCTTGCCTGAAAGGAGGTGTTAGTCTAAGGAATGACATAATCCAAAAATATATGTATTCCATTATAATGTGGTATGCTTCTATTCCAGGGAGGACCAGAGGAATCACCCAGTGGGAGAAGGATCTTCCATTGTGGAATATAAAGACAGCCGCGGCCGCTGCAGGAAAGAGCGGTGGGGCGGTGGGGCCAGCTGGGTGGGGGGGATTTCGAGAGACGACCACGGGGGAAAATTACATAAATAATTAATTTTCCCTCGTGGTCGTCTCTCGAAATCCCCCCAAGCCGGCCCCACCGCTCTTACCTAGAGCGGCTGTGGCTGTGTAAAGATATTGGGACCACCGGCTCCTACTGGTGCGCATCGACAAATAACACATGTTCTTCACGGCATCAGAGCATCAATCCCAGAGAATTTCATTAATATGTCCAGAAAGAGAGGTGATGGAAAATAAATTCAGTTAAAAGTCTGGGCTGAGCAAATTTCACCGTGGGACATCACACAAATGATTACCAACAAATCTTTATTAGAACATTCCGGCAGACGACAGCCAACTCCCAACTTTGGGTTGGTCCAATGTACACCATACCTGCTGGTGGGTTCATTCATTTCTAAGCCCTGTTGATGATCACAACCCAGAAGCCAGAGTAGCAATTCACAGTAGTAGGGCTGAGAACTACCCTGTGGATATAGGAAGGATATAAGCAACAGGAGCACCAGTGCTCCCAGGCCAAGCATTATCTTAGAGGTCCACTATTTACAAATGAAGTTGATTCCCTTCATCATATTTAAGAGACAACCAATAGGATCCTGAGTCATCCTTAGACTGTAGGTAAACAACAGATGGTTTCATCATTACCAAACCTTGGACATCATTAGCATTCCTGCTACGGTGCCAGCCCGCTCTAAACTCTGCTGAAGGGTCCACCGTGACTGATTACCTCTGCTGATGGATCCACCAAGCAAAATAGCTGACATGGTGGACTTTGTGAACTGTTCGAAAGGACCTCATATTCAGTTATTTGAAGGCAAGCAGAAGCTCAAGAGTAAGGCAGCCAAGTGAGCTGAGCGATTGCTGGACAGATCTGCACGGTCGCAGGCTCAAATTCTGCCAAGACTGGCTCAATCCTTCATCCTTTCAAGGTCGATAAGATGAGTGCCAATTTCGATTGGGCAATTATAACTATATACAGAAATGTTCTACTTAAAGTGCTATATAAATGATTGTTACTATCCCAAACTCTGGAAATGCATAAGTGTGCATTATTGCATGTATTCAAAAACATAACTCAATTTAGAATCTTACCCCGGGAGGGATGGGGCCGGGGGGGTTGGGGTGGGAATCCTTTCCCTGCAATGTTTTGAAGAGATGACATGTGAGCACTTGCATAGTGTTCTGCATGAAACAAATCACCTGTAAGTGTGAAAAGGCTTTATTTCAAAGGCCCATCTCATGGCCGGAGGGATACAGCTGTCCCAAGTGATGTCAGTTACACCTTGGGAATCCCAATGGATCTGCTACGCCATTAACTGTACCGCTACAATCTACTGCTATACAAATGTCATCAACAAATATAGTGATGGCAATAATATCTAATATAGCCTTGGAGCCCGACATAGTGGGCTCTACCGGCAATTAAAGGCCTGCCCCAGCGTTAAAGGCCCAAGGCGAAGGCCTTTAACAAGGGATCGGGCCTTTAATGGCCAGTAGAGCCCGCTACGAAGGGCTCTAAGGCTATTAGAACATTCCGCCCCTAGAGGGCAGAAGGTTCTAATTTGTAAAACAAAGGCCTCACGAAGCCTGAGGGGATTGAAATCCCCATCCCCTCAGCCCCCGTGAGGCCTTTTGTTCACGGCAACAGCTGTGAACAAACATTGGAATGTTGAAGCTCCGGGCTTCTACCAGCCATTAAAAGCCCAGATCACTCCATTGCTTTTAGTGGAGCTCCCAACATTCCAGTGTTCTAAATATACTTAACACCCACCTTCAAGAAAATCAAATGATAACCATTTGTAATTTAAAAAATTTACCCCTTCACTTATCCTTGGATGGGGTTAATTATGAACCTCCTCCAGTCCTAGTAAGTTATCAGAGGTAGATTTCTTTCCTCTTACTTTGAGACACTGAATGCCTCAGACATTATTTTAATCTCTTTTTTGTCCTTTGTTTCATAGACCTCTTTGCGGCAGCCATTAAGACTCAGTACTCGCGTGGCCACACTACGTCACCAGAGCTGCACAGCATCGAAGAAGGTACCTTCACTATTCACTTCAGATTCTGAGCCCATCCTGGCATCACCTCATATCCTCTCATCTCAGATCGATGCTGACCCCGTCTCTGACCCCTGCCTGTCGATCATATAAATGGCATTAATTTCCATTTAACAGCTTTTAACAGTTCCATCTATTTTTTCTCTCTCCCTTTCTCTCCTCAATTTCTCTTTCTCACACTCTCTCTCTTGCTCTATTTCTCTTTCTTACTCTTTCTCTCTTTTGTGCTCACTTTCTTCCCTCTTCTTCTCCCTCCCACCCCACCATTTTTGAACCACCCCCAGTCCCTCTCATGCACTTTGTCTCTGGGGAGGCTTTTCTGCTTTTTGCCTCTCCAGGTGCCTTATGGACCAGCCAGGGAGACACAGACTATCAAAGTATAAGAAAATCTGAGCGATGCCAAAAGATAGGTGTGTATTTTTCGTAGGTCACCTTTGAGGTGTGCAGGTTGTAACTACTGCCTCTTTTCCCCCAGTAATTCCTGTAGTGAAACAGGCAGAGTTGTGCACCCGGTGACCTCTACTGCATCCCTAATGAGCTACAAAACTGCTCACACCCCTGTTCGGACGAGACCATCAGACGAGACTTCCTGGAGCAGCCGTCTCGGCGGCCTTAGAGCGATGACAACCTGGGCTGGGCTGTGTAGAGAGCCACCCGGGCTCTCCGCAACAATGTAGCAAGCCTGCACTCCTCGGGGCGGGCTCGACCCGAGGAGATATAATAAACAGCGCGAGACCGCTCGGGGTCTTCCCGCCAGAGTATAGCTGACTGTGTGGTGTCCCTTCATTACAGCGCTGCGCAGGCCCCTGTCACCCTGGGCCCCGCCGTGCTACATTGGCGACGAGGCCAGTCGGACTCCGGTGCAACGCTGTACCAGCTGCAGAGTGCGCGGAGCTCACCCACGACTCTCCTGCATCAGCGAGTCGGTGGAACGCTGCCCTCTCTCGTACCGCTGTCGGCGGCCTGAGCCGTGTTTCCTGTGCCCCAACGCTGCCGCCCCACCGTGCCTCACCTCACCTCGCCTCCGGCCGCATTGGAACATTGGCCCTGCATCGCCGCATTCCAACCGCGGCTCCGCGCCCCACCACGAGCAGCACTTCCAGGCACGTCCAGCGCACTGCCGGCACGCTTCCCAAAGACGACGGGGAGCGTGCTCAAGTCGGCGGTGCGCGCGCTGAGTGGAGACGCGTCACGCACGATCCGGTGAGTCAGCCCAACCCCGGGGGAACCGCCGCAGTGGCGCGCTACAGCGCAGCAGGCCCCAGGCACCCATTTGCCTCTGGGGAGGTCGCACCACGTGACTAGTGCATCCTAATCTGGGCAGCAGGAGACCGCCAAGCGCCACGGTGTGCCAGTCAGGCCCAGCAGGCTACAGGCATCCAGAAGAGTTCAGCTCTCCTTTAAAGCTCACCCCAAGGAGAGCCCTCCAGGCCCAGCAGGCCACACACAACCCGCACAGGCGGCACACTGCCACAGCCAGGGGAAGACCATGCAAGGAGACACCCTCCTTCCTGCCACACGGCCTACCGGGCTTCAGTGCCACCTCGCCCAGGAAAGGAAGGCCCAGAGCATCGTGCCTCCTCAGGCTCACCAGCCACCTGGCTACACGCCGCCTCACACCAAGTGTCCAGGCTCCCCCCCCCCCCCAAGTAGAGACACCGCACCACTGAAACCGCGCCCAAGCACACTGACGCCATGAGCACGCCGTCCTCAGCAGGCGCAGATGGCCAGCAGGCCGGAACGAGCGGACCACGCAGAGGTAATGACGGCCCACCTCCGGGTCACAGCCATGCGGTTGTCTCACCACTGCCGCCTTTCAGCGAGACCGCTGACCCGGCCACGGCGGCCCCACGATGGAAAGCGTGGATTGGACGACTGAACCACTATTTTAGGGGTACCAGGGAGACGGACGGTGCTGTGAAAAGGTCGCTGCTCATATACTACAGCGGCGCCGAGATCTACGATCTGTTTGAAACACTGCCCAACACGGGGAATGATGATGACTACGAAGCTGCGGTCGCCGCGCTCAACAGGCACTTCGACCCCCAGCTCAACCCTGACTTCGAGCGTTTCAAGTTCAGGCAAGCGTCACAGTCAGACACGGAGTCTGTGGACATGTTTTATGCGCGGCTGCGCAGGCTGGCAGGCACGTGCGCCTTCACGGACCAAAGGGAAGAAATACGCGGCCAAGACATCCAGGGATGTCGCTCAGCGCTGCTGAGGAAACTGATCCTTCGTCAGCCGGGAATCTCTCTTGACGAGATACTCATCCTGGCCAGGTCCCACGAACTCTCAGACATACGGGCGGGAGAAATGGAAGCTGCCCTGCACAGAACCGCCGCGACGCCACAGACACTGAAGTACGCGCCCATTAAGGAAGAAAGAGTCGAGGCCATCCAACGGCGCCCAAGTAAGGCCCGCCCTGCACCGCGGCCATCCACGGGTGGGGCGTGCGGTAACTGTGGTGTGGAACACCCGTCAACGGCAGTGTGGGGAGCGAAAGGGAAGACGTGCTCCCGCTGCGGAAAGGCGAATCACTTCGCCAAGGTGTGTAGATGCAGCCGGTCTCGACAGACCTACACCAGGCCTCGAGGGATGACGCAACGGCGACTCCAGGTGTCGCTCGATGATACACAGTCGCAGGATGACGACGCGACGCAGGGGCGCTGCCTCGCGCTCGAAGAAGATGACGATGAAGTGTTTGTCGTATCCTTCGTCAGCAGGTCGGACAAACACCGAAGGCCACCGCCGATGTGCTCTGTCCTGGTAGGAGGGTCTACAGTCCAGGCGCTCATCGATACGGGCGCATCAGTCAATGTCATGGACTCCGAGCAGTACGAACGGCTGTCACCACGACCTCCTCTTGCACCTACCAAGGCCCGGATTTACACCTATGGAGGTACGCAACCTCTGCCCCTCAGAGGGGTCATCGAGGCTGAAGTCACCAGCGACGAACACGTCACAGGGGCCCGATTCCACGTCACAGAAGGGAGGAAAGGCACCCTTCTCAGTTGCAACACCGCAGAGGACCTCGGTCTGGTTTTCTTTGCTCGTCAGGTCCATGACTCCCATGCCGACGCCATCTTGCACGAATTCCCGGCACTGTTCACAGGGCTTGGCAAGCTGAAGGGGAAGCAGTTCAAGCTCCACATTGACCCCACCGTGAGGCCTACGGCCCTGAGACACCGGAGGGTGCCGTTCAACCTCCGCCCGCAAGTGGAGGCGGAATTGAAGAAACTCGAGGACCTCGGCGTCATCGAGAAGGTGTCAGGCCCCACCCCATGGGTGTCCCCATTGGTCATGGCCCCCAAGCCAAAACAGCCGGGAGCCATACGGCTTTGTGTGGACATGAGGCTCCCAAATGTGGCCGTCAAAAGGGAACGTCATCTCACCCCCACCATGGATGACATCGTGGCGGACATGAACGGAGCCAAGTGGTTCTCCAAGCTGGACCTGAACGCGGGGTACCACCAATTGGAACTTGCGCCTGAGAGCAGGTACATCACCACGTTCTCTACCCACGTCGGCCTCAGGAGGTACAAGAGACTGAGCTTTGGGATGTCGTCCGCAGTCGAGGTCTTCCAGAATGCCATCCAGGAAGCACTGTCCGGTTTGCAGGGCGTCATCAATCTGAGCGACGATATCCTGGTGTTCTTGAGCACCTTGGAGGAGCACCATACCCACCTCCGAGCCACCCTACAGCGGCTGGAAGACTGCGGACTGACCCTTCACAGGGCCAAGTGTTCTTTTTATCAGGAGTCTGTCGACTTCTTCGGATATATCTTTACCAAGAAAGCAATAGCCATCAGGGCGGCGAGCACTCCGAAGTCCCCCACAGAAGTCCGAAGCTTCCTCCGCATGGCCACCTACTGTGGCAGGTTCATTCCGAACCTGGCCTCTCTGTCGGAGCCACTCCGTGCCCTGACCCGCAGTGACCATCAGTGGGAATGGACCGTAGCTGCCAACACAGCATTCAATACCATCAAAACAGCCCTCATGGACAAGACGGTGATGGCCTACTTTCACCGGGGGCGACGCACAGAGTTGGTGGTGGATGCCAGCCCAGTAGGCCTAGGAGCAGTCCTCCTACAGGAACATGACCAGGAAACGTGAAAACCAGTTGTCTACGCCAGCCGGGCACTATCCGACACCGAAACTAGATACGCCCAGATCGAGAGGGAAGCCCTGGCAATAAAATGGGCATGTCAGCATTTTCACCTCTATCTGTATGGACAGGAGTTCCAGGTGGTGACGGACCACAAGCCGCTGCTCCCACTCTTTGCCGGGTCATCAAGACTAGCGCCTCCCAGAATCGAAAGGTGGGCCGTTCAGTTGCAGGCGTACAACTTCAAGGTCGTATTGCGTCCAGGGGCGCACAACCCAGCAGACTACCTTTCACGGCACCCCGAGACATCGGTCGATCGAGCTCCGCCTATGGACGTAGCATATTCGGAGGCATTTGTGAAGATGGTCTCGCACGAGGCATGCCCAAAAGCCATGACGTTGGAGGAGATTGGCCAAGCAACAGCCGAAGATGAGACGCTCACCAGGGTGAAAAACGCCCTACTGAACAACGGGTGGGCCCACTTCCTGGATGGAGCCCAGTCGCTCCGGGCGGAAGACAGCCATGCGCGGCAACAGCTCTGGCAGATCCGACACGAGCTGAGCAAAGGAAAACAGGGAGTTGTCCTGAGAGGGCATGTCAGTGTGATCCCCAAGACATTGCAGGACCGCATCATCTAACTGGCGCATGTGGGGCATCAAGGGATGGCGAAAACGAAGGCTCGACTGCGGAACAAAGTCTGGTTCCCGGCTATGGACACCCGAGTGGAGGACATGGTGCGACAGTGTCACTCATGCACCATCACGGGCGGCGACCCGGCACCAGCGCCAATCATCACCGAAGAGCCAAGCGAGCTCCCATGGTCCAAGGTCAGCATCGACTTCGGGAGCTTCCCCGACTGCCGCCACACGTTGGTGCTCATTGACTCATTTTCAAAGTTCCCAGTTGTAGAAGTCCTAGCATCAACGGCGTTCACGCACGTCAAGAAAGTCCTGGACAAGACCTTCGCCCTCCTAGGCCTGCCGGATGAAATCCGATCAGACAACGGGCCCCCATTCCAAGGCCACGAGTTCCAAGATTATCTGGAGAGCAAGGCGATTCGGCATAGAAAGATTACCCCTCTGTAGCCCCAAGCCAACGGGGAAGTAGAACGCTTCATGCGAACCCTCAACCGGGTTCTGCGCATCGCAGTGGAGCAAGGGGAAGATGTTGAGTCGGCACTCAACCAATTCCTAAATGCATACCGGCAAACGCCCCACAGCACCACCCGGTGTGCCCCGTCCCATTTGATCTTCACAAGAGCCCCACGGGACAGCATTCCAACCGATTCCGCATGGAAACCTCCGGAGAGGGACAACGTAGCCACACAAGCTAGGAGGACTGTGACCAACCAGAAGGCCAGCACCACCAGAGGAGCGAAAGAACCACAGCTGAAAGTGGGAGACAGCGTCGTGGTTAAAGACAGACACCCCGGCTGGAAATTCAGAATGCTGTACGAACCAGAAGAGTGGACCATTGTCAAGGTACAAGGGACCATGGTCACAGCGCAGAGAGGACAGCAAGTGGTCACCCGGAATGTATCATGCTTCAAGAAAGCCCATGGGCCAAACACTAACTTGGAGGAGACGGAGGACCTGGGAGAGGCTCCGTGGTGCACTCCCGTCAGCTCGCCGAGGCCGGCGACCTCACCACCAGAACACCCGCAAGCCGGAAGCTGACAAGCTGCGACTGACACTCAAAGGTCCAGCAGAGACATTATGACTGAACCCACCCCAAACACCCAGGTAGGTGCAGTGGCCAGCTCCAACTCCCGGAGCCAGAAGTATGGTCTCCGGCCGAACCCTGCACCCAGCCAAAGATTGAAGGACTTCATATGCACATCCCCCTAAGCATGCGTACCGTGATGAACAGGCACTAAAGAAAAGGTGGGATATAGAGAGCCACCCGGGCTCTCCGCAACAATGTAGCAAGCCTGCACTCCTCAGGCAGGCTCGACCCGAGGAGATATAATAAACGGCGCAAGACCGCTCGGGGTCTTCCCGCCAGAGTATAGCTAACTGTGTGGTGTCCCTTCATTACAGCGCTGCGCAGGCCCCTGTCATCCTGGGCCCCGCCGCGCTACAGGCTGGACCTGTCCTTTAGGATTGTGGGGCTTCTCTCTCAAACCATGATGTCCTGGTCTTCCCAAAATTCCCAGGTTTTTGGGGAAATGTGACGTGCAACCGGAAGTGCCCTGCCTTTCCCTCTCTCAGACACTCCCTCTCACTCTGGGCTCTGCAGCTCAATGTATTCGTCATCGATATGGAACGGGAACTTCCTGTCCACCCCCTGCAGCACTCTCAGAAGAAGCCTGTGAGCACGTGCACTGTGGGGTGGAAAATAGGCTGGTACCAAGTGAGGGAATACATTTACACTGGCACACGGACACTTACAGTGTGACAAACTAACTCTGGGACAGAACATGCCAACACTAGATCATTGAAAGCACTGCCGCTGGGACAGTGACACAAGCCCACTGGAAAGTGGAGACTCTGACACTGGCACAGAGGTGTTTTGGAGCCCGGGATACACTGATCCAGAAGAGAATATATGACTGGGATAGGAAGACAATGATGCACATATCGCTGATAGAAAGTCGGGTTTCTGGCGGAAGTCTGCAAAACCAGACTCCCATTGGGGAGCTCTCTACATAGGAAGGTGATGGGCCGTGCACCAAGCTCCCCACCAAATCCAAGAGGCAGAGATTGGGTGAACCGGGTAACATATCTAGCATGACACACGGCATGCTCAATGCACAGGGGGTGTCGACTGTGACTCCTGTGATACATGCGGTCAACAGTATGCCCCACACAGAGGGCCTGATTCACAAAGAGCCTTCGCACTCGTGGCGGAGGCCCAGCAGTCGTGGGGGGGCCTCCGCACTCGGGCAGCATCTCCGCAATGAGAATTTTCATTGTGGAGATCCCACTCCGAGTGCGGAGACTCCCCCATGACTGCGGGGCCTCCACCACGAGTGCAGAGGCTCCCCCATGACTGGAGGGCCTCCGCCTCGAGTGCGGAGGCTCCCCCATGACTGGAGGGCCTCTGCCACGAGTGCGGAGACTCCCCCGCGACTGCGGGGCCTCAACCACGAGTGCGGAGGCCCTTTGTGAATCAGGCCCACAATGTTCCAGTAACACACCGCGGATCTGGGTCTCCTTCGTTGATCCTACACCGCTGCCCCCACAACATCTCTTCCTTCATATGTACACTACGTACTCTCGCTGAAATGACAGAGCTGCTCTCTGGTGGGATATTCTGCACTTATAAGGTAGGAGAACCAGAACCACTGGACGGCAGTACCAGACAAAAACATTTTACCAAAAACATCTGAGGTTTTACATTTATTTGTTTCTAGAGCGCAACACTCCCATAGGTGGTCCATGAACCAAGCCCGCAGCACGTCAGTAGAATTGGATGAGCTGCTTTTTAGAGTTATCAGTAATTAGGCAAGTATGTAACTTCTTGTTCTCATCTTTAGTATTTATATTAAGATATTTGTACTTGACTTTGTAAAGCAACCACGTCTTTATGTATGTGATGTATATATGCGTAAATATTGCGGCCGCCTCTCCCCTGTGCCCACCCCAGAGTACCACTAGTTCAAATTACAAAATGCTCAAAACATGCAGTAAGAAAGAAAGGAATAGTAAACAGTTCTAAAAGAATTAGCAGCATTTCTCAAACAAAGTTGACAGTCATGAAACATTTTGTAGTTCAATGCAAAGTAAATGCTTCAGGACCAATAAATAAAGGTTTCTTCACTGTAAATCCTAGATCTTAACTCCACCAAGAATTTATGGGGTTCCTACAGCACCCGCTGCACCACTACTTTCAACGCCACTCTCATTTCATAATGTGGCTTGAAAATTACACGTGCCAATACCACAAGAACATTCACATTTCAGGTTGATTTTTCGATGATCCATGTATGAGGAAATAAAAATGAGGTTTGGCAATATAGATGCTGAAAATGACCATCTTTTGCGTAGTAGCGTCACAGATTTTCGCCTTCTGTAGCTGAAATACCTTTTTGTTGGTCTTAGGACTCTGCACACTTTACTCCTGCTAACCAGTGGTAAAGTGTTTGTGCTCACTGTTTCAACAAGATAAAATTAGCATATACCTATTTGGCACATTTAATTTACTTTTAAGTCCCTAGTATATGGTACAATATGTAACCAGGGCCTGTAAATTAAATACTACTAGTGGACTGCAGCACTCATTGTGCCATCCACTAGTAGCCCTGTAAAACATGTCTACAGGTCTGCCATTGCAGCCTGGGTGGAGAATAAGTCTGAAGGTACAAATTTTCACTGGGATGAACCTGGTCTCTGTATCCAACCCGAGCTCCATCGCAGTCGGTCTCAACTTTTGACTGAATGCTTTTTTATGCTATTTTGAGCCTTAAACTGTAAAAATTCAGAACTCTGGTTCTATATATTGGATTTCTGTCATTTTGGTGTAATTTTATTCATTAAAATGTACTCTATTTTTCTAAATTAGTTTGGCATTTTTCTTTGTTTTGTTTTCACTTGATTACTGTTTGAGACCTGCATAAATGCTTTGTACATTGCCTCTAAGTTAAGCCTGACTGCTTTGTGCCAAGCTAACAGAAGGTTAAGTACAGGTTTATTTAGGGATTTTTTGTGGTTCACCTTGACAGGGAATGAGATTCTTATTTGAGGTGGTTTCTCACCCCACCCCACCCCCTAACTAATGCGCCAATTTTTTGGAACATGCATTTGCAGAGGTACCTGCCACATGACAGATCAACAGACTCTGCAGAAATGATGGTGCATGGAGAATCCTCTCATGGAACCACTGTACAGTGTAAGCCCTTTGGACATCTTTGTGGTGGCCTGCCTAGGACACATATTAGGGGTGCTGGCCAATTTGGAAAAGAGGGCATAATCTTGTAACTCCACTGTGCCTGTGTGATGTAAAGTGCTAGCTATGTGTTTGAACGCAGTATCTGGGCACATCTAAACGTTCATCCGATCACACAGCATGAATTGTAAACATCGTATTTTGACAAGAGACCCCCATTCTACTGTAGGTGTCATGTGTATGTACCACCGGTAGTTGGATCATCGTTAAAAACTGCTCGCCTGTTTTACCACAGGGTAGATTTACATATTCCAAATTCTTTCCAAAAAGTGTATCTTCAAATCACTTCAGCAACAATGAACAACTCTGTTGTAGTGTGTGATATCTGCACGTCAGACTTCATAGCTCCAGTCAGCATACAACACAAAATACATCAAACCAGGAAACTCAGAGTTCTAACAAAACACCACTACATACAAGTCTAACAACTTTGTAATGTTATCCCTAAATGACATTGCATCAAATGCTAGACACTGCAATGCAAGAGTGCAGTAACAAAATATGTAGAAATGTACAATACATCAAACTCTAGAAAGTGTACAGTGCTTGTACACAATAACCAACTGTCAGACCAACACTGCTTGGCATAGGTACATGAAAACAAACTGTCAATGGAAGCAAAGAAAACACACCATCAACCTCTCTAAACTGTGCTGTACATGCCCACAGAAATAAGCTGTCAAACTCTATAGTACTAGCACGAAATACCAATCTATGGGCTGATTTAGAGTTTGAGGGAGAGAGTACTCCTTTGCAACAGTGACGGAGTACCCTCTTTGGCAAACTCAAAGTCTGCCCACCTGATAAGGCGCGTGGACCTCCAGGTTTATGCCGACTGAGTAAAATTTACTTCGTCAGCATAAACCTTCCACTGATGGCCCAAGGGAGTAGGGGCCATCAGAGTTAAACCATTCTATCATCCACCCTATTTAGAGTGGGTGGTCAGATGCCTTTTTTTATTACTGACCTTCACAACCAGCTACATCCTAGCGAGGAGGGGCAGTAAAAATAAAAGAAAAATACACCTCAAACCATTGGAGAAAACTCCCATGGTGTGGGGGGTCATTATTTTTTTTATTTTTCAAAAACAAACTCCTGCTTTGGCTGTTGGTTTTTGAAAAATAAAAACTGGAAACGTTTGACGAATGGCTATCATATTTGAGGGAGCCATTTGTTAAACTTTTCCTTGAATGACAAGAACCGCCAGGAGGGTGGTTCCTGCCATTGTACAGAGATGTCCGCAGGTCGGCGGACATCCCTAAATTTTGCAGGCGGACTAAAGGCAGGGTGGCAAACAAAGTCCTCTGCCACTCTGCCTGCCTTTACTCCATCACCTAGGCACTATATCTCTAAAACAAGCATTGGCCATCCCAATAGGCCTGGTTAATAAAGGAAAGTGCCTCTTCTGTTACTCATTACTTTAGGCACTCAATAATTCATTCAATCGACATGTATTCTGTCACTCATCCTTGCACTCATTTCTCCATTCATCCACCCTGCGACTTATTTTTTCATTACCCCATTTACCCATCTGCAATAAAACAGATACACAAAATCAACCGGCATAGGGAAGATAAATTAAAGAATAAAAGTAGAAAAAAGAAAACATGTTGCCACCAATAGCTGGCGGGCATTTGCATTCAATACAAAAATAAATTAAACATAACAGCATGCGGCTGTCTTGTACATGGCGTATCATTGTTTTAAAGTTTCAACATAGCTGCCATTCTCAGAAGTTACATGTTGGCCATCTTGAAACAGTAAAACAATGATAAATTATACACCCATTCCAACATAGTTGCGCAACAAAAACTTGTACTGGGCAACCATTTTCTGATGTTAATCTGTACAGTGTAGCACCATTGTACTGATGCAGGATGGCCACCACAATGCTTCTAAACATGGTGGCAATCTTGGAATGATAACAGAGTGATAGATTATGAACAATACCATTTTGAGATGGCCGTTCATTTTAGAAATTGCGTCTGTGCAAGATGCAGCACACTGCAGATGATGAGTGACAAGAGAACCACCTGATAGGACCGTCTGGGAAGCTGCAGTACACTACAACATGAAAGACAAGAAGGAAAGAAAGGAAAAGGGACCTATCAAATGACCTATTAACCCTTACGGGCGCGGCCGGAATTTCCCTGCGGTGCGGGAAAATTCCACACGTGCGCAGATCGGACGGCTCCCGGCCGTCCGAAGCACACGCCCACCGTGACGTCGGACGGCCGGGGGCCGTCTGACGCATGCAAGGGGTTAAATGAAGAAATGGAACTTAAGGACTGGCTCCAGCTCAGAAACTGAAGTGCACTTATTTTTAGGGCGATGTGCAGACATGATCAGACAAAATTCTACTCCACAAGGCAATACAGCCAATGGCAGAAACGGGCAAACAGATTGCCCCATGCAGTATTCTGTCACATGGAGAAGCAAAATGACACTGGAGTAAACGGACAAGTGCTGTATGAATGAAACTTTTATGCTTTTTTGTAACAGGGCCTAGCAGGCAACTACATCTGCCTACGCATATGCCTCTTCCTCTGCATATGAGGGTCTAGCAAAGATTATCACAGTTCAAATCTTCTACCCCTAGGGTTTGTCAAAGAAAGTAACCAACAATACCCTTGTCTACTATTGTAATCTGAAATTCCATGTAACAAAATGCCTGTCTACAGGGATTAGCACAGTGTAATATCAATCCACCCTTAAAGGTCTATTCACTTTAACATATGACTTTCACTACAATTAAGTCCAGTCTATTGCCTTTGTCAAACATTTTCATAAGAAACAGATCTGACATGTGGCATCTAACATAACTTTTCCTAATTAATCAATCAGGCTTTATAATTGGCTCATCAGCATAACCAACTCAAGCCTATTATATTGAACATACACTTTCCTACAAGCTAACCGTAAAGTTATAAAATCATAAAAATGTACATAATTTGAGCTTGGAAAACAATTCACAGCCCCTCCAAAGACAGCCTAACAAGGAGGACTCTCACAGTGCACATCTTCTACCTTCAGCATTTTCACTGATATAGCAATCTATAACAATTTATGTTACACAATTCCTGTTTATAGGCTATAATAGAGTGTAATAACAATCTACCATTAAAGGCCTATTGATTTTATTTTAACAATAATTAAGTCAGGCTTACTGTCATTACTTTTCCCAATATTCCTGAACCTCTACCCCCGCAACGGCTGTGATCCCTCAACCCCTGACTTCCTCAGCTCTTCTCTTCCCACCCATCCTCTCGCAGCCTCACCCTTCCCTTATCACCTCCGTCCACTGTTATAGACCGCTCATTTCTTTCTCCTCTCCCCATCCCCCGAATAGAATGTTGAGAGCCACAGCAAAGGCCAGTTGGGCACCTTCAACGTCGGGGCCACAGATCCTGCACCTTACCAATCCCCTCTGGCTACCTACCTGCTCTCAGCACTTGCACAAGTCCTCCTGGGTCATGGGGGACAATTTATTCTTTGTTATTACGGATACTTGATCCCCGTTGTATCATGCACTGGCCCTAACCCTGTTTGTCCTGCTCGATGCATCAGATTGTTTGTTCATACTTGTTCCCATTGTCCATGACAGGGATTGCCCATGACTGGGATTGACCACAGTTAACTCATACACACTTTTGTAAGGTGATCCGCCACACCCTCCGTCTCCTCCGATGCAGCCTAATGGTCTTAAAGGTAGACTTGGGTGGACTGTTTGTTTTCAGATTACCTATGGACTGTCTCTCTGTATTGTGTATCTTGAAATTATAAGGCTTCAAAAAATATAGTCTTTAATATTGGCACATCCCCATAAAAACCCAGGCCTACTTTATTGAGCCATAGCTTTGCCACAAGGCAACCATCGGTACAGTCATGAAATTGCAAACACATAAAATATTACAGCTGGCAAAACAACATACAACTCCTATTAAGATGGCTCAGTGACTACTCTCAAAGTGAAACTCTACCCCAGAATATGTCCGAGGGGGTAACCATCACCAAAGGCTTGGCCTACTATGGTAATCTCTAGGATTCTGTGTAAGAAAATATCAGTCTTTAACTCGGTGTGATGGCAATCCACCCTTAATGGTCCATGGGCTGTAACAAATGCTTCTCACAATAAATTAGTCAGGCTTACTGTATTTGGCATAACTTTTCATAAGAAACATAACAGACATATGTCATCCGACATACTGTCCCAAAGAATCAATCAGACCTACAGCCTTTTTCATTGGCTTGTCATCACAGCCAACTCAAGCTTAATAAATTCTGCATAAGCTTTTTGCCAATACAGCCCTCAGGCATACAGTCAGAAAATTATAAAGAGACACAAAATTACATTTGGCATTATAATATTCAACCTCGCATAAAAGGGTAAGCAATGATTTTCAAAGTGTGAATGTTCTACCTACATGGCTTGTCAGAGGGGAAACACAGAGCAGAAACCAACACCATACCCCTTGCCTACTACAATAATCTGAGACAATCCATGTAATGCCATGCCTTGTTATACTTTTGAAATCCTCCCAATTATTGAACAAAATACTCTAAACTAAGTGCCACAAAATGACAGCATCAAAAACTCCAGATGATTTATTATTAATTTATTTTGTGGAATTTCTGGTACCGACAAAGAAATATAATTATAAAGAAACAAAGAAGAGCCAGGACAAATTAACCAAGGTGAAAGAAAGGAAATTAAAAATATGCAGAGTTTGAGAAGACATTCATAATCTTGAATCAATTAATAAAATGTAAAAGTTTAAATTAAAATGAAGAGAGGGAGGCAAGCAGGCTAGATGAAAATGCCAAGCATGCTCCCTCTTTGAGCTAAAAACTTAGGGCCTCATTAATGAGGTTTTACCGTAGGGCAGCGCCGCAGGCCTCCCTGCTGTGCTGCCCTACGGTAAAAGAAAAGGGCAGGAATGCGCCATATCTATGAGATACATGCAAAAGAAACAATTGATGGACGGAATGCTGGACAATGCAAACATTCACCCCCAGTCACAAGGATCTGGGTTAAATCCATCATTCTTTTGCTCACCACACCACCCCAGTTTGGACCCAGCCATATGCAAATCAGTCTTGACCCTGTTCCTTGTGGGAACAGTCCAGCCCGAACTGCCAAGCCAGGTCCTCCCTGGACCGGAAACAAGCATCCTGGGACCGGTTTCAGGGCACCACCCTTCATCAGCCATGCTAGCTTGAATCCAGTGGTGTAGTGAGCACGGGACCCACGTCTGGGCATACCCTTCCCACTTAGGGCGACAAATGCAAAAGAACCAATTGATGGACGGAATGCTGGACAATGCAAACATTCACCCTCAGTCACAAGGATCTGGGTTAAATCCATCATTCTTTTGCTCACCACACCACCTCAGTTTGGACCCAGCCATATGCAAATCAGTCTTGACCCTGTTCCTTGTGGGAACAGTCCAGCCCGAACTGCCAAGCCAGGTCCTCCCTGGACCAGAAACAGGCCTCCTGGGACCGGTTTCAGGGCATCACCCTTCATCAGCCAGGCTAGCTTGAATCCAGTGGTGTAGTGAGCACGGGACCCACGTCTGGGCATACCCTTCCCACTTAGGGTGACAAATGCAAAAGAAACAATTGATGGACGGAATGCTGGACAATGCAAACATTCACCCCCAGTCACAAGGATCTGGGTTAAATCCATCATTCTTTTGCTCACCACACCACCCCAGTTTGGACCCAGCCATATGCAAATCAGTCTTGACCCTGTTCCTTGTGGGAACAGTCCGGCCCGAAATGCCAAGCCAGGTCCTCCCTGGACCAGAAACAAGCATCCTGGGACCGGTTTCAGGGCATCACCCTTCATCAGCCAGGCTAGCTTGAATCGAGTGGTGTAGTGAGCACGGGACCCACGTCTGGGCATACCCTTCCCACTTAGGGCGACAAATACAAAAGAAACAATTGATGGACGGAATGCTGGCCAATGCAAACATTCATCCCCAGTCACAAGGATCTGGGTTAAATCCATCATTCTTTTGCTCACCACACCACCCCAGTTTGGACCCAGCCATATGCAAATCAGTCTTGAACCTGTTCCTTGTGGGAACAGTCCAGCCCGAACTGCCAAGCCAGGTCCTCCCTGGACCAGAAACAAGCATCCTGGCCCGGTTTCAGGCCATCACCCTTCATCAGCCAGGCTAGCTTGAATCCAGTGGTGTAGTGAGCACGTGACCCACGTCTGGGCATACCCTTCCCACTTAGGGCGACAAATGCAAAATGAAACAATTGATGGACGGATTGCTGGACAGTGCAAACATTCACCCCCAGTCACAAGGATCTGGGTTAAATCCATCATTCTTTTGCTCACCACACCACCCCAGTTTGGACCCAGCCATATGCAAATCAGTCTTGACCCTGTTCGTTGTGGGAACAGTCCAGCCCGAACTGCCAAGCCAGGTCCTCCCTGGACCGGAAACAAGCATCCTGGGACCGGTTTCAGGGCATCACCCTTCATCAGCCAGGCTAGCTTGAATCCAGTGGTGTAGTGAGCACGGGACCCACGTCTGGGCATACCCTTCCCACTTAGGGCGGTTCGGGCTGGACTGTTCCCATTGGGTGCAGGGTCAAGACTGATTTGCATATGGCTGGGTCCAAACTGGAATGGCATGGTGAGCAAAAAAACGATGGATTTAGGCCCAGATCTCTGTACTGGGGTGAATGTTTAACATTGTTTTGCATTCTGTCCATCAATTGTTCTTTTTGCATTTGTCACCCCAAGTGGGACGGGTATGCCCAGACGTGGGTCCCGTGCTCTCCATGCCACGGGAATCAAGCTATCCTGGCTGATGAGGGGTGAAACCCCGAAAACGGTCCTAGGATGCTTGTTTCCAGTCCAGGGAGGACCTGGCCTGGCAGTTCGGGCTGGACTGTTCCCATTGGGTGCAGGGTCAAGACTGATTTGCATATGGCTGGGTCCATACTGGAATGGCATGGTGAGCAAAAAAACGATGGATTTAGGCCCAGATCTCTGTACTGGGGTGAATGTTTGACATTGTTCTGCATTCTGTCCATCAATTGTTCTTTTTGCATTTGTCACCCTGAGTGGGACGGGTATGCCCAGACCTGGGTCCCGTGCTCTCCATGCCACTGGAATCAAGCTATCCTGGCTGATGAGGGGTGAAACCCCGAAACCGGTCCTAGGATGCTTGTTTCCAGTCCAGGGAGGACCTGGCCTGGCAGTTCGGGCTGGACTGTTCCCATTGGGTGCAGGGTCAAGACTGATTTGCATATGGCTGGGTCCAAACTGGATTGGCGAGCAAAAAAACAATGGATTTAGGCCCAGATCTCTGTACTGGGGTGAATGTTTGACATTGTTCTGCATTCTATCCATCAATTGTTCTTTTTGCATTTGTCACCCCGAGTGGGATGGGTATGCCCAGACGTGGGTCCCGTGCTCTCCATGCCACTGGAATCAAGCTATCCTGGCTGATGAGGGTGAAACCCCGAAACCGGTCCTAGGATGCTTGTTTCCAGTCCAGGGAGGACCTGGCCTGGCAGTTCGGGCTGGACTGTTCCCATTGGGTGCAGGGTCAAGACTGATTTGCATATGGCTGGGTCCAAACTGGAATGGCATGGTGAGCAAAAAAACGATGGATTTGGCCCAGATCTCTGTACTGGGGTGAATGTTTGACATTGTTCTGCATTCTGTCCATCAATTGTTCTTTTTGCATTTGTCACCCCGAGTGGGACGGGTATGCCCAGACCTGGGTCCCGTGCTCTCCATGCCACTGGAATCAAGCTATCCTGGCTGATGAGGGGTGAAACCCCGAAAACGGTCCTAGGATGCTTGTTTCCAGTCCAGGGAGGACCTGGCCTGGCAGTTCGGGCTGGACTGTTCCCATTGGGTGCAGGGTCAAGACAGATTTGCATATGGCTGGGTGCAAATTGGAATGGCATGGTGAGCAAAAAAACGATGGATTTAGGCCCAGATCTCTGTACTGGAGTGAATGTTTGACATTGTTCTGCATTCTGTCCATCAATTGTTCTTTTTGCATTTGTCACCCCGAGTGGGACGGGTATGCCCAGACGTGGGTTCCGTGCCCTCCATGCCACTAAAATAAAGCTATCCTGGCTGATGAGGGGTGAAACCCCGAAACCGGTCCTAGGATGCTTGTTTCCAGTCCAGGGAGGACCTGGCCTGGCAGTTCGGGCTGGACTGTTCCCATTGGGTGCAGGGTCAAGACTGATTTGCATATGGCTGGGTCCAAACTGGATTGGCATGGTGAGCAAAAAAACAATGGATTTAGGCCCAGATCTCTGTACTGGGGTGAATGTTTGACATTGTTCTGCATTCTGTCCATCAATTGTTCTTATTGCATTTGTCACCCCGAGTGGGATGGGTATGCCCAGACGTGGGTCCCGTGCTCTCCATGCCACTGGAATCAAGCTATCCTGGCTGATGAGAGGTGAAACCCCGAAACCGGTCCTAGGATGCTTGTTTCCAGTCCAGGGAGGACCTGGCCTGGCAGTTCGGGTTGGACTGTTCCCATTGGGTGCAGGGTCAAGACTGATTTGCATATGGCTGGGTCCAAACTGGAATGGCATGGTGAGCAAAAAAAAGATGGATTTAGGCCCAGATCTCTGTACTGGGGTGAATGTTTGACATTGTTCTGCATTCTGTCCATCAATTGTTCTTTTTGCATTTGTCACCCCGAGTGGGACGGGTATGCCCAGACCTGGGTCCCGTGCTCTCCATGCCACTGGAATCAAGCTATCCTTGCTGATGAGGGGTGAAACCCCGAAAACGGTCCTAGGATGCTTGTTTCCAGTCCAGGGAGGACCTGGCCTGGCAGTTCGGGCTGGACTGTTCCCATTGGGTGCAGGGTCAAGACAGATTTGCATTTGGCTGGGTCCAAACTGGAATGGCATGGTGAGCAAAAAAACGATGGATTTAGGCCCAGATCTCTGTACTGGGGTGAATGTTTGACATTGTTCTGCATTCTGTCCATCAATTGTTCTTTTTGCATTTGTCACCGCGAGTGGGACGGGTATGCCCAGACGTGGGTTCCGTGCTCTCCATGCCACTGGAATCAAGCTATCCTGGCTGATGAGGGGTGAAACCCCGAAACCGGTCCTAGGATGCTTGTTTCCAGTCCAGGGAGGACCTGGCCTGGCAGTTCGGGCTGGACTGTTCCCATTGGGTGCAGGGTCAAGACTGATTTGCATATGGCTGGGTCCAAACTGGAATGGCATGGTGAGCAAAAACCGATGGATTTAGGCCCAGATCTCTGTACTGGGGTGAATGTTTGACATTGTTCTGCATTCTGTCCATCAATTGTTCTTTTTGCATTTGTCACCCCGAGTGGGATGGGTATGCCCAGACGTGGGTCTCGTGCTCTCCATGCCACTGGAATCAAGCTATCCTGGCTGATGAGGGGTGAAACCCCGAAACCGGTCCTAGGATGCTTGTTTCCAGTCCAGGGAGGACCTGGCCTGGCAGTTCGGGCTGGACTGTTCCCATTGGGTGCAGGGTCAAGACTGATTTGCATATGGCTGGGTCCAAACTGGAATGGCATGGTGAGCAAAAAAACGATGGATTTAGGCCCAGATCTCTGTACTGGGGTGAATGTTTGACATTGTTCTGCATTCTGTCCATCAATTGTTCTTTTTGCATTTGTCACCCCGAGTGGGACGGGTATGCCCAGACCTGGGTCCCGTGCTCTCCATGCCACTGGAATCAAGCTATCCTGGCTGATGAGGGGTGAAACCCCGAAAACGGTCCTAGGATGCTTGTTTCCAGTCCAGGGAGGGCCTGGCATGGCAGTTCGGGCTGGACTGTTCCCATTGGGTGCAGGGTCAAGACAGATTTGCATATGGCTGGGTCCAAATTGGAATGGCATGGTGAGCAAAAAAACGATGGATTTAGGCCCAGATCTCTGTACTGGAGTGAATGTTTGACATTGTTCTGCATTCTGTCCATCAATTGTTCTTTTTGCATTTGTCACCCCGAGTGGGACGGGTATGCCCAGACGTGGGTTCCGTGCTCTCCATGCCACTGGAATAAAGCTATCCTGGCTGATGAGGGGTGAAACCGCGAAATCGGTCCTAGGATGCTTGTTTCCAGTCCAGGGAGGACCTGGCCTGGCAGTTCGGGCTGGACTGTTCCCATTGTGTGCAGGGTCAAGACTGATTTGCATATGGCTGGGTCCAAACTGGATTGGCATGGTGAGCAAAAAAACAATGGATTTAGGCCCAGATCTCTGTACTGGGGTGAATGTTTGACATTGTTCTGCATTCTGTCCATCAATTGTTCTTTTTGCATTTGTCACCCCGAGTGGGATGGGTATGCCCAGACGTGGGTCCAGTGCTCTCCATGCCACTGGAATCAAGCTATCCTGGCTGATGAGGGGTGAAACCCCGAAACCGGTCCTAGGATGCTTGTTTCCAGTCCAGGGAGGACCTGGCCTGGCAGTTCGGGCTGGACTGTTCCCATTGGGTGCAGGGTCAAGACTGATTTGCATATGGCTGGGTCCAAACTGGAATGGCATGGTGAGCAAAAAATCGATGGATTTAGGCCCAGATCTCTGTACTGGGGTGAATGTTTGACATTGTTCTGCATTCTGTCCATCAATTGTTCTTTTTGCATTTGTCACCCCGAGTGGGACGGGTATGCCCAGACCTGGGTCCCGTGCTCTCCATGCCACTGGAATCAAGCTATCCTGGCTGATGAGGGGTGAAACCCCGAAAACGGTCCTACGATGCTTGTTTCCAGTCCAGGGAGGACCTGGCCTGGCAGTTCGGGCTGGACTGTTCCCATTGGGTGCAGGGTCAAGACAGATTTGCATATGGATCGGTCCAAACTGGAATGGCATGGTGAGCAAAAAAACGATGGATTTAGGCCCAGATCTCAGTACTGGGGTGAATGTTTGACATTGTTCTGCATTCTGTCCATCAATTGTTCTTTTTGCATTTGTCACCGCGAGTGGGACGGGTATGCCCAGACGTGGGTTCCGTGCTCTCCATGCCACTGGAATAAAGCTATCCTGGCTGATGAGGGGTGAAACCCCGAAACCGGTCCTAGGATGCATGTTTCCAGTCCAGGGAGGACCTGGCCTGGCAGTTCGGGCTGGACTGTTCCTATTGGGTGCAGGGTCAAGACTGATTTGCATATGGCTGGGTCCAAACTGGAATGGCATGGTGAGCAAAAAAACGATGGATTTAGGCCCAGATCTCTGTACTGGGGTGAATGTTTGACATTGTTCTGCATTCTGTTCATCAATTGTTCTTTTTGCATTTGTCACCCCGAGTGGGATGGGTATGCCCAGACGTGGGTCTCGTGCTCTCCATGCCACTGGAATCAAGCTATCCTGGCTGATGAGGGGTGAAACCCCGAAACCGGTCCTAGGATGCTTGTTTCCAGTCCAGGGAGGACCTGGCCTGGCAGTTCGGGCTGGACTGTTCCCATTGGGTGCAGGGTCAAGACTGATTTGCATATGGCTGGGTCCAAACTGGAATGGCATGGTGAACAAAAAATCGATGGATTTAGGCCCAGATCTCTGTACTGGGGTGAATGTTTGACATTGTTCTGCATTCTGTCCATCAATTGTTCTTTTTGCATTTGTCACCCCGAGTGGGACGGGTATGCCCAGACGTGGGTCCCGTGCTTTCCATGCCACTGGAATCAAGCTATTCTGGCTGATGAGGGGTGAAACCCCGAAACCGGTCCTAGGATGCTTGTTTCCAGTCCAGAGAGGACCTGGCCTGGCAGTTCGGGCTGGACTGTTCCCATTGGGTGCAGGGTCAAGACTGATTTGCATATGGCTGGGTCCAAACATTGTTCTGCATTCTGTCCATCAATTGTTCTTTTTGCATTTGTCACCCCGAGTGGGACGGGTATGCCCAGACGTGGGTCCCGTGCTCTCCACGCCACTGGAATCAAGCTATCCTGGCTGATGAAGGGTGAAACCCCGAAACCGGCCCTAGGATGCTTGTTTCCAGTCCAGGGAGGACCTGGCCTGGCAGTTCGGGCTGGACTGTTCCCATTTGGTGCAGGGTCAGGACTGATTTGCATATGGCTGGGTCCAAACTGGAATGGCATGGTGAGCAAAAAAACGATGGATTTAGGCCCAGATCTCTGTACTGGGGTGAATGTTTGACATTGTTCTGCAGTCTGTCCATCAATTGTTCTTTTTGCATTTGTCACCCCGAGTGGGACGGGTATGCCCAGACCTGGGTCCCGTGCTCTCCATGCCACTGGAATCAAGCTATCCTGGCTGATGAGGGGTGAAACCCCGAAACCGGCCCTAGGATGCTTGTTTCCAGTCCAGGGAGGACCTGGCCTGGCAGTTCGGGCTGGACTGTTCCCATTTGGTGCAGGGTCAGGACTGATTTGCATATGGCTGGGTCCAAACTGGAATGGCATGGTGAGCAAAAAAACGATGGATTTAGCCCCAGATCTCTGTACTGGGGTGAATGTTTGACATTGTTCTGCATTCTGTCCATAAATTGTTCTTTTTGCATATATCTATGAGATACGGCGCATTGCTGTCCTTTTCCCCTGCGCCGACGCACAATGGGCTGCCGTGCGTAAGTGCAGGCACCTTTGCACCATGGTGCAAGGGTGCCTGCGTTGAGGGGATGATTGTTTTTGTGCAGGAAGGGAAACCTTCCTGCACAAAAACAATCACTAGAGGCTTTTTCCTTTTTCTATGTGTGCTGCAGAATGCAGCACACATAGAAAAAGGAAAAACGAGGAGAAATAAAGATCTTTCTCCTCGTTGTGCCTTCCTTATGCCTCCCCAGGGAGGCCTAAGTTTCTGGCGCTGCCTCAGATTTACGATTTCTCGTAAATCTGGGGCAGTGTCAAAATGCCATGGATGTTGCTGGGAACGCCCCCAGCAACACCCATTACACGTCCCTTTAACGCAGAAAAATGCGTTAAAGGGGACAATATTTACGAGGCAGCATTAAGCCCAAAAAAGTGGCTTAGTGCTGCCTCGTAAATATGGAGAAGGCTCCTGCGCCAGGGAACGTCACAAAAAGTGACATTCCAACGGCGCAAGGGGCCTCATAAATGAGGCCCTAAGACTGCCTCGCTGCGATAACTCGCAACTATTCGAAACTCAACTGCACCTGAGGATATGTTGGGGCGGTAGTTTGAGGCCATCCTGCTTGAGAGCCACTCCATTACCTGTCCCCGAGGTCAAGTCCTTGCGAGTGCTTCTACATCAGAGGGTGTCACTGAAATAGCAGGTCAAAACTCTGGCTAGTTAATGATTCCAAACTCCAGGTTAACTGAGAAAAATCTTTAACTCCTGAGGGATATGCATGCACCTGTAGTCACTGCTTGTGAAATATTGAGAACTGACTAGCACAGTGTTTCCCAAACTGTGGGTCATAAGCTGATTTTAAGTGGGTTGCAAAAGTCTTTGGCCCGTATTAGAGTAAAGAGCACCGGGGAGGGGGCGGGGGGTGCGCAATGGGCATGTGCGCCCCCTTTGTGTGACCCCGGAGCACTATGGTATTACAGGAGTGGCCGCAGACGCTTGTGAGCCCCTTCTGTAATACAGATAGTGTTGGCGCACATGTAGCGCTAGCGCTATCTCAAGAGGGCGTTCCCTCATTTGCATGGGGGCGTTGCCCCATGCAAATGAGGGACTCTCTTTGCCTCTGCTCCCGCGCTGTATTATGGACGCGTGCACAAAGGCAAAGAAGCTGTCAGGAGGCTCAATGACAGTGCGCCACAAAAAGGTGGCACACTGTCAGTGCGCCCCTGATTGCAGCCCTTAGGCTCATATTGCAAGGATATGTGCATTCTCTGAAGCAAAGGTTTTGTACTGGAAGGGGTCTCTTCCAGCACACAACCTATGCTTCAAGGCTTTTCTCACTTTGTATGTGTACTGTACAATGCAGCATACATGCAAAGTTGGAGAAACGAGGAGAAATGAATACAGTTTCGCCTTGTTAGGCCTCCCTCGAGGACGCATAATATTTTAGTGCAAATTCCTTTCTACCAATGTTTGTTGATCGGGAATTGCGGAGAAACCCATGGGTGGTTGCATGAGAACGCCCATGCACTACCCATGGAAAGCCCCCATGATACAAAATAACAGAAAGCAGCGCATAGCTCAACTTTGCGTTACCTTGGGATATTGTCCAATGCAAATCCTAAATTGTTGTGATGGTAGGGTCGTGTGACATGCCTTCCTGGAAAAAATCAGGGGTCAAATGATGTCACTTCCCCAGCGCCCAGATACCGCTAGGGGTGATAGAGTTGCACTTTACAAATGCTGTTTGATTGATTGCTTCCTTTGATGTCATTAAGGTCAAAGGGTATGTGATGTTGCTTCCGCTACACCTGTCATTTTGGTGAATTGACACCCATGGCATGCCGCCTCAGCCAAAGAGCCCAAGGACGGGTGCATAAGAAGGTTCTACAACTATTGATGTGGCCTTGCCTCTAGGTTGGTAGGAGCACAACTCAAACCTTCACAGATTTGGACTCAGTTGGTGGCCACTTAAGTGCTTTCACATTAATACACATACTTGTGGTAAAAACTGGGTTTCATGAAAAAGAGGATTAAAAGTATACATACAGTCATGCTGAGTACCTCTAGGAATGCTGGAGATATTGTAAAAACACGGGTTCATAGACCTGCAAAGATCTCGGCAAAGATGGAAAGGAGTTCACCCAACAGAAAAGTGCAGAGCTTCCTACGGCTGAAGGTGAGATTAACAACCAAAGAGGTCAGCAATTAGAGAGCCACCAGTTCTGCTGTAGCCTGTGAGCTAAACAAACACTGTCATTGAGAACTAACGGGAAGTGAGAGACAACAAGAACCTGGAAAGAGTCACCCTAGGAAAGCGAGCTTCAGAAATGTTCCACTTCTTTGATTTACTACAGCACAATTCATCCTCTGGATCTTATACCACGAAGAGTTCCTGAAAAGACGATCATGAGTCAGACGCCCGAGGCTAACTGGCAAGAAGGTATATGGGTCAGCCCAGTTTAATTTATGAAATGCAGACTAGAGCGCAAAGCTGACAAGTGCAAGGACGGGAATGTTGGTTGTCAGAAACAGACTAAGAAAACCAACAGTCCATATGTGTAGGTGGGTTCTTAGAAAGTAACTGGAAAACAAGCAAGTAACCTCCCAACTTTATATTGAAAATATAATTGTGAGCAAACGAATATTGATCAAAATCAAAGATTATCAAAAACAAAACATAATAATATGTAGTGCAACCTTTCCTCCAGGTATGCATAAGTGTGAATTCAGGGCGCTGCGTGACAGCAGCAGGTACACCGTCCTGCAGAGAATAATGAAAGCCACATGTTTAGCAAAACTGGAGGAAGCTGGCACTGTATCAACTTCAGGAGCAAAGCATCATTACATCAGTGGCAATTTAATTGATTCCAGTGTGTTTGACTTCAGTTGTGTGATTGGCTGCTCCTGCAACTGTGAGAGAGTAGGAATGAATGTTTTAGTCTAGTTAATCAGAACAGTTCATGGACGTCGATCATCGGGAAACCCTATGAGGTCACCACGCTCCTAAGCCTGCATGAGTGACAGGGTACAGACATCACCATTTGTGGGATGTACCTAGACTGCTCCAGGGCCTCCATTAGAGGAAAGACCAGACTCTTGGTGACCCAAGGGCTTGATGGCAAAGCACTAGGCATCCAGCAAATACCTACGAATCTCAGAGTCGGACGCCCATCTTCATGAGGCACAGCAATCCTCAGAGGATGGGGAAGAGTTATCAGATCTTGACCTGTTGATTAACTGAGGAGGGAATAAGTGGATGGCATGCAATGAGTCATCACTGAGAGCTAATAATCCCATGGGCAAATTTAGGCCACCAAATAGGATCTTTGTTTTCTGACAGTGGTTGAGAATGGGACTTGATCACAGACTTTGGTCCACACCCATTCACACAAAAGTATCACACTTTCCTGATAGGAACTTCAAATACAGACTAATATTTAGCGGGATCCAAGAGAACATAGGGAAAGTGACTTCACAAGGGCTCTCACAATACATTTGCAGTCCCACCTTTTACTGAGCTGCCATGCCAGACTAGGTGTAGACCAATTCTGGATTTACACATACCCTGGTGGGATGAAGGTCCCCTGTCCATGGTGGAATTAGAAGAGGATCAACAGTTAAACCAGTAGGTATCTGTACCTGTAGTACTCGTAAGAGTGAGGTGCACAACGACTGTTTGTGTGTTCCTCATGTGAACGCCATGTACCTGACTTTCTGACCAGAGGTAGTTGTTCAAAGTTATGGTCCCCATGCTGTGACAGGGGCTTGTAAATAAACTTCCGAGGGTATGGCAACAATGACGGCTTTAGGGGTGCGATTCTTTAGTGAAGGTTTCCTGGACCTGCAGCCAAGGCGGAGATGCTATCACTTTCCCCTTTGGTGAAGCTTAATGTCTCTATAGTATACATATGGACCAGGATGATTGTCCGCTCCTGTGAAAGTTAGCTCCAAACCAGATATGAACACAAAGGAGTTCTATCATGCGCAATTGGACGGGGGACAGGGGTATATAGAGTACATGGTGTAGTGTTGGGCAAGACAGGGCTACAAATAAATTATTCTTCCACACTCAAGCAGGTTGCACAGTGGTTTCATCCAATAACTCAGTGTGAGAACTTCAACAATGCTGCCCACTGATTGCACAAATTCCCTTAATGCTCTATGAGCTATATGGCTGCAAACTTAGTGAACAGAGTAGCTCAATGTTCCACGAGACATAATCCTGCGCGCCAAAGGCACACACCTGCATATATGATGCTCTGTAGCTGATTTCTGCAAAGCTGTCTGCACACAAAGCATCCTAAATACATATGTTTTCTGGAATACATAAATTAGTACCACTGTAATACTCTTTACGTACTCTTGTGAATTAGGCCCAAAACATCTGAAAAGAGAATAAAATGAGAATGTCTAGGAAATATTCAAAAACAGTTAGTACAAATAAAAAGTCCGCACCCTCTTTGCACTTTTACTAATCGGAAGCTGGAAGTTTTGGGGCTGGTTCACTAAGGCATATCAGAGCATGTAAAAGAGCATTCCTGTAGTACTACTTACCATTCTTATAAATGCATAAGAGAATCAGCCCAATGAACTCAATGCTTGCGTCTTCAATCGTGATCAGGGACTCCTCACACTAACTTGGTGTCCAGCACATTAACTGCACACTAAACTACAATGCTTGGCAATCTGGGTCTGGAGCCTTACAAGGGGTGCGTAGAGTACCGCAGTGCTCAGCAATGTGTAAGCCTGCATACACCGATCCAATACATACGCCAATACCCTGCACAGTAATTTTGTACAGACTCTGTGCTCCAGGCTCTAGATCTGAACTTTGAAAAAGTGACTGCAAATAGGAACAAATGTGACACACACTGGATTCCTTCAAACTGAGCACAGATAGCAGCTCGGCCTTCCACACTGTGGAATCCTACACAATTCTTTAACACCCTTCTGCAAAGTCTCACCGTTTTATAATCCTGCACCCTGATCCCATATTGTAAACGAATGTATCTACCACCACGGATGTACAGAGTAACTCAAAATTCCACCCTCTAATATCCTGCACAGTGATTATATCCTGTACTCCAGTGTTCAACATCTTATAATTGTGTACACTGAGTGTATCCTTTAAACCAGGGTACCTCCCTTTAGAACCCTGTTGGCAGATTGTGTCCCGTAAAGCATCTCTCAGATTCTATCCTTTGTACCCTTGCTAACGTATTGTATCCTGTAAAACACTGTCCCATCTTTTAGAACCCTGTGCACAGGATAGTAGCCTGTACTCCAGTGTTGAACATCTTATAATTGTGCACACTGAGGGTATCCTTTCAACCACAGTACCTCCCTTTGGAACCCTGTCGGCAGATAGTGTCCTGTAGAGCATCTTGCAGATTCTACCCTTTGTACCCTTGCTAATGGATTGTATCCTGTAAGATAGTGTCCCATCTTTTAGAGCCCTGTGCACAGGATAGTATCCTGCAAGTCACTGTCCACCTTTAAAGACCCTATGCATGGATTGTACCCAGTCGGCCAGTGTTCCACCTTTTAGAACCTGGCACATAAACTGATCACACACGATAACTCAATATTTACACACCTGAGACCCTGAGCACAGTAGCACATTTGTTATCCTGAATACTACACAAAGACCGAATCCTATAAACCAGGGTTCCACCCTTTAGAACCCTACCCACAGAGTGTATCCTGCAAACACCGTTTCATGTTGTGGAACCATATAAACCCGGGTTCCGCCCTTTAGAGCCCAACACACAGAGTGTATCCTGTAAACACTGTTTCATCTTGCGGAACCCTATAAACC
The DNA here is from genome assembly GCA_963921515.1 of Calotriton arnoldi. NCBI lineage: Eukaryota > Metazoa > Chordata > Amphibia > Caudata > Salamandridae > Calotriton > Calotriton arnoldi. Next base: position 682,139 of record CAWUFW010003638.1, read on the forward strand.
GGGGTTCCGCCCTTTAGAGCCCTACACACACATTGTATCCTGCAAACACCGTTTCATCTTGCGGAACCCTATAAACCGGGGTTCCGCCCTTTAGAGCCCTACACACAGAGTGTATCCTGCAAACACCGTTTCTTCTTGCGGAACCCTATAAACCGGGGTTCCGCCCTTTAGAGCCCTACACACAGAGTGTACCCTGCAAACACCGTTTCATCTTGCGGAACCCTATAAACCGGGGTTCCGCCCTTAGAACCCTACACACAGAGTGTACCCTGCAAACACCGTTCCATCTTGTGGAACCGTGTACACCAGGGTTCCGCCCTTTAGAGCCCTACACACAGAGTGTATCCTGCAAACACCGTTTCATCTTGCGGAACCCTATAAACCGGGGTTCCGCCCTTTAGAGCCCTACACACAGAGTGTATCCTGCAAACACGGTTTCATCTTGCGGAACCCTATAAACCGGGGTTCTGCCCTTTAGAGCCCTACACACAGAGTGTATCCTGCAAACACCGTTTCATCTTGCGGAACCCTATAAACCGGGGTTCCGCCCTTTAGAGCCCTACACACAGAGTGTATCTTGCAAACACCGTTTCTTCTTGCGGAACCCTATAAACCGGGGTTCAGCCCTTTAGAGCCCTACACACAGAGTGTACCCTGCAAACACCGTTTCATCTTGCGGAACCACATAAACCGGGGTTCCGCCCTTTAGAGCCCTACACACAGAGTGTACCCTGCAAACACCGTTTCATCTTGCGGAAAAGTATAAACCGGGGTTCCGCCCTTTAGAACCCTACACACAGAGTGTACCCTGCAATCACCGTTTCATCTTGCGGAACCGTGTACACCAGGGTTCCGCCCTTTAGAACCCTACACACAGAGTGTACCCTGCAAACACCGTTCCATCTTGCGGAACCGTGTACACCAGGGTTCTGCCCTTTAGAACCCTACACACAGAGTGCACCCTGAAAACACCGTTCCATCTTGCGGAACCGTGTACACCAGGGTTCCGCCCTTTAGAACCCTACACACAGAGTGCACCCTGAAAACACTGTTCCATCTTACGGAACCGTGTACACCAGGGTTCCGCCCTTTAGAACCCTACACACAGATTGCCCCCTGCAAGCACCAGTTTCAACTTGCGGAACCATGTACACCAGGGTTCCACCCTTTAGAACCCTACACACAGATTGCACCCTGCAAACACCAGTTTCAACTTGCGAAACCATATACACCAGGGTTCCACCCTTTAGAACCCTACACACAGAGTGCACCCTGCAAACACCAGTTTCATCTTGCGGAACCATATACACCAGGGTTCCACACTTTAGAACCCTACACACAGAGTGCATCCTGCAAACACCGTTCCATCTTGCGGAACCACATACACCAGGGTTCCACCCTTTAGAACCCTACACACAGAGTGTATCCTGCAAACACCGTTCGATCTTGCGGAACCATATAAACCAGGGTTCCACCCTTTAGAACCCTACACACAGAGTGTATCCTGCAAACACCGTTCCATTTTGCGGAACTATATAAACCAGGGTTCCACCCTTTAGAACCCTACACACAGAGTGTATCCTGCAAACACCGTTCCATTTTGCGGAACTACATAAACCAGGGTTCCACCCTTTAGAACCCTACACACAGATTGCACCCTGCAAACACCGGTTCATCTTGCGGAACCATATACACCAGGGTTCCACCCTTTAGAACCCTACACACAGATTGTACCCTGCAAACACCGGTTCATCTTGCGGAACCATATAAACCAGGGTTCCACTCTTTAGAACCCTACACACAGATTGCACCCTGCAAACACCGTTTCATCTTGCGGAACCATATAAACCAGGGTTCCACCCTTTAAGAACCCTGCACACAGATTGCACCCTGCAAACACCGTTTCATCTTGCGGAACCATATAAACCAGGGTTCTACCCTTTAGAACCCTACACACAGATTGTACCCTACAAACACCGTTTTATCTTGTAAAACCATGCCCATGGCGTGCATCCTGTTAGCCAGGGCTCCACATTTCAGAGACCTGTACAAGGATTGTGTGCTGTAAACCATTGCTCCGCCTTTTAGACCCATGCACAGTGACTATATCCTGTAAATGCGGGTTCCATCTTTAGAACCCGGCGCTCGTGCATGATTACTCAGTCCCTCCGCCCCTGGGATGCCGCACACTGTGGCAGGATGCTCTGCGCCGCCATGCAGCTGAATGTGCACATTAAGCCGACGCTCCAAGCCGCCACATACGGCCTGAAATGGCTTGATCGCATTTTCCCTTTAAACTCGTTTACTTAAGCCCCCGGCTCGTTTTGTGCTTCCTCAGGCCCCACAGGGCAGGATTAGCTAAATGAGACTGCTGTCTGCAGCCCGAGGTGTTTTCAGCAGATCTATACCATGTTTCTTTTGATTTACCGTCATAAACCGTAACTTTCTATTTGCAAAGCTAAGCGGTTCGTAATTGTTCGTGGAACACAAGAAGAAACGGAGAGGTGGGGGGGGGGCGGGGGTGCTACATTTGCACATATATTAGACAGCCCCGGCAGATAAAACGTCAGATCAGCGTTGATGTCAGGGAGGCAAGATGAAAACCAAAAGAATATATTCTGTTTCTAAACCCATCCTCTGAAAATCATGGCTCTGACTCGATGGTTCTTTAGGTCTGGCATTTGATTTGGTTGGGCTTTCAGCTAGCTGTCTTCATCCTCTGGTGCGTTACTGTTTCACTCACATCTTTCTTCCAATAACCACAGCATGGGGGCAATGTGTCCACCCACTTCAGCCATCAGGTAACCTCATTTTGAGCGATCCCATTCTGCCCTCTCCTAAGGAGCAGATCCACACATAAAGGAGTTTGTTTTGTGTCCAGGGACTACCATGGCATTGTGTGCTTTTTGAGACCAAAAACATATTTTTGCTCTTAGGCAAAGTTTGTTTTTAGATTAACTGAAGGCCCAGCACCTTCTACAGTAATTAGGTTTTGCAAATACCATGAAAAAACAAAACAAGCATGGAAAAAGCCAGGCGCCTAATGACCAATGTCAGATCTGTTGGCTTCGCCAATGCTTGTTTTATTGCTTTTGTCACAGCCATACACCATCACGCTCCTTTCTGAGTGCCATGAAAAATCGGGTTAAAAAACCGCCAAGGAAAATGCCATTGCCACATGGCATTGAGTCATTTTTTAGCCTAATTACGAGTTTTCCACATACAATGGGGTTAACTTGAGCAAATGATCTCTGCAACCCTGTTTCTACACGGGGCACCCCATGTACTAAGTGATGGACTGAGAGAAAAATAGGGTCAGAAATTGCACAACATTTTTTTGCGATTTGTCTCTGATGCTGGAATGCAACCTATGTTCTAATCGGTCGCGTTGCAAAATCTCCAGTCGCAGGAACTCGCTGAACGATCTGCTTGATGAATATGAGGCGAGTCTCTATTTGTGCCCCACTGTGATTGACTACAAACACAGGGATGGAAGCCTGCAAGGAACAGCAGACAGCAAACCCCGTGTTTCTATTCCCTAATGTTTTTATTTGTAAAGCAGTCAATGTTCCTTACAGGAATAAGTGCTGTGTTTAAAAACATATCTACCAGTTTGGAAAAACATTGGGCAAAGCAGTGGCGGTTCCTCCGCTAAGGCAGAGGAGCACCGCCCCACTGCTTTTCGCAGTGTAAATAAAGGAAAAGTAAAATGATAATAACTCGATGTTATTATCATTTTATTTTTTTCCTGTTGCGGCAGCTTTACGGGGCGGGGCTGCTCTGCTCACAGAGCAGGGGGAGGAGTGGTGGGCATTCTGTAAGTGCGCATGAATGTGTAGCCGGCCATCTTGGGCCAGTCAAACAGTCATGCGCACTTTGCATGTTCTCACATACCCAGGCTCCCAGTCCCCGTCTGAGCCCCGAACAACGGCGCTCAGACCAATCACAACGCTGCATTGCAGCATTGTGAATGGCTTACGGGAGCCTGGGTGCTTCCTGTTCTGGCCGGACGCGGAGAGATGATGGAGGAGAGACGCGGCAAGGAGGTACGTTTATATGTTTTTTCTTTACCCACACCACCCCCCTGCCTTCCAACCGCCAACCTCGATCTGTGCCAGCCGCCACTGGGGCAGAGCAGGCAGTGGTCCTTTCTGGGCCATTGCTGCCTGCACCACTGCCTGCTAACCTCTCCCTTGAGGTCACAGGACACAATTCACAAAGGTAATGAGTCCAAAGGCTACATGTTTCCATTTGCGAATCAGTTACCACTTCCTTTGAGCCGGTTGTAAATGATTAATGGTTATATTTAAAAAGAAAAAATTATGGAGTACCACTGTACTGCCTCAGGAGTACCACGGATCCAAAAATAAATAAGAAAAAATAAATGTTAAAAAAAATTAAATACACTGTAGTGCTTTATATTTTACAAATATAAGGTACTAAAGTGTATTTTCGATTCATAACATATTTACATTCTCACAAATAAATCTACAAAGAACCATGGTAAAAAGATAGAGAAAATTATAAATGCATTTCTCTACCTATTAACATTTTAATAAAGTGGTAATAGGTAGGGAACAACAATAAAACCTACTACTTACCTAGAGCTACGAAACACAGAACACAGCCAAAATGTGCTGAAAACAACATGGCTGCCTTTTACATTTAGTAAACACAGCCATTAGCCAATCACATACTGCCTTATCCTGCGCATGTATCGCGGTATACCGTGAATTTAGAGTGGCACAATATATAACAATGTATTTTTAAAATTATAACTTTAACACTACTTACACTATTCACACATACTAGTAAACATTACCATTTACACCAAATAATCTATTTTCCTGCCACATTACATCCACATCCGTTAACACTCTTTTACGCTATGTCTGTTTCAATTACCACACTCCACTGTATGCCACTACATTCTACACCACTCCACTTTTCGTTATTACACACAACGCCACTCCACGCCACTCTGCGCTAATCCACGGTATGCCACTCCATCCTACCCCACTACACTGTACGCTATTACACTCTAAGCCACTCTACCCCGTGCCACTCTACAACACTCTGGTATTCTACTGTACGCAGCTCCACTCTCTGAGAAGGCACAATGAAGAGTCAAGGGGCTCCCAGTAAGGTGTCAGTTGATGGGTTTAAGGGCCATTTAAAGAACTAAAGTCATCTAAAAAGGTGGCCACTTCTTGAAAGATATTTCTATATTGCCATGAATAACAATGCCTATATTGCCACAATTCCTATCCTCTCATTGGACAGGCTCAACCCAAAATGTGCCTGCAGTTGCAGATAGCCTGAATTCTTGTGCATGTTTATATAGTTTGTGTTATTTTATGTTACCAGTATTGAGTTCGCTGATGTTTATTACATTTAGTGGAAACTGTTATGCAGTTTTATAAAAATTGTAATAATTTGATATTGTGTTCTATGGCATATCGCTGCAGATCCCTAGAGGTTCTAACTGATTGACATACAAATACTATTCTGCTGTCCTGTTCAGGAGCCTGAAACATACATATGCTGCTTTTCATTTACTGGCTCTCCTCCTAGTGCCAACAGTTGATGACTTGACAATCCTGTAGGACATCAATGTTTGGGTTGCGTCTCTTGTGGGCCAACGAAGAGACATTGATCAAAGCACTAAATCTAACATAAATGAACCAGTGGCCAAGCCAACTTTCCATTCAGTGCATTCCCTGATCTGTTCTACGCTTAAAGTCTAAACTCCAGCTTACTTCACTTGTACCAATGAGTTTCCTACAATATGCCCACTACTTTCTAAGCCTTTTCTAACATTTTCCTCATCTTGAGGGAATCAAGTACATTTTTGAAACCTCTGGATACAAAATGGTGCATGTTGACAGGAAATTAAAGAGAGGAGGGGGCTAGCTATTATCATTAGAGATTTTAATAAATATAAAGTACACTCCAGTCACGAATGTCGCAAGTTGCGAAAATATCTCCTTCCAAATTGAATTAACGAAAAATTACTCGTTAAATGGAACCCTATTATATCGCCCCCCGGGGCAAAGAGAAACTTTTCTTCCAATATGAGCAGTTTAATAGAGCACAGTGTCACAAGTTCTGATTATCTAGTACTGGGTGACTTCAATTTTCACCAAGAAAACGACAAAGACAGCGACACCATCCATCTGTTAGAACTCATGGAGACTCTAGGCCTTGACCAGAGAATTGAAACCCCCACCCACTCAGCGGGCCATACTCTGGACGGGATTTTCACAAACAATTCCGACCTAGTAGTCACAGACATTCTCCCCTGCTATGGTCGGATCATAAGGCTGTGTTTTTTCTATCAGCCCTCCTCATTCACAAAAAGTAGCCAGAGCGTCATCCTCAGAGACCCAAAATCTCAGATCATGGAGCAAACTAAACACACATGAGCTTGAAAAACCCTGCTAGATACACTTACTTCAATAATCACTACTGATGACGATGTGGAGTTAGCTGCACATAATACACCACCTGAGTAAAAAAAAGCCATTGACATCTTAGCACCCGGAAAAGTGCAGAAATATTGGCGCAGCACCCAGACCGAACCCTGGTTCTCCGAGTGCCTAAGGTCACGGAAACAAACATGTAGGAAATTAGAATGAATATGGAGATCCAAATGATCCGCTTGTTAGAGTGACTTACAAAAAAGCCATTGTCGAATATAAAATGTTAATACTTAGGGAGAAAACAAAATACTTTACTGAAAAAATTCTTCTGGCTGAAAACTCAGCCCAGGAACTTTTAGTACAATAACTAAATTATCAAAATTGTAACAAAAAAGGATGGCTCAGCAAATAAAACATTTTGCGATACCCTTACCAGCTTCTTTCAATATAAAGTCACTGAGGTCTTCGATTCCTTCATATTAAATCACAAAGAAGAGTCCTTACCTCCCAAGAATGACTTCCCTACAATTCTTGATAGGTTCTCTCCCCTTGACAGAGAGCAGGTTTTGAAACTCATAACGGCATGCAAATCAGGGTCCCCACTAGACCCCTGCCCCCCAAAAATTATACATTTAGCCCGACGATTTTTAAAGAACAACGCACTCAAATCCTCAATAAAGTACTAAGTACAGGACATATTCCCACTGAATGGAAGGTGGCTTCCATGCTGCCCATACTGAAAAAAGCAATCTTGACCCCCAATAACCTAGTAGTTATAGGCCCATCTCCAAACTTCCTTTTCCAGCTAAACTACTCGAAAAAGCACTAAATAACGAATTGATGGCCTGCAAAGACAGCAACAATTTGCTGGACCCCTCCCAATACGGTTTTAGAAAGGCTCATAGCATAAAAACAGCCTTGCTTGCGGCCTCCGAAGAGATCAGATGGACTATGGTTAAGCGTGGTCAAGCCGTCTTGATATTACTCGATCTCTCGGCGGTTTTTGACACGGTTAACCACACTATCCTGATTAACCGACTGATGGAGTTGGGAATAAGAGGTGTAGCCTTGACTTTATTGAAAGACTTTCTAACTAACAGAAGAAACCATATTGCCTTGGGCAACTTTACATCACAACAATTCAGTTTGCCATGTGGGGTGCCGCAGGGCTCTTCATTAAGCCCCACCCTTTTCAATTTGTACGTCGCCCCCCTGGTCAAATTGATAAGGTCCTTAAGGTTCTCGGTTGTGTCTTATGCCGATGAAACACAAATTGTGATGTCAATCTCCAAAGAGCAGAAAGAAGTGGGCCATAGATTCAGTTCGTGTCTGGCTCAAATTGATCATTGGATGAAGACAAATTGCCTAAAATTGAATTCCAGCAAAACAGAGGTGCTACTGTTGGAAAACAACAGATTTTTTTGGGGCTTTTTGGCCCCAGAATATGGGACCCCTACCGACGCCTGTTCAGAAAAGAAGGAACCTGGGTGTTATCTTTGATGATAAGCTCCACTTTGATCACCAAGTTAAAGCACTCTCTTCTTCTGTATTTTATACATTAAGATTAATAAAGAAAATGTGTCCTTTCATCCCGAATGAACTTCAAAAAACAGTTGTTACCTCCCTTATCCTGACCAAGTTGGACTATGGAAATGCTCTTTGTATTGGTATCCGGAAAAAGTTGCTACAAAAACTACAAATACTACAAAACGCGGCAGCCCGACTTCTTTCCAGAATTCCAAAACATACGTCAGCAGCCCAAACACTGGCCAATCTGCATTGGCTACCCATAGCAAAACGTCTAGAGTTTAAAGCATCATGCATAACTTTTAAAGCACTGCATAACTCCGGACCAAGCTATTTCCGCGAAAAGTTGGCCTGGTACTCCCCAGGCAGAAAGCTCAGATCCTCTGACGCAATGCTACTCTCCCCCCCCAGAGCAAAGCTTACTGCATGGGGTGGTAGGAGCTTTCTACTGAAGGCAGCTACGCTCTGGAACGCCCTACCCCTGCCAATCAAGAAATGTCCCGACTTCTTCGGTTTTCGAAAGCAAGTCAAAACTTGGCTGTTCACACGCCGTTAATTAGCAGCAACTTTTTCCATACAGCACCGCACTAGTCTGCAACAGCGCCAAGACACCCCCGGGCATTTGAGCGCTATACAAATCCAAAAATCAAATCAAAATCTAACTCTAATTTTAATGTACGTTACTCAATGAACCAAGACTAATTGTTAGCATCATTAGTATGCATTTCAGCTTTTACTCAGAGGAAAAGTCTCTATCGTACAACTGTGGTGATATTTCTAGGCGTACAAAAACTACTTTCGTGTCACAATATACCCTCGATACATGTGGAGCATGGAGTCTTGGAGAACAGTGAGAGCTTCAATACGCGTCATAAAAAGTAGATTTCAAGCACTGGTATGAAGGTACTACAAGGAGGCACATTTGCAAGGACACATTTTCTACTCAGACAGCTTTGACCAATGCAGGAAAACAATTCTGATAGACTGTAAAAACATTTGAACTTTATTTACGAATAAAAATTAACACCACACAGCATGAAAATCCAATAGGTGTATCCGTTAGTTATCTAAGGTTATAGAATTGTTAAGGATACAGAAGTTCACTATTGTGATTTGCATATAACCATAGAATTAGCAGTGGCAGATAAATTCACTAGCGTACAGTAATTTAAACATCACTGTCATTACCCTGATGTTAGCAAATTACCGAATCAATTAAAGTAAATGAACCAAAATAAACAAACTGATATTGAGGAATACAGTGAACTGACTATTGACTGATATACCTGATGGCAATGACTACTACTGCAAGTCAATATCTTCTGAGAATCTCGTGTCAAACTGTCAAGAGCCGTTTTGCAAACACTTGACTGTCGCACTCATTGCACTGACTATTGACTGATATATCTGATGGCAATGACTACTACTGCAATCCAACGTCTTCTGAGAATCTCGTGTCAAACTGTCAAGAGCCCTTTCGCAAACACTTGACTGTCGCACTCATTGCACTATTGAATGATATACCTGACGGCAATGACTACTACTGCAATCCAACGCCTGCTGAAAATCTCATGTCAAACTGTCAAGAGCCCTTTCGCAAACACTTGACTGAGGCACTTGTTAAAGGAAAAAAGTCCATGAGACAGAGATAGACATATTCACTGTTAACCGCGGTGTTCGTAAATATAGAATGCTGTAATAAAGAAACTTACTCAATGCTACAGAGAAAATAGAATTGCTCAAACACTAAATCGGCTAAAGGCTCTATTTCAGATTGTCCCAAAGTTTGCTGTCCCAAAGTTTGCTCGACCACCTTGCCAAAGTTCAGCAAAAGCGCAAGCAAAACAGTATACCTGTTCCTAGTCAAAACAGATTCTTTATTCATGATTTCTTCCGTCTTCACGCAGTTGCATCAAATGTCAATCAATCCAATTCTTAGAAGAGGGAAAATAAAAATATAGGACCGTCCTCTCCTCTCGGCTTCTTAAAGTCCTTGATTCCACCCTACCAAATACCTTATCAAAGGGCGCGCCTCCTTGGTCTCTCCTCACGTGGTAGCATTCAGCGTTGTTTCATGTGAACAGATGTTAGTTCCACACTCACTCGAAGTGCCAATGATGATTTTGAGGCCATAAAGAAACATTTTGCAATCCCAATCTTGATCACCAATCAATGGCTAACTTTTCAGTTCAAGACAACATTTTCAAAAGCCTGGTAATAGTTCAACATGAACAGCGCTCAGTACCTCAAACTGGGTTTGATGAAGGCTTTTACAATACCCTGTGTCTTAGAGGTGATGGTAACTTCAACGTATTGCTCCTCCTTCATGGGTGAACAGTGTGCACCACAATGCATCACCGCCTCTGTTGGAATGGCCAAAGTGTACAGCTGCAGTACAACAAAATGTCTGAAAATCATTTCAGTACTTCTTCGCAAACTACAAGTAAAGGGGAATTGAGGACTCGGAACCTTGCTCCTAATGCAGAGACCCTCAATGATCTGCTCCTTACCTGTTCGGTTGAACGCATACAACATTCTTCAACAAAATGAGCATCAGCCGGTGCTATTTTCTCTTCTAGTCCTGGTTATAGGTCATTCAATTGCATTTCAAAATATTCAGTGACCACAACAATATCGAATTCTAAAAAAAATGCCTCGGGCAATTTAAATATGGCTGAGGGATAGTTTGTTAAAGCTAACCGATCCCAAATGGAGCTTCTAAAAGGAGGATTTAAATGTCCCAAACGAAGACGTGTTCTGATTGGTACATTCTTCACATTATTTCTGGAGAACATCTTCTTCCTGAGGATATGTGCAATGTGCATAAGATCTGGGCATCCCATTCAATGAAGAGTTCACTTTGGATTAAGCGAGTGCAGACAGCCAAGCAACACTGAGGCTAAGACAATCAGACAATGGTACACAGCTACGGAAGAAAGTATCTCCTGCCACTTTGCACACAAGATGTATTTTGGCCTCTAGACAGAAGGGCAGTGCCAACACTCACCTGGAACTCCTCTTTCATAAAAACTGCCCGTTCGCCTCCCCACCCAGGCTGGCACATTGTACTTTTTGACCATGAATCCTTCTCCGTTTCCTCCCAGGTCGACACCCTTGCAACAATCATCGCTAAAAATTGCAAGGTGACTTCCCCAGACTGAGGCATCAAAAGCTACATGTCCTAAAACAAAAATCACACAAGTGCATTTAAAGGACCATACTACAGATGATTAAAATACCCACTGGCTCAACAGTCCAGGTATTGTAATGCAGTGATGTTTCGCTGCATCTTAAACAGCTTACAGAGTTTATCATATGTACAATAGCGATGAACTGGTTTCTAGAGTGAGCGATATTGTGTTATTGTGTGCTACACTTTGCAGGGTTGAAGATTTTTCAATGTTACTGTGAAATATTCTGCCCCCCAGTTTGTTCATATTGCCACTTCCAGCTCCCAAACGATCCTTGTCACCTATGGAGTCCCCCAATAGTCCACAGTGTCGCATGTCACCTTCAACATCCGCATGGGGCTGCTTAGTTCCCTTCTAATAGATAAGAGCACCAAGATTCACCAATATGCTGGTGATACATAACTTAACCCTAGAGTCTCTTCTGCTTCAGACATTCAACACCTCAATCAATAGCTGCACATCATCCAGACCTGGATGTTCAGCACCTACCTGAAGCTCAACCCAATCAAGACAGAATTCCTTTTATTTGCCAAGAACAACAAACAAGAAACATTACAAGCATGGCTTAATGACATGAACCTTGATGGCTTTGAACTCCAACTTTCACTGAATGTCAAGTCACTTGGATGTACCCTGGAAACCAACCTCACCCTCAAGGAACGCACTGCCAAAAAACAAAGATGACCTGGTATCAGATCCCTCTATTAAAGAAAGTGAAATCGTTTCTTCCAGAAAACAACTTCAGAACTGATGTTGAAGCTATCGTACTCTTGTATCAGAATGGTGGCAACACCCTGCTCCATGGCCTCACAGACTCCAGTCTGGCACCCCTTAAGGACAAACTACACCTGACAGCACATTTCATATCATCCCCATTCTGATGGAACCGAATTGTTTCCCCTTGCTGGCCCGCACCATCTTCAAAACCAGCTGGATCATTTACAAAGCTATAATGACCAGCACCCCTGCCTACCTTTCAGACAAGCTCACCATCTCTAGTAGTACTGTGCACACCCTGAGCCAGGACACCATGAGATTGCAGAACAAAGAAGTTTAGAGATTAAAAACAAGGCAGCTTCAATTTAAGAAAGAGTTCAAGACACACTTCTTTAAAGAACACTGCATCACAAGGGATTAACACCACCATTGCAGGACAACCACTGGGAAATTCAATAGGTCCAACCGTAACAGGAGTACATTTTTGTATTTATTTTTTTAAAATATAAGCAATGTGCAAGCAAATGGCAAACATATAAAAAATATAAATGTAAAGGATTTAAAATTCCAGTAACCAAAGCGCTCCAGCCCTGTCACTGTAGTGCACTCCTTTTCAGGTGGCTGTACACTTGATCAGGAAAAATGCTGTTGCTCAGACCGCACAACAGCCATTCGATGAAGTAGGCTGATCAACTGCCCCATATTCAAAGCTACGCTCGGCAGAAGCAAAATGTGAATGACACCTGAATAGACTAATGGATGAAGACGGCCTCCAGTTTGTATGTATGCATTTTTATAATGATGTTTTTAAAGAGTGGGCAGACGAGACAGCTTCATACTTAAAAAAACTGCAAATGGTAAATGTTAGAAGGTGGTTCTGACCATCTGAGCCGCCCGGATTTTTCGCTTTTTGAACACCTATTGGTTGAGCTTTTACTGTGGGAGAGCCTCATAAGTTGGGACTCACCCACAGTGAACTCATGATGAAAGGGACTGCATGTGTATTTTACCCGTGTCCCTCTGGCGTGAGTAGGCCGCTGCGCTGCAGCCAGAGTAAGGGGCACTGGGCTGGTTACATGCAAACACGTGTGTACATGCGTGTGCACAAGTGTAAGGCCTGCGCAGGACAGATTCCTGGCGTGCGCAGCCCAGGAGCAGCTACAAAGTGAATGGTGTGGCAGGACTTATGCAGAATTGGGTGGTGACATGGAATAGGCTTTCTACAATGGGAAGAAACATTTGAGGGAAAGTCAGTGTGCTTTACTGTTTTTATTCCATTATTCTCCTATGAGGATGGAGAGCACCTGGGCTAGTTTTACTTTCCTAGGGCCAACAAATTCAAGACACGCACCAAAGTCCACTGTAACCTATGTGAGAAGAAGTATTCTGCAGAGTCCAAAGTCATATTTGTACTGCTTTTGGGTCATCCAGAAATGACATATTTCTCTGAGTCAGCTCATAACCAGGGCCAGGCTGGGGCTGACCCGGCCAGGCTGAATTAATGACCTTCCTCCCCAAGCCAGCCCTGCACAACAAGCATTCCAAGGGCGAAAGCCTCCACTCCAAGAAGAGAAGATGGGTGGAGCTACAGGTTCATCCATCAGCAGCTGTCACCTGGTGCCAGGCACCAAGCTGCTCTGGAGAGAAGGCAGCGAGGGGGGAAGGGGCTCTCAGAGACCATGTGGCATAAGACCCCTGGACGATGCCATTTTGAACAAACCCAGAGGCCTGGGCAGGAAGGAGGGAGCAGGGGCAGAGAGGTGAGGTGTCGCTGTCTGATAGGGCAAGAAGAGACTTCCTGCCAGCCCCCTCCAAATTCTTTTAAAAGGTCTTGCACAGGAGAAGAAGCTCTCTCTGGGGTGTGGTCTGCTGAGGCAGAGGGTGCTGGAGCCTGGCGCCATGGGCAGTTGGAAGGAGGAACCACCTGACTGTCCCAGGATCCTGAATAGCGCCAGGAGAGGAGTCCAGGACCAGTGAGCAGGAGCCGGGGACTCTGTGCAAGGAGAAGAGAGGCCCAGGAGGAGAGCCAGGTGAAAGGCTGGCGCAGGGGGCCAGTGAAAACAGCTCCCTGCTGAAGTTCACCCTCTTGGAGGCGAGGAGGGCGGCGAAAAGTGCTCCAGATGGGTAGAGCTGGCCATCAGGAGCGAGAGGAGGCCAGAATGGTGCAGATCGGACCCCTGGGGGCTGAGATATGCCCCCCAGAAGGTAGGCGACCTTTGACCTCTGGCTGGACCGACAACGCAGCGCGTGGGGCTCCGCCGCTGGTCTCCAAGATGCCCCCGGGGTGGGTCAGGTCCCGGGGGCTGCCCCCATGTGAAGCAAAGTCGGGGAGCACCGTCGATCCCCAAAGGAAGCCGGGGAGCGCCGTCACGCTCCCCGTGAAGGTGGTGAAAAGGGGTCCGGGATCCCAACTCCGGGCCCCGCAGAAGGCGGGGGGTGCCGTCGCGCCCCCGCGAGAGAGAGTCGGGAGCGCCGTCGCGCTCCCCGTGAAGAAGCCTAACCGGGGTGCCAGGAGCCCACCCTGGCTCCCGGCGACAACGGAGTGCGGGGAGCGCTGTCGCACCTCCCCGCAATGACGTCCAAGGGGCCCGGAATCCCAACTCCGGGCCCCGTCGCCCGGAAGTAAAGCCGGGGAGCGCTGTCGCGCTGCCCGTGAAGATGTACCTGTAGGGGCCCGGGACCCCATCCCCGGGCCCTGAAGTGGAGGAGGTGAGGGGAGTGCCGTCACACTCCCCCGCAGTAAGCGGAAGGGTGGGGGAATGCCGTCGCACTCCCCAGGGACCCGCTGCCGAGGAGAGCCGCCTCGCGTCTGCCCGCCGGAGCGGGCAGATCAGAACAGGAGGGCCGGCTCCCGCGGCAGCACTCGAGGGTGCTGGCCCAGTCGGGGAGCCGGCGGGAGCCGCCGGGGTGGGCTCCCGGGCGGCTCTCCAACATTGCCCCCAGACAGAAGGAGAAGCGAGGGGCCCGGGTGAGCACCGGGCCGCATGAAGCACCGGCCAGAGCAGCCGGGAGTGGGCTCCCGAGCTGTAGCACTCACCTGGGGGTCCGTGTGGGACCGGGCCCCCAACGAGGGAGCAGACACGGCCAGACGGCATGCGATCGCGGCTCTCCCCGACGCAGCGGGAGAGCCGCTGCAATAATATTCACTGATGCCAGAGCACCTCGCCCATAATGCCTTGCAGGACCGGGCTGGCCTGCAGGAAAACGCCTAGTTTTCTGCGTGTGGTGGCCCCAGGAGGACGGGGTCACCACGACAGTGGTAGTGCCAGAGGTGCTGGGGGAGCTGCAGGAGCAACGCAGTCTCCCCCAGCACGAAAATGGAAACGTCCCTCCCTAAGTCTCATGGGGACTCAAAAGAATAACCCCTCAAGGGCTCAGCCAGTTGTCCTCAGCATCCCCATGGCTGAAACTTTTGTTCTGCAGCTGGGGGTGCCTTAGTGACTGCCTCAAGGTGTGAAGGGCTGAGTTGGGGATGTGTGGAGAAGGGCATCCCCTGTAGGTGAAGAGGTGTAATTGCACCACAAATGCATTTACCTATGTTATTTCTTTTTAGAGGGTCTGGAAGTCACATGTGTTATGTGAAGTACCTGTGTAAGATGATGTCATAAGCAAAGTGAGGTTATGTTGTTGGACATTCCGGCTAGGGTGTCTGGCTGTATTTGCGTAATCCTGTGATTTTACCTGTGATGCCTTTTAGAGGCTGTGATTGCAATGCATTATAATTGTTATCCTCTATGATAAGTACCTCATTTAAAGTGATGCCCAAACATGTATTCTTCTTGCTGCTTTAGGTGAAGAACAACCCAGACTGTTAGTCCCTAAGATGTAGAGGTGTATACAATATGGTCAGTATGACATGTTCAGTCAGGTCTATGTGTCACCAGGGCAGGTGTGCCTAGTTTAAATGCTTGTTGAGATAATGGGGTGGGTCGCCACTGGGATGGTGCCAGTGCGCAGGGCCCTCGCTCCAGGTTATGTTCGACTAACTGCATTAGGGGGCAAGATGATGTGCATACATGGGAATGGTGGTATTAGACCCCACCCCCTTTTGGGAGGGGTGGAGATGTTATGCAATGTCACGAAGTAATTCCAACAGCTTATGTATATTTGTAAATTGTTGCATAGTATTAAGTAGTGTGTGTGTTTAATAAATGTACTCTTACTTTTATAAAGCAAAGTACAGACTGGACAATCAATTATTGAGTGTTATTTCTGCGCACCTGTAATGGCGATTACTAGCCCACACCACCTCCCTTGAGTAAGCCTTAGACTGCTCTGCAACGCTACCCTCTGAGAGTCAAGCGCTACAATAGGGTGTTTGGTTCCCAGTGAAGGACAAATGTGACATGTTATTTGTGCAGGCCTCACAGATACTGCCTCGTTTTCCAACATTGGTGTCTAGCGGCGGGAAACATAGCATCCCATTCTGGTGCGCATTTATAGCATTTGATAAGTCCAGTTTTGCCACACATTACCTGTGCAGTAATGAGCAAATGGAAGAGCGCAAGGCTCTGAGAAGGGTTCAAAGTTGTGGTTATGTGAACTATAAGTATGGGAAAGGAAAGCCCCGCGCACATATATGTCATGTGAAGATATGATGGTTTAAATGTAAACTGTATTGATATGACTGAGTTATGTTGATTATCATGTGCTAGCGGGATGGTGCTTTCCAGGAAATGATTGCATACAAATGTTCTAAGCCATATAGTACACCTTTGAACCCTAACACTACACGCACTACACCTGCATGAGGAGGGTGTCTCCTCAAGAGATAGGGACAGCAACTGATACCTACATCACAGATGGGGGTGTAGGGGTGGATTGACCTTTGTGGGGGACAGGAGAGGTAGGGGGTCCTGGGAGATTCCCGCGCATTTTAAGGGCAGGGAGGGTTTCCACAGAAGGGGCCCCAGATATCCTTCCCCCGCTGAAAGTTTTCTTGCCATTGGCGCAGGTCAAAACCACTGGAAGGGTGGGGCAGGAGGTTTCCTTTCCCCGGGTAGTAACACCCCAGGGGTTCCCATGGTGGGGGACCCCAAGAAACTTTTCCCACGGTGGGAGGAGGGTGTGGTAGAGTTGTGTGTCCGGCATGCCCCCCAGGTTAACTAGTGGGGTAAAGAAAGAAGAAAGCCTGGGTGAAGAAAGACTAGGTGACAAGTCCACAACAATCCCTGCCACCTCTCCTAAAATAGATGAGCCTCTCTGTGCAGCCCCACCTGCAGATGGCTCGGACCAGCCTGCCTAGTAAATCAACAGCAGTCCTCCGATGAATACTAAAATATGGACCCGTCTCAAAGCCCAACGTGCTTCACATGGACGCATGGGCCATTGTTCTCTGGTAGAGCAAAACATGGCCGTCATTCATCTAATTACCATCAAAGCTCGTCAACAGTGGGACTTGGCTGAGCCGCACATAGGTCGCCCACTCGATGCACTAATTTAATTGGTTTGTAAAATACAACAACAAGATCATGTAAAACCAACAATTCATCAGTATCAATAAAAGGTAAATCAATGGACAGTGTACCGCATTTCTTGTGCAGATGACTGAATGTAGTTCCCAGTCTGTGGTCTCAGCCTTACTGCTTTACATAAGAATTTAACCACAGTACAGCAGACAAGACTATGAAAAATGTGAAAGAAGCGAAAAATAGTATGTAGAAGGCTTCCGAGAGGGAAAACCACTGCAAGCGTGTTACTGTGCCGGACACTATGCAAGGCCCAGGTGAATGCTACCGGAGTGCCGCTTGGATTCATCTCTTTGGGGTCCAGACCTAGGATGGCCTCAGTGAGTTCTTGGCTCACATCTCCTTATGTTTGAGACAATAATGTACCTGCAGCCATCAAGTTTCTATAGATTCACACAGCCAAACAAGAACTATGCCTCCCAATTAGCAATATGCTTTCTATGTTATAATCTAACAGTAAGGAATGCCAGCAGTTGAGTTACCATAGTGCATTCCCATGTGTGAACGCCTTATTAGGATGGGAATTGGGTAGATTTGTTTATTGTGTCTCGTAGACAGTGTTTTAAAGGCAGTGCTGCTGGAACAATTTCCAGAGTGGGGGTTCTGCCATCCATGTTAAATCACTAAAGTCATAGGGATTGTTAAAAATCAAAGTGTCACACAATGAAAAAGTGTAGCAAAAGAGCCACGCCCCTTCAGCAGGAGCGTGGTAAGGGTGCAGTAGTAGATGGTGCGTTTTGGAGCACACTGCCGCAAATATAGTGCTTAAGCATGGTGTGGTAGCACAGTGTCATTTACAGAGAGCACATTTCCCATTGAAATGCACACTAAATTTGCAGAGACATAGAGCTGTACTGATAAAACTATATTGCACACAACGATAATTTGTGGAAAACGGGATTCAGCAAATATTTATCATTTGTGCATCATCAAGTGTTTTAGTCTGTTTTGAACCTATTAAAATCATTGTTTCCATCACACTTCAGAATTAGAAATGTATTTTCTTAACTACTGATATAGTTTTTATTTTCTGTACAGTTCACTTACATGTATTTACATTTTGTCACAAACCTCACTTTACAAAATCCTCTCACTTTGCTATCACAGAAAGAAAAGGAGACACCATGTCTCAGAAGTCATAGCTTGACATTTGACCTCCATCTTTGTTGTTCAGCAAATGTGACAATATTAAAAACAAAATTGACAGGCATCTTTATTGCTCATTCACTTTCTCAACTCCTGCATGGTTATTTTGAGGGGGCTGCAACACCCTTTCATCCAGTGCCTATAGCCCTGGCTATCGGTCTTATTAGCCTGCGTCTTTAATGACACAATCTAAAATGGATTTTTCTCATCCGTTTATGAACCCAAATGCTTGAAAAATGTTGATTCAGCTATAAATAAAATGTTCAACACCAATCAAGCAAAGGAAACATCACTAGCGCAACCAATGCCAGGCAAGGTTTGCTCATGTATTGCTAGTACTGTATCACATGCAAATTGAGATAGATAGATAGATAGATAGATAGATAGATAGATAGATAGATAGATAGATAGATAGATAGATAGATAGATAGATAACCATAAAACTGCCCTCAATTGGACCTGAGCCCATCCCTTCTGCACATGGCCTTTGACTGTGCAAACTTGCAAATTCAGGAAATGGTACCTGTTTCGGTTTATAAAATGGTGGCTTTGTACTCACAAATGTCAGAAAAGAGAGTCAGTGGTGCTCTTCAATGTGAGTGGCAGCATTTTGCTTGTGTCCATTGATAGTCAAAAATGAAACAGTCTCAAATTTTATTTGCTACAAATTAGTCTCAGGATTAGTCAGGGAATATATAAATCAGTCATGGAATATATGAATGAAAATGTGATATTGCTTCTATCTAACAAAAATGCTTTTTTTTATTTTCTCAATATTCACAAAAAAACACATTTTAGTGTTAGGCTGTTATTTTCATATTGCATTTTTTTTTTTTATAAACCATGGTTCACATTATTTTACACACTGTACATCTAAAAAGGTAATGATACACAATAAATATGTAGATCTAAAAAACTACAGCTAACACGCTTCTCAAGCATACTAGGCTAATCCAGCTACATTGAGCAAATAAAATCTGTGTAATTTCTGAATTAATCATCTTTTGCACTTGCTTTTATATTATTACCTCTGTGAGCTCCTCTTTAGCTCAGCAATTTCTCTTTATAATATCTTACAGATTATGTACACATAGTTGCGACTTTTAATTCAATGCCTTCATCAGGATATTGTGAGAATCTATGTCTGTTCAAATTTATAAAATCACAATTTCGTCATTTCAGGTGTGTTTTATTTGCCAGGTTCAATCTAGGGATTTGTGTAATTAATGTATGCAATGTACATCAATTTAAATTTTGAAGTAGCAATGTAAACATCATCCCGCTGACCCATTCGCTATCTCATTTTATATGGATTGGGGAAGATCACTACTTTCGTATTCTCTCATTATTCTGTTCCTTAACTCTCTGAGGCCTTTGGAATACTCTTCATCATTTTGACTTTCCTTTATTATGCTTCTTCATTAAAATGATGCATTTTATGTCTCCCCATTAAGTGTCTAAAGGGGGAAACGCGTATTCTTGGCATATTTAAATTGGCATTCCGGAAGTCATTCGTCACTATGGGTTTCAGGCCAAGATGCTGTTGCGTTATGTTACATCACATGCGAGGGGACACATTGCTTTTCCTTACGTGGGATTTTACTTGTTCACATCAGCCTAAAAAACACAGTTCACTTTAGTGGCAGGATGGTTGGGGGAATTTCTCCATTTATTTCTTTTTCTGTGTTTTGGCTTTACAGGGTTTGTTTTTACCTTTTTTAACTAATGCCAAAGCATCTCCTCACATGTTGCTCACGAGGCAGTTGCTTTCTTTTGGTTTTTTTGGGGGTTTTTTGCCACGTACAATTTTTTTTTCGTTTTGTGAGGCCCCAGGAGCTCCCCACATTCTGCTACTGGTCCGCTTGCGTCTCCCGCTGCCACTTCCAGGTTTGCACGCAGCTTCCAATGCGGCATTGCTTTCTTCAGCAGCCATTTTTAATAGTTTACCAATGCTTGTTGGTTTACTGTTCTTAGTTGACTGATGCGCTACTTCTAAACACGTTGACTATCTTGAATGGCAAACCAATAATAAAGTATTGGTAAACCATTCAAAGACCCCCGCCCTCACTTACACTTGCATGGAGAGTCCTCTTTGAATGTTATTGGTGTACTTCATCAATGCTTGATCCTTCCAAGATGGCCAATCCATTGTTTTTAAACTCCTTAGCCATCTAGGACTGGCAAAGCAATGAGAAAGTATGCCAAAAACAGGAAAGACAGCTCTCCTGCCCACAAGCATTGCTTGTACTACTGGACTGATGTCGCCAGAATTTTTCATTCGTTATCTACGTGCCTCTTTTGTTAAACATTGTGCATTACGGAAACCTTAATCATTCCTAAAATGTAAAAAAAATATTCAAAAGTATACCTTGCAGACCCCCACTCACAGCACTTTGCAAGTGCAGGAACTCTAGAACTAGTATAAAGAATGTGTTGACAATCCTCATAAAAATAGGCTTGTTCAACACAGTGATCTGTATAGAACCCAACAAGCCAGTAACTACTCCACGGAAATAAATGAAGCAAACAGTCAGTGACGGTATACAGTATACATGGTAACAACACTGAACCAAATTTTTCCTCCACAAATGCCAACACATAAAAGTCGTTGGAAGTACGCAAAGTGGATTTAAGGCCAGACCTCCAAAAACCTTAAAACCTCTGAATATATTAGAAAGCACTAACTTGGAAAGAGATTCAGGATAACAGTCAACCAAACTGTTGGGCCCACACGAGAAGTGAGGCCTCAGAGGCGCTGAACTCACAACATCTTTGGGAGCATATTTACCCCATAATGCTTTTAAACTCGCAATGAACAAAAAAACAAAGCTATTATTGTGGGCGCAAGACAAGGAACAGTTCCAAAAGCCGAAAAACTTGTGGTTATGCATCAACACATACAAATTGCCAACTCCACAGAGCTATCTTTTTGGATCTATCAAAGGTTTCTACAAATCCACCAACGAAGGATGCGCTGCTGCCGTGGGCACCAGAACCTAGCTCACCCTCATGCAGGCTGTGTCAGGGGCCAGAAGAATCTTTTTTGCATATATTGCGCATATGTCCCACTTTGCACTTTGCACTCAGCACTCAGAAAGCTTCAACGCAGTGGCGAAGCAAGAGGGGGGCGGGTGGGGCGGTCCACGCCAGGTGGCACGAGTTTTGGGGGCGGTAGCCGACCCCCCGCTCTTTCTTGCACCCGTTGCGGGGGCAAACGAAGGGCCCGCCAGTCCCCCACTCTTGCATAGTACCAGCATTGGCAACCTACCCCACCCCTCCAACGTAACATGCATGCTCATAAATAATCACACAACACATTTCTTGTTTGGGTAAAGATTGCTGCAGGTTTATTACATACACCGTTATGTAATATGGTGGGTTATCTTACGGGCGATCCAAGGGCAGGCAACCTTCTAGGCCGCCTGCCCGCCTGATGAGCCAAGCAGCACTGGGGCGAACCCCATCTGTGCTGCCACTTCTGGTGATCCTCTTCCCGGATCACGTGACACATGGTTCCTTATTACTCACGCCCCTTTCAGGGCGGAGCGTAGCATAGCAAACCCCCGGTTGTTCAGGCCCACAACCGCCCGAAGGACTAACGGGGCGCCGACACGGTTTTCTAGGAACCTCCCATGAGGATCCTAGGATTTGGCTCTGGCACCCACCATGGTGCCGCGCAGAGGTACCCTTCTGTACCCCTCTGCTTCCAGATCGCCCTGTAACTCCGCCTGCAACGAAAAAGACAACATTACAACATTCTCTGCCTCCTGCCTGCCACGAACCACGCCGGGTAAGCGGTAGGGTGGGAGACGGCGTGTCCGGGCGCGCGAAAGAGGACGCCAAGATGGTGGGGGGAGGCCTATATACCCCTCCCCCTGTCCTCGCGCCCCGGACGTGATTCGCCTATCGCGCTGCGACCAGGCTTGGGGGACTCCTCCCTGAGTCCCTGCCCCTACGGGGGTGTGGGGTGCCCAGCTGGCACTAGAGGGCTGCCCTCTTTAGTGGCCCCCTGCGGGGGCCTCGGGCAGCCGCATAGTACCAGCATTGGCAACCTACCCCACCCCTCCAACGTAACATGCATGCTCATAAATAATCACACAACACATTTCTTGTTTGGGTAAAGATTGCTGCAGGTTTATTACATACACCGTTATGTAATATGGTGGGTTATCTTACGGGCGATCCAAGGGCAGGCAACCTTCTAGGCCGCCTGCCCGCCTGATGAGCCAAGCAGCACTGGGGCGAACCCCATCTGTGCTGCCACTTCTGGTGATCCTCTTCCCGGATCACGTGACACATGGTTCCTTATTACTCACGCCCCTTTCAGGGCGGAGCGTAGCATAGCAAACCCCCCGGTTGTTCAGGCCCACAACCGCCCGAAGGACTAACGGGGCGCCGACACGGTTTTCTAGGAACCTCCCATGAGGCTCCTAGGATTTGGCTCTGGCACCCACCATGGTGCCGCGCAGAGGTACCCTTCTGTACCCCTCTGCTTCCAGATCGCCCTGTAACTCCGCCACAGCTCTGGAGGTGGCCACCGTCGCCGCCAGAGCCCCCCCACCAAAACTCCTTTCTTACCTGCAACCTCTCATTTCCAGGCCTCCTGCAAAGCTAGGGAAGAGATCCCTCCCACTGGTGATAGATGAACCCCATCTGTATCACAATAGCCCTTGCCGATAGCCTGGATCAGCTAGTGTCTAATGCAACACAAAGGCCCTTCTGCCCTGTGAATTTGTGCCAAACTATCCACCCTCCTGTGGGAAAGTTCCACTACTTCACATACATAACCAGCCCCGTGCCAACTCTGGGCGGGGCAGATCAGATTCCCTTGCTCACATTGCCCCATGAATTTGCTGAGCTCACCTAGCTGCCGTCCTACTAGGACGGTGTGTCTAGCGCACCTGTGTCCCCACTTAAGGGACAGCTGCCCGCTTGTTGGGAGACCGCTCCCACACCCACCTGCCTACTTCTGGCTATTCGGGCGAGAAGGCTTTTACTTTAACCTTTGCACCGTCCATTTGCTTTCTAACTCATGACGCACAGGAATGTCCATAACTAGACGTGTGTGACGATGAGCCAGGGTGCCCTCCTGCCCTTGCCGTGCATCCCTTAATTTAATTCTTATAGGAATTTCGCCAGCTCAGCTCCCTTCGTGGTGAACCCCCCTAGGGATACCAGCTAGAGAATCCGTGTGATTACAGTGCGCACTGGCTGCCATATGGTGCCTAACTTTAAGGATTGGCTAAGTCCTACTTTGCCCTTCATCCCAGAATATTCCCGAATAGGAAGGGGGGGTTCACACTGCTCGCCTTGCCTTTTGTGCTTGGCACCTTGTTCCCCCCTTTCTTGGGGACGCAGCACAATGTGTTAGCTGACCGCACCCCCGCCCAGTGAGGCTGATATAGCTAACCGGGCAGGGCATTTGACCTTACTGCAGGAAAAGTCGACAGGCTAGAACCCTCCCTGCGGGGGCCCCCGGATAGGGGGGCAGGGGTGTTCACACTGCCCACCCCAGGGCAGCCCCGGCGGTGGAAAATTACCTGCTCAGTTAAATATAGCTTTTTGTTGATCACTGGACATGCCAAATGTTCTTTTACATGGTAGCCTGTTGTGCTTGACACCTTGTGTCCCCATTACTTGGGACGGCATCCCACTGTTGGCTGACAGCGTCACCACCCAGCGTGGCATCTATTGCTGACCGAGCGGGCGTTTGCGCCTAACTGCAGGATCATAGTCAACTGCCCTTAGTTCTGGGGTGCACTTATTTCGCCCCTTTGCCCATACTTATGCACAAACCCCTTTGCTTGCTACCCTGGTGAACACCTTAATGGTATCGAAGCTGGTTTGAAACAATGTATGTCTTGCGCCCACTACTGGAGACACCTCACCCTTTCATGTAATTACAACTTACGCAGCGCACCCCGCTTGCCTAACTGCCATCGGATCACAGATGCACAGTACCTGCTGTGCCTCTCCTACCCTGGATGCTTTAAACCTGCCGCAGTGACGGAAACCAAGCTTCCCAGTCCCCTGTTTAGCTGCAGTACACCGTCAGTGGGTCCGCTAGGAGATACCACAAACAGACACGCATATGTATTGTGCCCACTATTGGAGACAATTCACCCCTTCGTGGAGTGACAACTACATGGTGCCTACCCAAGTCACCCAACAGACAAGTTGGCCCTGACTGCAATGTGTTCTGGTGCCAGGTTTGGGAAGATCCTTGCCTTCACTAGCTGCCCCTCTGGGAAACACAAAGACAGTGCTCTGGCCGCAGCGATGCCCTCGTGTAGCATCGAACCCCTGGTCAACTAAGAGTGACACTCCAACTTACTGAAGACTACACCATGACCATGGGTGGAGTTTAGCTCTTCCCCAAACTTCTGCTAGCGTAACCCACGGTCACGCCTCCTGTTCAGTTCACTTTAGTAATTCATGGCACTGACCCACAAGGGCCTGATACTGGGCTGTGTAAATGGGGCCCAGTGTGACCTTAACACTCGGCTTGGTGTGGATGGGTGCTATTAATGCCTGGCTGAAGTGCAATCCCTTTGACAATCACTCCTGACAAGATGTGCCAATGCAGGTAGAAGCAAGAGATATCCAGCCCACCTTACCTCCTGTCCCAGAGATCTGGGTAACTTAGTGAAAGATGCACCTTTGAACTGGTAGCGGAAACTGTTACTTACGCCTGCAAATGCTCAGCTCAGAGCAGCCCACAAGACTAATGAAACGTTGTCAATTTGGCTGTCAACTTTGCTGCCTGTGCCACCCTTCCGCCCCATGGAAATTGTTCTGGGCTCTCGCTTACTACCCTGCTGAGTGAGGCCACTGTATTCACCAGATTCATTAACGATTTCCGCTTCTGACTGTACTTGGTAACACGTACACCCCATGGTATCTTGGCGCTGCATAACATGTTTGTTACTCAGCTCCATGGTACTTGTTTTATCGACCTCAGAAGGATGAAATGCTTGTTTATTGCAACCTTGTTGGTGTACATACATAGAAGAGCAGACTAGACACCCGAGTATGAATTACTCTTGTGCAGCTTACTGCTTTTTTAAATTAAGCCCCTGCTCGCAAGCTGGGAGAGGGATAGTGCAGTGGGCACAGTTAACAATGCTTCCCTCAGGGACACCATCTTGCTGACCCGGTTTGAGGAGCAAGCACGCTGATGCTGATCATGGGCGGGCCCATGAAATCCCACCCTTATCCGCCCCCCGCCAAATTCTGGTCGTAGTGATCCTAGCACAATTGCAGCAATTTGGTGACGTGCCCGGTTTGCAATGATGTGTACTCGAAAATACCAGGACTGTGGAAGGTTATTTTGATTACCCTTCGTATCGTCCATACAAGAGAAACTCAGTTCCATCTGCCCCTATTACCCTGTGCTACCAAACCTCATCATGACATCACAGGGATGACATAACTCACAAGGTCAATCGGGCCACCGTCCTACCGCTCAGTTAGCACAACCCCGTACCTGCCGGCAGGAGCTGCACTTAGCATAACACAGCACAGAGTAAATATAAAATTGTACTTTCCCACCATTGGGCTGGTAATAGACGGCCAAAAACGGCAGTACCTGGGCATGAGGTCCCAGTTTCTTAGAGTAAAACAATAAACCTCCTGCACCATTAACAAATGTGCCACCCTACATAAACAAGAATCTAGTAGGCTAGTTACTCTCCTGGGGCCCAAGTGCCACTGCACTTGCGGCACTAAAGAACGTTGTCAGGTTGGCCGTCAACTTTGCTGCCTGTGCCACCCATCATCCCCGTGGAAATTGAGCTGGGCTCTCGCTTACCCTGCTGGGTGAGCCCGCTGGATTAACCAAATTCAACAATTTCTGCTTCTGCCTGTACCTGGTAACACGTTCACCCCATGGTATCTTGGCGCTGCATAACATGTTTATTGTTACTCAGCTCCATGGTACTCGTTTTATCGACCTCAGAAGGATGAAATGCTTTGTAGATTGCAACCTTGTTTGCCACCCAGGCGAAGTATTTGCTCAATGCGCCTCTGCGCTACCGCTCATGCTTCACTAACCCTGCCACATGTGCACCATCCCGCGAAAGGAATGGCTCCTATACTCAACTTAAAAGGCAAAGTGCACCGCACGCACGTCTACAATGTGCCTCTGTGCTACAGCTCATGCAGTTCTATCTAGCTCATACTCCAGCTGAAGGTATCGAGGCGCCTTGCATGAGCACCTGTTACGTAAAACCATGCATATGCCCCATTACAGGCACAGATAGCTCTACGTGGCAGTGGGCCCCGCCAAATATTACACAATCTACAAGGCCGCAATGACAATCAATCATCGAGGGGGGGTTCACCACAGGGGAACTAGCAAACTGCAGTGCACTCCCTGCTCCGTCCATACCTAGGAGAGCAGACTAGACACCAGAGTAAGAATTACTCTTGTGCAATTTACTGCTTTTTTAAATTAAACCCCTGCTCTCAAACTGGGAGAGGGATAGTGCAGTGGGCACAGTCACCAATGCTTCCAACAGGGACAAACAGCTTGCTAACCCGGATTGAGGAGCAAGCACGCTAATGCTGATCATGGGCGTGCCCTAGAAATCCTTTATATTTGACCAAACCGTGGGGGTAGGGGCCCCCTAATTTAGAAGAGGCTGTAGACCATCAACCAGCGCAAGATCCTTGCGCAGGTTTGGCACCACACTCCTATAAACTGTTGGGCAATGAAGCTACGCCAAGGTATGAACAGTCTCAACAACATTTCGCAGCACCTCTCTGCGTTGTCATAGCCCAGAGTAAATGTAAGATTGTGCTTTCCCAACGTTGTGCTGGCGACCGTCCGCAAAGAACCCACAAGGAATCCGAGGATGCTAACTCCTCAATATGCTCTTCTCACGTCAGTGTGGCTGGAAGCCTTCACTTTAGTGGAATTTAAGACAACACCCATTTTGTATACCCGGGGTCAGACTAGCTGAACAGGAAATCACTTGTTTGATGTGTGTCTAGTCTCTCAGTTGGAATAGTGAAGAAAGTGTTAGAAAAACACAATGCCAATCAAAATGCAAATCCACCCTCCGAGTGCCCAAGAAAACAAAACTAGTATGCATATGAGTCCACACAGGACACCGAGAAATATCCATAACAATTACCAATACCACATAACTATCACATAACCAGCACTCCATTGCGCGGGGTAACAAAGCCAGAAAAGCCCTCAATGCGCTCAAGACGGAACAGAAAGACTGACCAGGACAGAGAAGCAAGGCCCCTACTCGTCGACCAACCACTCCAGGAGGTAGGCGCGTGGGCGAAACACAATCACATCCCCATCTGCAACTCACGTGGGGACCCGGCGTGGCACAGGCCCCAATCGTGCCGCGAACCATCTGCTCCTCCCTTCACCCCGAGGTTCCAGACTAAGAAAGGCAAGGGGGGGGGGGGAGCAGCAGGGAACGCCCGCTACTAACGCCTGGCAGGGGCTTCCAGCCCCACACAGTCCCAGGGGGTGAGAGGAGCTGACCCGAAGGGCCCACGTGCTTAATCTGAGATTAACAAAACCATGGCTAAAGAAGGCCCCGTGCACGCCCAAAACCCTGCACCCTCACGAAGCATGTGGCGCCCAAACAGACAACCCCCTACACCTGAAACCGGCTCCAGTCCCCGCTGCGACACCAAAGACAAGGATGACATCTCCACAGTGCAAACGTCGCTCTCCCAGCCACGGGAGGCCAGTGACTCGCTAGGGCCACCCATGAAATTCCCTTGCACGGTTTTCAGGCAGAAAATCTCAAGTCTGCCAAACGCCGCAGCAATTTGCTATTTATAAATCGTTCACTGCTTAAATGTTCACCTTTGTTAGGGCTGAGCTGTGCCGGCGGGCGCCACATTGTGGACGTCCGAGAGCAGTGCCACCAAAAGGGGTGCTTGGGCTAAAATTCAGACCACCTTGGAAATGCGCCGCAAAGCACATGCAAGGACAAATTGGATATTCCACTCCGGTTGGTCGACAAGCAATCCAGTGTATGAATGACCAAAAACACCACAATGCCAACTACTTTGGAGACCAATCAACACCAAAACCGTCGGCAGAAAATTGGAAAGCGTGCGCTGAACCGCATGAACAATCCTCGCCTTCATGGCCTCCAAATTCCCTCGTGAGCCAACACCTCAACCTCCCTTCAAGCAGCTGCATCTGCACAAACGCAATACACCTGCAAACTTCTCGGCCTTTTGAATGTCTGTAAACAAACAGAATCCGACACGTGTGAAGAAAAGAGGCTCTTTCCCTTGCGCCGCCAACAATATCCCTTTGACTGCTAAAGTAAAGATCGGGCCGCCTGTGATGTGAATGCAACCCCAGGCCCCTCTCCCCTGCTGCTGCTACCTGTGCCTCAGGAAAATAACCAAACGCCCGTTTAAACTAAAAGAACACAAATTACAGTCATCATTCCAATACCTTCAAGTTGTGCTTCCCTGCGATCTCCCCACACAGCTCCCAGCACCCAGCACCACCGCAGTGTCAAACGACAGAACCACAATGCGGCGGCGGCCGTGGACCCACGGCAGTGCAACCAGAACGTCCCGGGAAGTTAGAACCCCCTTACCCTGCCGCCCTCCCCATCCCCTGCCGCGACCCAGCGCGCATGGACTGACACCGGCGGACGTCCTGCGGGGTCGGACAGAGAAACTGCAATTTTTTCGGGTCCCACACGGGCATAGCCTAGCCTGGGGGGACGGGAGGGAAGAGGAGGGACTGCTTCACCATGCCGCACTCAACTCACCTCATGCGCAAACGATCGCCCGACCTCGGAACTGCGTGTCCGGTTGTCCCCCTTTTGCAACCAACACATGGTCCCTCCCTCGGAAATTAAGGAAGTGGGTGGTGAATAGGGGGTGGCTGTGAAGTTAATACTGCCCAGACCACTTCGTTTCTGGGCACGGGGAGATTGGATGAACAGAGGGCCGTGGGGTGGAGCTCGAGCAATTGCCCAGAGTCACAGGATGTTTGAGACTCCCGCCCGGCTCGCTCCGGTAAACAGCGCCACGAGCCGACCATCAGCTTAGGCAATATGCCTAATTATCCCGCTGTGCCCCCCAGCGACACCCGAGCCCGACCAGCCGACCCTTGAGTTGGTTGCCTTGCTCCGACCACCGTGTCGTTGCCCGCTCAACCCAACGCAGCTGCGTGTTGGTTACGCCCGAAATATACCCAGGCAGGCCAGAGCACCCTCTGGGTCCCCGCATGCTATAGGGGGGGGGGGGGAGAAGAGAGGGGCTCAGGAGCGTTGCGCGCTAACCCACAGGCCACGGCCCACAGTGGCGTGTCACTAACCTATCTTCGGCGATGTGCGGGCATGACCACAGCGAACACCCCATGCACCCCGCATGGGGAGACACCCTAACAACAAAGCCAGACCTCGCTCTCTGATCCGCACATGTATGCCACCCGCTCTCGAATAGGGTGGCATGCAGAGGTGTAAGCCTGCTGCCCCGAACACTAGAAAATCTGGCTGCCCCGCCAAAGGGGGCCCCGCAAGAAACATTTACCAAAGTCGGTGGGGGGGGCCGAACTGAAGGAGCGGAGCGCAGACACCCCCCGCCCCCATGGCGGAGCGAGCACCAGGAGCTTGTGACCCCACACTGCCCCGCGGGTGCATATTGACCCCCACCCTTCCGCTTACATGTGGTCTGCGGCAAAGCTAGTGGGGGAACGAGGCGAGACGCGCAAACGCTCAGTCGGGTCAACCTCTGACCAACTTGGCCCCCAACGCCCAACCGGAACCATAGAGACACAGTGGTAGCACCCGCTACCCTAGAGAGTGAAGCGGGCTTGAAGCAGCCGGCCCGGAGGCAATAAGCTTGAATTAGCACTCACCTCAGCCCGCCAAATGATCGGCCCCACGACGATGACCAGGCCAACCAGCCCCCGCATGATGCCTGTACCGTGCACCCCACCGAACTGGGCAAGCTCATCCACAGAGGGAAATCCTGGGGCGGGCTCCCCCTTACGCTGGCCCGTGGCCTAAACGAGCTAGACACGACGGAGACAATAGCACAGCCACTCGACGGCGTGTCCGGGCGCGCGAAAGAGGACGCCAAGATGGTGGGGGGAGGCCTATATACCCCTCCCCCTGTCCTCGCGCCCCGGACGTGATTCGCCTATCGCGCTGCGACCAGGCTTGGGGGACTCCTCCCTGAGTCCCTGCCCCTACGGGGGTGTGGGGTGCCCAGCTGGCACTAGAGGGCTGCCCTCTTTAGTGGCCCCCTGCGGGGGCCTCGGGCAGCCGCATTCTGCCACCACGGGTGACAAACAAAGGGATCACCACGGGCGGCAAAAGGGCTAGCTACACCACTGCTTCCACGTAACCTTTTTAACGCTAACAAAGTAAGAACATGCCGTCAAGACCTGTTTTTCTGCTTGCAAGGCCGAGTACCCAAGTAATAGCTTGCGTGGTCAAATTGATCATCATTGCTGAGAAGCTATTTAAAGTTGGTGCACAACCTACCTGAAGAAATTATTCCTAAATGCTCCCCCTCCTGCATTTGCACTTTCCACGCACTGGCACTTTTATTCTTGCATGTTTGACACCATTAAGGACAATTACTGAAGAGATCTCCTGACTCTTGCGTGCTTTTGCATCTTTTAATTAATTGCTTTTACAATTGTAATGCGTTCTGTTATTATTCTTAAATGCTCCCCCTCCTGCATTTGCACTTTCCACGCACTGGCACTTTTATTCTTGAATGTTTGACACCATTAAGGACAATTACTGTAAAGATCTGACTCTCGTGTGCTTTTGTATCTTTTATTTGTTTTTACACTTGCAGAATATTCTTTTTATCATGTAAAAGTTTTAATTAACTGCATCATGATTAATAAAAAATCAATAATTAAAACCTCCGAAAGAGCATTGCTTTTTAAATCCGGCCCTTGAGGACAGATCTTCGCCTGACAATTTCAACAGTCAATAGCAACAGGATAAGTGAAATGGAATGTTATGCTACATTTCAAAGGATCATTAAACGAAGAACATGGATGGTTTGTTTTCTCAAGCACAGCCATGATTTGATCACATGTGTGTGCCTCTTGACTACCGAGCAGAGCAGGGTTTTGATTCGATGGATTGTGGGGTGAAAAGGAACGTCATCACTGTGCGACAGTTGTCCCGCGGTCTGTACAGGAGGGGCATTGGGAACTGCGGCGGTCTTCCCGCCAAGATAAAAACATTCATTTCACAAACAAATGAAAGCACCGGGAAACAACGGAGACCCTTCCAGAGCAGCATCTTTGAAAACCGTACCGGCAATAGAGCGCGCGTGTTGCTAGGGTGCACCTATTTCTCAGTAATTGGCTCATTGTTTTCCATTTTAACCAGCATTTTGAAAGGCGAAAAGCAGTATAGAAATATATAAAGCTCTAAAACTATCCTGCACGGTTTAAAACAAACACCTGCTTAAACCAGACCACTAATGGGAGACATGATCTCCGAGGAACACCTTTAACGCAGAGACCAACTACAACTTGCATTTTGCTATCATGTGCTGCAGAGATGTGTGTACATCACAGACGCTGCTGTTCTGTTTCCATTAGAAACGGGTGGGTGCGTGTTCACATACGCACTGACGGTTGTAACTGCCCCATAGCACAACACCACAGGTTTCTCTGGAAAAAACACGTCCAGGTGTGACACGTGCATGCACCCTCAGCCAGGCCAAATGGAAGGGAAACAGGCCTGTATTTTCTGCTAATAAAGCCGTGCTGCACGCGAGCATGCTAATAGGCCTCTCGGGGGATCCCTGGCAGCGCAGGCCGGGCTCTGCTTATTAAGGTGACATTTACAAAGGCGGAGTACGTACGTGCGCTTCCACGACGCAGGCAGCCACTGACGGCAGCCACTCGGGCGCGCGCTTGTTAGTTGCTCATTAGGGTGATTGTGTCTGAATATGTAACATGTACGTTAGAAAGAAACAGTTGCATCAGTAGCCAGATCATTTTCTTAAGCTAAATCCATTCTAGATCCCTTGTCTGCCGAGAGGGCAGTGAGTGAGCATGCGATGCATGTGCGGGGGACCAGGCCTGCCGGGCTCTCACTGCGGCCTCTGCGCGTTCGGTGGTGTAATGTTGGGCCCTAGGCCCCCATGGTGATGAAAGCACAGACGCTGACACGGATAGTGTGGTACTGGTAATGGCCCAGGGCACGTGCGCCCGGCCCCTTTTATTAACAGGGTCACCTGACTGGTGACGCCTGTGGTGGGTGGGTGTACAGTGTAGGTTACATCACACAAGAACAACTAGACTGTATCCAGCCGGATACTACATTCCTCCCAAACTTTGATAAAAATAACAAACAGAAGTCCAACCTGTAATAAAACAAAACACAGCCTATGGAACAAATGATTGTATTCAGGCCGTCCGCCAGCCGGCGCTAGACCTTCGGACCACGGGGTCAAGATGTCTTCTTCTGCTTTGACGATGTTCTTGTGGACCGCCCCGGTCTCTCGGTGCCAAATCTTATATTCAAAGCTTCAGTGTCGGTGCATCTGGAGCTGTGGCGAGATCCACTCTGGAGTATCTCTCAGCACTCAGGCTCCGGTTGATGGCAGAACCTGCAGCTGGTGGAGATGATCTTTGGGTGTGAGGCCTTCCAGTGGAGGTGGCGTACTAGATGGCCTTCCTTGTCCCCGACTTTTGAGCGACGTCCGACTTGCCTCTTTCGCCCGGACTCCTCTCTCACTGGAGCCTCTTGGAGGGCACTCCTCTCTCACTGGAGCTTTCGGAGGGCTTTTCTCGCTAGCTGCCATGGGACCGTGTGGACCGTGCGGGGCTTCGTGGGAGCCGCGCGAAGGCGTCGCTTCGGAACTGCCAACGGACTCACAGCCAAGTCACTCATGTAGCCTTCGGTAGTGGTGTCTCCGTCTGGGCATCCTCGCCGTCTGGACTTGGGTTATGCGCTTTCCTCTGATGATCTTGTTTGTACCCAGTCTTCAACCTTGGTCTCCCTTCTTCCCGCGCCTGACGTGGAGCTGGTGCCGACGCATCTCTCCTGTCCGGACTTCCATAGCATGGAAACTCCGTCGAGGCCCTTGTCCCCTGGACTGTCACGTGACTGCGTGGGCTGTGCGGGCCTTTGCGTAGGCCACGCTTAGGGGTCGCTGCGGAACACCCAACAGGGCCACGGCCCAGTCTTGTGTAGTCCCCAAAGGCGGATCTTCCAATGGCCGGTTGTGCTCGACTTCGGCAGGCTGTAGGTTGATGGGGTGCACAGGAGGTTTCTGGGTGGTTCGCCTCATTGTCTTCCGGTGGTATGGGGCAGGTGTGGATTCCCATGGGTAGTGCGATGCTCCTTGGTCGTGATGCACCGGGATGGTGATAATATACGGTTGGTCTTTCTTTAGTGGGCAGACAGGCGGTGATCTTCCTGCATTCGGCGGCCTTGTGGCGGGAGTGGGCTAGAGGTAGTTTGCGTCTTCATCTTGCTGATGGCACTAGTCCTCTGTGCTGTCGCCCTGTTCCTTTCCTCCGGCACGCCTGTGGTGTTTGTCTGCCCGGTGGCGTTGTGCCACTGCCCTTTCTTCCTTTGCGGAGTGGCGTGCTGCCACTCTCTTCTCCTCCCTCGCGACACCGTCCGGTCTCCTCTTCTTCTTTCTCTGCCTTAACCAGGCCTCCACGGGTGGCGTGCACTCCACCCGTGGCTCCCCGGTCTGGTCCTACCCCTAGGACACTGCTCTCACTTCACTCGGAGACTGGACCTGTCATCGCGGCCTTCTTTCGTTCGCTTCTGACTTCCGTTCAAGACTTGTCGTCCTTCTCTTCGGACCTCATCCTGGTCCTCTTCGCGGTCCTCCTCCTTGTTGGACCTCTGAGTCGGTCATTGACTCCTGACCTCTTCCTGGGTCTCTGACTTCCGTGGCGTCCTTCAGGTACTGTTCGCGGTACCTCTTCTGTGCCACTTTTCCTTGTGGTGGCATCCTTTTGCCACTTGGCGCGTATGCTGCGCTCTTCTTGCGGTGGCGTCGTTCCGCCACTTGGCGCGTGTGCTGCGCTCTTCTTGCGGTGGCATCGTCCCGCCACTTGGCGCGTATGCTGCGCTCTTCTTGCGGTGGCGTCGTTCCGCCACTTGGCGCGTGTGCTGCGCTCTTCTTCTTGCGGTGGCATCGTCCCGCCACTTGGCGCGTATGCTGCGCTCTTCTTGCGATGGCGTCGTTCCGCCATTTGGCGCGTATGCTGCGCTCTTCTTCAGTCTTCCATTCGTGGAGCTGTAGCCGCTGTACCTGTGCTGCTGCAGCGATAACCTGTGGCCACCAGGTATCACCGCGTTCTCAGCCTCAGCCCTTGCAGCCTTTCCGCCTCAGCGCTGTGTACTTTTCACTTGCTGACTGGGGTTCACTTGCAAAGTCTTTGGGGGTGCGGTTCTGACACAGTCACCTTCCATCTCTACTGTCTTGCGCTCCTTATTTCTTTATTTGGTGCACCTTGTCATTGGGGCAGCTGTCCTGCAGTCATCCCTTGATGGATGTTTGTAGCCTTTTCCTTCTTTGCAGTGTTCCTGTTCCTCGTGGGCTGCATGTTGCGCGCGATCCCGCAACCGACCACCAGATGGCAGTGCTGCTGCATTTTCATGTCCCAGTCCCTGCCGGTCTGTACTGCTGCGTGGCCCCGTGTACGGAGATGACGCTGCCTTAACGTGCTCCACCGGGACTCCTGTGCCAGGATCCCGGCTGCTCCTGGACACTTCTCCCACATATTGCGGGCACTCGCAGCACGGTAGGTGCTTTCCTCCTTTCTTTTACTGCACCTTTAGGCTTCAGCAGCTTTGCTGACGCTGCGGGCCTCACCTTACTGCCCCTTCACTCTCGGGGCCCCTCCTGCCGTGCCCTTCTGCTAGGCTGTGCGGGACACGAGCTTCAGGCTGGCGCAGCACTGTCTCTGTGCGCGGTAAGTGTGTATTTATCTCAGCGGCGCCGGCCGCCCGCAGTCACTTGTCACTGCGCCGCTCCTCAGCAGCCTCTTGTCTCACGGGCTGCGCCATGGACACTCCGCCACTCTGACTCTTTATTACGGGCGCGCAGGCCTCCCGTGATCCACGCGCCCCTTCTCCACTGCCGCTTAGGAGGGGCGGGAAACAACAGTTCTTTGGCGGCTGCCTCTCTCAATGCCGCGGGTCCCGCCTGCAGCTTGCATTCACTTCTACCAGCAACCGCTGGCCGCGCACTGTCCGTTTGTGCCCACTTTCACTTGCGCTCACCCCTCGCTGCAGGCCTTCACTCTTCACAGGCTCCGCGAGGGGGTAGAGCTTCTGCTTGTGCCCTGCGTGGCCTCGCTACCGGTTGTTGTTCACCTTTGGCTGCAGGTGCGGGGTGGGCTCCCGCTGGCCTCCTATCGTTCAGAGTCGCTTCCTTTGCGCTTCGCAGTCCCCCGCAGTTGCTCACCTTCGGCCGATGCCGGATCAGGCCTCACGCCCCTCGTGGCAGTTCTGCGGCGGCGGCCGGCATCTGTTCAGTCCGGCCTCGCTCTTCTCGGCGTGCCACGGCCCCACGCTCACTCACCCGGCTCGCCGCCTGCCTGGCGGGTCGTCGCGGCCGATACGGGTGGGCTCCGATCGGCTCGCTCTTCTCTCCGGGGCACTTCACACTCCCCCTGCGGGTCTTCACATCGGTGCGGGGTGGGCACCCGGTCACCGTATGTCCTTCATGCAAGCCCGGGCTTTCTCACACGCCCCGCGGGCTATCGGGCGCCTCTGCACGGAGGCGGGTGTCCTGCAGGCACACGAGGTGCGGGGTGGGCTCCCGGTCACCTCGCCTTCACCCTGCGACTTTCGGGCGCGTTCCGCGCCGGCTTCTGGGGGTGCCCTCAACACGGGCAGCACTCTTCCCCCTTTTTACCGTTGCTGGGCTGCTGCACGCACGGGCACAGCCCCCTCGTCGCCAGTGTAATGTTGGGCCCTAGGCCCCCATGGTGATGAAAGCACAGACGCTGACACGGATAGTGTGGTACTGGTAATGGCCCAGGGCACGTGCGCCCGGCCCCTTTTATTAACAGGGTCACCTGACTGGTGACGCCTGTGGTGGGTGGGTGTACAGTGTAGGTTACATCACACAAGAACAACTAGACTGTATCCAGCCGGATACTACAGGTGGGACCGCAGACTGTGCGAGTCCCTTGTGGGACTGACGCCTGTGTGCGAGGACTGACGCACCTGGATACTGGAGCCCTGCAGCCTGTGTGCGAGGACTGACGCACCTGGATACTGGAGCCCTGCAGCCTGTGTGCGAGGACTGACGCGCCTGGTTACCGCAGGCCAGCCTGTGCGTGTCCCTAGAAGGAGTGAATGTTACTGCGAGTCTCTAGCAGCAGCCTGTGTGTGAGGAC
Organism: Calotriton arnoldi; assembly: GCA_963921515.1. Classification (NCBI taxonomy): domain Eukaryota; kingdom Metazoa; phylum Chordata; class Amphibia; order Caudata; family Salamandridae; genus Calotriton; species Calotriton arnoldi. The sequence goes on from CAWUFW010003638.1 coordinate 718,968, forward strand.
TGACACACCTGGATCCCGGAGCCCTGTATGTTGTGTGTGAGGACTGGCACACATGGAAACCGCAGCCCTGCAGCCTGTGCGTATCCCTAGAAGGTGTGAATGCAGAGTGCGTGTCTCTAGCAGCAGCCTGTGTGTGAGGACTGACACACCTGGATACCGCAGCCCTGTATGTTGTGTGTGAGGACTGACACACCTGGATACCGCAGCCCTGCAGCATGTGCGTGTCCCTAGAAGGTGTGAATGCAGACTGCGTGTCTCTAGCAGCAGCCTGTGTGTAAGGACTGACACACCTGGATACCGCAGCCCTGTATGTTGTGTGTGAGGACTGACACACCTGGATACCGCAGCCCTGCAGCATGTGCGTGTCCCTAGAAGGTGTGAATGCAGACTGCGTGTCTCTAGCAGCAGCCTGTGTGTGAGGACTGACACACCTCGATACCGCAGCCCTGTATGTTGTGTGTGTGAGGACTGACACACCTGGATACCGCAGCCCTGCAGCATGTGCGTGTCCCTAGAAGGTGTGAATGCAGACTGCGTGTCTCTAGCAGCAGCCTGTGTGTGAGGACTGACACACCTGGATACCGCAGCCCTGTATGTTGTGTGTGAGGACTGACACACCTGGATACCGCAGCCCTGCAGCATGTGCGTGTCCCTAGAAGGTGTGAATGCAGAGTGCGTGTCTCTAGCAGCAGCCTGTGTGTGAGGACTGACACACCTGGATACCGCAGCCATGTATGTTGTGTGTGAGGACTGACACACCTGGATACCGCAGCCCTGCACCATGTGCGTGTCCCTAGAAGGTGTGAATGCAGAGTGCGTGTCTCTAGCAGCAGCCTGTGTGTGATGACTGACACACCTGGATACCGCAACGCTGTATGTTGTGTGTGAGGACTGACACACCTGGATACCGCAGCCCTGCAGCATGTGCGTGTCCCTAGAATGTGCGAATGCAGAGTTCGTGTCTCTAGCAGCAGCCTGTGTGTGAGGACTGACACACCTGGATACCGCAGCCCTGTATGTTGTGTGTGAGGACTGACACACCTGGATACTGGAGCCCTGCAGCATGTGCGTGTCCCTAGAATGTGTGAATGCAGAGTGCGTGTCTCTAGCAGCAGCCTGTGTGTGAGGACTGACACACCTGGATACCGCAGCCCTGTATGTTGTGTGTGAGGACTGACACACCTGGATACCGCAGCCCTGCAGCATGTGCGTGTCCCTAGAATGTGTGAATGCAGACTGCGTGTCTCTAGCAGCAGCCTGTGTGTGAGGACTGAATTCAGGGGCGGCTTCTACGCTAAGGCGGAGGAGCGTTGTCCCACTGTTCTTTTAGCAGGAAAAATAACACGATAACAACGTAGTTATTATCTATTTATTTTTCTCAGGTTCGGGCGGGGCTGGAGGCACAGGGGGAGGAGTGGTTTGCACACTCCAAGTGCGCATGACTGCTTGGCCGGCTGTCTTGGGTCGGTCAAACAGTCATGCGCACTTTGTATGGTCCCCAGCAGGCTGCATTACACAGCCTGGTGAGGAACATGCAAAGGCCCCCAGTCCCCATCTGAGCGCCGGTTCACGGCGCTCAGACCAATCACAGCACTGCATTGCAGCATTGTGATAGGCTTACGGGAGCCAATCACAGCCTTGCAGCCTGTACCTGTCCCTAGAATGTGTGAATGCAGACTGCGTGTCCCTAGTAGCATGTGTCCGAGGACTGACACACCTGGATACCGCAGCCCTGCAGCATGTGCGTGTCCCTAGAAGGTGTGAATGCCGACTGCGTGTCTCTAGTAGCAGCTTGTGTGTGAGGACTGACACACATGGCTACAGGAGACATGCAGCATGTATGCGTTCCTTGTAGCTGGAACTGCAGCATGTAAGCATTGACACACATGACTACTGAAGCCCTGCAACCTGTAGTAGCTGGGACTGCAGCCTGTGCATGAGGATTGACACACATGGCTACAGGAGACATGCAGCATGTATGCGTTCCTTGCAGCTGGGACTGCAGCATGTAAGGATTGACACACATGGCTACAGGAGACATGCAGTTTGCACACGTCCCTTGTAGCTGGGACTGCAGCATTTAAACTATTGATACACATGGCTACTGCAGCCCTGCAACCTGTAGTAGCTGGGACTGCAGCGTGTGTATGATGATTGACACACATGGATACAGGAACCATGCAGCTTGTATTTGTTCCTTGTTGCTGGGACTGCAGCTTATAAGGATTAACACACATAGCTACTGAAGCCATGCAATCTATGTGTGTCCCTAGTAGCTGGGAGTGCAGACTGTGTATCAGGACTGACACACCTGGATACTGGAGTTGCTCGACACGTGGTAGCTGAGACTGTAACCATGGTACAAGGTAGCTTGTATTACAGGCAGGGTTGTTTTTGTGCAGTAAGGATTACCTTCCTGCACACAAAAAATTCTTAAAAGGCATTTTCCTCTTTCTATGTGTGATGCAAGATGCAGCACACATAGAAAGAGTAATTAACAAGGAGCAATAAAGATATTTCTCCTCGTTATGCCTGGTTCAGGGAGATAAAGCATTTTGACTCATTCCCAGGTTTACTGGCTTTAGCAAATCTGTGAATGTACCAAAACCCATGGGTGGATGCATGGGAACGCCCATGCTCCACCCATGGAACGCCTCCCTTCTGATCCAAGCATCACCTGCTTACAAAGTTTAGACATTTGTAGGTCCCTATGAGGGGGCAGAGTGCCAAAGGTGAGGCCCTGTTATGCAGGCTGCAGATCCTTAAGCTCAGGCTGAACCTGAGAATGGTCACAGGGCTGCTGGGCCTCTGGTGGGACAGCAGGCCAGATAGGGAGAGGTATGGTACTAGAGCCCTTAGCCTGCTAAGGCCAGTCTCAAGCCCAGGTTGGATGTGAGGAGGAAGATCTGGCATCCCTAAGGGCAAGTAGACTGTGAGACTGACTTCTGCTTTTGTGTCTGTCTGTAGGGTTCAACAGAAGACTGACGTGTGGCCCTCCCTCTGAGGTACTGAGGCCAGTGAAGTATGTGCCTGGAACTAGATGCTCACAGTATGTCAGCACTTACACAAAGGCGTGCTGGTGGTGAGTGTGCTGGGACTTCGGTCCGTCACTAGAAGCAGGCAGCATTTGAGGGTCAAGCTTTGGTCCTGCAACCTGTTTGTGTCCATAGGAGCAGACAGTGAGTGTGTGAGTTTACCCTTGGTCAAGGAGCCTGTCCCATTCCAGAGGCGGCCGACAAAGATAAGGAGTGGTGGGGCGGGTGGAGTGGGCTCAGGCGAGCACAGGGGTCCGGGGAACACGCAGCGGGGGAGTAAAAATTAATTTAAAAAAAATAAAAGACTTACCTGGTGCTGCCTCCCGCCTCGCACGCCTCTGTTCCTGGTCCCAGCAGTCCCTTGGACAGCATCACGGACTCCCCATCCAATCCCCGCACTCTTCTCAAGCATGAGAGCAGCGTGGGGATTGGTCTGAGCAGGCTGGATTAATGCTCGCTCAGGCACAGGGAGTCTGTGCTGTTTCTCCAACCCGGCTGTGGAATACAGCTAGGTTGGAGAAACCTATGTGTGCATGTCAGTTTGGCTGGCCAAACTGACATGCACACTTAAAAGTGCACATCCCATGCCCTGGCCCCACCCCATCTTGCACACGCTGGCTCAGTCAGCAGCTGAAAAAGAAAACAATAATAAAAAATTGTTTTATTTTTCAGCTGCTAGCTCTGAGCCAGTGGGACAATGCTCCTCCGCAATTGCAGAAGAGCTGCCGCTGTCCCATTCCCATTCGTTTAGAATGAATCGAAAGCACACCATTCCACAAGTCTGAATTCTGTGTGGCGGGCTCGATACGATCGACTTTGCAGCCTAGCGATCGTTGTGGAAGACACCTACCACAAAGGTCCATTTACTTCACACCACGTGGCTCCAACCAGGAATCCCACACATGCTTTAATTGAGGACCACACTATATAGATTGGGCTCCTACCCCAGCCACTACTGAGCCGTCCCATTGGTCAGTTTCCCTCTGATGCATGCCATGCATCAATAACGCTCAGAAAATATCTCCACATCCATCCTACACATTGGGCAGGTGCTTCCCAAACCTACGTCCTGATGATGACCATGTCTAAATTATATGCTTAGGGTCGAAACGTTGACTTGACACAATAATAGTGTACTGTTTTTATTTTGATTCTGAAGCATTTCACTCTTTGTTAGAGTGTGTACAAACAACTTATGCATCCTGGATCAGTGACTATTGTATGTACATAGATTATATAGCACCAACGCACTTTACATTCACTTATTTTCACTTGCACTGCTTCGTTGCGACGTTTGGGATCACCTTCATACTTATAAATTGATTTAAGTATAAAACTGCATTGATTTTTTTCTATTTGTTAAGAAATGAAAATACAACTGTCCAATTGAGAAATGGAACCAATCGCTCAAAATTACTCCCTCCAATGAATTAGAGGTTCACACTTCCCTCTTTAGGCACTACTGTTTTGCTTTATTACTGGATTACCCAGGTCCCAGGGTTATTGGGCTGCCCCTTTTCTTGTACATACATGTACCTAGCAGCAAGACGTTGATGATGGGTGAGCCCTGGTTCTGCAGCCTGTGTGCATCCCTCTGAGTGGGCACTGTTGCCTGCACACACAGAGAAAATTACTCCCACCTGCTTGATATTTGTCAATCGGTCAGTTGTCCTGGTAGCTGTATGCCAGAATATCATTGACAAAAATATTGTCTGACATATAGATCGTGTTCTAAACATCATTTACAAAAATATCACCCCAGTAGGTGTAGAATTTCTATTTACTCTTTTTGTAAACAATACTTAGGACACAATATTTGTGCCAGACGACACTTGGTCCACAATTTTCTGGTATCATCTGTTACTGATAATGGTGCAAAGATTAATCTGGTGGATATGAGGGACAAACTCTTGCGGGTCTGTAACAGAGAGAACCCAACAATCCTTACCTTATGAGACCCATCGGCTGACTGTGATTATGTTGACACCACCATTCGTTGGTTGACGAACTGATCAGGGTTTGTAAGATTACCAGGAAGATTACAAAGTAGATCACCTCCACTTTGGAAATTTGGGCTTCGCTACTGAATGTGTATTCACATTTGGCTAGAGTAATTGACTTCTTATTTGGGGCCTCCCCATGGCTCACAATCCCCTTCTTTAATGTTATAGATATCTATGTCTGTATGCATGGGTTGGCGTGCCTTAGCTGAAGTAAAACCTACGGTGCTATGAGTGAGTGTGATACTCCTCATCTTACCCCAATCAGGTGGTCCTAAATGCTGGGGATTTCCCCCCTTTTCTACACAGCTCTAATAAAGCCTGATCATCTACTGTGATTGACATCTCAATTATCAGAAGCAAACAGCTGAGCTGGCTCAGTGTGCCAACTTTCAACTTTAAGGCCATCGCTCGCTATCTTCAAGCACATTCTAGGATCCCTCTTGTCGAAGTCAGCATCTGATCCTAATTACTGGAAAGCAGTTCGTGCAGGGACATTAAATAACTGCAGGGGTTTCAAAACTGGCGTTCTGGGATCAATTTTAGGCTAGCACCTCTTGGCAGGATCAAACATTGTGTAGTTCAACGGGCATGTCTTCCAGCTGCTGAACGGTTACTTTAAGTTTTAAATGGATTAGCCCTCCTAGCCCTGAGATAAGGTTCCAACTTCAGACGCTGACCCTCCGATATAAGAAAGAAATGTGTGTAGAGGAGGCCTTTGCCATCCCTAGGAATGCAAGGATGGAACAACCTCCCAGTCTGCATGAAGAGAAGAATGGCCACAGTTTCAGGAAAAAACTCAAGACGTTACTTTTTAGACCAACATTTGGTCCACTTGATCTGTGTTTTTCTCGTTTCTCAGGCCTGTAATGTTGCCATTTTGGCATCAACCATATCTGGCGTACTAGACCAAGGCTCTGAAGTAGCCCTTATGGTATGAATGATTCTTTATTGTTTAAATTAGTTAAAACCATAACAATATACCAATAAAAACTGTATATGCTACAACAAATGTGGTATACATCTTAAAAATTTGATTTACCAATACTACAGTTAATGCAGAGGAGATAGTACATAGCCAATTATGCTGCATTTGTCGTAAAGTGCCCTTATGGTAGACGCCATGTTTTGTGCAAAATGACCATACACAGCACAATACAACAATCAACTGAGTCTGTTCAGAGAACAGTGTGTGAGCACTTGGCCTACGTGAAAAACTAAAAACACCAACAAAAGCACCATACACCCACAAAATGCTTCAAAAACCCAATCCGGGAAAGCCCACAAAGTGATACAGCCCTACAAAACACCCAGCCCAAGAGAGTTTTGCAGGGTGGAGTGGGTGAATTGAATAGCCTAATCATTTGACTCCCTTCTTGTTTACAAAATGTAAGTTCTCAATAGTGCAGTCCTATCACAAGATGAAAACTGTCAATGGTCCAATCCTCTTACAAGATGCAAATTGCTAATAGTCCAGACACCAAATTGCCCCAGAGGGCAGCGGGTGAACTTAATACCCATACAGAAAGTTTTACTGGCTCATGCAAGTTCCACCTAACTCTCTTCTCAGCATTGGTCTGGGTGGTTGGACAGGCTCTCTGAAACACCCCACCCAGGTCCAAGGAGTTGTGCAAACTCACCAAACACCATAACCACGGGAAACTGACAAAGAGGAGTGAGCCCAGGGATTTCTCCTTTCAAGGGTGTTCCTAGGGGTACATACATCCTGTCTGTCCCAAACCCTTTTTTTCCTGCAATCTCCTTCACAGAACCAGAAAGAAAATAGGTCTTGCTTATCATACTGTTGTTTTGCATTTTTTTTTTCTGCAGCAGATTGTACATAAATCCATCTAATCGCAAGTTTCAGTGGGTCTGTCTCTCAGATTAAATATTGCTAACTCACAAGAAGGTACCTCCGAGCCCCTCTGAGCACAGCCAGAGCTCTTCCGACTCTCTAGCAGGACATGCCAACACACAGGATCAGACTGGGACAAAAGTAGGGACAGAAAATAGGCCCAGGCACCAAAATAACAAGCATTGGCATAGCCAATAGGTCTCGCCTTTGGGACCTTATAAGTGTTTAACCATGCAACAGTTCATGTTGTTGCACCAAGGATATTGTGCTGCATAACTAAATACTTATAAGGTCCCCAAAAGCGAGACCTATTGGCTATGCCAATGCTTGTTCATTTTCCAACGACAACCCCCCTTGCGCAGGAGGCAGATTAAGAGACCCACCAGGATTTGGCAGCACTGATTACGAAGTATGTCGGCACCAAAACAGGACTTTTGAGGCACAGAATGGTGATTTTGTCGCAGTTTGTCCACACTTATTGAACTCACATTCACTCCGTTCAGCCTCTAAGCAGAGCACGTCACTTTGACATAGACATGTTTACAGTGTGTGATCTGACTTTGCACTACACATTCCTTTATGACAAGAATATAAAGCATAGGTGAAGCCAAGCAGAGCAGCGCATGGCTCATGCACACACCTCGTCATCCCCACAGACACTCCCAGCCGGTTGGCACCTGCTGGCAGAGGGCTCCAGGCTGGGGGTAGGCATCCTCGGAGCTGGACAGTAGGCATCAAGCAGGTGGACCTGGAAAGGAGCTGGCAGTAGGCATGGATAACCTTGCAAGTTAACGCCCAGAAACTCGTGCATTTGTGGCTTCCCCAAACGCTGAGCCAACCCTCTCTCACCCAGGAAACTCCCCTCCGGGGTGGAAACAACAGAGTCAGACCCTACATTTGGGGGGAGGGGGGGGGTGAAGGGGAAGTGCTGCCCACTTGGGGACAAATATTTTACCCATGCAAGAAAAAAAAATATTTTACCCGTGCAAGACCACATACTCCTCAGCACTGTGCAACATTTTTAATGTGTTCAACTCAGCATATCTCGGTAGCAATGACAGTATAGTGACAGAATTATAGGCGAGGTGTCAGCACAGGCTTTAAAGATCTTGTTCGCCGGTTAGCAGGAAACGCAACAGCGTTTGGAGGAAAACAGGAAGCGGCTGGGGGGATTAGCAGGAAGCCGGAAATGGTTAGCGGAAGAGGATTTCAAGAAGCGGTTCAGGTTGGCAGAAGTCGCTGAAGGACAAAGCGGCACGTAGTTAGGAGGACATTGGATGGATTTAACTTGGAGTAGTGAGAGATTAGGGCTGGGGTTGGCGGGAAGCGCTGTGGTTTGGGAGTTGGAAACTGAATACGCAGCACGTGAGCAGATATATACAGGCGCTCTTTTGAAAAAAATAGAATTGAGGGGCTATGGAGGCGGATTGAGGTAGCAACACACACTCGTTAAAGTACAGGGCAGACTGGAAAGAGGTGAGGGGTATGCTGGTAAGAGGTACAGTGCAGATATGCACTGGAAAGTAATGGGGGCATGGTAGGCTGGTAATAAAGTTGATGCCAATCTGCAGGCAGACTAAAGTGAAAGGGAAAAGTGCAGGGCAAGCTGGCGATGCAGAGGAAAAGAGCAGCGGCGGGAAATAGATACAGGACAGAGCCCAGGGCAAACACTGTATGGCCAGGTCGGGCAGTTTCGCAGTGCAGAGAATGAGGTGCAGGCAGACGGTTTAAGGAAAGGTAGCGGGGCCGACTGACAGAGCTGAGGATAAGCTGCAGAATGGACAGACAGCACACAGAATGAGTTACAAGACAGGCCGACAGTACAAAGAGGATAAACTGGCAGGGCAGGAGATGGCGTGAAGGGCGAGTAGATACTGCAGAGAAGCATGGCTGCCGGACAGTGCAAGACGCGCAGCGTTTACCTTGCCACTCGTGCACATTTGGCGTTTCACTTGCGGAAGCGAGCAGCGGCACCATCTGTTTTGAAAGCGAGATCAAGATCATTAAAAACAGATGGTGCCGCTGCTGCCTCCGCAGGGAAGCGCTAAGCGTGCACAGTGGCAATACAAACCAATGGAAAACATGCACGCGTTTAGGCAAAAGTCCTGAGCGATGGCTAAAGGTCCCCTCCTAAGCAGCGCTTGCGTGCTGCGTAGGCGAGACCTAAAAAGGGCCTCCCATTAGTGAACCAGACAGCTAAAAAAAAGTGCACAAGCCAGTTTTGAGCTTGTAAAGATACGCTGCATGGGTAGGCAATGCTGTGGTAATATCAGGGAAAACAACGGTAAAAACCAGCCCACCTTGCCATAAAAAGGACCTCAAACTGCTAAAAAAACAGCCCACACACTGATCTTTCAGGCCAGCCTATTGGGCACTGTCCGATCGCCCTACAGGCCAGTCCAACCCTGCCAACATGTAAACAACCATCTGGGACCTCCTCCTTTCCCTCTGCCAAGCTCACGCCGGCCAGGCAGCCGAGACTCACCCTGAGCACAGACATGCCGCCCTGATTCTGTCTGAGCACAGTCAGCTGACAAGTGGCATATCTGGGCACAGCCTGCCCTGAGTCGCCGTAAGAAAGAAAGATGATACCCGTATGTGGTGTAGAGGCCAGAGCTGCTGACTTTGGAGCTGGGGATCCAGGTTCGAGTCTCTGTGGTAGCGCACCATCCTGTGATTCTGGGCAAATCACTTAACCTAGGAGCAGCGTCTACAGACCCTCACGGGTGATTAGGCGTGCTATACAAATGCTAGTATTTATTTATTTATTCAGAGGAAAAGGGTCAAGCTTCATGTAGGTTCTAGAGTTCAGAGTGGTTAGTAGGCAGAAATGTTACAGTGGCGTAATCATGCATCATTTTGGTACTTTCTTATCACTCTATTCTCAAAACTGCGCTTTTACGCCACGTTGTGTAATCACGCAGATGTTCACTGTTTACCACAAGTACATGGTAAGAGTGTAAACAACAGAATGTGAGGGACTGCTGTTCTCTATGCTTGTGTTTAATGCGCTTTTTTTTAAAGCGCTGAATGCGTCCTCCCATCCAAAAATAACCTGAGGACGCATTTTGTGCTGAAATAAAGAACCAAATGCCGGTGTTGCCACAATATCATATAATTACTCAAATGCAAGTTATGCACATTTTGCACACCCCTACTCTCTACAAGAGTGGAACCGGTGTAAACATACTGGATGGAGCACAGAAGCTATCTTTAGGCCTTACGGAATGGCAGACTGGGAGAGCAAGGGGTGTTGTGATCTACAGGGTTGGTGTGTGAGAACACAGACTGCTCACAGCATTAGAGGCAAAGGGCGGCTACTCCGTTAAGGTGGAGGAGCATCGCCCCACTAACTAAATTGCCCCCAGAGATGTACAATAAAATGGTAATAAAATTAATTTGTTACCATTTTGTTTTTCAATAACCCTGTCCCTGGCATCAGGACGGAAGCGGGCCGCTGCTGACTGGCAGCAGCAGAGAGAAGTGGTGGGAGTTTAAAGTGCGCATGTCTCTTTGGCCGGCCGGCATGCGACAGCCAGCCAGACATGCGCATTTTAAACCTCTCTAACCCAGCTGTCTAAGATAGCTGGCTTAGAGAAAGCATAGAGCTCCAGTGTCCTCTGGGGTGCCGAAGGAGGCCGCTCCCTCCAAACCTGGTGCTTCTCTCATGCTGCATGAGAGCAGTGGCAGGATTGGTTAGTGCAGTTTCCTGGGTCCTGCATTGGAGGCTACCTCGAGAAGACCAGAGTGAGGAGGACGTCACGACAGGAAGGTAAGTGTAATTATTTTATTACTTTTTTTTGTCTCACCACCCTCCGTACATACCAGCCGCCACTGGGCAGAGGCCTGATACTCACAGACAAATCCTCAGTTTTGCCCAATACTTTCAACTGTTTCGTAGGCCCATGCAGGGTTGCCGGGGGGAAAAAATAGGTCCGGGAACCAAAATAAAAGCGCCCCCCCATTTAGTGAAGCAAATAGCGAAAAGATAGGGAATATCAGGAAAATAAACAGTAAAAACCGGCCTACGTGGTCATAAAGCCACCTTACAACTGCTGAAAAACTATCCCACGCACTGATCTGTCAGACCAGCCCATCAGTACTGCCTGATTTCCCTATCGGCCAGTCCGACCCTGTGCCCATGGTCCCAGATCCATGCACTCATACTTTCTATACCATCAGGACTCACCCGATATGAGCCCTTGGGTCACAAACACAGGCACTTGAACCTTTTACCCACACACTGAGACCTCACTTACACCCTTGAATGCATCAATGTATATATGACATTATAAGTCCTTCCTATTTCATAGGCTGAATGAGAAGCAGACCAGCCGCCATTGGCTTGCTCTAAGAACTCGGGGACTTGTATTTACATCCACAGGTACTATACTCGCATCCTGTGTGCTGCTCCTTGACCATATCTTCACACTCTGTGGGCCCTGAGCCCCAAACACTAGCACAGAAACTCTTCTAACTCACACAAGACAAGAGAGAGGGACCCAACACGTCCTGCCATTGCAGTATGGGCCTGGTGTAGGCTGCATCCATCTTGCAGGGCAATGTTGCAGATGTCCCATCCTTCGCCGTTGGAACTCCGGCATCTGTACTCACACATTGTCATCAACGCCTTGTAGGGTCATACCCTGTGGGCACCTGGGCACTATTCTCACACCCTGTAGACCTAGGGTACAGTATTGGCACACTGGGCCATTTGCCCGGTACTCTCACAGATTATGAGACCTGGTCCAAGTTGCCACTATCATGGAAGTACATCTACCTTCTGCGTCCAACAGGCAGGTCACTGCCCACCGCATAGAAACCCATTGGCACTGTATTAAAAAAAACTGAACCCTGCACCTAGAATTCACACACATGTTATATGAATATTAGGCTTAGTAACACTGCATGGCCTTTGGGAATTCCACAATATTCAAAAGGATACTCACACCACAAGGCTTTGACTCCATACAGTCACAAGGCTTTGACTTCATACAGCCACAAGGATTTGACTTCATACAGCCACAAGGATTTGACTCCATACAGCCACAAGAATTGGACTCCACACAACCACAAGGCTTTGACTCCACACAGCCACAAGGCTTTGACTCCACAGCCACAAGGATTTGACTCCACACAGCCACAAGGATTTCACTCCATACAGCCACAAGGCTTTGACTTCATACAGCCACAAGGATTTGACTCCACACAGCCACAAGGCTTTCACTCCATACAGCCACAAGGCTTTCACTCCATACAGCCACAAGGCTTTGACTCCACACAGCCACAAGGATTTCACTCCACACAGCCACAAGGCTTTGACTTCACAGCCACAAAGCTTTGACTCCACACAGCCACAGGCTTTGACTCCACACAGCCACAAGGCATTGACCCCACACAGCCACAAGGCATTGACTCCATACAGCCACAAGGCTTTGACTCCATACAGCCACAAGGCTTTGACTCCATACAGCCACAAGGCTTTGACTCCATACAGCCACAAGGCTTTGACTCCACAGCCACAAGGAATTGACCCCATACAGCCACAAGGCTTTGACTCCATACAGCCACAAGGCTTTGACCCCACACAGCCACAAGGATTTGACTGCATACAGCCTCAAGGCATTGACCCCACACAGCCACAAGGCATTGACTCCATACAGCCACAAGGCTTTGACTCCACACAGCCAGGAGGCTTTGACTCCGCACAGCCACAAGGCATTGACTCCATTCAGCCACAAGGCATTGACTCCATACAGCCACAAGGCTTTGACCCCACACAGCCACAAGGATTTGACTGCATACAGCCTCAAGGCATTGACCCCACACAGCCACAAGGCATTGACTCCATACAGCCACAAGGCTTTGACTCCACACAGCCAGGAGGCTTTGACTCCGCACAGCCACAAGGCTTTGACTGCACACAGCCACAAGGCATTGACTCCACACAGCCACAAGGCTTTGACTCCACACAGCCACAAGGCTTTCACTCCATACAGCCACAAGGCTTTCACTCCACACAGCTCTGGAACAATCTCCATTTGCAGCTAAGAGCTACTCCTTTCTTGGTGCCTACTGAAGAGAAGTAGCCAGGCCTGTCTTGTCCCCAACTTCCTATCCTGTGTCCTTCGACCCCTGTCCTCTGCCTCTGATGTGTATTTATTTATACGCACTTACTATTATTAGGCCTCACTGTAAACATTTATGCATTTCGGCAACTTTAGCTGTTGCTATGTACAACGCTCCTTTGGAACTAGGCCAGTGCTTTACACCCCCTCCCCCTCCCCCCAATAAAATAACCAAGTAACATAGGTTCCCAAACCTGGAACCTGCAGGCCATGGTGGCACAGCTCTGTACTCAACCCCTAGAACTTGTAATCAAAAACCTGGAGCCGGAAGCCCTGGGCTCTGTCACAAACACGCACACACAGTAGAGCCTGTGGGCTGGGACTCAAAGGGTTGGTTTCCAGGCCATGTGTTCTGGTACACAAACACACATACGGCTGGTTCGCTGAGCGCACTACTCACGGTGAGGCCTGCTTCTAAGCACACTCGTGGTTGCCTTTGGGCCCTGAACTCTCATGCACCGTGACTGGGGGCAGGCTAGGGACTTGCTCCCACTAATCCGATAGCCCCGGTAGCCACGCACACAACAACACGGCGGTCTAGGCCAGATACTCACCGCCGTCGCAGTAGGTCTCGGTGCCGTAGCCGTCCTGCAGGCCGTTGCTCCAGGTGCCTCCGTACTGGGCGCCCTGGCCGCCGTTGGCCGGGCCTCGCACTCCGTAGCGGCCCTTGAGGCCGTGCGTCCACTCGCCTCGGTAGGCCCAGCGGCCCTTGGTCTCCAGTCCCAGGCCCTGGCGCCGGCCCTGCGCCCACGTGCCCGCGTACGACGAGCCGCTGGGCCAGGTGTAGACGCCCAGCGTCTCGAAGCCGTGCGCCCATGAGCCCGCGTACTCGCCCTGGCCGCGGGGGCCGGTGCACACCCCGTGCCCGTGGGCCTTGCCGTCCGCCCAGCCCCCGCAGTACGAGCCTCCATCATCAAAATTAAACCTGCCCCCACTGGACATGCATGTAATTCCGTCTGAAAATCCCACAAATCAGCAAAACGGAGCGGGCCGGGTAAGGCACCGAGAGAAGGGGGGAGGTTCTGCGAAATACCAAGGTGCGGGGCTCAGAGCGATGCCGTCTTCATCACGAGGCACTCACCGGGGCTCCACGGGCCAGGGTGCAGGAATGGAACCGAGACCACGTCTGGGTGGGAGGGAAGTCAGGGGGGTGATCCTCTGGGGGCGACTGGGGCAGGTAGGGCAGACCTTCTAGGCAGAGCAGTGCTGTCTGCAGGACAGCTTGTGGGGACGGAGAGTGGGCAGAAAAAGGGAGATTCTGCAAGGTGGGTAGATCTTTCCAATAATACAAGTTACTGTGGGGTGGGGGCAGGAAGAACCTCCAAGATTGCAAACCCACTAGAGGGGCAACATATCCTTTAATGTGCGGAAGCAGACTCCTTTAAGGTGGGGAGCAGAGCCTTGAAAGTGGGAGCAGCAAATCATCAAGGGGGGGGTGTAGTGCTCCAAGGGGCGGGGGTGGAGATAATTGTACTCCTAGGGTAGAAAAGCAGGTCCTCCGGGGGGGGGGGGGATAATTGTACTCCTAGGGCAGAAGAGCGGGTCCTCCGGGGGGGGGGGGGGGTGGAGATAATTGTACTCCTAGGGCAGAAAAGCAGGTCCTCGGGGGGGGGGGAGATAATTGTACTCCTAGGGCAGAAGAGCGGGTCCTCCAGGGGCGGTCAGTAGTTTGCCCAAGCACGTGTGCAGAACCCTCAAGTGAGGCCACCGCCCACCCAAAGGGGGCGTCAGAGTCTCCGATGGGAGTGGGCAAAAGGCCGCCAGGGGATTGGCCGTTCTTCCAAAGTGCTGGGGGCAGTAGCTGTTCCAAAGGTACGGGGGAGCGGGGGTGTGGCAGGCCCTTACCCCCCCCCCTCCGGGGGTGGGGACAAAGATGGTCCTCCGGAAGGTAGCAGTTCCTCCAAGCGGGGTCGCGGGGGGTTGCGGATCTTTCAAAAAGAGGGGCAGCTCATCCAAAGGGATCAGACGGTGGGACTGATGCTCCACGGGGGGTGGGAGGGAGGGTGGAGGCGAGGCTGGTCCTTCGGGAGCAGGCAGGTCATCCAGAGAGGGAGGCAGGCCACCCAGACCGGGCAGATCTTCTTCCAAAGGTGGGCGAGAGAGCGACAGAGATTTGGTGCAATATTACGGCTCCTCCTCCAGCGATCGCCTGGGACGGGGCGGGTCACGGAGCCGACCCTCAGATCAGACAGGTCCCCTGTGCGCACAGCCTGCCGGGCCCCGGGCTGAGCCGCTCTGCCCCTGCATGCTGGGTCTGGGGGAGACGCGATACCCTGTGCTCCTGCATCAGCAATGCAGTCTCTCTCTCTCTCTGCCTCCGTGTGTGTCTCCCCTCCTCCTCCCTCACTCCTCCCGCCTCTGCTCCCTCCTCCCTCGCTCTCTCCCCTCCTTTTCCCTCCCTCCTCCCCCACTCCCGTTTCTTCGTCTCTCACACACACCTTATCTGCCATAACAGCAGAGCAGGTTCCGCTGCAGGACACAGACCAGGGCACCCGGGGAGCTGTCCGGCCCTTCAGAACTTTCACCGGGCTCTAGACTTCCGGGCTGTCTGACCCTTTACCAGGCAGAGGGGTGTCTGGGGTCTTTCCGTCTCTTCAGCCCTTTCATGGGAGCTCCTAGGGCTTCCCCCGGGCAGGGCAGCACTTCAGGCCGTTTATTGGGTACTTCTGGGGCTGACCGGCACTTCACGCTTTCAGAGGGCCCTCCGGGAGCTGTCCAGCACTACGGACCTTTCACGGACTCTTCCGGAGCTGTCTGGTACTTTGCCCAGGCAAGGAGCTATCTGAGCGCTTTACAACAGTTCCGAACGTCCAGGGGGCTCTGCTGGGGCTGTGAAGTGGTTCTCTTGGCACTCAAAATGGTATTTCCTGACCTGAAAAGCACTTCGTCCTGTTCACGGAGTTCTCTCAGGCGTCCCAACAAGTCAGCCTTTTCACGGTACTTTCCCGGGGCTGACCAGCACTTCGTCCTGTGGACGTGGCTCTCCTGGGGCTGTCCAGCACTTCGTTCTGTTCACGGTGCTGCTCTGGAGTTGTCCAGCACTTCAGCCCTTTCACGGTACTCTCCCAGCGCTTTCCAGCACTTCGTCCTGTTCACGGGGCTCTCCAGAGGCTGTCCAGCACTTCAGCCCTTTCATGGTACTTTCCCAGGGCTTTCCAGCACTTTGTCCTGTTCACAGTGCTCCCCAGAGGCTGTCCAGCACTTCGTCCCGTGGACGAGGCTCTCCTGGGGCTGTCCATGGGGCTGTCCAGCACTTCGTCCTGTGGACGGGGCTCACCTGGAGCTGTCCAGCACTTCCGCCTTTCACGGTGCTGCCCTGGAGCTGTCCAGAACTTCAGCCCTTTCACGATGCTGCACTGGTGCTGTCCAGCACTTCAGCCCTTTCACGGTGCTGCCCTGGAGCTGTCCAGCACTTCAGCCCTTTCACGGTGCTGGCCTGGAGCTGTCCAGCACTTCAGCTCTTTCACGGTGCTGGCACTGGAGCTGTCCAGCACTTCAGCCCTTGCACGGCGCTGCCCTGGAGCTGTCCAGCACTTCAGCCCTTTCACGGCGCTGCACTGGAGCTGTCTAGCACTTCAGCCCTTTCACGATGCTGCCCTAGAGCTGTCCAGCACTTCATTCCTTTCACGGTGCTGCCCTGGAGCTACCCAGCACTTCGACCCTTTCACTGTGCTCACCCGAGACAGCGCAGTACTTCACCCCTCTCACTGTGCTCTCTTGCGGCGCAACAGCGCTTTACCTTGGCAAAGTGCTCTCCCGTGGCACTGATGGGGCGCGTACAACGCCGACAGGGCACTCTCGAGGAGCTGACTTGTACCTCAACCATGCCAGGGGGCGTCAGGATTCTAGGGAACATTTCACCCTGGAGAGGCTGGGGTTTTCATAGGTGCTCTCTATGCGTCGTTCAGTACCAGGCAGGGGTCCCGCTTGGAGCTTTCAGACCTTTAGGGTCTCGCGAGATCCTGGCCAGCCCTTCACCCTGGAAGAGCGGTCTCTCCTGGGGGGCTCTGAAGGCGCTCTCCTCGAACTGTGCTCGAGACTCTCCCGGAACTGGCCAGCACATCAACCATTTCAGAGAGCTTCCAGGGGAATGACCATCACCTTACCCTGGAAAATGGGGCTCTCCTGGGGCTCTGGAGGAGCACCCCGGAAGTCGGCAGGGCACCCTGCTGGGGGTTTTCCTGCCCTTAGCCCTTTCACAGGGTTCTTGGAGTGCAGCGCATCACTTCACCCTGAAAAGTGGAGAGAGGGGTCTCCTGGTCTCTGAAGAGGGCCCCTTGCATGGGCCACGTGGAGCAGGCCAGGGGGCTTTCCAGGGTCTGTCGAGCACGTCACTCTGGCAGGGAGTTCTTCGGTGTCCGTTCAGCACTCCCCCCTTCGCCCTGGCAGCACTAGCCAGGGGTCCCTCCCGAAGCTCCCCAGCACTTTTCTCTAGAATCCAGTCTCCCTCTAATCTGTGCAGCATCAGCTTTTCCTGGAACTTTCCAGGCCTTTCACTGGTTCCTCTTGAAACCGCAAAGATGGCCTCTTT
Organism: Calotriton arnoldi; assembly: GCA_963921515.1. Classification (NCBI taxonomy): domain Eukaryota; kingdom Metazoa; phylum Chordata; class Amphibia; order Caudata; family Salamandridae; genus Calotriton; species Calotriton arnoldi. Next base: position 736,517 of record CAWUFW010003638.1, read on the forward strand.
CGGGGTGCAGTGCGCATCACGCGTTGTGAGATTCTGGGGTTCTCAATAAATCGTCCAACGCTTAATCACTTTGAGCAGTGAGGGGCGCGGCCTTCCACAGCTGTCCATTGACAACGGCATGGGGGCGGGGTGGTGTCCTGGAGCCGTCAAGCAGGTTAACCCCTCGAGTGGACTCCCCGGGAGTGGTACAGCACCCCAGTTCTTGCATCAGCTCTAGGAACTACCACTGCAGTTCTTTCAGGGGGGGGGCGGAAATTTTCATCTATGGTGCGGCCAACAGTTCTTTTTTCAGAGGGAGGTGGCGGGGAGGGGGGACCAAGGGGCGTAGCTTCAGGGCTTTAAGTGGGCCGGGTCTCACCGGGTCTGAGCACCGGCAGTTTTTTTTAGGGGGCCTCGAAACTGGTCTCTATCGGGCTCTGTTTTGTGCCCTGGCACAGGCGGTCCCTTTTTTTTTTCCGGATTGTAGTGACAGCAGGCACATCGAGGTGCGCGTGGTGAGCGTTGTAGAGGAAGGGAAATCCTTTAAAGAGAGTCATTTTCTCTCTGGATTTCCCTTCTCTTTTTAAAACTCCGGAGCAGCAACATTGTCCTGGTGTCACCAGGGCTTTAAGTCGAAGTTTTTCAATATTATATTCAAGCCATAGTTGCTGCTTATTTATATTTTGTAACTAACAACCATTGACAAAGCCAATAGTCCTGACTTGTGGGTATGATGTTACTTGTTGTATCCTATTTCTGGACGCAATGACAGGAACAGCAAAATACAAGTCGGGCGGCACACTGCGCTAAACACAGATTTTTAGCTTCCGTGTTTTTAAGCCACGCCCCTAATGACATTGACCACGCCCCTTTGAGAGACCCCCCAGTTTTTTCATCCCACTTAAAGCCCTGCCGGTAGCTTGACCAGTAAGATTGGGTGTGGGGGGAGGGCGTGAGCTTCAGATTTTTCAACAATCAGGCTGGCATATCATGTTTAAATACTTTATACGACAAGCAGGGTGCATGAGAGGGGCCTCTGGGACAGGGGAAAGGGAGAGGAATGAGGATTGGTAGGGGCCCTAAGTGAGAGAAAACATAATATTTTATACAATAACCAATATTTCTGAGGATGTTCAAAACAGAGAGGGAGTGTGTGTGCATTTTTATCTGTATGTATGTAAAAATTCCTGGTGAAATCCGGCTGACATCTCACAATACCTGACTGAAACCACCTGTACCCAAATACTTACCAAATAATACATTCATGGGGGGGGGGGGAAGGAGTGTAACACCTCAAACACCCACCTGAAAGCTGCGCCCCTGGGGGGGACTAGGGTGTAGGGGCTCTTAATGAGATGCTCACATGTATTCTCAGAGATCCAGCACAGCGGCTTTCTTCTGGGGCCTTCAGTCCTATGCATGGTTCATATGGAGCTGTGCAGCTCTGAGTGGGTGGTGCTCAAGGCCCTAGCAGGAGTGAGGAGGCGTGCCCTAGAGCTGTGCGCCCTTGGGTATGTTTTCTAGCTCTTTAGTCCTAGGAGGAAGGCTCTCCAGGAGCCGTGCAGTCCTCTGCGGGGCACAGTCTGAGTTATGTGTCCTTTGCAAGGGTCTCCCCGGCCTGCGCACCTCCGTGGGAAGGGCAGTCTGAGCTGTGCAGCCCTATAGATAGTGGCTTCTTCTGTGCCTTTAGAGAATTGGGAAAAGAAGATGGCTCCCTTGGTCATCTTCCGAATGCAAGGGCTCTTATGGAGCTGTGGGGTCCTGAGAGTCTGGTACTCAAGGCCCTAGCAGCTGGTAGCGGGAGTTACCCTGCAGCTGTACTTCCTTGGAAAGGTGCTGTATCACTACAGGTGTGGATCCTGAGTATCGACTACAGAATATCACAGGACATTAATGTCATGGGCAGAATATCCAGGGAATATTTTCAAGGTGTGGAGTGAAGAAGAGTAAATCTATACTTCCTCTAAATGCACTTAAGTTTTGAAATGTCGTCCCAGGATATTATGATCATGATGTTAGTGGCCTCGATATTCTTGTACTCAGTATTCCTGAGAAGGATCTCAGGACAGCCCTAGGAAGGAGGTTCTCCAAAAGCCATCCTGCCCTCTTTCAGGGGCAGTTAAACATGTGCTGCCCAGGGGAAAGGTGAATTCCCTATACCTTTGCAGACGTAGGTGGGGGCGAGGGGGTAGGGCATGAGGGATATTTGGCCTCTCAGTGCAACAGCCATTTTTGACACGGTTGATCACTCCATCCTCTTAGCTCATGTCAGAACAGCAGGCATTGAGTATCTTCGTTCATCTGGTTGAAATTCTTCCTACCAGACCAGACCCAAACAGTAAATTTGGCATCTTACTCAACACAAAAGGTATCAAGACAGCTGTGGGGGTCCCCCAGGGGATCCTCACTTCCTGCCCATCTGTTCACCATTCATGTCTGCTCTCTGGTAAGGGGAAGGGCAAAGGATCGCATGATACCCAACTTCTGATGCACCGTGATCTCACTTAGCATTCCAGAAAACTATGAGGTTTATCTGGAAATGGTTGGGGAGTAATAAACTCAAGCTTAATGGTGACAAGATGGAGCTCCTGATAGTTATCAGGGGAAGCAATCTTTGGCTGCATGTCTGCTGAGGTGGGCCCTTTACCGACTGCATCTAGCAGGTGAAGAGTCTTGGCATGAAGAGAGGCTACCGATTGTATATGTCAGCCCAAGTTTCTCCGGAGTGTCGTCTTGCACATATTTTCTTAAATTGCTAAAAAAAGATCATCGCAATGCTTCCTCCTACAGCAAGCATATGGTATTCGCAAGGCCTTATATGCTCTTGCCTGGGTTATGCCAATTCCCTATACTTGGCGCTACTTCGATCTTTACTACAATAATTGCAGGTTGTGCAAAATTCAGGTTCTAATCTGCTCTCGTGTGCACCTCGCTTTGATCATGCTACTCCACTTGGCTTCCAGTTAAGCAGCGAAGTCAGTTTAAGGCCCTCTCTATCGTACATAGGCCATTAAGAAGCGACTCGCCAGCTTTTATTAATATACGCTTTACAGATACTCTCTGAGGAGACCCTTCATTTGTCCTAGGCCAACCTACTAACTTTTGCAATATTCTGCAAAGGATTGGTGGACGGAGGTTTAAATTCTGTACTGTAAATCATTGGATGTCTCTTCCAGCTTCGTTGTGCCTTGAGAAATCCTTCTTCAGGTTAAGACAGCTTCTTCAAGCCTAACTTTTTTGTGATCTTTCCCATTTAGTCATAGTTTTTAGTAGGCTTCTCTGTTTCTTCTTGGAATCTTACATTCTTTAGCGCCTAAAGGCTGTTGGCAATTTTGCACTCTATAAGCTGAATGCAACATAAGATAACATTGAGCTGTAAAACACTTTGCAAGTGGTACCCAAGGACTTAGCTTATCCTAAGGACACATTACTTTGCAGCCGTGCATTGTTAGGTATGGGCTATACTGCCACAGCCTAGGCAGAAGGCTATCCAGTAGTCAAGTTACCCTGGGTAGGTCTGGTAGACAGCAGGCTCACCAATATCTGTGCAGTATCTCATTAGTATTTGGGGGAGGCAGTGCTTAATTTGAGCCGGTGGTTTCAAGTGCTCGGCACTGGCACTTAATTGTCAACACCGGAGCTTGTGATAATTTGCCACAAGGTGGTGCTGTTTGGCTCATTTAGGGATGACCACAACAACAGGTAATTATTAATTCAATATACATTAAAAACGAGTATTACCTGCCGCCTAAGCCATTCTTATACCTTTGGGGGCCTGAAATAATCCGAACTGTCACACTTGTAGGAGTGTGATGGTTAGTACCTGTGTTGTTTATATCATTGGCAGCACGGCAGGGGCAATGTGTGGTGCAAGCGGCAGTGGCCTCCTGATGACAGCCCTGGCAAGTATTTTTTTTTTTACAAATTAAGCACTTGCGGGTGTGGATGTCCAGGGCATGTGCTGTCCTGTGTAGGATGGTTTCCTAGACCTGTGACCAGCCTATCCCAGAGCTGTCTAAGTGATGGTTGCATGTGGTAGGGGAGTAGCATGGAGCTGTTGAGTACTTTCAGGGTGCATCAAAGAGATATACAACCGTGGCAAGGGGAGGTTCCAGGGCCTGTGCAGCCCTGGAGTGTGTTGTTCGAGCTGTGCAGCCCTGGGCTTGTATTTTTGTGCAACATTGAGTGGGAAATAGAGGTGGGTCCCTTGCATACGTGCAGTCCTTTGCAGGGCCATCTTGCCCAGGGACTTCTGAGGTTGTGCAGCACAAGGTGACAGTATCGAGGGGCTAGCCTGGAGTTGTGTACTCTAACTGTCGAGATGGAGGGGCAGTGGTGGAGCTGTAGTCAAATTTTAATGGGGTGGGGAGGCCATCCCGGAACTGCCCAGCAGTGCAGCTTCCACCCCTCTTCCCAGTTCATCCTCATTAGAAAGCAGATTAGTTCTTCCAGCCCCACTCTCGGTTACACACATTCATCACAATATGCATTAATCTGTCTGATTTAGCCAGTGGGGTCTGGTTCAGATGCCCTTCACTCTGATATTATAGTCAAAGAGGAAGCGATTCACACTATTATAGTTAAAGAGCGAGGGGTTGTGCAATGTTCACTTTGAGAGTTTGGTTTTGAAACTGAAAAGTTTGGTGTACAGCTGTCAAAACCATACAGCAACTCTTTGGTACCTTCAGAGGAATCCCCGTGACAGTAGAAGGCGATCCTTTATTCATCAGGATGGTGGACATAATGTCCTCTGCCACCCTAACGGGCAGAGTAAATACCGCCAAATCCTAAATCAGTCCCTTAATCTTCCTGTACCTTAAACAAGCAGTGAGTAAACATTCACTTTGTACTTATAGTCCTTTCTTACGAGAAGCAAGGCTGGCAGTAAAAGAGGCGCAGTTACTGCCAGCCTTGCTTCTTGTAAGCAACGGCTATAAGTACAAAGTCTGTGTTTGCGCACCGCTTGCAGGTTTTCAAAACACACAAATAAAAGGCATTGTCATTTACAATGCCAATAGCTCAAACTCTCGCAAATGCCAGACCTATTGCATTGCAAATGCTTGTTGAGCTCTTGGATGGAGGCAGCAGCAGCCATAGGGAGGCAGGGACCATGACTCCAGGCCGTGCATTTCAAAAGCTGGAGGGAGGAGGAGGCAGCTGCAGCCAAAACAGACCTCAGTCTTTAAATGTACAGCAAATGTGGCAAGATAAGAGCAAGATTTAGAACCCTATTTACAACAGAGCTCTGTAAACCCGGAGCACTGCTCTCGAGTACTCCAGGTTAATGAAAGAAATAGTGCTCACAAGCTCTGAGTAACAACACATGTAACAGGGGCAGTCCTTGAAAATGGGCGAAGCTTTTAAAGCCCATATCCTGAATACACATGTCTCGCAGAGACAGCGCAAGCGCTGCCTAGGCAAGACCTAAAAATGTGCAGTGTGACCTGATGTTCATGTAAAGCATGCTAATGCCATTGGGCCACGTTTGCGCTATATAAAACTACAAGAAACCAAGCCAAAAAAAGAAAGTTGCAGATTTGATGGCTGTTGGAACGAAAACCTGGTGCTGTATGGGGCACCTGTATGATTCCCCCATTTTTGCATTCTCCCTTCCAATTGCCTCATCTCCTTGCTCCCAGAGATGAGCCTTGTGCTCACACACAGTTTTTCAGCTCTGCATTGATGAGGGGCACCCAGAGTCCCCTACGTTCATTCACAGCGAGTAAACTCCCTGCTACCATTGGGTAAATTCTTAGTTTGTTGCATTATAATTGAAGTACAGCCTTTTTTGATACCCTTGGAGTAGATCACCAACTTATCATTCTGTTAGGAAAATCCATGTACTGATCCCGACCTTTTCCCCAACCCAAACGTGGTGGGTGCATGAGCAAGCGGGCGTGTCTATAGCACACCTTTCCTATTGTTAGTTCCCCACTCTAGGGTAATGGCTGTATGTGGCTCATTAAAACCGGCGTTATGCAAACATAATACGTTTCTGAAACAATGACATGCAATCCATAACACGTGTTCCCTTGTCATTGAAAAATAAAGAAATTAATGATATAGAACGACAATTAAAAAAAACAAATCAAGCCAGATAAATGGCAAGAGGATTTAAAAGAGATGGAAGATATGGTAACAGTAAAAGACAAAGTAAATAAAAGAGCGTAAAGTATGAAAATTCATGGAGAAACTCAGGATTATAAATATGAGCAGCAAACTTGGGTAGCAGCTTAGGCTACTAGAAAATCCAGAAGAGGATTCGAGGAGAAATCAGGGGACAAGGAGTATGCAAACCAGCGAGAAATCTGCAAAGAAGGCCATCCGTATAATATCTACGCAATTAGTGGACCCCTGCACCATCCACATCTTCACAATCAGTGGGTCCTTTTTTGGAACAATTATAGGGATAACAGAAAGATCAAAGGGAGAAATGCAAAGGAAATAGGCAAAAAGGTACTATCTAGTAAAATGAAGACCTAGCAGTAAGTATCTCAGCATATAAATAGTCTAATCAACACCGCTGAATATCACAAAGAGGCAGGCCTTATGTTATGATATACAGTCCCATGACTCATGGGATAGAAATAGACTTGTACCAGATTGAGAGATAATTAAGTTTGAATTATTTTTACAACAGTACCGGAATTTACGGGCCTCATTTATGAAAAGTGTTACATTGCTGGTTGAAAACAGCGATGCAACAATTTTCATTGCGCCCTCCTTACGATACCTTGGATGTGCCATATTTACAGTACGGCGCTCCATGTTGCAAGGATTGACCAGATATGTCAGGAATCCTGATATATCTGGTGGCGCAGTAATGACGCATTCCTGGAGTGTGCAGCAAAACAGACGCAACTCCAGCAATGTGTCATCACACATAGGAGAGTCCCATGTAAAAGGGCCTGCGTCAGTCCTTACGCCTGCTGTGAAGCAGGCTTAAGGATTTGAAGCAGTGAACTCGTAGAAGTGGCGCAGTGAAATCTCATAGTTTTTCACGGTGCCACTTCTACGAGCCTTTTTTACGGGGGAACGCTCACTCTGCATTCATTATACCTGGCACGGGTATAATGTGGTGCAGGGGTTTACAAAGTGACGCATCTGCCTAGATGTGTCACTTTGTAAATATGGCGCAGTGCGGTGCATTTTTTACGCTGCCACAGCGTCACAAAAAGTGACACAACGGCAGCGTAAGGCCTTCATCATTTAAGCCCTACAAATATAAGTGAGTAATCGGAATACGAAGAATTCAGACCTAAATCTCCAGTTTGTACAGAATGCATTAAGAAGACATAAAAATATTTCCTCAGAACAAAGCAATAAAATATGCAAATATAGCAAAAATGGACATACTAATCTATGGAGTTTGAGAAATAATAGAGGTATAGTCATAACCATGGTCTATAAAGGTAGTATTGTGGCTCTCACGGATACGACAGTGTACCAACAAAAAGTTTCAAGAGCACACTGGAGATACAGATACTTGCCTCAAATAGACAAATGACCCTTGTCAGAAACAGATTGAGTGCCACAGCAGACGGAGAGGTTCCTGGACCTCAACCATGGAGGCTGGGTTTTTTATCACTGAAGTCACATGACCTGACCTGCAATGGAGCTGAAAACTGGGCACCAAGTACACTCTTTCCGCACTTGACTCTCTGGTCAGTGAGGTTGAGCTGTCAAAGGTTTCTGAGCGAGGTTGTGTGTGGGTAGAGACTCAGAATTCAAACAGTTATGTGACACACAATAAATTCTGCACAGCCCAGTGCTTTTCCTTATAGAGAAAGAGAAGTACTTTTATAACACCCCAAAACATAACACTACACACAGTAGGGTCATCAGGCACACAATTCTAACACAGGTGCTACATATTTATAATCATACAGAAGATGACTAGCGGAGATTATGGCACAGGGTGCAAGCTCACTATGGCATGGTTGAGCAGCCTTCATGGTTCTGTAACCCATGGGTCAGTTCAGTTGTGTCCACTACTGAAGAGTTCTTTCAGGTCTTCAAAGCATGAAGACTAAAGATACCATTCAGTTTAGCAGCAGAGCCACATCATTGTTAAAGTTCACTTGATTGGATTGCTGAAATATTGAGTGCTCGGGATTCTTGAGTGCGAAGCCCGCAGACAACAATAGCGAGAGTGGTCCTATTTGCGATTCACAGCACAAACACAGATGGGAGGCCAAACTCCTTTTCTCTGTGTTGACGAGGAATTCTGCGGCTTGAGCAAAGTAGGGGCCCCACCCCACGTGGTGCAACCTCCCAAACAAGAAGGACACCGCCAATGATGGCCGTCACATGTCCCTCAACCGTGGTATCAGCTCCTGGCTGAGTTTGCACAATCTAGCACACTCCTGCAGGCAGGCTGCAATGTTGTGGTCGATCTGATAGTCATAGCCTCTGCATGTCAGCGGTGCAGACTTACCAAACCTAGTCATATGGGAAAACCAGGAAACCTGCTCTTAGACTCAGATCAGCACCGGTTACGCTTTCTTGATTCAGTCTGCTGTTAAAAGCTCTGGGCTAGGAACAGTGGGGTTTCTGCTTCTCGTGAGTCATCATCCTTCAGGATCAGCCACGTCTTCCCCTCTCTCAGCTGCTCTTCCAGCAAGATGGAACTGAGCTCAAGCGATATATTTGAATATTGTCACAGATTTTAATCACAGCACAAAAAATAGGATAGATGTCGCGAAAGACAAAGCAATATCTGACACAGTATAATCCAAGATGTTCAAGATTGTACCTTTCCCCCAAGATACTAAAAAACTGATCCTCAAAGTAGACTTAGAATGTCAGCAGTGAATTCTTTTCAAGAACCATTAGGACAATATATAGACAAATTTTTACTACACCTAGTTACCCAGATGAGATCATATTTGAAAGACTCTGGATTTGTTGAGCTGGCGAGTTCTGGGATGCACCCGCGCTCTGGGAGTGGTATAGAAACCTGAGAAGGCTGTGAGCAGCACTGCCAGCACCCCCAAATTTAAGTTGTTACTCTCTACTGAAGAAGGACAAATATCCCAAAACACGTGTCTAGAGTTATAGAACACTGACTGCCCCAACACTGGTGAATACTAAAGAAATTCAACTAAAGTGAATATTATCATGCACAGCATTTACACAGGTTTTACCACAATGCATCTGGGCGAATTGTATGCTGGTATGCCAGGGAGTGCGCTCCCTCCCCGTGTTTCAATCTCTTGAACAAATTGGAAAGTTTTCAAGATGGAAACCAGGAAGGTTTCGTAATGTGCACAATGGATGTGATTTCCCTATATTTCCTACCCCCAGGAAGAGATGGGCACTGTATCATGGGCTATTTTACAGTATGGAATTGAAGGAGGTAATCCAATATTTATATTATAGCTATTGCACTTGTACTCTATTTTTTTTTTTAAACTGAGAGGGATTTCTTCCAGAAACTTCTATTGGTTCATCAGCTATGCCTGACTATGCAAATCTGTTTATGAATAAATACGAGGAAGATCCTTTTTTAAATAATAACAAATGGAAACCAGATTTGGTTGTATTACAGTTACAAAGATGATGTCTTTTTCCTGGAATTTATTGGAATGGGAAATGAGCATGATGGTACATAAATTTAATGATTGAGGATACCCAGAATAATTGTTCAAAAAAAGGAAAGAAAATGTATGCCAGATCGATCTTAAAGGGCTTCTGAAGCCAATCTAACACTAAGTTACAAAAAAACTTGTTTTGAAGAAACAAAGTAAGGGTATGTCCCCATGCCTTAATTGTCAGCATTGCAACAATGTTCTATAAAGTGAAACAGAGGTGTATCCAAACATGGGTAAGAAATGTCGTTTAAAGGAATGCAATACGTGATTCAGAATTGTGTATATACTTGTTGAAAGGTCCCTCTGCAAATATCTAGGCTGGTAAGACTGAAGGAAAGATGGAAGTGCAATGACATGAACATAAAAGTAACATAAGATCATGCAATAAGAAATCAAAGGTGGCTTGTCACTTAAGGAGGCTAACCTCAATTTTAGGCATTTAGGGGCACATTACGATGGCGGGCGGAAGCACAACCGCCGTGCTGGCGGATGCAAAAACCACCAGTTACCGCCGGCACGCAGCAGTCCACACGCCCGCACAATTACGATGCGAAAAGTAGGCCAAACACCGCCGGCAAGCCAGCAACACCGTCCGCCATCAAAGTGCGCCCGTACACGTAGCGGCGCAGCCCAACTGACACACACCGTCCGACGAAACACGTCCCGCCCGGCGCATAAATTACGATGCCGCAAACAAACGGCTCCCACGGCTAAGAGACACCGCACGTGAAAGAGAGGCGGTAACACGGACGCAGAGCACGGACAACGAAGAAGCGGCACCCCGGGCATGAATCCAGCACTGCAGGCCCTTCCCATGCTTCTGCTGATGCACCACCAAGGACGCGCACGTACCGCGGAGACGCAGGTAGGCACACACACAACAAGTGCACGCAAACAGCGCACACAGTGCAAGGGCGGAAAAAGCGGACAACCCCCCACCAGCGCGTGTACACTACACATCCACCATTGCATCCACAGATGACACACAGGCCAAATCGTAACATCGCGTAACACATGTGTACACACCACCTGGGACTAGAAACCAACCACCCCGTCACGGCCCCAAAGCGCCGATGACGCCGCCACACATGCGCACAACGCAGAGGCCAACCGCAGCGCCATGCATGCGTCGCACACAGACACAGGGACACAACCAAGCAGCACACACATCAGCCCCACCCCGAACGCACATGACACGTGACAGGCCGGCCACAGACATGTCCCCAACGCCCAATTCACGGACAACACCCAACGCCACACAACCGACGCACACATGTCAGTGAAGTCACGCAACAGCAGGACACACCCCAGTGTAACAAACATGGCGAAGCACACAGCGGCGGCAACACCAACTAGGAGAAGCAGGGCCCCTTCGGGAAGAGGAACGCCAGTACCACACTGAAAAACCCATACCACCCTGCACATATGAACAAGACACATGAAACGGAACACCAAAGAGCCCGGGGACCGACAACAGGTGGCCCAAGAATAACATCCACACACAAGGCCCAACGCAGAGCGGAAAGGCAGCCTGCCACCCACACAAGGGAGAGCAGACAGCACTGAATGACCTTCCATTCCAACTCCGAAACCACAGCCCCACGACAGAAGCCGGTGAATACAGCCATTGTCCAAGAATAGACCAACACAGGCATGCCGAGGAGACCGACCACACGGCAGATAGCGCATATCACAGAAGCACACAACGGACGGGGAAGAAAGAAGAAAACACTCCCCCATGTCGGCCACATGCAAGTTAATTGGAAGGAGTCACACAGCACTGACCTTGAACTGTCTGAAAAGCATGTGGGAAGAGGGCCCGTGTCCTCCAAACAAGCCAACAGAACACAAGTCCTGTCTCCCTACGACTACACAGAGCTCACAGCAACCCCGGAGCGTGCACATTGCAGACTGCACACACAGCCGGAGCACGCCACCTCAACGAACCGCTGCGAAATGGCAACCGCAACACACCTACCCAACTACGCCGAACAGCTCAAGCTGTACAAAACCAACACGATACATACATTGGGATGCGATCTCCTGTCCCTGCTGAACGTAAGTTACCGACTGACTTACCGCATCACATTGTTCAGCTGCGTCATGCCCGTCTTCTACTGTCGGAGGTGTCCCTACCAGCATCCCGTCGAGATATGCCTCTCCAACCCGGCATGTCTGAAGGCGGACCTGCTACCACTACTCCTCCCTCTGGACGCACACGACAGGGCCTGCTCTGCCTATGGGGGCATGGCGTATGTGGCCAACATCGCACCCGCACTGAAATGGGACCACTGTGCCTCCACACGACGGATCATCGAGAACAGCTACATCGAATGTCACCCAGCATGCCCCATCATGGTCCTCCAAGGGACAACTTACGAACAACACCTTGAGAGCCACCATCCGCTTCATTGGCTGGCAAACATGTACACCACCAATGACATGGAAGCCCTGCTGGACGGCATCGCATACCTGACAACCTGTAAATACGTCGGACCACAACGCAGGTTCCCCGAGTGACCTATGAAGTCCAACCCCGCACCCATGCTCAGCTTCCGCACGGACTGGCCAGTCACCACCACAACAGCCATACCAAACGACCGGCAACTGTAACCACACCATCAACGACATCGCCATGACATCGGATATGACCGGGACATGCACACTGTTCCCCATCACATCCAGGAACACCGCATGCATCGTGGGAGGCAGTGGCATGGGCTCTGTGTATCGCACCCACATGGACGGAACTGCACGAACAACCAGGACACGACATGGATCCAGCGCACATGGACACACACACCGCTCAGTGGACATGAATAGGTCGCCTGGAGTCTGTGGGTGCTGCACCCCTCCCACCCCCGCCCCGGGAATCCCATACCAGGACCTTTGCATGGACGACAAGTGCATACAACAACAACACGACCCCAGTGACTGTGACATGTCCAGTAACCACCACAGTGCAACAACAAGTGGCACGCCGCTGCATGCACGCAAGCACATGCCCTGATGTCATCTCACATGCACGCGTGCATGAGGAACAACCGCAGCAAACCTGTCACATGGAACTGAGATGGACTGTGCCCATGATGCCGAGCGGTCTGGTAGGCTACATGTATACCGTCTGTGTCAAAGTCCGCAGCTCCGCAGCTATACGTAAATGTACATTAGCACAGCCTTGGCCAAGCAGATGTAACCCCACACCCTATCCCATTTGTAATCATGCTCAGTATATCCTCAACATGTATCCCGCTGCCAGTAGTGTCCACTATACTGCATCACAGAGGACAGAAGACTCAATATAATGTTTGAAACCAAAACTGTCTCCGCTGACTCATTTCACAAGTACGAATGAGAGAGGATGAGAGTATGTGAAGTACACGGCAGTCGTGACATGACCATGTAGTCCACTGGTATTGGATGTCAACGCAAATGAGTAGCACTACTGTGGAAGACACACATGTGTCGTGTGAAGTCGTATGGACGCAGTGCTCAGGTGGGTGGGTGCGACGGGTAGATGCGCACATGACAAGTTGGAGCACGCCGTGTTGGGAGGGGTCATGAACAGTACACCACCGCTTCCCAGGGCATTGTGAGAGGACACCTGTCGGGGGAGTGAACACGTGTGTGCACAGCAGCCGGGCACACGTACAAAGCGGTACCAGGCGCACCTCAGCCCACCCTCTGTGGACAAGCTGGATCCTGTTGTGCGCCCGCCATGCCCCTTGACAAGGCACACACAGCCCCAGTCGACCAGGTGTAACCCCAACATAGTCAATCCGCACAGGCGATACAGGGCACGGGATGGCAGTGGAGCATGGTGTGTGAGAGGTCTCCTCGCGCTCCTCCTGGTCATATCACGCAGGCAATAGAACCTCAACGTCTAGCATGGCACAAGTCACATGGAAGTGTAGGGGGACGCACCACAGCACGAGCAGCACTGACGTCACGGGAGGTGGCTCGCACCATCCCATCCATTGCCCATCATACCAACCACGCCACATGCCATTGCGACTAAGTGCAAGCGCGTGCGCCACCACCCCGAGCCCTCCCCAGAGAGGCCAAAGAGTGAATGTGTGGGCCATCAGCCACAGACGGACGCGGCCTGGCCGCAAGGGCAGCCACAGCCACTGGGTGTCGCAGGTGGCGGATCCGGAAGGCGAAGACTGTGATGCATAGTCCATGCAGGCCGGGTCTCCATTTGGGGCACCACGCAGGTGGACGGCGTCCCGCCACACATCATACCCTGAGACAGCCCACTCGTGCAACTGGACCCACACATACACTCCTTGCCCTCTCTGGTGCGAGCTTGGGGCTGCCTGTGCAAGCGCTAGCCTCACAGGTGAGCATGCATATTGGGGGGCGAGGGGAGGACATGAGGGCTGGGGCGAAGATGACTGTATCACTGTCAGTTAGTACAAGGGATGACCCAGATGTGGAAAGGAAGAGACGTGTCCCGTGTGTACTGCAACTAGTCGCCAATCCAACTACCCCCCATGTCCGGAATGTAAGCCCGCACCTAGGCCCGCCCATCCGCCACATCGAACATACCACCAGCACGACAACCTTCCCATTCGAATCACTGACTGGGGGTGGCGACCAGTGAACAATCATGTGTAGCCTACCCACGCGTACATGTGGGCCCTCCATGGACCATGTCACCTGCGGCAAAGACATGACATGCGCAATGAGGGAAGTGAGGAGAGCTGTCCGCCCCACGCGCAGAAGGTGCATCAGCTCCACAGACCCAGCAGCGAGTCCAGCAGGGGTCACATGTGCAGGGGCAGCTGTGCCTGGTGTGAAGGCACATGCATATAGACAGCACATCGACCAATGTGTAGTCTGCCCACATCCACAGTCCATCATCATGCGGACATAGGAATTGAACACAGGGCAACACATCTTAGTTGGTGCACCCACCGTGACCAACAATGCGCAATCATCGACGTACCCGCCCTGTGCATGGCCCCCCACCCAACGGAGGCACATCCAGTGCCACCATCCCACACACACAAGCCTTCCACGGAACATGCTGTGTCCAATGCTCAGTACAGAGTCAGCGCCCATCTGGTGGATCCTGAACAGGAGACACATGCACACACATGCCAGCTCCCACTATGTACGTCTGCCACCTGGCACGTGCAATGTAACCTCTCACCTGTGACGTGTGACTGCAAGCACACAGCCGTCTTGGCATGGGGCTGTCAATGTGGACACCAGTCAATGTTTCGGGAGCTGTGATCCGTACAGTGCTGTACATAGGGTGCAGTGCTGACACCTACTACTGTCTCATATCCCCTCGTGCCACAGGTCCCACTTGTATTGGCCGCTCAGCCCGTGCCCACATCGTCGTCGTCGTCGTGTGCCATACTCATCCAGCCTCGGAAGCAGTTCCATGCTCAGCAGACACTCATGTTGCCGTGGCGTTGCCGCTTGACGAATATGCAGTCAGTCCCCATCAGCACGCCCGCAAGTCATTGGGGCCTAGATCCCCATGTGCATGCACATGGCAGTGGTATGTCTCACTTGCCATTGCCATTGTTGGGAGACCTGTGTAAGTGTATTGTGGCCGTGCCGTCCCAGCTTGACAGCTGGGCTGTGGCTCATGTGCTTGCTCAGTCATGTCAGTGATGTGTATGCGAAATTGCTATGTGCCGTGTTGCTCTGACATGTGTCCTCTGCCATTTAACCCAGGCGGAGACCGAACATTGACCGCCCATACCAATTGCTGGCGGACATGGACGATACAGAGGTAATCAGGAAGTTTCGGCTGGACAGGCCAACCCTGCATCGACTGTGTGCCATGTTAGAGCCCCATCTCCGTCCCCGCAGGGTGTATCCGACTGCTGTCACCCCCACGGCTAAGGTGATGGCCGCCATGCATTTCTTCGCCACTGGGTCATTCCAGCACACAGTGGGCAGTGGAGGAGGGATGTCCCAGCCCATGTTCAGCAAGGTGCTGAGGGATGTACTGGCAGCCATGATGCTGTACCGGAACAGGTACATCAGATTCCCCAGGGCTCGTGAATTGGCGGCAGTGAAGGGTGCATTCTATGCCCTTGGCAGAATCCCACACGTCGTGGGAGCCATTGACTGCACACATGTTGGCCTTGTTCCACCACAGGCCACTGAGCACCTGTACCGCAACAGGAAGCACACGCACTCCCTGAATGTGCAAGTGGTGTGCCTTGCGGACATGGTGATCACCCACGTGTGTGCCAAGTTTCCAGGCTCGGCACATGACGCACACATAATGCGCAACAGCATCTTGCCACGACTGATGGCCAATCTGCAACAGGATCGTGGCTGTATTGTCGGTGAGTATGTGGAGTGGTGTAGCGTGCTGGTTGTGCGATGCTGTCCCCTGTCCAGTTGGAATAGCAACGGTTCTCTGTGTCCCTCACACCCAGGTGACTCTGCGTATCCGAATGGGGCATGGCTGCTCAGTCCATTGAGGAATCCTCGCACCCCAGCAGACGATCGATACAATGAGGCACATGGGAGGACCAGACGTGTGGTCGAGCGTACCTTTGGCCTCCTCAAGTCCAGGTTCAGGTGCCTGGACCGCACCGAGGGTGCACTGGCGTACTCCCCACAGAAGGTGTGCCAGATAGTGGTGGCGTGCTGCATGCTGCACAATCTGGCCATTCGGAAGCAGATCCCCCTCATTGTGGATGACGGAGATCAACCAGGGCCCCAGCCCGCAGACCAGGACAGCTCGAGTGAGGTGGACAGCGGAGAGGAGGAAGCTGGGAATGTGCGCCAGCAGCTCATCGCCCGCTACTTCACTTGACGGTGAGTGTCCATGTACGACGGATGATGTGTCTGTATCTGTGCAGGTGTGTGTGTGCTGTGTCAGGGTGGCCGTATGTTCACTGCGTGCAGTGTGTCAACGCTCCATGGCCAGGGTAGTATGCCACTGTTGGTGACTGTGGCATTGTGCCCTATTGCTCTGTGCGATGTGTGTACATTGCTTGTAGTTGTTGACATGTACTGTGTGATGGGTGTGTGACACACTCATTGAATGTGCTCCTGTTCTGTCTCCCACCCCTAGGTCCCTACAGGCCCTCCGGATTCCATTGCCATGCCACGCATCAGGTGCCTTTCCGCCCAAGGTGGCCGTTGTATTCCGTACAAATAAAACACAGGGCACAAACAGCAGTTAGTGAAAAAGGTGCATTTATTACAAACTGTGACATGTGATTGTGTGTAAGGTGATGACAAAAGTGGTGCGTGCAGTGACAATGAGCTGTCGGTCATGGCTGCGTGATGATCAGGGTGTACCCACTGGTTCTATGTCCATAGTCCAACACACACATGCCATCCAGATGGCTGTGTGGAGTGGGATCGTAGAGCAAGTCAATGCAGTGGCTGGTCAAGGAAGGCTGGCGGAAGGCTGGCTGGCTGCCTCACTTGCGACTGGAGCGTGCGAAGTCCTCCCGGGAGATCTGTTTCCTCTTCGGACGGCCCCTTCCACGTTTGGGAGGGGGGTGTGTGGTGGCGACCTGCTGGTGGTGGGTGAGGTGTGCTCACTGGCTGTGGACGCAGGGGAAGTGGACACTGCTGCCCGACCCTGCGCCCTAGCAGGTGGTGGCGGAGGTGGTGTTGCTGGCCTTGCCTGTGACCCCACCGCCACCACCAGCTGGCCCATGAGGTCCACGAGTTGGTCCATACGGGACACGAATTGGCCCATATGGGCGTCCATGGACCTCAGCACCCCCAGCACCTCCCGCGTGTCTGTAGCAGACCTGGCCCATTGTCCTTGGGCCTCTTCATAGGCCCCAAGGACTCTGGCCATTTGAGGCAGGGCATGGCTCCCAGGGGAGGCTGGCGTTTCCCTGACCCTGCTCCTCCTACCAGTCCTGCTGCCACCGGCCTGCCCACTAGCCACATTGCACACCACGGTCCTCGCTGTGGCTCCCAGGGTGGATCCAGTCGGCCGGGCCACCACCTGCGCTGGGGCTGGTGCCAGCGAAGACGTGGTGGTGGTGGTGGCGGTGGTGGTCGGTGCGGCGATGGTGGCTGTTGCGGCAGTGGTAGTGGCCACAATGACCGTGGGTGTGGCCGCAACGACAGTGGCAGCAGGGGGCTGGGACTGTTCAGCATCCCTGGATGATGGGTTGGTGGGTAGGAGGGGTCCTGGGGAGCGGCTGGGCCCTGCCACGCCAGATGGGCCTGCTTGGTGGTCCGTGTCCGAAGAGGAGGACAGATCCTCCAGATCCGTGTGTCCTCGTTGGGGGCTTGTGGGCTGGCTGTGCTGGCTGCTGTCTCCATCCCCAGCATCCGGCAGTTCGTCACCTGTGGAGAGAATGAGATTTGTTATTGTGTTGCACCTGGCGAAGTATGTATTTGTCGTCTGACATTGGCAGTTCGTGCAATCTCGTACATGGGTTTCCCGGAGGCGAGTGTGTGGCTGTGGCATCTGTAGTTGTGTGTGCTAGGCAATGGGACTGTGTGCTGTGCACATGTGGCATGGGACGGATTGGCCATGCCGATGGGTGTGTTGCTGTGCCCCTACTCATTGTGACTCTGGTGTATGCGGGCTCCTGGCCCATCCTGGGTCTGGTTTGTACTTTGCATTTGGGGTTCACATGGAACGCTTAGGAACGCATATGGCAACATGGGGGCCATGCCCCAGATTCGCATTTGGGAGGGGATATGCATTTGGGGTTCAAATGGAACGCTTAGGAACGCATATGGCAACATGGGGGCCATGCCCCAGATTCGCATTTGGGAGGGGATATGCATTTGGGGTTCAAATGGAACGCTTAGGAACGCATATGGCAACATGGGGGCCATGCCCCAGATTCGCATTTGGGAGGGGATATGCATTTGGGGTTCAAATGGAACGCTTAGGAACGCATATGGCAACATGGGGGCCATGCCCCAGATTCGCATTTGGGAGGGGATATGCATTTGGGGTTCAAATGGAACGCTTAGGAACGCATATGGCAACATGGGGGCCATGCCCCAGATTCGCATTTGGGAGGGGATATGCATTTGGGGTTCAAATGGAACGCTTAGGTACGCATATGGCAACATGGGGGCCATGCCCCAGATTCGCATTTGGGAGGGGATATGCTTTTGGGGTTCAAATGGAACGCTTAGGAACGCATATGGCAACATGGGGGCCATGCCCCAGATTCGCATTTGGGAGGGGATATGCATTTGGGGTTCAAATGGAACGCTTAGGTACGCATATGGCAACATGGGGGCCATGCCCCAGATTCGCATTTGGGAGGGGATATGCTTTTGGGGTACATGCTGTGAGCCATGGGTGCCGAACGTGACATGTGTTGTGGCAGCATGACAGTGCATGGTTTGAGGTGTGTGCATGCTTGACATGGCCTGCATATTTGCTGTCTGTTGTGATTACTGGACATGGCATTGGACGCATCGTTATGAGTGAGTGATAGTTGTGTGCCAGCCAACATATTGCAGTTGTCCCATCTCCTTGGTGTGCGTGCTGCCCTGTGCCATGTGCATCACTGCAGTGCTCGGGGGGGGTGTGGCCCATGTTGTGTGTTGTTGCTCACAGTGTGTCGTGCGCTTAATTGACTTCTGGCACATGGTTGGTCATGGGCATGTGTCTTAGCGTGACTGCTGTATGTGTGGCAGCTGTGCGGATGACATGCCTTTCATGAGACTGGGGCTGACGGATGGGATGGATGGTATGTTGTATGTGCATGGTGTGTCTGTGAGTTTGATGGGTTCAGTGGTGTTCGTGTGCATTTATGTTGTTCCGCTCTGTTGCGTCTAGTGTTGTTTGTCTTACATAGGCGTAGTTGTGGGGTGTGTGGTTGACAGGCAGTAGGGGCTACATGGACAGGACTTCAATGGTGTTTCGGTTGTGTGTGATGAGTTGCACAGTGGCTGCCGTGTGGGACTATATTCAGTGTGGCTTGTGCATGCAGACGTGGCTCCTTGGGTGTTGCAATGTCTGTGATGGGTCATGTGGGGTGTGAGTCTGTTGTTCATGTCCGTGTGCACATTGTTCACTTGTTCGTGACGGTGGGCGGTGCTGCGTGTTCGTCTGCTACGTGACATGTCCCATGTGTTGGTCGTGTTATGGTCCTCATGCCTCCAGTAATCCAGCCCTGTCCAGTTTCCCACCTGCAAGTTGTTCGTGCGTGCACTGTACTGGATGCCACATGGCTCTAAGCGGGGGTGCTCCATGTTGCAGGTCTGTGGGGGTGGGGGGTGTTGTGGGTCGTGGGGGTGGCTGGACACCCACTGACACCGATTGCTGTGGACCGTGATGTCTGCCTTTCGGCTGTCGTTGTGCACTGCGGTGGCTGACACGTGGCTGTGGGGTGTGGGGGATGCTCCTCCTTGCTGTGCTGTGGGACTGGGGCCTGGTGTGTGTTGTACTTGGGCTGTCCACCGTCCCACCCACTGCACTTTGTGTTCCTGCCACTTACCTGTTACTTGTCGGTTAGTGCAGCTGTGGCGGACACATGGGTGTGGTGGGTGCTCGTTGTGGCGCTTCTGGCATATTTGGGGACCTGTTGGTGGTTACGTGGCTGGCTTAGTGTACACATGTCCCCACGCATCTTACAGTTGTTCGGTTTGGGCTGTGTGTGGTAGTGTCTGTTGCATGTGTGTGTGATGTGTTGTGTATTGTGTGCTGGACATGGGGGTGTTTGTCCCTGGGAGCTGTGGCATGGTAGTTGCGCATGTGAGTACATAGCGGTGTGCTGGTATACATTAGTTTGTACTTACCAGCCTCCACTCCCCTGCTAATCCGGCGAGGATCTCCGGATGGATTACGACTCGCACCTTCTCCTCCCACGCTTTGTAGGTCTTAAAGAGCGCGGGATTCCCTCCGCCAGTGACGGCAGCCAGCTCTCTGTTTTTGCCCTCCTTCTTCTTGACCAGGCTCTTGACGTCATTCCAACGTTTGTTAATCTCGACTCTGTTCCTGGGCAGGGTCCCGACTGCATTGACCTGGTCTACGATCCGGTTCCACATTCTGTTTCTGGTGGCTAGTGGTGTGTGCTGGACCATGTTCCCATAGATTTGTGGGTACACCTTGATGATCTCGTCGACCATGACCGTCAGCTCCATGGGCGTGAACTTGGGCATCCTTTGTGGTGCCATGGTGTTTGTGGTGCTGGTGCGGTGTGTGTTGTGTAATGTGCAGGGGGTTTGTGGTGCCGGGGTGTGGTGGTGGTGGTGGTGGTGGTGGTTGGTGGTGGTGGTGGTGGTGGTGGTGGTAGTGATGTGTGCGTTTCTGTGGTGTGCTGCTGTCCTTGCTGTGTCACTGTGTCCTCTCCTCTCCTCTCTGGTTTGCAATGTAGCAAGGGGTTGTGGTCTGTGGGAGTGCTGCTTTTGTACTCACCTATGTGGGTGTGTCCTCATGGTCTGTTGTTTTCAGGTGTGTTGTGTCTGGGGTTCTGGCCTTTGTATTTTTTGTTTGTCCCGGGGGTGTTTTCGGGATGTGTACTGTGCTTGTGTATTTGTGCGTGCCTTGCTGTGTGGACTTGTTGGCCATGTTGTGTGCTATTGGTTTTGTGTGCGGATGGTTTCTGTGCAGGTACGTTGGCGCCATGGCTTCTGCCGTGTCGATTCTCATCGGCGTTGTTTGCGCTGGCGGGCGGTATATTTGTGGTTTTTCCGCGCTCATGGCGGTGCGATCGTAATTTCACGTGCGGTGTGTCGGCCGTGTGGGCGGGCGGTTTTGTGTTGTCGTGCGTGTTTCCGTCCGTGGCGGGCGGTTTGACTCGGACGTTGGCGGGCGGTATTTTGTGTGCTTTTTCCGCCTATGGCGGTTTTCGGTTTGTGTAATCGTAATGGCGTGGTCGGTGTTCAGGCGGTGTGTGCGGGCGGATTTTTGCCGCTTCCATGCCTGGCGGATTTATTTACGCCGGGTATCGTAATGGGCCCCTTAGTTTTCTCTATTTTAGAACCGGTAGCTTTGAAGGTAATAGATCAAAAAAGTTTTTCTATTGAAAGCTTTACAGCCTTGGAGACGTGAAGATTGGAACGAGTTAACCTGTTTCTCCTGAATTTATTTTTTGTGAGTGGTACCTCTTAAACTGAACAAGCATTGGCAAAGCAAACAGGTCTGACATTAGCTGTCAGACATTCGACATTACTAAAGCTTGTTTTTTGTCATGGTTTTTCATTAAACTTTATTGTTGGGGAAGTGGCAGGGCGCTTGTCAATGTTAAAAAAAGCATTAGCTAAGTGCAAAAATATTTGTGTGCGCACAGTTCCGTAGTAGTCGCTGGCACTTAAGGGAACTACTTTGTGTGTGGCTGTGCTCATTGTGAAATAGTAGAATGCCATAAGTCATAGTGAAGTTAGCCAATCTCTGAAGTGGACTGACCTACTGCCCCATGCTTTATGCTCTAGTGGGTGGACGAGAAATGTGAATGACTCAATAACAGACCAATGGATGAAGAGGGCTGGCTGGAAGCCCCTATAAGGAAGCATTTTACACAGATAATTTTAGTAAAATGAAAAGGTCTTGGCTAACACCAGACCTAAAAAAAAAGTTGGCATAACAATAGGTATTTTTTGTTTCGGGGGAATGTGGGATTAGTAAGTGTATCATTAACTTGCTTAAGTCTTTCCTCGTATATAATCAAAAGAGGGATTTGGAGTTCCTTAACAACAATTAAACTGCAGAAAGGACTGGCTGCAGGAATAGGGTTTCAAAGGCATTTCGTACTGCTCCTGATGGCGTGTCAATAATGACGCAAAATTCACTGAGCGATCTCCACTTTACAGTAGGATATTCTGAATTTTATGAATTCATGCAAGTTGGATCATTAATGATATGATGTTATTCGATATAAAGGACTTGAACTGTTGCAAAGGAACCCAGTGGATGCAATATTTTATCAAGTTGTTCAAGATTCATCTAAAAAATTGTAAAAATTATCTTAAGCTGTGCGCAATAGGACTTAAAGAACCAAAACTTTTTTGTGGATCACTTGGGTTTGACACGGAGCTGGTCGGCTGCTCTTTCTACTTCTTCACACATAACAACGAAGAAAACAAGCTGCAGTTTAAAAGTAATTCTGGTGTGCGATTACTCTTACACATGCCTTGCCCAAGGACTTTTTTCCCAAATGTCTGGTTTAGCTGGCAATATTCAAAATGCCAGTCTGAGCTTGTTTCCCTGTTCCCGTCCAGGGAATGCTGGCCATGTATCCTGAATGGGTAGTTGGTAGACCCTCAGTAGTTTGAATCAAGGTTCACAGTAGATCAGAGCTGGACCCCTTTGAAGCTTCCTTAAAAGGAAATATATCCTGCCACAGAGGAGCTAGAGCCTAGAACAGTTAGACCTTGAACCTGGGCCTTCGGGACATGCGCTGGTGCTTCCAGGATAAGGAAATACACATTACCAATTCCCTGTGGCTAAGATCATGCTTGGAAGGAGACTCTACTCTGGAGATGAAGTGCTATTCCAGAATCTTGAAAGGCAAGTCAGACATCTGTCCATGGATCAGCCGATGGCTGCAGGGTGTGGGTGCCGCACTCAGGTTTGGGACCTGCTCTTTTTTCATTATCAGACTTGTGCCAGAACACAAGAGAGAAGGGCGGAAAGGGAAAAAGGAAGGAAGAAGAGAAATATCAGTGACATAGGGAGAAAGCAGTGATGAAAATTAACCAGAAAGAGTGAGGTAAAGAGACAGTAAGTGCAAGGTGGTGGAAGAAAGAGGCATGAGGTGGAATCTCAACCAGGCCACCTGGTATTCAGCAACTCGACATTCAGCAGCACTGATAATAGGCTCCTATGAAAAATGTAAGCCCCTACATTTTTAGGTCGAGCCTTGGCAGTGCATGCGCTGTTCTGGGAGGCATGCTGTATTCAGGTATAGACTTGAAGCTCCGTCCATTTTCCGCCCATCTTTGCAATTGGCTCCTTTTACTGTATTTTCAAAATCGTTGCTTTTGATTCATGAATAGGATTAGTAGTCCCTCCTTGGTACCACCTTGTCTGCATTTGTAACCTCCCATGAGGACGGAACTTTTTACTTGTGTTGTTACACAGTCTGTTTTATCTACTGTCTATGAGCACTATTTTCTTTAAGGAGTTCCTCTTACTGCACACACGACATGCTTTCCTGCAACGGTGCACGCTTTGCTTGCATCACTCGTTTTTTTGTTTTTGTGTACTTTTTATTATTTTCAGCGCGCTTTCAGTTTCATGTTTTTTTAGCATGCCATGCCCGCATTCACCTTTACAATGCCGGCTGCACACACACTCGGGGGATGCTGCCCTTAAGCAATAATGGCAGCCGCTTCTTGTAAATTGTAAACAGCTCTTCACACCTGTGCCTATGTTTTCAGTGGCTCCATGCGTGCCTTGTTTCTTTTGGGCGGATCGCCCAATTCTATTTTTTTCAATATTCACTTTTTATTTATAACAGGCCCAGCTAGTAATGGCCGAACTGGGGACAACCGTCACGTAAACGTCTTGCGTCACATACATGCCATCTGTAAACCGCCCTCTGTTACCTGGCTCCGTGAAGCAACTCCAGGGCAGTGTGGGCACTTTACAAAAACAAAAAATACATAAATGCGGTTACCGTGTGTTTCTCCAAAATGTGCGCTACAAGCTATAGTTCCTTACTGCCTGTTTCTGACAGAAGCGAGGCAAGCCTCGCAGCATTATTTTCTTAAATGCCTTTGTCCTGCCTGCAGTTGCAGGACATGCTTTCCCACAAGGCATTTTTTTTAATTTACCCAATGCGGCAGCCTCGGTAATGGCGGCTGCACCTTTGTTTGGTTAATTGCGATTGCCAAAGCGGCCGCATGCCTTCTTTTTCAGTTTATTTACTTTTTTGTAGCAATGGCGGCACTCGGACTGCAAGCCACCGAAAACCTTTCATAAGAGGCTCTGGGCAACGCTTTCCCACCGTTTTGCCCCGAAAAGAGAAACAAGGAGACCACGGACACGAAGAACGGCAAGAAGTTTTGGAACCACTTCCTGCTCAGGAGGAATTCGGCCTCAGAGGAGCTGGCTTTGCCCATGAAGACTGAGAAGATGCAGCAGGAAAACTGCTGCACACCGCCCTTCTCCCAGGTAACAGGCTTCTTCTTGATAATGGCTATATAAACCTTCGTTTTACCACTTCTCTCCCTGGTGTCTTAGTGCACTGAAGCAGACTTTGAACTGCCAGTAGACAATCTATAAACCAGCAATCCCAGACCGTGTCTAAGACAGCTGGGTTAGACAAAATAGAGCTCCAGTGCCCTCGGGAGCGACGAGAGAGGCCGCTCCCTCAAATCCTGGTGCTGTTCTCATGCAGCATGAGAGCAGCCCCAAGATTGGTTACTGCAGTTTCCTGGAGCCTGCCTGCCGGGAGAAGACATGAGCGAGGAGGAGCACGTCGCACATAGAAGGTAAGTGGGATTTTTTTTTTTTTTTTAACTTTTATTTTTGTTCCCTCGCCTCACCACCCTCCTTACATGCCAGCTGCCACTGCAGTTACATTGAAAGTTTGCGTCATTGAGGAAACTGATCTAATTTTGGTCAAACTGGCCTTATTTTAATCATAAAATACTTTTGAATTGTACTAAATTGGTCTGGGAGCTTTACTGAGTGATTTCTTCATTCAAGTGTAGCGATGGTACTGCTGACCCTCAATGTGCATTCTCTAAACTTGCCTTCCCCTTTGGCAGCACTCTACTTAAGAGTAGACAAGGGTATCTAGAGGAACAGTCCTTGCCTGACTATCAGCTGGTTTTGCAAGACAGTGGGAGAATTTTCCCCACTAAGCAACTTGGTTTTCTACTCAGGTGGTTCAGCCTGAAGTTCTCAAGAGCAGAATCTGCTTATTGGAAACGAGGATCCAAGGCAGCCGCTTGGTCAGGGGCGCCTTGGTACAGCTCTGCCACGTCATTGATAAATTGAGCCCCCTGAAAACGAGACCATGTACAACAGTGACAGAACGGTGAGGTTGCAGCACCCCACCCCCGTCCAGGCAAGTAAGCAACACACCCTGGTCTGTGGCACTCAGTGAACAGAGCGGAAGCAGAGAGAGGAGCCGAGCACTGAGCCTACACCCCACTCAAACCTCATCTATGGGAAGGGCAAGGCCAGGCACTGATCAAAGGTGGCCGCTGAACAAGGTGGATTCCTGGGCACCTAATGGATGGAGCGGTGCAGCCTGGGATATTAGAGGAGCAGACACCTCACACTGGGGGAACATAAGGATGATGGCCCCCGGGATAGGTGCAACCGCACCCATGAGGCACAGTGATGTGAGGATGTGGCCCGGTTCTGTGCACATCAACAAATGTAGAGGCACCAGCAGACCCACTGAGGTTGGGACATTTAAAATGGACACTCAACCAGAGGGCAAAAGGAAAAAAGCAGGCCTGGGGATTTCTGTGGTCTGCAGCCCAAGGAGTGCCAGAAGAAGAGAGTATTATCCAACACACAAGGGCATACATGGACACTAAAATGGTGGTGGATCCTTACAGAGAAGGAAAAAAGAACCAAGTACCTGAAGCAGCCTGTGGGGTCCCGAGAGCTCAAACTGCTAAACAATAACCAGGTAATGGAAGAAGGGGAGGAGGCCCCTCTAAATGATAATTCCAACAACAGAGGTGACGAATATATGTACACACCAACAGCACAGGAGAAAGTCATTATTTCTCTGTGATTCATGAGACACCTCCCCGCTGGTGGGCACCGGCTTGAGCAAAATAGTCGGTGAGCTTCAGACTGCAGGCAGAGGGCCAACACTGGAGTCCCTGACCACCTGAAACCAGCTTCTGCAAGAATGGAGAGCACGTGTGAAAAGGAAGAGAATAAACAAGCTAAGGGGGCGAACAAACAGAGGGACCCGTTGAGGAAGACAACTAAGCCGGAGAGTGGATGGAGTTGGTCTGATGGCCACAAAATGGAGTGGTACCAAGACCAGCAGCCATTCAAACAGGAGATGGGTGCTTAGTGAACCACGCCACTGGAAAGAAAGATAAAGTCGATTATGCAAAAGTGGAAAGGAGATAATGTGTACCCTGCCAGCAACAAACCCACCATAGAAGGATTAGCAAAAATTGTGCAATCAAGCTGAACAGGACCGCTAATGCAGAAAGAGACACAATCCGCACCATCTCTTTCAAGCACAGAATGAAACAACTAATAATCAAGGAAATTATGGTGATTACTAAAAATATCGATAAGTTAGCAATCAATGTGACACTGTTGTGACAGGAATTAGTATTAGAAAGCATAGAGCAGAGGCGCAATGCAGAAAATCCACAATAGATTATGACAGAAAAAGATAGGTAGAACAGCTTGCTGAACTGAAACAGACTGTGAAAAGACATGAAGAAACTCTCACAGACCTAGAAGACAGACTGTGCTACAATAGCATGGGCATTCTAGGTCTGCCAGAAGGAATGAAAACATGCCTGATGAAACTCTTCCTAGATACATTTCTGCCTGGTCTGTTCACAGTTAAAGAGGCTGTCAAGGGGCCACTGGTGGACAGGACATACAGAACACCGAACTAACGCTCCCACAGGGGGGCTATCATTGGATGATCATGATGAGAGTACAGAAATACCAAGATAAGAACAGAATACTGACTGTAGCGCAGTGCTTAATTTGTAAAAAACATAAGTGCCAGGGCTCTCGACAGGAGGCCACTGCAGCTTGCACCACACATTGCCCCAGCCATATTGAAAATGATAGTAACAACACAACTGCTAACCATCACATTCTTACAAGTGTGACAATTCGGACTATTCCAGCCTCCAAAAACTATAAGAATGGCTTTGGGCGGCATGTAATAGTCATTTTTAATGTATATTGAATTAATAATGAACTTTTCTGGTCGTCTCTCAATTACAGGCAGTGCCACCTTGTGGCAGACTGTCACAAGTGCCAGTGTTGATAATTAAGTGCGAGCACCGTAAACCACTGGCTCAAATTAAGCACTGCTTGGGGGTAGATTTCCCTATCTCCCAAAGGAAACTGCAATCTATGCAGAGAAAAGAAAAATGGACAAGTGCTTTTCACCCCTACCTGCCTCTAAGATGTATTTGCTGGAGAATCTTGGAGTTTAAAACCTAGCAAATATGCAGAGAACCCCTTGCTTTTACAGAGAAAAATAAGGGACCCTCCCTTCTTTAGTTTGTTGGTAAACCATGCCGTACCCCTATACATATAGACCAGAATGCCAACAATTAGTTTCTCTGGCTCCCTTCCCAAATAAGGTTTTTATACTTTTATTCCCTGGTATTTCCATGGAGCAGGTGAGGGCTTGTTCATCCAGAACTCGCTGCAATTGTGTGTTTGCAACACCAAACTAAAAGCAACCTTTTCATTGGAAACAATGCAGAAATAATAGGTTGTTATTTTGTAACCAAATAGCTAAGGAGGACGAAGTTTGTTACATGGTCACTGAACTCCGCTGCAGCCACTGCTAAAACTCATTAAGTAAATAGAAAATTACCCTTTTGTTGAAGCAACAGAAGTGGCAACTTTGCCTGCACACATACATTAGCTTGCACGAAATAAAGCTAAGAAAAATTGAATTTATGCGGAGACCTGACTTTCAGGTCTAATGCACTAATGGTAAAAGTACAACAACATTACGTACGATTCAGTGTCTACACACAGCATGTATTAACATGCATAACTCCCTGTAATGCATATTTGACATTTTCAATGCTCATGAAAGAGTGCTGCACCCGACATGCTAATACTTATGGCGATGGTGAGCCTAGACATAAAGACCCCTGGGGTGACCAGTGAGTGCAAACCTTGAGGCCTTGTGCAAACAGGCTAAGGATCCATTCCCACGGAGAAGCCCCTGGCATGGATGGGGAAGTATGGAAGCTAACAGTGTGGTGCTTGGTGTCCTGAGTCAAATGTCTTAAGACAGCTCAGTTAGAGGTTTCAAAGTGCACGTCTGGCTGGTCGTAGCAAGATGGCCGGCCAAAAAGACATGCACACTTTGAAAAGTGCCAAGGCAGCCCAAACTCCTTCCTGCTGCTGTCACTCAGCATCGGCCCAACCCCTGCCCTGACGCGAGTGGTTATATTGAAAAATAATATGGTAATAATCCAGCTTTATTACCACTTTATTTTTCAATTCTGGGTTATGCAGGGGCATTTTAACCTCCGCTCAAACGGAGGAGCCGCCCCTGTTTCTGGACGGCCACCGGGCCTCACTTGAGCTTTCGTAAGGACAGTCAGGTGAGAAGGAGATGATGATTGAGCCCCTGTCATGCCATTGAGAAGGAAGGAAATACTGATTCCCCTTTTCTGCCTTCAACCTTTTGGCCCTAAGCCTTGCTAACAGAATATTTGAGGTGAGGGGCATTGCTCCTCTAATCGGGGTGAACGTAACAGACTGGATAGAACGCAGGAACAATATCCAGAGCATCCAAGCTCCATCCCAGAAGATGGTTGCTTGGACCCCTGCAGGAGCCAAGGTTCTGACTCTCCTAGAGTGGAAAGAATTCTCAGAAGCAATAGCAACAAGTCACTCCCTATTGAGTGGGCAGTGATCCTTCTGTGTGTCTTGCTTAAGCACACAAATATTAGACTCGATGCCTAGAAACTGAGTTGAGGCTCTATTCCAAACTTATCTCCAACTCCGTCCACTGTGGTTGAAATTAAAATAGGCTAGGAAGATGCCGAGTCAAAGAGCAAGATGCAACTGAACATTGACTTGTTCTTAATGTACGCGAAAAGATTTATTATCAGTGGTGGTTTGGATACCTTTGAGTGTCAGACGTTATTGTTTTTCGATTGTTAAAGTTGAAACTGTTTTTATTGTTTTTCTATTCCATGTTCTAGAACCATGTGCTTGTAAAGTATTGAAATTGCATTGTATACTGGCAAGACTAATCTGACATGTACAATTCACCAATGTATATGCAATGGAATGACTCTCCCTATCACAACACTTGATCACAAGCCAATTGACTAAAACCTGGTATTTAAAACTAACAAAAAAACACTTTAAAAAAGTCAAAGAGCAAGATAGTGAACTCTTTTTCTCTGGGACTCCGCTGAAGGCACGGCCCAGACCCTTTTGAGCAGGCAGAGCCTGAACTCCAACAGCTCAGTACTACAACCTTGGCCCCATTGATCTACGATCTCCCCTAAAGACAGTAAAGATGGAATTGCCCATGGCAATGCTGATGGACATTTAAACAAGTGAAGCCAGAAGATAGGAAATATCCTACCGTGAACCAGTGCTTAATTTGTAAAAAAGGAATAGGTGCCAGGACCCATCTCAGGAGACCACTGCAGCTTGCACCACCTATTGCCCCTGCCAGCGCTGCCAATGACAGCACCAATACAACTACTAACCGTCACACTCCTACAAGTGAGACAATTCAGACAAATCCAGGCCCCCAAAGCAATAAGAGTGGCTTGGGCGCCAGGTATTAGTCATTTTAATGTATATTGAATTAATAAACAACTGTTGCTGTGTTCGTCTGTAAATTAGACAACCAGCGCCACCATGTGGCAAACTGACATAAGTGCCAGTGTTGACAAATAAGTGCTGGTG
The DNA here is from genome assembly GCA_963921515.1 of Calotriton arnoldi. NCBI lineage: Eukaryota > Metazoa > Chordata > Amphibia > Caudata > Salamandridae > Calotriton > Calotriton arnoldi. The sequence goes on from CAWUFW010003638.1 coordinate 766,586, forward strand.
CCAACCACAGGCTCAAATTAAGCACTGCTGTGAACTAACAACCCCGCCCTCTCCGAGTATGAACTGTAATTGGTATATCCTGAGATCAAAGGACCAGTGCTCTTTGTCACATATGTATCCTCCTATTATTTTTAGCGTTTTCCTTTTTTTTTTTTCTCTCTTTTTGCCTCCTTTCCACCCTGGGGGCCTCTGTCCACAGATGTACCAGTTCCAGTGTGTGCCCAGACAAAGTTCAGACACAAAGGTAACTTAAAACAATTCCATTGGATTACAAGTACGAACATGCAAAAATACGGGGTCCAAAGAGACTCCTGATGTTATTAAATGGACCTCCTCATGTTATGTGACGATACAGTGTTTTATAAAGCACTAACTGTTGCCCTTTAGGGGCATTCTGGCACTGAAACTTTTCGAAAACATACCACTCCTCCATACAATCATGCAACTAAGGCCGTTGTAGAGTTTTTCTGAAGGAAATATATGACTTTATCCTATTCAGAGAGCGAGCAAGAGTTTTTTCCAAGCTTTGGCAGCTAAGCAACTGAAAGAATGTTCCCTCTAGGGGAAATGTTAAATTGTGGGGTATTCTCAAATTCTTATCCAGAGCTGACCGGAGACAACGAGTAGGGAGATATTTGTGAAGTGTATTATGGAGATATAGAGTGCCTTTTTCCTGGATTGCTTGTTGAACCAGATACAAGGCCTTCAACTTAACTTGTCAATAAGGCGCCAATGTAGTGACTTCCGGTGACAGGAGATATGTGCCTTTTTTGGTAGATCAAAAATCAATCGAACCTCTAAGCTTGAAGCTTTATAATTTCAGATTTATTAATACGTAGATAGTGGCTATTCAGTAATCCATCCAGGGTAGGATCACAGTGTGTACTGCCACCTTCCATGAGGAGAAAGAAGAGAATTGTCTTCAATAGCCTGAGATGAAAAAGACAGATAGCGATTAACTTGTTTATTTTTAGCTTGAAAAGAGAGTTTGTTATCTAGGTAAACCATAAATCCTTGACCACAGTATTGGGGGTCTGAGCAGAGCTTAGGTCTGAGGGCCATCAGGTGTCTGGCCAAACCTCTTTACCTTGTCCCAATACCATTACCTTTGACTTGTCTGAGTACAATTTTAATGCATTCTCCCTCATCCACGTGACTGTCTCCCACGTGCCAGTTTTAAAAATTGGGGGCTTAGGGCACCCTCAAGCCAAATAACCATCTGGGGGTCATCTGCTTATACCATGAAATGAAGCCCATGAGATCTTATAAGCAGTGGTCCTTGAACAATGTTCAGACTGGGGGTGCTACCATCAACGTTACATCACTGAACTGATAGGGACTCCACGCATCACACAAAGAAGAAGTGTCGCAAATGAGCCACGCCCATTCAACAGGAGAGTGGTGCGGGTGTAGTGTGTAGCTGGTGTTGCATTTAGGAGCACACTCTCACAGATATATTACTAAAGCATGGCGTGGTAGTACATTATCACTTACAGACAGCACATTTTCAGTTGAAAAGACCACTAAATTTGCAAAGAAATAAGGTTTATTCAGAAAGCAATATAGCGCACACCCCATAACGTGCAGAAATTGGGTTTCAATGCATATTTGTCATTTCAGCATCACCAACTAAAGTGTTTTAATTTGTTTTGATCCTATTGAAACATTTGTTTCCATCACACCTGAGAATTAGACAAAAGGTGCTTCATTTTTCTTTTCCTAACTATTTCTTTTGAAGTATTTGTACAGTTAATGTACAGATATTTAAATTTTATAGTGTGTTAGAAGAAAACAACATCCTACAGCCTTTCCTTTCACATAACATAGTTCACTTTATTAAATCCTCACACTTTGCAGTAAGAGAAAGACAAGCAAACAGTTATCTGCATGTTAAAATACAAAGTAGCAGCTTGCCAGAAGACTAGACTGACACTTGTCCTCAAAATCAGAACACCAGCATGGTACTTTGGGGGTGCTGCAGCACCCCCCACACCCTTATTAGCATAGGCGCTGGAAGTAAGTTTTGCTAGGGGGTTACATAGATATGAAAGAGCACAGGGCTCAGAGGTGAACCTTGTGACAGAGGCAACGAAGAGCTCATTTTCACATTCTGCAGCAATCACTAAGCTCAGAGGCTAATCTTTGTAAGGCCAAGTCGCTGACTTCCATCTCCATTTATGTGGATGGAAGGATGGAATGAGAGATGGTGCTGAAGTCTGCTCATAGATCTAGAAGGATCAAAGTGGCACAGCCCCTATGTCCACGGTTCAACTCAGGTCATCCCCTACGTCAATCAGAACTGACTGAGTGCTAGTGGAAACTCTGATTGTATGAGGTCCATCACTGACTGAGAGTCTCTAAAGTTCATAAAACTTATTATTTATGATTTTTTCTAGCCTTTTCACCAGAATCGGCAACAGCAAAACAGGGCAGAAATTTGCTAAAATAACAGGATATGCTGTAAATAGGAGTTACTATAGCAAGCCTCCAACTCCATGGGACAATTGCTGCCCTAAAGAATAAACTTAGGAAAGGGAAGAGCACATTTTTTAAGAAGCCGGATATAGTGTCTTTCACGGGCACGGTTCCAGTGGAGAGCCTGTTTTATCGGATAACGAAAGCTCCCTGACCCCTTCAATAGAGAGTTGGCCAAACTCCACAAGCATTACTGGTTTCGATGATTAACCTGTCCTTCCTTATTAGAGTCCAGCTACTGTCTCATGATACAATCATGTGCAGATGTGCCACAGACAGCTTGATCTTCGTAGCAAAGCTTAAAATATCTAAATCCCTGACACTAAAACGGATGGGTCGAGGAGAGATTATTGAGTGAGAGGGAAATAGGACATCCTACAGGTATCACACTAACTAGCCTTTTTTCTTTGAATTACTAGCACTGGTATAGGTTCCTGCCATGAAGAAAACATTAAGCATTTTTAGGATAAAATGTATAACATTTAAATTGTATAAAATCAATTGTACCTTAAAAGTGAGGCATTCCTGCTGATGTCTCATTAGGTACATTTGATCAAGATACCTCCTGAACACCAAACAGTGCAAAAATAAAATAAAAATGAATGCCTTTATTTTTCATCCATCAGCTCTGTCTGGTCCCAAACACTAGTCTCTGTTTAAATGCAAATTGCTTAAATACTGAGCTCGAACTATTCTACTTAAATGTTTCTTACAGTAACACAAATACTCCTGCTGCATCACATATTGCCCAAATGTTTTGACTCAATTTGACTAGACAGCATGCAAGGCGCACTTACTTTCACCCTCTGGATCCATTTCTGTGACAGACTATAGGGTGACTCCTGGTTGGTGAGTGTTGTGATTATACTTGCGGTAAAGTTTTTTTGTGTACCTGTGACAGATGAGTATTTGGGCCGAGGAGCAAAATCCATGTAACCAACATAAGAGTGAGTGAGTTGCTAGTCAAGTGCTCTTGTAGTTCCCATTCGGGAAAGTTACTGATGCTTGTGTCCCTGTCACAAATTCAGGAGGGCCCACTTAGTGCTTCATTCTCCCTCCATGAGATTGAAGAAAGCTACCCTGCCTAAAGACCTCCCGCACATCACTTACTCAAGAATTTGTTTTTAACTCCGCGTCTCATCTGGAATAAACTGCAAAGTCAGTTTGAGTCCAACTAGCCTGGAATGCCAACAAATTAGTCCTTTTCGGCTGTTGCTTGAAAAGTTTGAACCAAGCTTCTAAACTAATTGTGTGGTACCCCTCTTTAGCCCCCCGCCCCCAAATCAGAATGAAAACATGTCTCCTTGTGCCAATACACCAAAAAGCTATACTGCAAATCTGGACACATAGGACTTCCGCAGGTGACTCCTAGACATGAAGGTAGGAGCCGCCTGTACCTCCTATGGATCCTTGAATGAAGCCCTGATGCTGTGGAACCCTGAGGCGCCTGTTGAAGCTCCTTCTGGGTCAACTACAGACTCCTATTCACAAAGAAGGGGATAATCAGCCCTGCCAGGATAAGCCACTAAAGCGTGCCTCCCTATCACACACTGCAAATGTTACCCCTACTGAAGCACACTTGTGAGTGGATTGCAGAGATCAAGCTGCTGGAAACTAGAACAATGACCACAGGTGTCAACACCGTAAGTGTCCCTGGCATGACCTTGCCTAGCCTGATTTTCACCTGCACCCTATTGAACCCTTTGTCATTCTTTCCAAAGAGTCCAAAATTCTGCACCAAAGCCCCTTAAACATCTTGGTCAGGCTGGATATCAAATGTGGCACCAAGATTCTCATTGAAGTCGCTGAGGAAACTCACAGTCTCCTGAGATACCATGAAGGATGCAGCGCTGTGTGGCGCTGAATGCCTAAAATTGGTGGCCCTTCACTAGAACAAGAACTGGAGATTTATTTGGTTCCCTAGTAGAATTCAAGGTCCCCCTGCCCCCTCTGGCACCTCTGAAGGAAGATCCCTAGCATTTATGAGTATAGTGAAAAAAGCACCATCTAACTGTTTACTAGTGAACCATGAGCTATTGGTCACTGAAGGTGTCCAGTCTGCAGTACTTTAGGGATATCCCATAAATCTCACACCTAGTCACTGGGCTTCTAATCAGCCTTCACATTAGAATGCACCATTTAGCCACTAAGTGGTTTCGCCTTGCTCCCAGACAATGGATATGCCATAATAATAGTTGTAATTCCAGCGCACTTCAGTCCTGTCAGCTGTAGCAGTCGTCCGCTCCCTGGCACCATTTATGCCTTACTTACAGAGGATTGATCTTTGTCAGCCCTCTGTACTGGCTCTGTGTCCATGACCACTTATGGCCCTGCCTTTCAACTAGCACTGCACCACTGAGCACTTCACTGACCCGTCCTTCTTTAGTTTATATCTGTAGATATAATTAACTTTTCATAGTCGATTGATTCCTTTCACATTGTCCAACCATGCTTTTTCCATCTTTTACCAGTGATTCAGTTATAATTGCTACCTGTCACTGTGCCCTAGCTTGGAACCAGACTATTTAGATTGTTTCTTAGCATAAGAAATAATTCATTTAGTGTCTGGTTCCTTTCTGCAGCAAAGACACTACCTGCCCCTGCGTGGAGCCAGACACTGTTTGGATTTTTCTTAACCTAAGAACCAAAAATCCAAACAACGTCTTGTTCCTTGCTGTGACACAGGCATATCTTTAGCCCTGATTTGAGGATTTTCAGATCCTTTGCTGGATAACTTTATACCTATATGTTATGTCGACTGTGCATAACTGGAAATGAACAAGGTGGAACTGCAAAGACAGTCATTCCTGTGCAATCCACCCTGCTGTGAACACATCCACACACACACCGCTGCTATGCAGATATATTGGGACTCTACAATGGCTGACACATGTACTAAGAGGGCCTCTGACTCCATGGTGAAGACATTGGTGAACATGGGGAGAGAGCCCTCAGCCCTTCGTGCCCGTGTATCAGACGCTGAGCATAAAGGCTACACTTAAAATCTAGCAGGACATCACCAGGAAATTCACTGCAGTAGGGAATCACCATAAAGGGCATAAACATCAGGAGGTTCTGGGAGGAGAGCTGGTGCTGCTGAAGACTCAATGCACTTAACCCGTTTGCTGCTTCGAAAGTTCCGCGCCAGTGCGGAACGTTCTATTAAACGGGCGGGGCCGCGTCGGCCAACGGACGTGCGCAGCACTACCGAGGTAGTGCTCGCGATGGCCGTTGGCCGACAGCAGCAGCAAACGGGTTAACATCCTTGGGAGGACCAGCACAGCTCACCACACTACAGAAGAAGACATCAATGTCCAGCTGCAGGAGCTCAAGTAACAATGGTGTTTATACTGCACACCTTCCTGTTCTTCATTGCATTCTACAGTGAGGTGCAACAGGATGACTATGGGGCAGCACTGACACATGAAGTATGGGTGGGAGATTCTATTTTGATTCTGTGTCACTTGCACAGGATCCCTACACCCCCAAAATCAACTAAATGTGGGTGGTGTGGTATGTACTGCAATGTGCAAAGCCAGTCACACATCAGCAATGACATCAAAAGTGACTCATTTTGAATTTTCAAATGTATCACCAAAGCAAGTAGCATGTACACGATGCCACAATTGATATCATAGACACACATTCAACAGTTCTTTGAAAGTAACACTCTTCCATTCATCATTACTTTTGAGGAGTGAAAACATGAGATTATCAATGTTTGATGTACAAATTGTGTGTTTTTTATACAATGTATGCAAATGGAATATGGTAAAAACAACACTCTGAGAGGCCCATTGAAGTTTAATACATGTTTAATGTAAAGATGCAGCAAGCAGCAAAAATATTCCAAGAGTGAATCCTCAAAGCAAAAGCAATGGGCCAGACTTCGCCGTCTGAGCCACTGTGGCACATACATTCACTCCAATTTGACTTTTCTTTCATACATTTTCTATAATGCAGCAGGTGGAGAATAGAACACGTCATGTTATATGAAGCTCTAGATAGCAGCTAACAAGCAGGTGCCAATTATTGTTTGAAGAATGCAAGGAGACACTGAAGACTTGAAACAGAGGGGTATGGTTGAAAGTCGACTTCACTAAACTTGTAGTTCTCACTTCTGAATGCCGACTTCAAAGCTAGGCTGGGCTGACTCAAACAGCCAGGCTAAATGTGCAGTGTACAACATCAGAATACAAGATGGCAATGTGTAATAGTGCAAAAGTTTTAGTACCACTTAAAGCAGGTAAGAAAACGATTTTGTACACATACGCATTATCAAAAGCCTTGGAGTAACCCAAAGCTTCCATACGTGAAGCAATTAGGATGTCCAGTGAGAAGTAAGGTCTTCATGTAGTAATTTGTGCTGCATATAGATGTAGTACGTATATAAAACGGTGATGGGTGTGATGGGCTCATCAGCCAGGTACACCTGGGTTCCATTGACACAGTGTGCACAGTACCCTCATCTAGGCATGCCCGTCCCACTTAAGGTGACACAATATCTATACAAAACAGTGATGAATGGAAGGCTTGAGTTAATCCCAGCCACTGGTAATCATGTGTGGCCGCATCCCAATCCATTGTTATTTTGCACAAAGTGCCACATCAGTTTGGACCCAGCTATATGCAAATCAGTCTTGACTCTGCTCCAATAGGAACAGTCCAGCCCGAACTGCCAAGCCAGGTCTTCCCTGAACCAAAGCACAAGCAACTCAGCACAGGTTTCGCCATATAGATGTAGGACACGGAGCAACACCATGAGTCACCTGTTTGCACAGTCAAATGTCATTCCCACTGCACATTTTATGCTGATTGCATTGTCTGAACTGCATGACTATGAGAAGCTGAGGTGGATAGATTGGTTTTGTGTTAATAATCTCCATTGTTTGCTCTTATATCAAATCCCTCCTAATGAGCCAGAGCCCAATTGCCCCATGCCTTAAAACATCTCTGGTCTGACGAGCACATACACATGGAAGTGATGAAAGGTGTAGCTGACGTGAATGTGTACATGGAAATGCGTTTTCCATTTGACCTACAGGTGTGGGTAAGTGGGTGAAAAAGCGTAACTACTTGGCTCTGAAATTGGGTTGGGTTGCCTTGCCATTCCAGGTTTCTACTTTGCTAATACCAGGTAGTTGGTTGGGGTAGAGTTTGCCCATTGTGGTCCCAATGAGACTGGAAACTTCCAAGAAGCAATTGCTAAGCCTGCTATGTTGGACATTTGTGCCAACAGGTTTACTACCGTACATGTGGGAAGATACCTTTGTGTCACGATGGCTGTCGCAGTGTGTGAGTCACACTTGGTCATGTGAATCTGTCTGAAAAGCATGCTGTGTGGATGATGTGACAGCTGCAATGACAGAAATATGATGAGACAAGCATTTATTTCTGTTCAGACTAGCCGTGCAGCAAGACAGGGTGAATGATGTGGAGAATGCACTGCTCTTTGACGGTGAGTCCTACCACCAGGCTTCGCAGCTGCCACCTTGCGTACTCATGGGCAGGCTTCTTCGTGCCTTGCCCCTTCATGATGTCCCACCGGTGCACCTCTCAACCCCCATGTCTGCTTGAAGGACACACTGAAGAGTTTGCCACAGTGATCAACCACATGGGTGATCACAGAATGTCTCTTCCTGTCCATAGGTAGTGGATCCATCTTCTCAGTCTGGGCCTCTTCCTATGTATAAGAAGACGGCAAAGATTTAGGGGCGTCTCCTTTATATGTGTATGCGATTGTAATTGCTTGCTGGTTTGAGTGATTGGGTCAGGTTAAGCTGTTTTCTTATTTTCAATATTCATAATATTGCACAGCCTATTTTTGGCCATTGGGATATTAAGGCTACGTCACAGGAGACTTGGGCTGCGCGCGCTTTGAAGAGTTTGCGTGCACAATCGTATGACAAATAATGTTATGCACGCAGATTCTGGCATGCTCAATTCCAGCCTGTTTTGCATATGCAGATGGGAGTGCAACAATGTAAGTCCCCACCTTCATAAAGTTATTTGTGATTTTTTTGTATAAAAGAGTGAACTCCGAATTTAACCGTGGTGCGAAGTTGTAACATTACCGCAAAATGGTTGAAACATTATGTTGGCAAACATATTTCTGTTAATTAGACACAAAGTTTTAGCCCCGAAGATTTTTAAAATTGGGTTGTAACTAGCATCGGTTGGCACCATTTTCCCAAAATGTTCATGAGAGTAGATCCTCTGGGGTTTGTTCTCTATTCTTACTCGGTCTGTGCAGTGTAGGGCTGGTGTGGAGAAGGTTCCCAGTGCTGGTTCTGCTTCCCACAATGACCTTGCAACAAGGGCACATGGAACAAGTCCTAGCAATTATTAAACAAAGCGCCCTGTGTAGCATTTACAGAAGTGAGGTTCCACATTCTGTTGATAATAATCTCCTTACACTATTAACTTTTTAAAACAAAATATCTGTATTGATACAACAAATGCTACTTTTACCCTTTTAGTGACTAGCTGGCTCAAAGAGTGTAGCTCAGTGAATTGCATCCATTATTGGTTGATACAGTCAGTATCATTAAATTGGGAAACAGTAACACCTATTAGTTACAGCACAGCACTTTGAAATAGCTGACAGAAATACCTGTTGCTTTAAATGCCACTTAGAAAACATATTAATCGCTAAGTGGTTCTCATGTAATTAGACATCAGAAGTGCGAAAAGCAGGCAGATCCATCAGTATTCACACCAGTGGCCAAGTTACACGTAGCTTTCCTGTGAGGGTGCATTAACCTGCTGAGCTACTTTATTATTTTTTCTACATTATCATGATTAAACAGGTAAGAAATCTTACCTTACCTGTCCGTGACCCCATGGGTCGGGTCTAAATGTCCATACAGTGGATACTAGGCAAGTCGCCAAGGCTGTGGCAAGTGTGTTTAAAGGTGGCAGGTCGCTTTATGAATTCATGTGCTGCCTGGTTTAAGGTAGTTGTTCAACTTGTGCTCATGTTTACATCACCTCTGAACCGGCACCCACACTTACAAAGACTACCCGTGAGGTCAGTATTTGTGAAAAATATTTAAACCCTGAAAGCTGTCGATTGGTACAACAATATAGTCCTATAGCCTGCAGCCTAGGGTTATACTGGTTGTTAAATTCCCTGAACCTGAGTTATAGGCTCGAGCGGCAGGCAAGGGCTATAAGGCTTTTAGAACATTCTGCCCACTGAGGGTAGAATGTTCCAGCAGCGGCTGGTGCAGGTAAGCGTGGTGGGGCGGAGTGGGAAGGGGTGGGGAGTGGTGGGGAGGGGTGGATGTCAACAGATGATGGAATAGGGAAAATTAAATAAATAAATCCTATTCCGTCATCTGTCGACATTCCCCCCCACCCCCCCACCCGCCACCCGCCCCGCTGCGGACACCTGCACCGGCCGCTGCTGGAATGTTCTAAATTAAAAAGGGAGAAAGATGACGACTGCTGGAGCAGAAGACCTCTACCAGCCATTATTTGCCCTGAGCCACTTCATTGTCTTCAATCAAGCTCCCAACATTCCAATGTTCTAATATAGCCCTATAGTCTGCTTCAGAGGGCTATACCGGTTATTAAAGGCCCTGAACCTAAGTTATAGGCCCGTGCCGCAGGCAAGGGCTTATAACGAAGGAGATAAGGCTATTTGAAGATTCCACCCACTAAGGGAAGAATATTCTGAATTAAAAGGGGAGAAATAGAAAGACAAACATTGGAATGTTGCAGCATAAGGCTTACTAGCCATAATAAGCCCTGATCTACCTCATTATCATCAATCAGCTCTCCATATTCCAATGTTCTAATACCTAATATTAATACTCACAAACAGCCGCCTTGCCGATAATAAAGGGAAACCAACTGACACGTTTCACTGTGTTCCTTAGATTCTTTGTCTCGTGTTGACTTCTCTCAGACTTTTGCAATGGCGGACGAGGGAGAACACAGGATGCTCTGCCTACGTACAGCCAGCTGTCATGGTATCTGCTGGTCTTCGTCATGTCATCGGTGCCAATACCAGCATGTTAATATTTTATGTTTGTTGCAGAGGCAAGGAATGAAGAAATGAGGGGCAGGTCGTCCTTGCATCATTTATCGCTTCCCTGGGGTGGCCAAAGACCAGCTCACTGCAGCCGCAAGTCCTTCTTCTAACGCACACAGGGAGCCATCTCATTTTCATGCAAAGTGGATGAGCAAACGATGTGTTCCTGGCTTCCCCCTGCTCACACATTTTCTACACAACACAACAGATGGCCTTCGTCTTTGCCTCTCCATCTCGACTGAAATAAACACATCCTCTAGATTTTAGCACAGTATCTTCCCATGTTCCAGCAGAACTGCTCTTGGCAAGCATGAGTGTTACTACTGCAAAAACCAGGACTGGATTTGGGGGAAGAACCTTGAGTACCTACAGGTTGAGCAAATTGGGAAAGAATAGCCCGGCCCTGCTCATTATATAGGATGCCCATATATTAGAAAGTGTGGCAGGAGCGGGTGTCACATATGATGGGTGAAATATCGACCTACATAAATATCAAATCCACAATATGGACTTTCATTATATCATCGAGTAGATAAGGAGTTAGGAATAGTAAATCTATACTTCCCAATAACCATACTTTGAGGATTTACTGGTACTTGACGTTGTGGATGTATTAGGTCAATATAAATGACCTCGATATTAGGAAATTCAACTGGTAGATAGCCAGATTAACAGCAATGATAGGACCCGAATACCCTTAAAAGCTGGACTCTCACTCCAACCACTCTAAGAATAGAAGTGGAGTTGGAGGAACTAGGTAGAGTGGAGGGCATAGAATGAAGACTGCTGTGGTGGTGACAGATGAAGTGGGAATGTTGTGTCGGAGAATTATAAAATGGTGGATAATTGGATGGAGACAGATGAGCGAGAGGACAATTTGGTCAAAGCCGATATTGGTGGAGATAAATATGGTGTGGTCTGGAATAAACATGCAGCTATGGCTACACTAGGGCTTACCTAGTACTGAAAAGAACAATTGTTTCCACAGAGATTATAAAGCTTTTATGTCAGTGAAAAAAATATTAAAAGCAGATTTGGTTTCAAGTCCTTGGCTTTCTTTAAAGAAGCACTTCAACCAATATTTAGAAGAAAAAAAATGTCCTCAAATGTTTGTTATTCTCTGATTGACCATTCCTATGGGGGATAATCCAGAAAGAGGGGGCACTAACTTATTGAAGTTACCAGACACAAGTCACATACTAATATTGATGGTCGCTCCAGGACCACAGTTCATCTGAGATGAACCCAAGAAGCTTGAAGCCAAGATACATCTGCATCCATTAAGAACTGGTCTAAACGATAACAAAGGGCGGATTGGAAGACACCAGCTCTGGCCCGTCAGCATTCACACTGGTGGGGACTCCATTGTGTTGCCCGAATATGCGGGCTTAGGGTCCTGAGACAGAAAAGGAGTTCTCTTTTGCCAGGGCCTCCTTTGATGATGGATCCGAGTACATCATTCATGGGACAAACATTCCTCAATACCAGGGATTCTAATAACAACCACCAGGGTTATTTTTAGACATGACATGCCCCTTTGATGTGACTAGGACATCAATTCTAGTTTGCTGAGGTCCAGGAAAATCCTCCATGGAACCTGACCAAGGTGTGAGGAACTGTCCTTTTTTTCTCAAGCGTATCCCAGCTAACTGTGGTTGTTGTCTCAAATCAGATAGGTTTTCATTTACAGGATGTCTGCCATTTGAAAGAATTTCCCTGGTCACCCCATCTTCCGCTTGCCCCGAGGGAATACAAACTTCTTGAGGCCCACAACTCTAAAAAAAAAGGAAGAACTGAAGAACTTACGAGCAGTAGATTATGGGATCTAGTCTTTGAGTTGAAGGCCCTTTTGACTTCTCCTCCAAGAGAACCTTTTCAGTCTTCAGTGCTTTCACCACAAGATACTCAGAAGTCCCTCCAGACCACCTGAGCGTGGTACGTCTTTACCAGCCCAGATCTTAAAAATACATTCCACCTGATAAATCCAGGTTATCACAGTTATTCCCATTCTGTAGGGATTTACTTGAAATTGCACAGTGCCCACGCTGTACGAGTGCTTACAGGTGTGGAGTTGCCACCCCACCAGTACCGTGCAACTCATAATTGGGACTTTAACATCTTGGCAAGGACAGTGTCTTACCAATCCTCATACAGATGACGCAAAGAGATGAAATATCCTTATTTCTCCTCGTTTTTTCCTCTTTCTATGCATGCCGCAGAAAGAGGAAAATGCCATTAATGATTGTTTTTGTGCAGGATCCCTTCCTGAACAAAAACAATCACACCCGCAGAGCAGGCACCCTTTCAAAATGACGCAAGGGTGCCTGCGCTGGCACATGGCAGCCAATTGTGAGCCAGCGCAGGGGAAAGCACAGGGATTCATCATATTGTTGTTAATACGAAGCATCCCTGTGCTTTGAAAATGACGCAGCCCGGCACAGCTAAATGGCTTGCAGCGCCGTGCAGCGTCATTTTCTTGTAAATGAGGCCCTGAATGTCTTTTAACTTTCTGTTTTGTGAATGTTCTCCAGCTAAATTAGAAACATCCTAGAGTTCTTTTCTTTGCTTTGCTTAATATATGCAGCACACTGAGGTTATAATAAGGTCTTTTCTTTGTTGGGGAGAAAGGCAGAGGTTCATTTATTTGCGCAGTCAGAGTAGGTATCTTTTGATTTTTATCTGCAATTTCACTTACTGCACAACTGTATTTTTATTATTTTTTTGTAAGAAAAACTATTGATGAGGGGGGAAGAACAAAACCAGCTGAAAAGAAGAGGTTAACACTGGGAACCGCTCAGTCTTCGATCTGTTTCAAGCGTGAGTGCTGGACAACTGCCATCAAGCCGATACATGCTGTAGGCATGTTGTGATTCCTGAAATATCGCAAGATAAACTCCGACAGACAAATCAGTCTATTGTTCTTGGATTACGGTTATATTTTTAAGGTAACGTTTTGGCCTTCCTTCAGGACCGTTCCAGAATGTTCGGCAGAAACTTGTTTCCGGCGAGTGACGGAGGTGGAACAGTGCTTAATTTGAGCCGGTGCTTTCCGGTGCTCAACACCGGCACTTAATTGGTTTCTGGTGCTCGGCACCGGCACCTTATTGTCAAAACCATACTTAAAACAGTCTGCCACATGGTGGCGCTGCTCATCTAATTTAAAAATTAGCAGAACAACGGTTATTTAGGAATACAATATACATTAAAGTTGCTAATCCTTGCCTCCCCAGCCATCCCTTTAGCTTTGGGGACCTGGAATAAAGTGTACTGTCGCATTTACATGCGAGAGAGATGGTTAGTAGTTGTTTTGGCAGCGATGACAAGGGAGATGGCTGGTGCAAGCTGCAGTGGCCTCCTGGTCAGAGCCCTGGCACTTAATAGTTTACAAATTAAGCACTGTAGGAATAAAGAAGACATCTGCTTCCGACTTCCCCGTTCTGGGTTGTCATTTCATAAAGCTTTAAAAATTCCTCTGAAAAAGAGACTAGAAGACTAAAAATCTCTAGAATTCAGTTTTCGACTGTAGAAAATGCATTTTAACAACAGGACACATCCGGGAACCATGAGATGCTCTGGTACACTTATAATAAATCATACGATCAAGATGCTTGGCTGGTGGTTTTGCTCTGTTTCCTTCTCTTTCTTCCTCTCTTGAATATGTTTCCTTTCATGTGTTGTCTGGTGGACAGAATTTTTACAGCATCAATTATCATTAATTTTTTTAAACAAGCCTCAATGACAGCGACAGGTCCTTCTGTTACTCAATATAATTGTTAATTTATTCGTTCCTTTATTTAGAGGGGATTACAAGAACGATGGGATTTTGGATTTAGTTGCAATTAGATTTGTGTATTGAATATTTAATAAAAAGTAAAACAAACAAAAAAGCGAAAGTGCCTTCAGAGGACAGTGAAGCAGAAAACATGGCAGGAATAGCAAAGTGAAGACAGCTGGGCAATACAAGTATTCAACAAAACCCTCGCTGTTTGGACGAACCGGCTGAGGTCACCGCATTGATCTGAATGCTTATCAGCAGCAGACAGCACTTGTCAATTAAAGCTCGGAGCTAACACATGGATCTTTCCCAATGAGAATCTGCAGGGACACGGCTTCCGCCTGAGCCTCGACTGTAGGGTTACCTCCTCCCCTCCCCCCCGTCCCCCAAGGAATGGCTCCAGGTGACAACTTAGAATCTACATCATTAATGGGGGCAGGGCTCGAGTCGGGGTACCACACGGGTGGACGGCGTCCCCCCACTTATTTTACCGGGAGCTCGATAACTGGAGCAAATGGAGCCACACATTCACTCTTTGGCCTCTCTGGGGCGAGATCGGAGCTCATTCAGAACGCTGGCTTCTCTGATGCAATCGCATCTAAGGGGTGAGCGAGGGGAGGCAATGAATCTGATGGTGCAAGCCACCTTTCGTGACGTCACTTCCTGTCGTGACGTCAGCGTCCCCCCACTTCTTTTTTTAGGACTTGTGCCCTGAATGGGGGGTCCTGTTCTACTGCACCTTATGTTTGACATTTTCTTTAAATATGTTTGCCTCTTAATCTTTATTGTTATTTGGGTTAGCGTAATTACTTTCAAATCATGTTGACTTAATCCCACTTCAGAACTCCAGAGAGGCAGAAACTAGCCCGTGATTGTTAAACATCTTTGAGAGTTGCTAGTCTTTGGGTGAAAAAGAAAGGTGCAAAGCAATATTAGCTCCACATGACGACTTTTTTCTTAGCTTTGTGTTTGGGGTCACCAAAGCTTGCAATTGAAGTCACGTGGTTAATTGTCGATCAAATTTCTGCAACTGTCGCTCTGAATACTACAGGCTTTGTAAATCACACAAGTAATTCAGATTCATAATCGAAATGAAATACTAGCTGTACTGTGTTGTTAGTCAAGTCAGGGTGATGTTTACGTGGCGTTTAAAATAAATCAATTTCATACTGTGTTCGTTTTTGCAAATATGGTACGTCGCAGCTGGGAATAGTCTAGCTTGAATAATTAATTTCAGAGGACAGAGACTATTGCAACACTGTTTTGTAAATCACTAAAGTACCTATATCCTGTTGCTGACAACAGACATTTTCTATGGACAGCTGGTATATGTTATGTGCTGTATCATACTAAGTACTTGAATTTATAGCTCGAACGTTTCACCAAAAAGGCTTCAGGGAACTGCCTTTGACTCTGTATCCAGCGTGGTTGAAAGATGGGTGGCGTCATTTACCAGGAGGAGAGCGAGCATATTAAAGGGGTACCTGTCACATGCTTTACAAATGTTAGGAGCTTTCAGGTGCAAGGCCATGGACTTCATTTAGGGGTCGTTGCTGCGACCCCTGGCATGCCCCTTGTGACCCCAGGCACTGTCTTTGCGACCCCTAGCGTCAGCAGTGGCAGGAACAGAAGCAGCTCCTCCTTATGGACATCGGTGGGGGCTTCACTCACCTCGATTTTTGTCAATTTTTCATTATACTAATTGTGAATAATATTACATTATTCGCTATTAGTTTAATTAAAAAAATGGAGTACAAATAGCTGGAATATGACTTTCCCAGGCAGCTGAGGTAAGTAAAAAAAATGCTTTTAAATGTATGTGTGTTGGGTGGGTGCGTGCAGTTTTGAGTGTGTTTATGTAAGAGAGAGTGCGTATGTGTGAATGTGTGTGCATGTGTAGGCAGTGTGTGTGTGTATGTGTGAGTGTGTGTGAATGTGTAGGCAGTGTGTGTGTGTGTGTATGTGTGTGTGTGTAAGGATGTGTGAATGTGTGTGCATATGTAGGCAGTGTGTGTGTGTGTGTATGTGTGAGTGTGTGTGAATGTGTGTGCATATGTAGGCAGTGTGTGTGTGTGTGTATGTGTGAGTGTGTGTGAATGTGTGTGCATGTATAAGCATATGCATGTGTGAGTGAAAGTGAAGGCCAAGGGGCATGTGAAGTCGCTTCCGCTGCCCCTGGCATTTTGGTGAATTGGCGTCCATGTGGAAGGCAGTTAAGATCTCTAAGATGGCAACCACATGTATTAATTAAAAAGAGTACCACTGTCCTAGAAGGTTTGACCCACCATGCAGAAGATTGTAACATCTATTTCCTGCGTGACTTTAGGCAGTAGGGAGCACTCGACCAACGAGCAGCATCTTTGCGAGAATTTCCTGAGCCCCAGGTGAATCGCATTTTGTCATTTAGGCACTCCACTTTCTCTAATAAAATCTACATTTTATTCCTTTGAAGTATTCTGGTGCCTTGTTGTGGCATCATGAGTGGATGCCTGTAGGAATTCTGCCTTTTTGTGTGGTCGCCTGTATTTATTTAGCTTTGTTTTGGCCTCGTTTGCAGGCATTATGACCTCTGGGATGAGACATGCTGCCAAGCAACCTCTCACGGCTTGTTGCCTACCCCTACAAATAGTGCTAGACTGGCATCCTCCAAATGGCATATTAGAGTTTTAGGCAAGTCCAAGGTAAGACTGTGCAAAACCGACACAAGTGGCATGAAGTTTAAAAGCCCAGTAGGGGACACAGTGTGGCCTTACACTTCCACAACCATGGCAGAAGGGCTGATAAGTAGCCCTTTGCTCTGCAGCCCGAGGTATTAGCAAGACAGCATTAACTAAATCAGTTATTTAATGAACAGGTAAAAGCGGGACACAGCTTTTCCATATTTATAAACCACAATTGTGTGACTTGGGTTAGGAATATCTAGAAATGCCATTCTTGTGTCAATTTACTAAACCTAGAAAATCTAATTAGTTTCAGACAGATTTTTAGTGTAAATGTCACAAACATAATATCAAAAAAGGTTCTTAGTTTCTGCTTCATGTACTGGAGATTCTGCAAACTAATTCTGCCAGGCAGGCGCCTCCTGCAGTGTCTGTAATGAGATTTATCCCAGTAGAGAAGTCTATTCAGAAAGGTGTCAGCCACCGCAGAAAGAATTCCTGACAGTTTGGAGCATTCAGGAGGAAGACATCCAACTTTCTGTAACAAAGCCACTTTTTCAACTTCTGGAGGATGAGGCAAGATGCCAAGGCTGCCCAATAAAGACAGTGTCAGGAAAGATTTGCATCAACGTTTGAGGCTCAGCAGGACAGAAGAAACCAGGTATCTGATTTCATGGATCACTGTCTGGACCAGGGCCGGACTGGCCATAGCGGGCACCAGGCATTTCCCTGGTGGGCCACCAGGGTGGGGGGCGGTTTAGGGCCCCTGGGGGGGCGTTTTTGTTACAGGGCCGCTTTTGCAGCATAGCTGAAATATCGGCCTCTTTAACAAAATCGGCCGAAACCGACCCTGGCTAACAGCTGGGCTGCTCCACCATCCCCCCCGGGGGGGCGGCCGAGCACTTTGCCAGGGCCGGTTTTGGTTCCCAGTCCGGCCTTGGTCTGGACCCAGCTCCTAACCTTGCTCCGATGAAGGATTTTGTGCTCCAAAAATGTGAGTCCAAAGGATCAACATAAAAGCCAGGAGAGGTGGAAAGTAACCCAAACGATGCATCAGCCTCAGCAGTTACAATCTATAAGTTTGATGCACTTGGAACTTTGGGCAGCGAATCTCAGTGCTTCAGTTTAATCTAGAAATTGAAAGATCCCACCTCATGAAACCCCATCTCGGGCACGGCATCCTGCCTAACCCTGCTGGAGGATGATGACTTCCATCTAGCAGATTAAGGGCCTGATTACGAGTCTGGTGGTGCGGGAGCAGACTGCCATGTCAGCGGCCCGCTACCGCACGGCCAAACCTGTGTACGCACTGCGCGCCAGGTTACCATTTTTTTGTCACTGGCGGGTGGTTCTTTGGCGTTTCCACAGCAGTGCCTATGAAATAGGTACCGCAATGGGAACATCAAAGATAGTACCTGCACATCATGGACTGGTGCAGTCCATGCCGTGCAGGTACTGGGGTGCATTCACACAGGGGGGCACATCATGCCCCCCGCCTGCACCACATGGCCCTGAGGCAAGAAGTAGCCTTGTAGGGCCCCCTTTGTTTAATCTCCACCACAGTTTTCATGGAGTAGAAACCGCCATGAAAACCGTGGCTGAGAGGAAACTCTGAATATGCTTACCAGGAACGCGGCGGTTCTACCAAGCATATTGCGGCCTCAAGACCACCGCGCCACCGCCAGGGATCTCTGTGGTGTAACAGCGGTCTGGTAATAGGGCAGTTGGAGCGCCGGTGCGATAGTGGCTAGCCCATCACTGCTGCCACCTCCGTGAGTTTGGCAGTCCTTGAACCGCCAGACTTGTAATCAGGGCCTTAGTCAGAAAGTAAAAAAGGTTGTGTTGAGTGAGGTGAACCTTTAGGCTTTACCCAATCATCACTCCATCATGGTCTTTCTGGAAAGGTGTCAAGGACACTGTCATCCATGTCCCATTGACTAACATTGACCTTTCATTTCCCTATTGTTTTTTATATTGATGCTTTTTACTTCCCTAAAAAAATCCTAGCATCTGATTCCCTCAAACGATTTTTGTCACTTTTGCACTCTATTAAACTATCAGTTTGTTTCTCCTTTTTATTAAATTGCTCAGGGATTTTTATCAGATTCATTTCTCGACTTTAATGTTATTTTAGTGCTGCTAAAATAATTTGCAAACACTTTCACCCACAAAAGCCTGCATTTGAGTCCCAGATGTCAGGGGTAAGCCCAAGCTTTTCCTCAGTTATTGCCTGAGATGGAGTCAGGGGGCCTACCAGGGAGTGCCTCCCCTTAGATAATATTGCTTGGATATTCACTGCAGCATAGAAGCCTTGCTTTTAGAATAATTCACTTCATCCATCCTAAGCCGTTTGTACACCTGGGAGCAGCATTAAGTAACATAACAAAAATATATATTTTCTGAAAGATATATTTTTGGACCTTTAAGGCTTTGGATCACAGTACTGCATCAAAAAGAGACTACAAGAAAAATGAAAATTTTTAAAGTCTCATGGCTTTTATTTTAATCTGCCTACATATGTTCATCAGTGGCCCATTCTCTGTGTTTAAATCGCGTCATTTGGCATATTAAACCTCCAAAAATAATTCCTAAAGTGGCAATGCATAACAATAGCTTTTTGTATAACACACACCTATGCTGAATTTTCTTCACCTGCTTAAATTATATGCTTGAATATTACTCAGCTCAATGATACTCAGTTTATCAACCCCAAAAGGCTGAAAGGTTCAATTAGCCTTTCCACAATTGGGACCCCTGACCTAAAGCTCAGCTCACTAAGGTGCCTTACTGTCAGGGGCATAATTGCTTTAATACTTGTTGGACCTGGCCCTTTTTACAGGGTTATCCCCAAACATTTTGTCTCCCTCTGCTTATTTATCTGACCTTTTTGTTGGCTTTAGGACTCTGGGCACTTTACCACTGCTAATCAGTGCTAAAGTGCATATGCTCTCTCTTATAAAACATGGTATGATTAGTTACTCCATGATTGGCCTATTTGATTTACTAATAAGTCCCTAGTACAGTGCACGACATGTGCCCAGGGCCTGTAAATCAAATGCTACTAGTGGGCCTGCAACACTGATTGTGCCACCCACATGAGTAGCCCTTCAAACCTGTCTCAGGCCTGCCACTGTAGGGCCTGTGTTTGCAGTTTTAAACTGTCATGTCGACCTGGTAAGTTCACCTACTTGCCAGGCCCAAACCTTCCCTTTTACTACATGTAAAGCACCCCTAAGGTAGGCCCGAGGTAGCCCCATGGGCAGCGTGCAGTGGATTTAAAAGATAGGAAATGTACTTTTGAGTTTTACATGTCCTGGTAGTGAAAAACTGCTAAATTCGTTTTTCACTACAGCGAGACCTGCCTCTCCCATAGGTTAGCATTGGAGATTCCTTCTAACACTTTACAAGTGTATCTTCCAATTGGGAGCAGATAGAAAATTGGAGTTTGGTGTTTCTGGACTCAGAATTTAAAAACACATCATTTGTTTAAGTTGGTTTTTAAATTGCAGGTGAAAATGCCAGTTTTAGAAAGTTGGCATTTTCTTACTTTAACTATTCTGTGCCTCTGCCTGTCCCTAGAATACACGTCTGGGTTGGATGACAGTTGGGCTTTGTGAATTCATTCTAGACAGTCACACACAAAGGGAGCTGAGGTGTGCCCTGCATATCCTGATGACCCATCACCAGGCTGATGGGTCTTTCCGAGCTAGAGTGGTGGGAGGGGTTGATGCTTGCACCTGAATAGGGCTGTGCCTGTCCCCACACAAAGTTCTGCATACCCCAGGGCAAGGAAGGGCAGGGTCTTGAGCACTACAAAGACCTTTCTTTAAAGTCTCGCTACTTCAAAGGCTAAAATGGGTATAAGTACTGGACCTCTGATACCATATACTCAGAACACTTCTGGACTGAGGACATTCTGCCAGGAAGAAGAGATGTTGTGCTGCCAGGAGGGACTGCCACTCTGCTGTTTGCTTTGCTGTTTTGACCTGCTGCCTTCTGCTTCTTGCCTGGGAGTGAGAGGAATGTACTTTGCTCTCTGCATCCTGCTTTCTAAGGTTCTCTAGGGGCTTGACTGAGCTTGCCTCCTGTTGCAGAAGTCTCAGGGACATCAAAGACTTCACCTGCATCTGGCTAGTAGCACTTGGGTGCCTCTGCTGTGAGTCCTGATCTGCCAAGTGGTGCCAAACCCAATCCTGGACCCTTGGAGGTGGATTTGGTGCGGCAACCAAGAAATCGACAAATCGACTCCAAAGTGCCAGTTCAGAACCAGCGCAATGACTTCGACTTACAACGCAGCCCGACTTCGCAGCAGCACATCTGAAGAATCGCCACTGCGTGAGTTTCGAGCACCGCTTCACCAAAGTCCATGATGCACCACTCCAACTCCAACGCAACCCCGTCCCTGCGTGGTTCTCAACCGACGCATCACCCTTCCGCCCAGGATTTTGACTTCGACGCCACGGATTCGACACATTGCATCATCGATGAGGCGTTACCTTCAGGAACTGATGCCTAGCACCAGCAACTGATGCATCACCTCCTCTGCACAACTCATCATCCGGGAGCGGCAAGGCTTTAACAATCCTGCACCGCCATAAGGAACCAGCGCCTCACCAGCATCCGCGACGCATCACCTCCTCTGTGTGACGCATCTTCTTTGATTTCTGATGCATCCAAGGTACTATAAAAGGGTCTGCATGATTACTGTATCTGGTCCGTGCTCCATTGCAGTCGGATTGAACATTTGGATTTGTCCCGGTCAAGCGTGACCAGATAGCCCCAGTTGGAGCTATAGACTTCTAAGCATTGCATTTTGATTTAATCTTTAAAAAATCATACCTTGACTTGTGTATGTTGGCTTTTTGTTGTTTTGGTCTTGTTTTACTCAGGTAAATATTGGCTATTTTCCTAAACTGGCGTGGAGTACTTTTGTGGGGTTTTCACTGTGCTACCCTGTGTGCGTGTGTACACAAATACTTTACACATTGCCTCTTTAGGTTAGCTTGACTGCTTTGAGCCAAGCTACCAGAGGG
This sequence comes from Calotriton arnoldi, assembly GCA_963921515.1. Classification (NCBI taxonomy): domain Eukaryota; kingdom Metazoa; phylum Chordata; class Amphibia; order Caudata; family Salamandridae; genus Calotriton; species Calotriton arnoldi. The sequence continues at coordinate 788,567 of CAWUFW010003638.1, forward strand.
TGAGCACAGATAAACTTAGGGGAATATTTACAAGGAAACCATGGAGCTGCACCAAATTTGGCAGTGCCGCACTCCACCATTTCCAAAATGCAGGGATGCATGGTATTTACAACAATATGGTGCACCCCTGTGTTTTCCCAAGCGCTAAAAATAGCTGCCCAGCGCCAAGGCAGGCATCCTTGCACCATAGTGCAATGGTGCCTGTGTTGCAGGGAATGATTGTTTATGTGCAGGAAGGCGTCCCTTCATGCACAGAAACAATCAATACTGGCGATTAGTTACTTCTATGTGTGTTGCAGAATACAGCACACATAGAAGTAGCGAATCGTCATTATTTAATGATCGTTTATGTGCAGGAAGGGGCACCTTCCTGCACATAAACAAACATTAATGGTGTTTTGCTCTTTCTATGTGTGCTGCAGAATGCAGCACACATAGAAAAGCAAAAATGAGGAGAAATAAAAGTATTTCTCCTTGTTGCGCCACTCTAATGCCTGCTATTGCATGGCAATAGTTTTTGGCGCTGCCTCAGATTTACACATCCTTGTAAATCTGGGGCAGTGTCAAAATGCAATGGGTGTTGCGGTGGAATGCCCACAGCAACACCCATTGCACGCCCCTTTCACACAAAGTGATGCCTGTATAGGGGTCGTATTTACAAGGTGGCGTTAAGCCACTCAGAATGGCTTAGCGCCGCTTTATAAACATGGAGAAGGGCATCAGAACGTCACTGAAAGTGACGTTCTAGTGGCGCTATCCCCTTGTAAATATACCCCTCAGTGTGTACTACACTAACACTGACTAGGATTGTAGGTCCCTACTTGGACAGGGTGCATACCTCTGCCAACTAGAGACCCCCTTTTTTAACACTTGTGCATTACTATGGAAACTGCCACCACAATATGTGGTACACATGGGCAATGTCCAAATTGTCATGGCATAGTGTACTGTACTGGACACATGGACGTCATTTAGATGTCGCGGCTGTGACCTTCTGACCCCTGATACTGCCCGTGCGACCCCCTGCTATCAGGGGTGACAAGATCAATGACAAGAAGAGAAAGTAAACAGTGTCTTACTGAACACTGCTCACTTTCTACTGCTTACAGTCAACCAGGACCAGAACTGGAACTGCAGGTTCTGTAAAAATAAATTCAGCAGTGCAAAAGTCACTTTTGTGATTAAATAAATAAATGCAATAATCACACACATTTTCAAACACGTTCTTGCTATGTTTCCTTATTATAATTACATGACATTTCTGTGTTAACAATAAGGAATAACTTTAGCCAATAGCATACTCCGTACTCAATTTATTGGGACCGATTCACAAAAAAAGTAGTAAACTTAAACTCAGATTTTTAAATATACATCCTAGTGTAGTTTTCCTACTTTTTGGAATTCACAAATTCAGATTGGAATCTGCATGCAAGGCTGCCCCTGCTGCAAGTTTCTATGTGGATTCTTTGGGAATTCACATGATTTCCAAGTTTAAAATCCATTCCCACTGTACCAAGTTTTCCGTGGCAGAGAATTCCGTGCCGTGGAAATGGCTTCCACTGAGCAAACGCACATTTCGTTTTATTTCGTTTTTTTCTCTGTTGTGAAAATGTATTTTCCCTTGAAGAAACCCCTTTCTAAGCACCCCACCAAATTTAGCAGTTATCCATTGACCTTCCCATCCTGGGAAGGGATTTGTGCCTGCCACTGACTGGAATGAAAACAGGAGGCTTTCCAAGATGGAAAGAGGAATGATAGAAGTTTGTGAATGCACATAAACCTACTGGATTATGGGAGTTGACAAACCTCCAAGGCAAACCACTCTTAGGCGAGCACCAGAACACCCAGATTCCCACCTGTGAGTGGTATGCATGGGTGCATGGCAGAAATTCCATAAAGCAGATTACGCCTGCCTGGAATACCTTTGTTAATACCGGGCAGGCATAGTTGAGGTAAATTTGGTCGAAACATTACTTTACACCTTAATTTACCTCTGTGACAATAACACTAGATCCAAATCAATTATTACTATTGTTGTTTTTTTTTTTAAATCTCCCTTTTCCCTCCCCCTGGTTTATCAATAGATTTTCCGCTGAGGTCAACACTAGGGGAACCGTAAAATCATGATAGTTAGTGCTATAAAAGATTTGGGCCCATATGTACGAAATTTCCATTTTGCAATTCCCAAATAGCGAATCCGTAGGCATCGCTATTGGGGCACTGCAAAACGGAATGTATGTAACTTGCGATCTCCTAATAGCGGTCCCTACGGAATCGCAGTTGCCAATAGGAAATCACTAAATTGCGATTTCCTATTGGAAAACACACATATTACACATATAGGCCCTACTTTCTACATTACATAAAGGCACACAGAAAAACCTTGCATGCAGCCTTACATTCAGACACATGCAATACACTGAGACCAAGATCACAAGTACACCAATGCACTATTCCACAGTGTTCACCTATATAAATGCGCCTATGGATTCACCCTTACAAAGAGTAACAAAAATGTACATTCCCAGAGATACACACACCGCACAGATACATATGTAAATTTGTACACATGCACACATAAGCGCAGATAGAGGAAAGCACAACTATTTTCTGTTTTTATAGCATTAGAATGTCGCTTATTCCTGTGTCAGAGCACTTGAGACACTACACAACACACAAATACAAAAGATATTATTAGCAAGATTGAGAAAAGGTGACAGTAAACACTAAAGGGTGGCAGCAAACACAATGTATGCAGACTGTGCACCAGAACACAGGTGTGCTACAGTGTGAACCAATCTCATAGTACACTACACTTCTTGTTCAGGTTGATATGGACAGAGATAAACAAACCACATTGGTGCACACATAAATGTACTGATGTATACAGACATATGATATACTTGTGCACACGTACAACACACTTACATACACACATAAAACACGCAGGTGCACATACACACCAACCAATAGTACATTGTGACGGACATGTAACATCACACAGGTACATAAGGAAACTTGTATACACACAAAATACACTAATCGATCCGGATCCAACTCCTCCTTCACACTCATGCAAAATATACTCATACACTAAGATCTTAACCGAACTGCTGGTGTCCATGGAACACGCCTGATGTGTGGGTGGGAACATAGTTACATAGATGGAAAATACTTATTTCATGTGTGTTTTTAGTGTCTTTGCAGGTTATGTTATGTTATTGGATATTTCTAAAGCGCACGTTCACCGGGGAGGTCTCTTGACGCGTGGGAGGTTATCGGTCATCTGTGGATTTCTGACTTCTCATGATGAATTGCCCAGAGGACGTGTTGTTTTTTCCTCCCTGGTTGGTGTAAGAGGGACTGTCCATAAGGGCTCTGTGCAGGACTCAGCAGGTCTTGAAGACCATACTCACTGAAGTGGCTGCCAGTGTAGGTCGCTCACAGTGGGCGATTTGTGGTTGAATTTCTCTATTTGCATGGTCCGTAGAGTCGTTGCTGGTAATTGGGTGCAGGTGGGAGCTGCACAGTGCAGTGGTTCTAAAGTACGCTCTGAGTAACCTTGTGCAGGAAGAATGTGTCCCTCTCCTGCATTCTTTGTGTATATGCACACACAAACACACATGTATAAGTAAAATACAGCGGTACATCCATACAAACACAAAGTACAGAGATAGAAAGCATGTAAGCACACACAGAACACACACGTAACTCACTAAGAAATACTTGTACACACACGAAGAGACAGATAAAAAGTGAATTAGTACGCCACTCAAATATACACGTATAGCACAGTTACGCACTTGTGCCACTGAACGATCACGACCCATCAGACCTCGAGCACTGGGGGTTAAATCCAAACAAGTAACATTGCCTATCTCTCAGCACTTATCTTCTATAAAATACCACGTGTAATATTTTTCTCCACACTCCAGAGTGGTCATTAGAAGATGTTGCAATTGTTACTACACATAGCTGAAAACAAATTAAAATAAAAACAAACTGAAGTCCATATTGAGAGTTAATTACAGGTAAGTATAAACCCTTTTTATTATGTATATATGTGTGTATGCATATGTGTGTATGCATATGTGTGTATATATATATATTTGAAAAAAACACCCAAAAACCCATACCCACCCTGAACCCTAAAAATTCCCTTGCCACCCAATAACCCATACTTACCCAAAACCCTTAAAATACACTTGCCAACCAATAACTTGCACCCACACTAACCCCTAAAAACGTTCTTGCCCTAACACTCACACATATATAAATATATCACGAATTCACCCACGTTGATCCTCCTCCGCAAGTACACGGCACCACTCCAGAGGTATGGTTTGAAAAAATATATTTATTTATTTAGCACACCCAAAGTGCATAACAGAATAAAAGGGACGGTCTACGCGTTTCGGCTTCACAGCCTTCTACTGGACCATAGAGTCCCACCGTCTAGAATGTCTTCTTAAAGTGCACAGATGTCCGATCTTTTTTCTTTTTTACTGCTCCTAAGCAGCTAGACTGTGCATCCCCCCATACAAGAATTGGCAACATAAGACGCCATGTTACAGTTACATTTTTTTGTTTTTTGGAAACTACACAAATATCTCATTTACATTTTTTTAAAATAGTTTTTTTACATTATTTCTGTGTATATGTGCTATTCCTCATCAATGTGAAGTACATTGTATTCATTTCCCTCGAAAGACAAAGTGCACGTGCAGATAAAACATTGAGCAATTCCAATTCATGGCCACAATTACATGTTCAATGAAGTCACATGAAAGTTAAGAAAGGATCCCAGATTCATCATATATCACAACAATAAAAGGATCATAAAAACAATACAGTACATTAAGAGATAATACTAAAGTGACTAGTGCAAATATATATCATGGGTAAAAACTAATTCAAGGTGAAGTACACATCAAATTAAAACCCATTCTATATTGTCATCCAGTCAAAACCCTCCACAACAGGAGAAAAAGGGAGAGAATTTAAAGAGAGTTTTTGAACACAAAGACCATAGCATAATTCATCTAAAAAGAGAGAGTTCTATTGCAGCAAAGGTCATGGTGGACCCATGCTTTGGAAAGTATAGCCAACTAAGGCTGGGTCATGGGATCCTCAGAAGTCCAGATAACTAGAAGTAAGGTGCCAATGCAAACAAAAATCAGAATGAATAATAACAGTAAAGTAGAAGAATGACAATATATTGCAGAGGCAATTCAATATCCCATGAACCATACAATTGGTCCCTGTTCCGCTATTAATCCTGTTAAACGAAAACTCACATATAAAAGCATAAGTACCTGTATTGTAAAAATGAGTGAAGCTCCCGCCCTGTCATTGCAAACTCTGCTTAGCTTCATGGAAGCGAGAGCAGAAAACCTGCTCTCGCTTCCATGAAGTGAAGCAGAATTGCTTTTGGACAAAGGGAGCTGCATGTTAGCAGCTCCCCTTTTCCAAAATCAATGCCGGCTCCCGCAGAAGGCGGGGAGCCGGCTGGGACCGCGGGGGCATTGGGGATCCCCCCGCGGTCCCCAACGTAAGGGCCAGCCCCGGGGGATGGGGTCCCCGCGGCCAGAAGTGGCCCAGGGGAGGGGGCCAAGCGGCCCCCCTCCCTTTTGTATTTAAAAAAAAATATATATATATAAGGCCGGGCCCCGGGGATGGGGTCCCCGGGGCCATAATTGGCCTCAGGAGGGGGGCCACGCGGCCTCCCTCCCAAAAAATTTTTTTAAAAAGTAAAGGCTGGCCAGGCCCCGGGGGATGGGGTCCCCGGGGCCAGAAGTGGCCCAGGGAAGGGGGGCCATGCGGCCCCCCTCCAATAAAGTAAAAAAATAAAAAAGAGACCGGCAACTCGCCGGAGGCCCCGCCCCCTCCCTGCATGACTCTGCAACCGCGCCTCCTGGCGTGCTCTGCGTTGGGGGATTAATTCCCCGTTGCTAGTGAGGCCACCAGGAACCTCCAGTAAGCCCTACACAGTGGGATTGCTGAGAGGTGGTACGAGGCCACGCACCTTTTTACACCACTCTGCAAACGCTGCTCTTGGCGCACTGCTGGTGGGGTGATGAAGTCCCCTTGTGTCCTGAGGACCTCAGGGCTGAAGTGGGCTTCATCCCCCAAGCAGCAGTGCGCCAGGAGGTGCGTTTGCAGAGTGGTGTAAAAAGGGGGCGTGGCCTCGTACCACTCTCAGCAATCCAGCTGTGTGGGGCTTACTGGAGGTACCTGGTGGGCTAGTTGGCCCCCAGGGACCCTCAGTATTCAAGGGGACTTAATCCCCCAACTTAGAACGTGCCAAGAGGCGCGTTTGCATAGTGGTGGAGAAAGGGGGCGTGGCCTGTAAAAACCTTTGAAATTCACTGAAAAAACATAGGTTTCAGGGACTTTATAGTTAGAAATTAGCATTTAAAAACCTTAGAAATTCACTGAAAAACCATAGGTTTCAGGGACGTTATAGTTAGAAATTAGCATTTAAAAACCTTTGAAATTCACTGAAAAACCACAGGTTTCAGGGACGTTATAGTTAATTGGACATTTCACTCGTACAAAACCAGAGAAATTCGGCCGTTATAGTTAGTTGAGCTAACTATAACTCGCGCCCCCGCAATGCACTGCTGATGACGTCACATATTACATCATTCATGACATGGTCAGTGACATCACTGATGACATCACTGATGACATCTCAAATGACATCACTGATGACATCACTGATGACATCATTCATGTGATAATCTGATGCACCTCCTCATACCCTAATATTACCTTTGATACACCCACTCTAAAATACAGACTACCATTTTCGAAACCATAGACACACCAACACCAGTTACTACATACCCACTCACTGATTCCTAGGTCTACACACACATTCACTCATTCACCCATACAGTCACTCATCAATACAGCACTATCATATGCACTCATACACCTATACATACACTCGCACACCGCCACTCATCCATAGAGTTAGTCACACACCGAGTCAGTCATGCAAAGAATCAATCACACTCCCATTTACTCACCTATACAGTTATACACACACCACCTCACTTATTCATACAGATACTAACACAGACTTAGTCTCTTATACAAACACTGATACAAGCACACAGTCATCCATACAGCCACTCTCACATTCACTCACTCTCACATTTAGTCATTTATATACTCCAACACTCACATATGCTGCCTTTTACATATGTAGTTACTCACACATGTACCACTGAGACATCCATTCAATCACCAATACACCCATACACACACTCACCCACCCATACAGCCCTTCACAGATGCACTTTTGAACCCATACACCCAGTGAATAACCCACTCACACATCTATGCACAGAGTCACACACCCCCACCCACCCACACAGACACTCGGGCACCCATACAGATACTCAGACAACCAATCAATAACCCATATAGACACTCATGTAGCTACTCACCAACCCATGCAGCCGCTTACACACCAACTGACAGACTGACACAGACATTCACACAGTTTAGTCACTAACCCATGCAATCAGTAAGACACATTTAATCACTCACTTATACAGTCAGTCATGCACCTACTAAATCATCCATTCAGACACTTATACACCCACTCATTCTTCAATACACCTTGGCGTATATATATATAAAACATATTTAAACTTTACAGAAACACACAGTCACAGGATGATGTCATCAGTGATGTCATTTGAGATGTCATCAGTGATGTCATCAGTGATGTCACTGACCATGTCATGAATGATGTAATATGTGACGTCATCAGCAGTGCATTGCGGGGGCGCGAGTTATAGTTAGCTCAACTAACTATAACGGCCGAATTTCTCTGGTTTTGTACGAGTGAAATGTCCAACTAACTATAAAGTCCCTGAAACCTGTGTTTTTTCCAGTGAATTTCTAAGGTTTTTTAAATGCTAATTTCTAACTATAACATCCCTGAAACCTATGGTTTTTTCAGTGAATATATATATATTTTTTTTTTTAATACACATACCTGCGAAATACTTATTTCATGGTAATGGCATGTGCTGTTGCACCATTGGGAATGATCCTGATGCATTTTGGGTGCCTTTTTTAAGTTTGCACCTGGTTGCCATCAGATCCAAGTTGATGGTAATAGCCTTTCATAATTGGCTATTTGGCAATTAGGACATGCTATGTACATGCGGTTAGGAAATTCCTATTTGCGATTTCCTATTTTGTGAATCACAAAATGCGATTTCTGCTGTCAAAAAAAAATCGCATTTTGCGATGCTGCATAGGTCTTTGTACATTAGGAAAGGCAGTTTTGCATTTCTTCACAGCCCGAAATAGCGATTCGTACCGTTAAAAAATGTAAAATCGTTTTGTATATATGGACCTTGTTTCTCAGTGTTGTTCTGTGTTTTGTGGTATTATATCCTGTTGGACTTGGCCCTTTTCGCAGGGTCATCCCAGGACTTTTTGCCTTCCTCTTGTATTTTTTCTAACTTGTTGTTGGTGGTTTTATGACTCTGCGCACTTTACCACTGCTGATCAGTGCTAAAGTGCATATGCTCTCCCTGTAAATTGTTGTTATGGATTGGTGTTTCCATGATTTGCTATTTGATTTACTAGCCAGACCCTAGTACAGTGCACTGTGTGTGCCCAGGGCCTGTAAATCAAATGCTGCTAGTGGGCTTGCAGCACTGATTGTGCCACCCACAGAAGCAGCCTGTAAAATGTAACTCTGGACTGCCATTGCAGAGCCTGTGTGCAGTCTAGTACTGCCATGTCGACTTTGCAAGTACACCCACTTGCCAGTTCCTAAACCTTCCCTTTTCTACATATTAGTCACCCCTAAGGTAGGCCCAAGGTACCCCTGTGGGCAGGGTGCATTTTGTGTGAAAGGCAGGACATGCCCTTGTGTGTGTGGCATGTCCTGATAGTGAATTACTGCCAATTTCGTTTTTCACTATTGCAAGGCTGCCTGTTCCCATAGGACAGACCAGGGAGTTTGTTTATAACAACTTATAAACATAACTACCCCTGGAAACGAGGTGGAAAAATAAAGTTTAGTATGCCTGAATGTTAAAATGCATCTTTTAGTGAGGGTGATTTTTACATTCTGTTTTGAAAATACCACTTTTAGAAAGTTGGTATTTTCTTGCCTAACCATCCAGTGTGCCTCTGCTAGGTTTGTGTATTGCATGGCTGGCTTTTGGATGACAGGGGCTGGAGAAGGGCAGCGGCTCCAGAAGTCTGATGAGTCAGGGCTGGGTTGAATAGGCCTGGTCCACATTTGGAGTGGTGGGAGGAGTAGCACCTTCACCTGAATAGGGCTGTGCCTACCTTCCACAATCACGGCTCCGCCCCCCTTTGGTGTGTCTGGAGCCAGGGCTCACACTGACAATGGAGGTTGTTGTGCACTTGCAAAGTGCCCCACAGAACTGGTTTTGGTTGGGTACAGACACTATCTACCAGAGAACAAAGGATTTTTGGGTATAAAAAGAGGGGCCCTGACCCCAGACTTTTAGATCACTTCTGGGAAATCAAGAAGGATCTTTGCCAAGGAGAAGAGCCGGATAAGCTGGGGAGGAATACTGCCCCTGTGCTGTTTGCTGTCTGGGGTTGGCCTGCAGTGGCTACTTGCTGCCAAGGAAAGGAGAAAAGGACTTTGCTGTTTGCTTTGTCACCTGCTTGAGGAAAAGATCTCCAAGGGCTTGAAATTGAGCTTGCCTCCTGTTAAGAAGTCTCAGGGACACAAAAGACTTCCTGCAACTCTGCTGGTGCTGCTGGACTCTGCCATCTGTGAGTACTACCCTTGCCTGAGGTGCCTCCTGCAGTCAAAAGGCCTCAGAAGTGGGTTTTGCAGCTGATCTCTGCAAGAACCGGCGTGAAGCATCGCAAAACCGTGCAAAGCCTCTTGGAACCGGCGCAGGGCGACGCGAAGCCGCACCGAGTCCCGCCGGGTGACGCGAAGCCTCGCCGCGCAGCCCCCAGCACCGTCGCCGGACGACGCGAAGCCTCGCAAAGCGGCACAACACATCGCATTTGGGCGCCAAGTCTACAAGAACACCAGGGCCGCAGTAAGAAACCGACGCATCACCTCCCCGCACAGTAAGAAAACCGACGCATCACCTCCCCGCACAGTAAGGAGCCGACGCATCACCTCCCCTGCGTGGCAGTAAGGAACAGACGCATCACCTCCCCTGAAGTAAGGAACCGACGCATCACCTTCCCTGGGCGTAAGGAACCGACGCATCACCTTCCCTGTGGCTGTTTCTGTTTGTGACTGTGACGCATCCAAGGAACTTTGTGTTGAAAGTGTTGCATCCATAGTTTGATATGGACAGAATTGTTTCTACCTTTTGAAAGTCATATTTTGATTACTGTATTGTGGATTTTTGTCGTTTGGTCTTGTTTTGGTTTAGATAAAGATTACTTATTTTTCTAAACTGGGGTGTCCATTTGTAGTGTTTTCACTGTATTACTGTATGTGTTCACAAATGCTTTACACACTGCCTCTGAGATAAGCCTGTCTGCTCGTGCCAAGCTACCAAGGGGGTGAGCAGGGGTTATTTTAGGAGTGTATCCCCCTTACCCTGACTAGAAGCAAGGGTCCCTATTTGGACAAAGGTACCTACCTCTGCCAACTAGAGACCCCCATTTCTAACAAATCCTCTTCAAATGAAGATGCAATTTTTCATGTAAGACAAAGAGAAATGAGAAATGTTTCCCAGAATATCATATCAGTGCAGGAGGTGCATTTCTTAGTATGCGAAATATTAGCCTAAAGTTACTAGCTATAATTGTATTAAAAACTTGAATTCTCTACCACAACACGGTTTGCATCAATAAGAAATGGTAGGTAGAAATTTGGCTGCGTTATTTTCAACATGAGCACCAAAGCTGGGCCCCATAAAGACTTGTACAGGGTAAGAAAAGCTGTTACCTATGAATTGGCTTTGGATTTTATAAGCACCTTGTGGGGTTCAAAAGTACCCCTAGAATCAATTACCACCTTCAAGTATTTGCATTCAGTTTCTTTTGCTACCTGATGGTCTTTAAAATGCCAGATTCCTATTTTCTTGATCTTCTTTCCAATTATGAGAATTTAGGCTTTCTTTAACTTAATCTCTATCTTGTTACCTTCAGTGTACCCATTCAATTTATTGAGAGGCCTCTGCAGGCCAATTTTTATTTTGCTTATCAGCAGGATATCATCTGCATATATTAGACTTCATATTAGCCCAGTGGCGGCTGGTGACTTTTTAAAGTGGTGAGGCGTTAATGTTGGTGACAAGTTCCACGGAGGGAATGAAGGTAGCAAGGATGAGCAATTGACAAATTGGGACTGAGTAAAATAATATTGCTAGACAAAATCATATTATTTACAGCACATTTTCATAAAAATGTATTTACAATGCAAAACATTTTTTTTAAAAGCAATTCAGAAGGGGTAGTATAGTATTCCAGTAATTTTTAATGGGAGGGAAGCTACTGTAACTAACAAAATAGATTAGAAAGGAGGCACAGTTACCTTTCAAGAAAACACAAGAAGGCTAAAGCCATATAGTAAGGCCCTTGAACTTTAAGCACAGTTGAAATATGCAAGCGTTAAATAATTATCCACAACAGGAAAAAATGCAACACATTCAAGTTTAGAATAGACAAAGTAGGAGAAATCGAGAAATTTAGCAGCATTCTAGTCAGTTTGAAAGGGTGGCATCTTAGGGGAAAACATGTCATGCATGAAACGGACTCTTCAAGGGCCCCGAAGGCTTTGCGTGCTAGTGGGTCTAATACGTGACTGGCTTTGCTTTAATCATGCCAACTCACAGAAACCAATAAAAGCTATGTTTAAAACAATCTTTAGCCCTGACTGACTTGGCCCCAGCCAAACTAGCCTTTTGGAAGCGAGCCTGTTCTGTGATTGACTCGTCTCCACCTCTACAGATCTTTCCATACTAAGTCTGCCTTTCTACTGGCTACGCCGCAGCTATGCCTAGTGCTTCATCCAATGCCAGTCTGCGATGTATCTGGCTTTCAGAGACATGTGCCTTTCATGGAAGGTCATGATCGCCCTGCAGGCCGGCTCGGACACATTCACCAGCACAGCCAGCGGCGCAGCCAGGGTCTCACTCTCATGGCAATAAATGGAATCAAGGAAAGGGCACAGATCCAATCTTAGAGCTTGTTTGAAATTCACTAGTTGTAATAAATAAAAAAACCACGGACAGAACGGGCTGCGCTTTAGGAAGGCAGTCCTGAAAGGGCTTCTAGTATCAAAGGCAATGCAGTTATATGTATCTATTCAATTAAGCTGCGAACAATATCTGGACTAGGTAATGCATTTCATATGGTCATATGCACGTTTAAAAATGTTTTCATAACATTAGAAACATGCTCTCTGGTGTCAGAAAAAAAAGCTACAAAAAAAAAAGTTTCAAGGATATTTCAGGCGGACAGTGAAGGCAGCACACAAGCAAACACGTGGGTCAGTTTCAAAAGCTTTCACTAGAAAGAGAAGGCTGCCGCCTCATCGCGGGCTGATAATACAAGCTGAAGGTAACTCAAATGTACGACTAGCTTTTGTAAAGCGCCCTGGCATCCTCTTGACAATGTCAGCGCTATAAGAAAGTAACATAAAGTCGCCCTGCAAAGTTTGAGGTGCTTCACAGACTCTGTGAGGTTTTGCCAATCTGCGCCTCTTGGACACTTTAGAGGCAGCCACACATAGCACACATCCAAAAGCCAGGGCATTAAAAATAGCTGTTGTTGCTCAAACACAAAAAAAACGAGTGTAGAAAGCGTTCCTCACCACTTTTTAAGAGTTGGGGAAGCGTGCCACTTTTTTAAAGCATGACAAATACATGATGCTCGGCGCGCGCGCAAGACCTGAAACAAACTCTCGAGTTGCACAAAGTTTTGTTGTGTTACTACAGATTAGAGATCTGCGCAATTTTCACCAAAAAATGGTACATTATGCTAATTTATAAAATCAGGTTCACACATTGTACTTCAAGACACACTCCAACTACTGACACACAAAAATACAATATTCCGACGGGTTATCCTCACGTCCAGGGACTCCTGGATAGATGTTCCCCTCTAGTTCAAGGGAGCACCGCTCCTCGATCACAAACCCAAGGGCTGCCCGGATCGAATCCCAGCTCCGGACTCCAAACCAAAACAAATTAAACAAACAAGGTGCCAAGAAGCCCGGAATGTTCTAGGACTGAGTTATCCAAGTTATCGATCCGTGTTACCTGGTGCCAGAGAAGGCAGGGTCAGTAGCAGCGCCACGAAGCCCGGTAGCCGCATCCTTAGGCTGCAAGTGTCCGTTTTAAGGTGTCATAGGTTCCAAGCGGGTATGAAGCAGCAACTGTAAGTGTCCGGTACAGTCGCGGCCGGCATTACGGGCGGGTGTGGAAATGGGGTCGTCGCGGAGGGGATGGGGGGGAGGCGGGAGGGGTTTATTTAAATAAAAATTATAAAATAAAACTTACTCAGCTTCTGGATGGGTCCGACTCCGAGTCCCGACTCCCGCCGTCCAGCGCCAATTCCTGCAGCTCTCCTCGTCACCCTCCCCTCCGCCAATCACAACACTGCAATGGCAGCGTTGTGATTGGTGAGGCGCAGAGGAGAGGGCCCAGCCGTGCCATTTTCTCCTACGTAGAGAAAAAGGGAGAGTGGGCGGTCGTGCTCGAGGGCAGGGTGGGGAGTGGCTTACCCACTGTTGTGGGTACTGACTGTTTGGTCGGCTCCAGGGGCCGACCAAAAAGTCAGTACCCACAACAGTGGGTAAACCACTTCCCCCCTGCCCTCAAGCACGACGGCCCACCCTCCCGCCCCCAACCAGGCACTTCTGCTTTCTCGCAGTGCGAGATGCAGAAACATAAAATGGTAGTTTTTACCATTTTATGTTTCTGCTTCTCGCACTGCGAGAAAGCAGTGGGGCGATGCCCAAACGCCCCTATGGAGGAGCCACCACTGTATTAGCCTCCCGCCAAGCTTTGGAGGATGCATGTTCACTTGGCCTAATTCAGAGGGTAGATCCGCTATAAACATGTTAAAGGACATATCAATCAAGTCGTACTTGTACATCATGGCTAATCACCCCAGAGGGTATCTAGGCCCTGCTTTAAAACGGGTAGTGGTAAAGACTTTCCGCAGCACATCGTGGCCATCCCTGATTGTGATGCGCATCAAAGTATTGGTGTACAATATTGGAATGTCTCTGAGCAAGTTTGGTGGTATACCCCAATAGGCACATTTTTGCAACAAGCATTTCTCGGTATATGGTCAAACGCAGCTTTAAACTGCACAAAGCAAAAGCATAGTGATGAATCGGTCACAAACATTTTTTCCATTTTACTGAGAGGGCCATTAGATTTGATAATGTTCCCATGCATTGATGAAAACCAGTATGCTTCATGGAGAATATCTTCCTCTCTATGGCCCAGGCGTTAAGATCTTTTAGTATAAGGCCTACCTCATTGTCTAGAAGGGCGATTAGTCGATAATTTGTGTGTTTGACTTTTCATCCTCCCATGAATATCGGATGAACAATTGCCACCCTCAAGGAGTCAGAATATGATTGTATATCACTGTTAACTTTATGGACCAAATCTCCGGGTTTGCTTTCAAAAGCCCTTGGGGGTGGCTGTTTGGCCCAGGAGCTCCATCAGGATGGCTTATAGATATTTTTTGCAACTGTGTTTCATTATAGGCCATTGAGATGGTGTCCTGGTGCTCTGTTGGAACCTTGGTTTTTGCGACAATGTTTACTCCTGGGGAAGGAAGCTTTCAATTAGTAGATATAAGATTTAGATTTTCTTCCCTTCTAACAGGTTGTATGACAGAAGCACACATGGCTGAACCACACGTGCCTCTACAAGGAGGTCCCAAACACGAATACGTCTTAACCACGCATTCATTTACAGCACATGACTTTACCAAGCATTCCTTTACAACAAATTTCATTGTAAAGGCATGTCTGCTAAATAATATGTGTGGTAAATTATCACTTCCCGACCCCCTCCCTGCCCTAAAATCCTATCCCCCTATCTCGCCGCCTGCCCTGAGCCCTGAAACTGACCCACCCTGCCCTTAAAACTACCCCTTCCTCTCCCTCCGCCCTGTGGCCTAAAACCCTGCCCCCTACCAAAAACAAACCCAACCCCAGCCCCTGATCAGAACCCTAAAATTTACCCCTGTACTGCCCTTAAAATTACCCCTACCCCTTCCCCCGCCCTGAGGCCTAAATCCCTGCCCTCCTTTAAAAAAAACTACCCCAATCCACCCCACCCTGAGGCCTAAAAACCGATCCTAACCCCTAAAAACTCCCCGACCAAATACGGCCCCATCCCTTAAAACTACCCCGATCCCCTCCCTCCGCTCTGACCCCTAAAACCCTGCCCACCTTTAAAAAAAATGCCCGGACCCCTGCCCTGAAGCCTAAATTCACCCCCACCCCAAAAACTACTCCCCAAACCAAGCCTCCACCCTGAGCCCTAAAACCCAGTTCCCTTCCAAAAACTATCCCGACCCCCCTCCGCCATGAGCTCTAAAAGCAACCCCACCCCTAAAAACTACCCTCCCCAAACCCACTTATCTGTCCGCGTCTGGAGCTTCCTATTCCGACGCTTCCTCTTTCTCTCCCCGCCGATCCGGACACTAGACCGGTATCTGCCTTAACCACGCATATGAGTAGTTAAGGCAGATGCGTGGTCCAGACAAGGGTTGTTACACTTGCAGGGAAATGGCACACGTGGCTCAGCCCGTGTTCTAAAGGCCGGTTCCTTACTAACAATATCTTTGACTGTTTTGCTGTTTACAGAGTATTGCAAGCGTAAATAATGAGCCCATGTTGATTCGAAAATGTTAGCATTAATTACCCGCAAGGCTGCTCCTTTCGATTGGATTGACTTATTTTCCAAAATTGGAGAGAGAGAGAGAGAGAAGGCACACCTACGCACAGGAGTGATTGTTATGGTCCTGGAATTACATTTCCTTGTTTTAGGATAACGACAGACTATGAAAGTACATTTCTTGTGCATAAATGTAGCTTATGTGGATAGCCTGAAAATTGGTCTTGATATAGCTTTCTCGATTTATATTGGACACCCATGTTCTAGAGCTGGGGTATCCCACATGGGTCCGACATGGCCAGTATGAATCATGTTGCCAAGATAACCAATGATCATATATGCAAGTCCCATTTAGATTCAATATATGTAAATTCGTATTATGTGAATATTCTGGAAATCTAGCACAGATCAGGCTCTCCTGGATCCTTGTTGGACATCCCTAGAGGGTCTAGGTAGTTCTTCATCATTTCATGGATAAACCTTATGGCCACTAGTTCTGAAAAATATCATGCGACCCTAGATGAAGAGATCTTGTTCGCAATGAGTTACTTTGTTCTCTGTTAAGAAAGCTGAGGCACCATACTTGTCCTGTTTCCACATAGAAGGAAAGAAGAAAAGATACACCACAGTCAGGTTACCCTTTATGGGCCTTCTGCTTTGTAACTATGCAGGTGCAACAAATACTGTATTTATAGGAATCTGTGCAGTGGTCCAAAGATATGCTTAGGACCCATCACCAGGGCTGTTCAATTCAGAGGTTGCTGAACATCGAGGCTGCCTTGTCTTGATTCCACCTCATGGCTTTCTTACACCACCCTAGGCTTCTTGCCTCTTTATCTCACTTTTACCGAGTTCTTTTTCATTCCTTTGTAACTAAAATTCTACCTTTCTCTTCCTCCCTCTTTTTCACTTTTCTCCCTTTCTCTCTTCCTCTTGGTCAAAGCATGGTTGCGGGCAACAAATATGAGTCCCGGTGCCCATCACAGGTAAGAACCAGTACAAATTAAGCCCTGAACCCTCTATGATTCTCAGTGGCGGCTGTTAGCACGGACATGTTTTGGACCAGTGCGGGGGACAAAAATAAGAAAAAGAAAAGAAAACTTGCCTGCTGGCTCGCCTCCTAGCTCCCAATGCACAGGCTGCTAGACTTCCCTGCGCCAATCCAGATGCTGCTCTCATGCTGGTATTACCCAGCATGAGAGAAGCACTGGGACTGGGCTGGTTTTACGCTCCAGCAAGGACTGGGAGCCTGTGCCTGCTGCTCTCCATGCAACAGCATTAAGATCGCTAAGTGTGCATGTCTGTTTGGCCGCTGAAGGACAGCTGGCCAAACCGTCATACGCACTTGCAGTGCACTGTGCCCACCACTCCTCCTGCTGCTGCCAGAGGATGACCCCGCCCTCAAGACTCAGCTCTGTATTATAAAATAAAGTAATAATAAAGCAGTTTTATTATGTCAGGATGGCCACGCGCCGCCCATGGATTCAGTGCGGTGTGGGGGCAAGGCTTTTCCCTTTATCTGCGGTGGCCGAGTGGCTGCTCAGCGTTCTAGTTGTTGTGAACAGCATCCTCCTGCCATCACGTAATCTTCTTGTTGGACTTTTGTTTTTTCCAGCATTGTTGGCAGTATTCTTCATGGTCCTGACTCCTCGTTCTCGGCATTGCGTCCTCTTCGGTGCCAGCGCCTGGCTACCACACCGTCTTCAATTTCCTCAGACTCTCTCGCTCCTGTAACATTGAAAGAAGAAAGAATACTCAAAGTATCAAGGATGGACCAGGCTGGTAACACGCTAATGCACTGCAATGCATGATTCCCTGATTCAATACCTATATTTATCTGATTTTGAAGCCTGTTTTGACCTCACCTGGAAACTTCTGGTCATATTTGCGCAGAAACTAAAGGGAAAAGCACAAAGACTATTATTAATTGAATGCCGAGAGACGCGGACTGAATAGGTGAGGCAGCGGGGCAGGACCTTTGAGGAAAGTCTGACTACAAGGCTACCCCTCTCTAAACCGCAGTCTCTTGAGACACTTTAATACCTCCACACTAGGATGGATATGAAACATTACGGAACAGGATGAGAGATAAGTGATCCACTTACCTTTTCGTATGAGTGCAGCTTTCTGCCCTCTACTTAAAATATAGGAAATTCCTAGATAAATAACACCAGGGAGGGAAATATTTTTGCCCTGAAGAAAGTCCAGGACCCGCACAGGCCATTTTTGAGGACTGAAACATGTCGGCACTAGAGTCATAGGACCATTACTTCCTTGCGCCCCCCCCCCTTTTTCCATTTTTAATATCCCCTACGATTCTGCGAATGAAGGGATACCTGGAGCCGTAGGAGGATTTTTTATCTTTAAACCCCCTGGCCATTTTCTCTTAAGTGCTCCCTGAAATATGGTCGAGCCCACCCTGACCTTTAGGAGTCAGGGTGAACCCGATGATGAAGCATGACACTACTAGAGTGTGTGAGGGTTATTTAACAAAAAGGAATTGCTTCCTTTCCCGCACTTGAGCAGTTGGTACCCAGGGAGGTTTTTATTAATGCCCAACTGCCTCTAATCTAGGTGGGATACTTGTCTTGGATATATATTATTAATTGAAGCCTCAGTGACTATATTCAAGTGCATTAGGAATATTTTGGGAGGCTTACCTGTTGCTTTTGGGTTGTTTATCTGGTTGTCATTTTTGAGGATTATTTGTTGCCATCCTTAGATATACCGCATGAAGTAATGTTTGTATGCATATGATGAAATATGTTCCTTTTCTATGCTCTCTGGCTATACCGTGAAAGCCTGCCAGTGAAGATTTTCTAATTCTTGAAGTAGGAAAATTATTTATACTAAATATAGATCAAGTTATGAATCTTCAAATAATTGTAGATATATGTGCATGATGTTTTATTTTCTTTGCTTGATTATTTAGATGTGTGGCATTACTTGTAGCTTCAATGCTCACTCATTTAGTGGACGGAGGACACACACAGGTACAAATAATGTTTGTATGACGGAACAACACGTGCAACTACCACGCATGCCTTCACTTTTCTGTCAATACCACGCATGCATCATTACCATGCATGCATTGACAACAAACATTTTTACCACACATATGGCTTTACCACGCATGCTTTTACTACGAAAATTTCATATAAAGGCATGGTTGGTAAAAACGTATGCACAATAAAAAGGTACGCAAGCACCACAATCAAGGGTGATAGGCCCCAGCTGTGTTTACCCACATGCACCAGTTGGATGGTGAACGTGTCCATTGCGTAGGTTCGCAGAGGGACATACAACAGGGGAGGGGCTGCTGCTGCCGTGTGCCTGCCCGCACTTTCCCCCTGGAAATCCTCCAATGTGGTGACATGTCGCAGGGTCCTGATTGCAGGCCGAGGCCACGATGGGCGGATTCAAGAATGAAACTTCCCGCAGGCCGCCCGTAAGCGCCATGAAAGGAATTCCTAGGCCTCCAGGCATTATTTCCACTATGGTGGTATGCTCCAGATAGGGTAAGCCGGGACGCTTGTCCTCCACTGCCCCCTTAGCACGGGAGCCATTCACAGTCCCCCTGCCCGGCCCTGAACGGCTTTAAAAGCACATTTTTTCCTGGCCCTGAGCCCTAAAACGTCCTCCTGCTGCAGCACCCTTTTCCTGGCCCTGCGCCCTAAAACCGCCCCCCTGCCGCAGCCCCCATTTTCTGTCCCTAAGCCCTAAATCAGCCCCCTGCTGCAGCCCACTTTTCCTTGCCCCTGGGTGTACAACGTGGTCATAACACGCATTCCTTACAACGAACATGCCCTTAACACGCATGCCCGATTTCATGGTAAAGGGATGCGTGGTAAATGCATATTTGTGGTCATTGATTCATTGTAATGGACATGCGTGGTAACGACATGTTCGTTTAAAGGATGCGTGGTAATGGTCATGCGTGGTAACGGCATGTTCGTTTTAAAGGATGCGTGGTAATGGTCATGCGTGGTAACGGCATGTCGTTTTAAAGGATGCGTGGTAATGGTCATGCGTGGTAATGGCATGTTCGTTTTAAAGGATGCGTGGTAATGATCATGCGTGGTTATGACCACTTTGTAATGGCTGCTTCCCACAAATAACACAATACAGTAGAAATAGAGATATCTAATAGATGCTTAATATATAATACCCTTTACTCACTCACTTTATCACACACACAGGGAGTGAAAAGAAGGCCCTACGTGATTTCCCATCCAGAGTACCGGCATCAGAGGACGTCTTCTAGTGTTTCTTTCTCGTCCTTTTGCCTCTTCCCCTTTGGTTGGGTCCAACCTTGACCTGCTTTGGGTCGGCTCAGCTAATCGGGAGGTTAGGATTCGGTATTGCGGTCTCCTTTCGTTCCAGTGGAAAGGTCCAGGTGAGACTGTTACATATTAATTGCTTTATTATAATTTTATTTTACATGTTTTCATGCAGTGGGGTGACGCTCCTCCGCCATGACGGAGGAGCCGCCGCTGGCCTAGCTACAATAAAAACTACACTCACCTAGGAAAGCACTGGGATAGTTTGAGCAACCAGGCGGGATGGCCTGAGGCACCGGGTGGGATGCCCATGCCACCCCGTGGAATACCCACCGTGCATCACTGCACACTATGAAGAGATGCACCTGCAAGTGCCAACATTTTTGGACAAGGTGACTTCTAGGGAGGAGCTGCAGCACAGAGGGTGGCCTGCCCTTTTAGACAGATGTCCACCTCTATGGAGGAATGTGAACAGAACACCCATGGTGAAGTGACCTTGAGCCAGCAGGGTACCTGCCCCAAAGCCTTCAAGGCAGCCGACCCGACCTGCCTTAGCCAGACTGAGTTAATACGCTAACTGCCTCTGTAAGGTGCGCTTGCGCCATAGCGCTGCGCAAGGACCGGCAACGAGGCTATAACCAGGCGCATCTGAAGGCGAGACTGCCACAGGAACCCCTGAGCTGCAGTAACAGGCCGGATGGCTCGCGCTGAGCCGGGCCGGGCCTGGCTCGGTGCCCTCCCTTATCACTGGCTGCATCCCATTATGTGGCCGACCATGTGTGCGCGTGTCTTCATCCAGCCACTTACTGCAAATCTGATCCGCCTGAGCCGCATAAAAATAGCCCCCTTTCTGTATGAACACCGAGCGCCAACGCGAGGAGGCTGCGTGGCTGCGGAGGCCCCTGGGACTTGGTCATTTCAAGTCTTGTGCCTGTGATTTTGCTTTCTCGCTCTCTCTCTTTTTAATCTGGTCGAAACATTGATTTTCTTCCACTGTCTCCCTCGCTCTGCTGTTTCTAGGCAAACTACAGTGATGGCATTTCTGGTGGCTATGTCAGTGCGAGCGCAGATGTGGACAACGGGCCCGGGGTGACATCGTGTGGACATTGGTGTGTAGTGCAGCTAGTGAAACATACAGAACACAGACAGCTGTTCGTTTGGCAGCTGGGCTCAAGTACAGATAAAAGTCAAGGCCGGTTTGAGGATTTTTGGGCAGAAAGGGAATATGCGAGGCTCCTCAAATTTGCATACAATGTGACATCACAGGAAGTGACCTCACAGAAAGTGCCATCAATTGACTATCAATCCTCTGGCATGATTTAAGTGACTTTGCAAAACGCAGTTTTCCTGGTGCGGATAACAGAAAGATAATAAAACATGAATAAAAGACCTAATACAAGTACATATATTTTAAGTCTCTGTTAAGCATAAATACATTATGTCAATCACACTGGTTGGAAAAGCTGGGCCCGCATTCTATAAGTCTTATGTCATTACTCCAATGTTAATATGTCCAGATTAATATGCTATGTATGAAAGTGGCATTTACTGTGCAAACCTAACAGAAAGGAGAGCTATATAGGGTCAAAGGCAAAGACAACGTCAACCTGTTAGGAGGGATAGCTGGTTTGTGGACTGTTACTACATCATGATGTAGTGCTCATTAACGAATTGGGGCTGTCCAAAGGTATATGGGCATACCTTTCCAGGTCCTCTGTGTATAAATGGAGATTGCCTTTGCCTTGTGTTTTTTTTTCATTTTTTGCGCTTCTTTGTCTCCCTACTGTAGATGTCTTGCCAGCTGGTGTGCTGAGAGTCACCAGAAATGGTGAGCTTGTCATCCAAGTGATCAAGGGTGCCGGTTATGATGGATTCGCAGATGATGCAGCTGGTTTTGAAGGTGGTGATGGTCAGCAAGGGGAGTCTATTAAGTTGTATCAGAGTGGGGTGATGTAGTCCTATTACTTCACTCCCTAATGAGGCGTGCTGCAGTGTGTAGGATGCCCTTTAGGGGAGCCAGTGAGGAATAAAATTCCAAGATGTTTTCAAGACACCCAGTACAAGATAAGGGGTGTTGCACAGGCGGTTTTTGAACAAGAAAGATATGAAAGCAAACAAAACAACTGAAAATTGATTGACTTATTTTGATGGCATCACTCTAGGTCACTATAAGTTAAGTTATGGGATCTAGTGAAAAAAAATCTGAGTTCTGATAAATTTACCATTTTTTAAACATTATAAACGACAAGCCTGACCTAGGAAACGGGCAGCAGAGCACTGTACAAACAAAGCATTATTATTTGGAATTTTCTCTGACAGTGATTAACAGTCTGGGATTTTCCATCCTAAACTTACACTGTTCAATGTGAAACTACCAGAATGGAATTATATGAAGCATAAAAGGGTTTAATGGCAAGGACACTGAGCCATGGCTACAAGACCCCCATCAAGCTTCTCTGGACCCTTTAACAATTCTAATACGAATTATTAGTATACACGTAGGTAGCTACAGATAACATTTCCTTTTGTATATTATCATGATGCAGATTCAATTAACAGTTTTGAGATATATATATCCTTTCACCTGCATGCAATGACTTTTCCCGTTTCTGCAGAACAGCTGGAAAGCACATGTCCATAAGCAAGTATACAATGCTGCAAGCATGTCCCACTAACCGATCCCCTTCCTTGGGCCTCACAGTGCTGGACTATGGCTGCAAAGCCCAGGGGGCGAAGCACAGCCATCTAGGGTTGCAACCTGGTTAGTATTTACAGGTATGGTACTATTTTCATGTCTTACCCAGAAGAAAAAGTGGATAAATGAGCAGAAGCTTTTTTTCCTATGGTTTCTACAGAAAGTCCAAGGTTGATTTGCATATGAATGGTCCCCATCTGTAGCACACTAACCAAAACAACGATGGCCTAGAATGCTTACTACAATAATTACCAGGAGCTGTAATGAATTCAAGCATTCCACGCGTCACCTTTTTCTTCTTCTCAGTGAAACTCCCAAAGTGCAATGGGTATACCCAGATGTGGACCCAGAAGCTCACAGGGCCAAGAAACAGAATATATCAACGCAGCTGCCACCTATAAACTTAAAATCTGATAAGGCAAGAAAAGCTACTTCTCTGATCGGCTCTCCGAAGGTTCTACCCTTTAAAAGAATGATTTCATATTGTATCAGAACTACATTCTCCTTCTGCTTCCTCAGCTACCATAAAACACTCCCAACAACTGTGTTATTATTTTGCTCGATTCTTCTTCAACAAGAATAAACTACTATATCACAATATCTAGGGAGAAAAACCTCCTACACCTGAGAATCGTCCTATGACTACTGACAACATCCAAACTAACTATTTCAAACTCTTTGTTATCAACTGTTGAGGCGAGATTGGAGGCGCCTTTTCAAGCTGTCGTCCAAGCAGCTTAGTCCAGCTAAATTCATGACAAATCTTCTGCCTTTTCTCAAAACTTGACTGCTGGACTTGTTTCACTGTTTTTTAGGCCGTTAATTTCCCTTTGTGTGGAAAACTGCCATTGTGAAATCCCTTTAAAAAACAACTACTCTTGACCCACAAGAGATCAACAACTTTCGGCCACTCTCCCTTCTTCAATGCTATGGCAAACGATTGGAACGCACTTTTAAATAGCTCAAGTAATTTGTTGAACATAATAATCTTTTGGATGGGTTCAAAGACCCATAAAATGTCATGGTCAGATTCTAGCCATGACATAGTATGGCACTGGTGAGTCTATTGGTTTCGGAAGAATCTTTGACGTCTGGTTGACAGTAGGGGTGTTGGGGCTCTAGTACCTTTAGATTTGTCGGCAGCCTTCAATTTCATAGATCGTTCCATCAAAAAAAATAACGTAAATGAAGTAGGGTTGGGGCTGGACCGCCACGTCATCAAATAGAATACATCATTTCTATCTGGCCATCAGAGATCACTAAATTACCACCTTCTTATTCAATACTTAAGCAACTCAACTCTGGTGTCCTTCATGGGCCAGTTCTGTCC
Organism: Calotriton arnoldi; assembly: GCA_963921515.1. NCBI lineage: Eukaryota > Metazoa > Chordata > Amphibia > Caudata > Salamandridae > Calotriton > Calotriton arnoldi. The sequence goes on from CAWUFW010003638.1 coordinate 812,726, forward strand.
CACTGGTTTTTCATCAATTTTCCTGCAATGCCTAGGGGGTCAGTTTCTAAATGTAAATGGACATTCAAATCATATGTAGCCAGTCTACTCTGGGTGCAAATATGAACCTTACGTAAGATGGAAAAACCTTGACCAATTGCAGTACTTTAACACATTAATAGATGCCTTCTAGCTTCCTGCCAAAACCGAGGTGTTGTTAATGCCTGAATCATCTCCTTCCTGGCTTGCTGACCTGATTTTATGCAACCTCCTTCATCCTCACCTAATGTCATATGCATCCTGGGCATCCATCTCTACACCACTATATCACTCAAGACGTAAGTGAAAAGAGTGTCCGGTGTGTGTTTAAGCCAATTCAAGATCTTGAATTAACATTTACCTTACATTGACAGCAACTCGCACAGAGCAATTGTCAACATCATTGTTCTCTTTAGGATGCATTACACTAAGGCCCTGAAAGATGCTTTCAACTTCAACTTGTGCAAAATGCTGCTGTGTGCCTCATATTCACCAAATCAAGACAAGACAGGGTATCACTGCTTCAAAGAACTCTGCACTGACCCACCATTTCTTTGTGAGTTGCCTTCAAAGCCCTTAGGATTGTACATAAAACCCTACACCACCACTGTCATACCTTTTGAAGCTCCAGATTTTTAATTTAGTAGCCAAACAAAACATTATGCAGCACTAATCATTTCTTACTAACTGTGCCACAAACTAGAACAGTTACCTATGGGGACAGGTCCTTCTCCACTGCAGTGTGGGACTCACTCCCAGCTGTCATACACTCAAAACCTATTTAAAAAAAAGTAAAGAGAGCCATCAACCATGCCATGGCTTTTTAATCAATAAGTTGTATTCTCTCTCATTAGGCTAGTTATGTTACCTGCTTTAGCACCATAAGCTCAGTGCATGTGTGTTCTACAAATAAATTGACGGGATTGATGTGTCTGCATGCTTGATTTATTCGGCAGCGTTAAGCTTCGTACATTATGAATTTCGAGGGTGCCGGCTCTAAGGTTGCTCCAGGTCCTGCGGGGCCACTGTGATTTATACATGGGTGCCTAAACCTTAACGGCTGGATTCCCGATCTCGCATTTTTATTCTTGTGGCTTCCATGTTGCGACTACGTCTGAACACGTTCGATTCAGACTGTACAAATCATTTTGATTGGTTGCACAACATTTTTTTGTCTGTCCTGATGATGGCCATATAAAGTACATAGGTCGAAACGCCGTCGACACCTGTCCTTGATATATATTGAAGAGGAAGCCTTTATTGCAATTGTTGTTCCTGTGACATGTCGGACTTGTCTTTGTTTTAACATTCTTTCCTCTGCCATTTTTGCTCTGTTAACACTATACATTGTGTCTTCATTTGATATTTATTGTGTAACTGTGCAAGCACCTTTTGTGTATTGTTCAATTGTTATTGTCCTTTTAGTCAAAGACACTTTTGCTGTAATAATTATTTTTTGATTTATTATGGGTACCTTTTCATGATTTTCCCAATTTTGCATGATTTTTGTTGTGGTTTATAAATACATTGTTATTTAATTACATTTTTCTGTATTTATGTGCAGCTGTAATAGTTCGTTGTTGCTTTTATGTAACTGTTTTCTCGAACTGTTGTAGCTGTCATAATACTACAATTAAATATAGCACAACATAACATTTGTTTTATCTCTAGACCTTGGTGCAACGAAAGTGAGAAAGCAAGTGTAAAACGGAAGACCAAGTAGGTAGGAATGTCAATAAAGTGAGAAACTGAAAGACAAGATATTTCACTGTTCAATACATGCCACCAACTCAACCCAGGTCACTTGCTTAGTACAATAAGTTATATATTGCACAATATCAATCAGTCATTTCTAGTAAATGAAGTGGATTGTCTTTTAGTATAACATGAATGATTAGTTACATCTTCATACAAAGCAGATCTTTTCTTGATAAAGCCATGTTCAATCTGAAACATCAATACGCAGCAAACTGTTGGGGGGATTTTGTGCACAGATGGTTGCATCAATACCAGTTTTCATACATAAAAGTACCTGAAATAAATTATTCTTTGAGGTTCAGAAGTAATCAAAGGGAATACAAAAGGCTTCTTCCCTGGACCTAGCAGTAATTGACTATGGCTGCGAGGTCCACAGGAGGTAGGGCTATCCCCTGGGGCTCACATCCATAGTCCAGTGCTGTGAGTGACTGTGCAGCGCTAGGCTAAGGTTGGGAGCCTTTGATGACAAGAATCAACCCACACCCCTCCCCGCCATTAACTTCTAAAAGGGAAGACTAGGCTCCTCCCTCAGCCACTCTATCCCTAGACATCACTGCCCGGACAGAAGCCAACTTTCCATTATCACCTCACAGGACATTTAGTGCACTTGTAGTTTCACCAAGAAGGTGTCTATATGGGGTTATCAAAAATCGTTGAGGTAATTTTTTTATTTTGGGGTTTTCATCCCATAACACCCTATCATAAATCAGGTCCTAATCTCTTTAACAGGTAAAACAGGTGGTATAGTGGGAAAGTTCTGATTCTTGAAACAAACAGCCCAGTGTCACAAACTTGGCTGTCCTACTTGACCAAATTGTTTGATCTTGGGCAAATCATGTTCTCCCTAGGTGTTTGTCTCCTTTTCTGCCATTAGCTTATGGGCTCACTGGCCATTATTTGAATGCAAAGATTTTAGGGCGCCTGCTCGTTTAGGGCTGTTTCAAACTTAGTTTTAACATTCCGCTGTATTTAACACCGCTGAAGGTAAATGTATTAATAACGTAACCTGTGTGGGTCACCTCCTATGCTGCAAGTCCTCCCTCTCAGTTACAATGTTAACAAAGTTTGGCCAGTCATGCCTCTGCACATTGGTTATTCCGAGTGCCACTGCGGGGACATCTCGGTGCATTGGCTGCTCCAGGCCTCATAGCTGTCTAGTTTGGTTTACATCCCTTTTTGATTAGCTTACTTGCCTGCATCAGTTCCTTCATGAGCAAAAAATGTTCAACATTTAGTGTCCTGCAGGAGCTCACTGCGGGATCCCAGACAAATATCTAAAATGTGGGATAATCCTTCACCATGCAACTCTTTGCAGCACCTCACAGTGCTGGACCATGTCTGTAAGGCCCAGGGGAGGGCCTCTCCTTGGCCTCGCAGTGCTGGATCATGACTGTGAGGCCCATGATAGAGGTGTCAGTGGAGTAGCAAAGGTGTCATGGGCCCAGGGGCAAGCAAGGCAAATGGGTTCCTGGTTAAGTGACTGGACAGTAAAATGCAGTCATTGTTTGGGGACACTTGGCCTCTAACACCGCTGGGCTCCGATGGCACTGCAATAGTTGTTTGTTGGATAGCTACATCCCTAGAAGTGGCCTCTCTTTCTGGGCCTCACAGCGGTGTTTGTTGAGGCCAAGGGGAGGGTGACCCCTCACCGAGGGCTCACAGAATCATGGCTGAGAGGCCCTGGGGAGTGGGAAGTGGCATAGCAATGGTGCAATGGGTCTTGGAGCAATCAAAGTAAATTTGCCTCCTCCCTATCCACTGTTTGGACAGTACAATACAGCCTTACTTTGAGTGCCTCAGGGCCTATATACCTAGAAGGCCATTTAATACACTAATGATTGCTTCACCTCTCAGAGGGGCCTCTCTCCTGGCCCTCACAGCCCTGGTCCAGTGCTTCTATGCCCATTGGAGGATGGGCCTCTCCTTGGCCCACAGCTCTGGATCATGGCTGTAAAGCCCATTAGAGAGGGGCCACCGGCATAACAATGGTGTCATGAGTCCTGTTACAAGCAAAGTACATTGGCTCCCTTTAAGATGCTGGTCAGTAAAACACAGGCCTAATATAGGTTCATGGGGTCCCCAGCATCCCTGAGCCAGGGTGGCACTGCACCTGCTTCAGTATCAGTAACTACACCCCTACGAGAGGCTATGACCTAGCACTGTGAAGCCCATGGGCGGATGCCACATCCCCTGTACCTCCCAATGCTCAATCACAGCTGTGAGAACCAAGGAAGGGAGTGCCTCTCCTGGACCCCACAGCAATGGAACATGCCTGTGAGGCCCACGGAAAAGGGTCAAGAAGCATAGCAATGGCGCATGTGCCCTAGTGTAAAGTAAAAGCAGTCCCCACCAACCCACCCACCCGCCCACAGGCTTCACAGTAAAATACTGCCATAATTTGGGTGCATTGGGAACCTAACACCCCTGGTACCACTGCAAATGCTGCAGTAATGATGGCTATAAATCTGACATGGGCCCATGCTCATAGCCATCGTACAGTGCTGTGAGCAACAGCACAGTGGTCCTCATGCCCCCTAAGGCTGGCAACTGTGCTCTAGCACTGAGAGTCACAGGAGAGGAAAGCCGTCTTTCCTGGGCCTGGCATCCATGATCTAGCCCTGCAAGGCCCAAGGGAAGGGACTGCCCTTCCCTGGGCCTAGCAGTCCTGGTCTAGCACTGCCAGGTCTAGGGAATGGGGATCGCCTCACCTGGATTTCACAGGTATTGTCATGAGGCCTTCTTTGGCCCATTTTGGTTTTCAATTTTAGTTTTATATTTTACATGTTTTAGCAGACATCATTTTAGAAATATTTTTACATGTTTTGCATGCACGATATTATTCTGAGAAGGTGATGTACATGTTGCTTGTTTTTAGAAAGCCTTTCTCGCTATGTGATCAGTACACGCTGTTCAAGGCTAGGAACATAGAAAAAGATATCCTAGTGCTTGTGTTGCCGGTTCAGGGACAGCTTCTAATATCTAGACATATCATTGCATCAGAGCTGTGCCTCTAACACAGTGTGGTTTATTATATATACGGTGCACTGGCCCTTAAAGGTCAGAGGGGCACTCCAGCCACGACTGTCCTGAAACGAATCCTGTGTTCCACCTGCCGCTCTGCTGATGCTGATCTTCCATACTGCAGAGAAGGATTACCAATTCCACCTCAGGCCGATTTCCTGGCCCAATCATCCAGGTATGGGGGCTCAGGCTAACCTTCGAGATCAGGCAGAGGGTACGCCCACTATGCTCTCAGAATAGAGGTAGTTAGGAATATATAGAAAGAGAAATCAGATTGCCCTGTTTGGACTGTTTATTATTTTTACCATGTTAGTTATGCTGGTAACATTGCTTTGGCTTATCTGCCTAATAATCGTAGCTTATTCTTTCTATGCAAGACTACGATTGTTTCAATAAATGTACTGAAAATCTAATTAGTATCTTTCTTGTGCTTTTACCATGAACGTGCATAAGTAAACAACTAAAGGGTAATATCTGTTTACACAGTTCCCTTGGGGATCAAAGTATCATGTTCATGTTGCCAAAATCACCTGCCACCCCAGTAAGATTAGTATAAGGCACTGTGAACTATCCAGGAATTGGAGAGACATTCTCTGATGGTGTAGATGGACTCAGTTCCTGCATTCTGAAGTCCTGTCATCCTAATACGCAGTCTTGTTTTTTAGTACCATAACATGTAATTGTAAAGCACACATTCACTCGTAGGCATCTTGCCACTGAATAACAGATGTTTATTGTTACCCAACTCAATGGTACTCATTTTATCGACCTCAGATGGATAAAAAGCTGAGTGGACCCACCAGGATTTGAACCTGTGACCATGAGGTCAAACACAAGACCCTGCAGTGGACGCATTACCCCACTGAGCTACCAGACCCAGTGGGAACCGTATAACAGTATGACCCAGTGCTCTGAGCCATGATCTAGCTCTATGAGACCCAGAGAAGAGGGTTACGTTTTTTTCTCCCTCTAGTGGGCCTCACAGCGCAGGGTCATAGCTCCAAGTCCCAAGGGAAGCGATCCCTCTTCCGGGCCTCGCAGTGCTAATCCATGGCTGGGGAGCCCTACACTGTGCCTCACAGCTACAACTCAGTGCTCTCAGGCCCAGTGATGGGTCACAGTGAAGAAGCGCTTCCTTCTGTGGAACTCACAGCCATGATCTTGTGCTATGGGGCCCAAGGGAGGGAGTCCCACTCCCCGGGGCATGGCAGCCATAATCTAGCGCTATGAGGCCCAGGGGAGGGAGTCCCACTCCCCTGGGTCTGGCAGCTATAATCTAGCGCTATGAGGCCCAGGGGAGTGTCCCTCTACCTCTGCTGGGCATTACATCACTGGGTCATAGCTGTAAGGGGGAGGGATCCTGCGCTATCCCTTGGCTGATCCTGTGGGCCTCGCAGCTATGACCCAGGGCCCCAAATGATATCTTGCCCAGGGCCCACAAATCCTTAAAGTGTCCCTGTGGCCTCCGACCAGTGTGAAAACACTCTTCTTTATTGGGTACCAGCTTACAGCGTGAACAACCCTCAATTTACAGCACAGTCTCTCCGCTTAGCCTCCCTCGCCTAACTGACCTATGTGTTCCTGGAACCCCAATATTCCAGCACAGATTTCCTTCAAGCAGAGCAAGTCGCTAAATGTAGCCAGAGCTGTCACAAAGGGGACAGTATACCACAGGCCCTTCTCAATCCAGGGCCCATGATCCTTTAGCAAAATGTATGTATACATTTTTATTGAAAGCACACGTGCCCTTATTGTTGAAGAAACTTACGAGGAAATGGCACTAGAGGGTGCCAGATTCCATATTTTCTCTTTCCCTAGAGTGTATTTTCTTTTTAACAGTCAAAAAACGTTGCATATCTGGCAAAAAACGGAAGAAGCATTCAGAGGGCCTTGCATTAAGTTTTTGCCCCAAGCTTTCCAAAGACTTCTGACGAATCGAGATGTAGCTACTAGGTCACTGGTGTCCCTAGTCAGTGTGGTCCCCGAATATCATAATCAACAATACCGTCTGACAGAAATATCATGCCCTAAATACGGTTTCCAAAAATATTGCCCTGTTGGAGCGATCTTTGAAATATTTAGGTGACAATACTTCTATCAGACAATATTTTGATAACGATATTGGCGTATATCCGTTTAGTCAGTGATGGAGCAGGGTTTTTCATAAAATGAAACCTGCTCGGATTGAAACCCCTAGTAACATTTTCTAATTTTTCTAACAGTGTGCAGTGAATAACACGTGGTTTTAAAAACTAACATGAGGGAAAATAATACTGCGCAAGCGCGTACTAAAGCACTGAACTAGGCCGCAAATGCTTGATTAATGAAAATAAAGAGACTAATGCTGCTTTTGTGCACGTTATTAACGTTTGCTAGGAAAAATAATAATATGAGTTGCGCATGGTTAGATGCAGCTTTGGGAGGGTGCGTAAAGAAAAGCATTTCGGAATGAGTAATAATGCTTGTTTTATTCTCCGTAGAAGCATGGGTTAAGGAGAATGATTTTTACAAAATAAGCTGAAAAAGCAAAGAGAACGTGGAGGGAAGGCAAAGGTGAGCAACCTTCGAATTTACGTGTGCCTGCCAAAAGTTAAACGTGGAGACGAAAAACAATCAGCAAGTGAGGAACGTTTCCTCTGGAAGTGCACGAGTGGCACAAGAAGTAACAGATTTCGAAACATTAGCGGAGAGAAGGAAGCTGAAGCCTGATATTTGTATACTTGTATTTCCTGGGGAGATTCTGTCATGAAGTTGAAAAAACAAAACAATACAACATTGAGTGAGATGGACATGTCGAGTGTGGTGTGACAGTACACCTCCTTCCTTAACCAATCAAATGTAGAATAGCTCCTTATTTTGAAACAAGTGTGGGTTGGACATTTGGGTTTTAGGGTATAATTGAGGTGCCCGGTGGGAGGGGTGTGCGGCTGGAGGCGTTTAGGCTGATCCTTGGGAGATCGTCGCTGTCGTCGGTTTGCTGTAGAGGCCTACCTGTTTTCTTCCTGTTCCTGATTCCTGACTTAATCTTTGCCCTTTCAAATCTTCTTGAGGGACCTTGATGCTCTCGTGGCCAGAGAGTAGATTTCCTGTTCCTATTGGGTTAGTATAGATAGAAACCTGAATTTGCATAATCATTTGCAAATGTATTTTGTTTCTGAACCTTTTCTCTCTTCGCCTTTCCACTCCTTCAATGCACTGTCAATATGATGTGAATTTTGTCATTTTCTTTGCTAATAATTTACTCAGTGATATTCATGATTTGTACTGTGTATTGGTACTTGATGAGCATTTATTTCACATTATTTAGATAAACATTATAAATATACACATTGAGTCCGTCTTTTATTTAGAGTGAGTTTATAGATTATTGTCTATAACTAATCAACTATAAAAAGATGTCATTGCCATATTATTTTTTTATGAGAAATGCAGGTTCTGTTGGAGATTGGTAAGTTAGGTACGAACTTTGCATTGCACTGAACCCAGTGTGAAGGGACTATGTTGGGTAATGTAATTTGGCCTTGTTTATAGCAAATTTATTGATCCCTGATCGCTGGATCAGTTTTGGTAGCAGAGGATGGTTACTATTGATTAGTTTGGCAATAATTATTGATTATTGATTTTTGGTTATTAATATGAAAAATTAGTGTTTTGTTTTATGTTGTCTGGAAATACAGGTACGGAGTTGCCTAACATCCCGGGATGATGATAATGATGTTATTTTAGCCTCAGTGGCAGAGGAATAGTGTGGAAAAGTATCAAACTGCAGAAGTACTTTGTCTGTTGTTGTAATATCAAACAGTGAGATGCTGTTGATGTTATTTAGGGATTTATTCTGTTGAGAAAAGATTATGTAAAATAGTGACAGTCCGCTTTCGAAATTTTGGCTTTACATCCGCAAAGGAGTACCAAGACTTTTTCACTCGAAAATTCTCTTCCGAAACTTTGGCTAGTATACCCAAAAGAGTACCAAGACCTTTTTTCACTTGATTGGGAGTAGAGTAGCGCTGGTCGTTATTTTACTAGAAGTAAAAGAATCTCTTTGAATATTTGAACTATCTCTTTAATTAGTGGAGCAGACAAAGTAGCATTGTTTTGTGTTGTTTCTAACAAGAATTTAGTTAAGAAAACCTTGTAGTACATTGCCGTATTATTTTGTAAAGGGAGGGTCAGTAGCAGGAGTTATTCTGACGTCACAAAAAGTCACGCTGGCATTGGTTGAGATATTGGGCGCGTAGTGAGCCATGATTGGTTGGTTGGTGAGAGTCGTGCTGGTATTGGCTGAGATTCAGCAAATAGGGTGAGCGGAATTACGGAAGATTTATTTCTTTGTTTCTGGTTTATTTAGCGAGAACAAGAGAGTTTAAAAATGAAGATGGTAAAAAGAATACAAGATTTCTTTAAAAAGGATAAGCCGATAGTTACTAGAGAGGGACTTCCTGTACCTCCTCCAAGATCACCTGCTTCTTTCATGATGTTAGAGCGTGGATATCATACCTGTACATGGTTAGAGAATTGGATGGGTTACACGGAAGATGATGGAGTTTTAGCTTTTCCGAAGTATGGTACTTTTAACATGAGTATATTGGAGAATTTGAGGAGACAAATGAATTTATTAAAACCAAATCCTAGACCTATGCAGTATGTGGCGCTTGAAGAATGGGAACATGAGGCGTATAAAAGAGAGAGAGACAGGAATGGGATAAAATATAGGAATATATTGAGAAGGTATTCAGAAGCTAGGTGGGATGATCAGATGAAAAGATGGAGGAGAGAAGTGATCGCGGATGGATTATATCCAGTAATAGTTGCTGAGGATCAGGCTGGAGGAAAATGTAAAGAGAAAAAGAATAATGTAGAGATTTCAGAATTAGATATGGATCCAAATGAAATCGATGATGAATTATTAGATGAGATGCTATTAAAGAGACCTCCACCATAACAGGAGAGCCCGGATGGGATTTCTCCGAGTGCACCGTTAATTGAAATAGAAGCTCCACAAGTTCCACAAGGTTCACAAGTTACACATGTTCCGGCAGCTTCACAGTCTTCATTGGGTACTCGAGAGTTGCAGGAAAGAGAGATTGACATGTTAAATAGAACAAGAGAGGAGTTGACTCAGAAAATTAGTCAGATGAGTTTAAATGCTGAAGCATTATCAGTTCCGGTAACAATTGGTCCTATAGTTCCATTGTATAGTGAGGGTCAAAATATTTCGAGAGTGCATGCATTAACCGTTCCAGTGAATAGTACTAGTGATGTTAGTGGACCAGAATCAAATGAAATGAATACGTCACTAATTGATATTCCAGCAAATGAAAATATGACTGAAACGCCAAAAAGAAGTGTACAGATTGATCCTAGAAAATTAATGTCAAATGTGAGAGAAACGACCTCAGTATCAGGGAGTTCAGTGGGACCTTCGCCAGAAGAGTTGGATGATTGGATTAGGGGAATGGCATCTATTAAGTCCAAACAGAGTATAGATATAGCTAGGTTAAGAGTAGATCTGAAAGAAATGATTATTGGTACAATAAGTCCGGAGAGATTGAGTAAATATCAGGATGAAGAGTTGCTATTTTTGTGTAAAAATATTGCATGGAAAGCGAAGAATTTACATGAGAAATTGGTAGAGGTTGCACAGGAATATGTAGTGGATATTGGGAAATCCTAAGCTTTGCAGAAAACATATAGATTGGATTTTACTGAAAAGGATTTAGAGAGTTTGAATGCATCTGGTAAACGATTGCAAATAAAAGAGTTGATTAATACCTTGAAGAGATGGAGTGATGTGGAACGATGGAAAGGTAGATGGGCGAAAAAGAAGGAAGAAATGATTGCTAGTAAAAATGTGAATGCATCTTCTTTACTTCCGCTAAGAGAAACAGAGCAAGTTGAAATGATATATTCAATGAGAGAAGTTCCAGGTGGTGGATATGTTCATATTCCTTGGTTAAGACAGGATATATTGTCTTTTACTAATGATTTCCCCAGATTGAGAGAAAAGCCTGTCGAGTGGTACAAACAGGTAGAGAGGTTTGTAAAAGTTTCAAAGGCCTTGTTGAAAGACTTGGATGGTTTGTTTGACATTGTAGTTCCAGCTGATTTATGGACTGAGTGTAAAATTGCAATTGATTGGCCAAAAGAGGAATATCCTAGAGATGTCAAAACAGAGCACCTTCAGAAGAAGTGATGAAAAAATATAATCAGGTAATTACTTACTTGAAGGGTAAAATTTCTCCAAAAGAAACAGATTGGGTTAAAATTGATAGGACAACACAGGAATCAAAATAATCAGTACATGCATATTATGAAAGGCTTTTACAGGTGTTTAAACAGTATAGTGGCTTTGAAAGTATAACTGACAAAGATATGGGTCATTTTGTGTACAGGTTTGTATTTGGATTGAAACCTGATATTAGTAATATGATTCAGCAACATTTGATTTGTTGGCAGAGTAAGACAGTGGATGAAATTTTGAGATATGCTAAGTATTGTAGTGATGCTATAGAGTCAAGGCATAAGAAATTAAAAGAGAAGATGATGTGGGCACAGGTGAAAGTGGCGCAACAGAAAGATGGGAATTATGTCAATGGTTCTCAAACAGATTTTCAAATGAAAGGACAGAATCAGAATTTTCAGAATGGTCAGGTACCTAAAATGAATGGTGTATTAAATGGAGGAAGAGTTAGAGGTAAGAATAATAGAGAAGAAATGAAAAAGAAATGTCCTTGTCATGCGTGCGGAAAGTTAGGACATTGGAAGAACGAGTGTAAGTCCTTGTTAGGAAATAATGGAATGATTCAAAATTTCAATCCGCAGATGCAGAATGAAGTGGTTGTGAATCAACAACAGCTGCAACAGAAACAGGTAGTTACACCACAGGTTCAACAAATACAAGTACCTCAAGCTCCTATGCCAAATAATGTGAATGCTCAGGTACAGAGATACAGTGCGAATGCTGGATTTCACACGAGTGAACAAGTTGGTAAGAATCAAAATGTACAACAATATTGGTTGCAGTGTCCTGAGAGTGATTCAAATTCATCTCAATGACGGTGCCTGAGGGGGGAGGAAGAGTGCGTGCTTGGCACATCTCTAGTGGTAGATCAATCAGGTCCTTTTGTTGATGGGAAAGTGGAAGGTAATGATATTACATTCCTTGTGGACACTGGTGCTACCCGTTCTACTGTAAGAGCAGCAGAAATTCCAAACCTACTCCCTCTCGGGGAAACTATCCAAGTTGTGGGAGTCTCAAATAAATATATTAAGACTCCAATAACAAAACCAATGGAGGTTCATATAGGAAAATTCAGAGATATGCATCGTTTTGTGGTATGTGACACAAGTCCAGTGAATCTTTTAGGTAGGGACTTACTTTGCAAAATGAATTGCACCATCTATTGTACAATCGGATGGTATTGCATTTCAGACACCAGATGAAGATGTTGCTTTTAAAATGATGTTAGTAAAGCAGGGGACAGAAGTGAATGCTTTATATTCATTACTCACACTAGAGGATTTGCCGGATTAGTTGAGAGACACAGTAAGAACTGATGTGTGGGATTTTACAGGAAAAGACATCGGATTGATGAAGGGTGTTGATCCTATTTAAATACCGGTCAAAAAAGGTGCAGAGTTTCCAAAAACGCCACCGTATAAGATGAGTCCTGAGACCATAGCAGGAGTTATTCCTGTAATAGAACAAATGATTGAACAGGGCATTCTGAAAGAAATATTAGGAAGTCCTTGCAATTCACCTATTATAGGAATTAAGAAACCAAGTGGAAAGAACAGAATAGTGCAAGATTTACGTAAGATTAATAAAAATTGTGGTACCTTGCTGTCCAATAGTGCCAAACTCAGCAGTGATTCTTTACCAAATTCCTTGTGATGAGGAATGGTATACAGTGATTGATTTGTGTCAAGCATTTTTCTCGATACCTTTACATCCGGATAGCCAATATTTATTTGCTCTCCGGTTCGGAGACCGTGTTTTGGCATGGTGCTGAGTTCCTCAAGGGTATACAGAGAGCCCTTCAATTTTTAATCAGATTTTGAAAAAATGTCTAGAGTTATTAGTTATGCCAGAGAATTCAGTATTAGTACAGTACATAGATGACCTATTGGTGGCATCTAAAACACGAGATGCATGTGTGACAGATACAATTGCTCTACTGAACCATTTGGCAGAAGGTGGGCATAAAGTGTCACCAGCAAAATTACAATTTTGTCAAAAAGAAGTTTAATATTTGGGACAAAAATTGAGAAAGGAGTCAGAAAAGTATTACAGGATCGAATCAATGTGATATTGCAAATGGAACCTCCCAAAACATAGAAAGAAGTTTGAAGGTTTCTGGGCATGCTGGGAAATTGCAGGCAATGGATCAGTGGATTTTCCCTGATTGCTAAGCCTCTACAGAGTCTGACTCACAAAGATGTGACTGATCCGATTGAATTGGATGAGGAGAGCATGAAAGCTTTTATTGAGCTGCGAGATAGTCTTTGTCGAGCACCTGCATTGGGAATGCCAGACTATACGAAAGATTTTGCATTATTCTGTTGTGAGAGAGATGGGTGTGATCTTTCAGTTCTGACACAAACACACGGAATGGCACGTCAACCAGTGGCATATTTTTCTGCTACTTTGGACTCTTTGGCTGCAGCGTTACCAGGTTGTTTGAAAGCAGTGGCTGCTACCTGTGTGAGTCTTGAGCAGAGTGAAGCAATTGTTATGGGACATCCAGTGAAAGTGTATGTGCCACATTCTGTTGAAATTTTGCTGACTCGTACCAGGACTCAGCACATGACATATAGTTGCTTGACTAAATACGAGAGAGTGATTTTAGGTGCTGAAAATGTGATTGAACCCAGCAACTTTGTTGCCGAGTTCAAATTGTGAAGAAGTAAAGGACGAGGCAGATCATGATTGTTTGGATGTGACGAAGTTGTGTACAAAACCAAGACCTGACATAAAATATACACCACTGGAGGAATCAGATTGTGTGATGTTTGTAGATGGATCTTGTCTGAGACATGAGAAAGGTGTATTAAGTGCTTCGAATGCTGTATGTACAGTGGCCATGGTTCTTGAAGCATCATGTCTAAGAGGGATAAATTCAGCACAAATTTCTGAGTTGGTCGCATTTACCAGGGCATGTTTAATTGGCAAAAATTTGAGAGTGACCATATTCACTGACAGTCAATATGGTTTCGGGGTGGTGCATGATTTTGGTCAATTGTGGATGCAACGTGGATTTCTGACTTCTTCAGGATCCCCAATCTGAAACAGTAAAAATGTGAAGGATTTACTGAATGCACTACAATTGCCCAAAAAGATTGCAGTGGTTAAATGTTCGGCACATAAGTCAGGAAATGACTATGTGACCAGTGGAAACAGATACGCAGACCAGGTGGCTTGTTTATGTGCACAAAATTAAATTTCAATAAACAGAGGAAAAGAGAGAAATAATACAAATTGTCACTGGATGTTCTCTGCAATAGAAACATGGGATGAAATTAAACAGTTGCAGGAAGAAGCTAGTGAAGAGGAAAAATAAATTTGGATCAAATCAGGCTGTAAAAAGAGATCTGATGATGAAGTATGGGTGTATGTAGATGATAGACCAGTAATGCCAGACTGTTTACTTTCACAGATGGCAAGGATGTATCATGGAATAGCATATGTTGGGAGAGATGCTATGATTAGACTTTTCAAACAGTCATGGTATAATCCAAAGTTCAGGGTCATTGCAGAGAGTCTATGCTAAAGATGTAGAGTGTGTCAGCAGCAAAATCCAGGGAGAAAAACAGTTGTTAGTTGGGGCCGAATTGGGAAAGCTGCTGGACCTTTTACTAGGTTGCAGGCAGACTACATTGAGCTCCTTCCTTGTAATGGACGACAATATGTGTTGGTTGTTGTTTGTCTGTTTCCTCGTTGGGTGGAAGCATATCCAACAAGAAGAAATGATAGTCTAACAGTTGCTAAATTGCTTTTGAGAGAGATCATTCCTAGGTTTGGATTTCCAGTCTCTTTAGAAACGGATAGAGGAACTCATTTTAACAATGAAATAATTAGGATGATTCGTGCAGCGTTACAAATTGAACAAAAGCTGCATTGTGCCTATCGACTAGAAGCATCGGGAGTGGTCGAGCAAATTAATGGCACTATCAAATCCAGACTATCAAAGGTCTGTGCATCCACAGCACTGAAATGGCCAGATGCTTTACCCTTGGTATTGATGAGTCTGAGAAGTATTCCTGATAAAAAGACTGGATTATCCCCACACGAAATTATTATGGGGAGAGCAATGAGACAGCCGATTGTACAAGCAAATCAACTGATGAATATTACTGATGATCTGGTGCTTGATTATTGCAAAGGATTGGCTGATGTAGTGCGTTCTGTGTCTCATCAGGTTGGAGAAATTGCAACTACAACTCAGCAAGAACAAGCACATGATCTAATTCCAGGAGAATGGGTCCTGGTGAAGAAACACGTGAGAAAATCGTGTTTGGAGCCTAGATGGCACGGCCCTTACCAGGTGATACTGGTGACAACGACAGCAGTAAAGTGTGGTGGCTTGCCGAATTGGATACATGCAAGTCATACAAGAAGAGTCCCAAGTCCACTTGACAGACAAGAAGAAGCAGAAAGTGGAGAAAGTGAAGTCATAGAGTCTGAAGTTACAGATTCTGAAGTCGAACAAGGAACAAGTCAAATAGAGTGGGCACCAGCTACTGGGTCTCAAAAGACTGCTGTTGAGAAACAAAAAGGGAAAGTGATTAATGAGAATGAACAGGGAAAAGGACTGAATAAAAGAACTTGCGATCTTGACAATGATGCTGAAGAAACAGTTCAAGTAAAGAAAGCAAGGAAAGGTGATGTGTGGCCAGAGGAGTAAAAAGACTGAAATACACTCTGAAACAAAGATCACCTGGCACGATAATTGAAGTTTCAGATCAGACTGAGCAAAGTGAGTCTGAAGAAAAATCAGCTCGGAAAACGAAAAGAGTGAGGGTTCCAAATAAGAAATACATAGCACCAGAATGGACATATGTGGTGTTGGAAGAAATTGAAAACACAGATCAGATCAAAGAAAATACTGGTACAGAGCAATGTGAAGGAGAAAATTTCGAACCACCTTAAAGAACTTTGAAAATGAAGGTGCAACAATTTTTGAGAAAATTATTCTGAATCATCCAAAAGATTTGAAGAAGAAGATATAAAAAAATATTTAAAAAAATAAAGAGAGGGGTAAAGAAGAAAGCCATAAAGTGTGTGGGGCTACACTACTTTGCTACACTACTTTTGATAAATCTTACAAAATATTTTATTAGATTATTGATAGATTTTTGAGTTTTTTCTTAGTTTCTTTTTAGTTTTTTTAGAATTGGTGCAAATTTAACTAGAAATGGCAAATACAGCAGAGACTGGACATCAAAATCGTAGTTTTAAACGTAGATGTATTAATGCTTGCTTATTTAGTATTCTTCTACTAATGTTGGTATGGTTAACATTAATTGTTATTGTGCCTGTATTAATGGTAACTAATCACAAAAATAATACTAATGGTGTGATGAATGAAAAAGTAGATACTAAAGGTTTAGAGGAAGATTCACATACTAAAATAGAAAAGATGAAAGACGATAGCATCTATCATCATGATAAATCAATTAATGATTTTTCGTTAAATGTCTTTACCAAATTATTGTATGAGTATGTTGATGTAATGGATGCGAGAGATTGTTATGTGTGCATGCAATTACCGTCGTCTGTTTCAGAGGGGGTGACTTACCATCACCTACCCTAAACATATGGTGGGTCTTGTAGTGTCTTAACTAGTCTGTTCTACGAGAAGGGTAGTTTGCAGTGTTTCTACTCTAACATAGATTTAGTATTCTCAGAAATTCCTATTAGAAAGAATATGAATAAAATAAATAGTGCTAGAAATGCGGAATATATGGGAGAATTTTTTCATTCTACACAAACAATAGATACAGTATATGCACATAGACACAACCTCACCTGCAGATTACGATTTGAAGAAATAGAATTCATTAACATGGTTGAAGATAGAAGACAAGAGTTTCAGAGAAAGGCTGCTGAGCAAAAGTCTCATGTACCTCCAAGGGCTTTCAGAGAAGGAAATTACAAGAAGGGCAAGACTTACGCTGCCATGACCCTAGACTGGAATCATAAAGGAAAACTTTGTTTGCTTAGACAAAAGACTGATTATAATAATTATTTCATTGGTTCCAGTGAATGTGATCATACCTTTCTAATAACGGGAGGATGGGGATTAAAAGGAGGAACTGATCCTGTCTTTCCGGGAATTTATTATGTGTGTGGTAAGAATGCCTACTATAGGTTGCCTGCACATTGGTATGGGTGTTGTTATTTAGCAATAGTATTTCCGAAGATTTATCATATGGATAAGAATCATGGAATCAATGAAGTAAAGAATGGACTAATACGTAATAAGAGAGCGAGCTTTTCAGAAATAATAGGGGATGTTTTTGGTGCACTGATACCTTCAGTTGGAGTTATTTTGAATTCACACAAAATTAGAAAATTGTCCACAGTGGTTGATCGTTTATCAACAGACACTGTGGGTGGGTTTTTAATGGTTGATACTGAGATGGTTGCAATTAGATCTATGGTTTTGCAAAATCGACTTGCCCTTGATGTATTATTGGCAAAAGAGGGTGGAGTCTGCAATATGTGGAAAATACAACAATGTTGCACTTATATCCCTGATAAGAGTAAGAATCTTGAGGGGCATATTAAGAATATTACAAATCTTCATCAAGATTTATCTGAATTGAAGGTTGATGGTGCTTGGGAGAAACTTGGTAAGAGTTTTTCCTCTGTGGGAAATTAGTTTTCTACATTTGGGAATAGTTTATTAGAGAGAATATTAACATTTATCATTGCAGTGGTTACAGTGATACTAATGATTTTCTTGATTTATAAGTGTTACAAATGCAAGAAAGAGACGTACGATAACAAACGAAGAGCAAGAAAGAGAAAGAGAGAAGAGATAGAACTAGAGAATAGAAGCGGAAATTATTATGAAATGATGAGGGATTTAGATGGAATAATGATAAAACGAGAGAGAACAACAGCTTTCTAAGTGACAAATTGTATTGGTGGGTATTTGGTGATGGCTCAAAGACGCCATCAAAGGGGGGATTGATGGAGCAGGGTTTTTCATAAAATGAAACCTGCTCGGATTGAAACCCCTAGTAATATTTTCTATTTTTTCTAACAGTGTGCAGTGAAAAACACGTGGTTTTAAAAACTAACATGAGGGAAAATAATACTGTGCAAGCGCGTACTAAAGCACTGAACTAGGCCACAAATGCTTGACTAATCAAAATAAAGAGACTAATGCTGCTTTTGTGCACGTTATTAACGTTTGCTAGGAAAAATAATAATATGAGTTGTGCATGGTTAGATGCAGCATTGGGAGGGTGCGTAAAGAAAAGCATTTTGGAATGAGTAATAATGCTTGTTTTATCCTCCGTAGAAGCATGGGTTAAGGAGAATGATTTAAACAAAATAAGCTGAAAAAGCAAAGAGAACGTGGAGGGAAGGCAAAGGCGAGCAACCTTCGAATTACGTGTGCCTGCCAAAAGTTAAACGTGGAGACGAAAAACAATAAGCAAGTGAGGAACGTTTCCTCTGGAAGTGCACGAGTGGCACAAGAAGTAACAGATTTCAAAACATTAGCGGAGAGAAGGAAGCTGAAGCCTGATATTTGTATACTTGTATTTCCTGTGGAGATTCTGTCATGAAGTTGAAAAAACAAAACAATAGAACATTGAGTGAGATGGAGATGTCGAGTGTGGTGTGACAGTACACCCTCTTCCTTAACCAATCAAATGTAGAATAGCTCCTTATTTTGAAACAAGTTAGGGTTGGAAATTTGGGTTTTAGGGTATAATTGAGGTGCCCGGTGGGAGGGGTGTGTGGCTGGAGGCGTTTAGGCTGATCCTTGGGAGATCGTAGCTGTCGTCGGTTTGCTGTAGAGGCCTACCTGTTTTCTTCCTGTTCCTGATTCCTGACTTAATCTTTGCCCTTTCAAATCTTCTTGAGGGGACTTGCTGCTCTCGTGGCCAGAGAGTAGATTTCCTGTTCCTATTGGGTTAGTATAGATAGAAACCTGAATTTGCATAATCATTTGCAAATGTATTTTGTTTCTGAACCTTTTCTCTCTTCACCTTTCCACTCCTTCAATGCACTGTCAATATGATGTGAATTTTGTCATTTTCTTTGCTAATAATTTACTCAGTGATATTTCATGATTTGTACTGTGTATTGGTACTTGATGAGCAATTATTTTACATTATTTAGATAAACATTATAAATATACACGTTGAGTCCGTCTTTTATTTAGAGTGAGTTTATAGATTATTGCCTATAACTAATCAACTATAAAAAGATGTCATCGCCACATTATTTTTTTATGAGAAATGCAGGTTCTGTTGGAGATTGGTAAGTTAGGTACGAACTTTGCATTACACTGAACCCAGCGTGAAGGGACTATGTTGGGTAATGTAATTGGGCCTTGTTTATAGCAAATTTATTGATCCCTGATCGCTGGATCATCAGTATTAGAAGGAAAAAATGGCTGCCAGCTCGTACTGCTGCCTCGCGTGCCAGCGCAGTACGATGGCCTCATGGTGGGTGGGGTACAGTCAGGTATCCCCTAGCAAAAGGAGAGTGGCAGGATGGTCTGATTGGACAGGTCCTGGCTGTCAGTGCACCTGGTGTGAGGGAACATCTGGCCCAGAGGATGGATGAGACAGTCGGCATGAGCCAGAATGTTCTGGGGGGCCTGAGAGAGAGTGCTAGGGTAAAAGGATGACTCTAGTGGGTGGGGTACTCCGTATACTGGGCATGGCCCAGACTGGAAAGGGTCACTGCAGGGTGGGACAGCGCAGGACGAGGATCCCAAGAGCCCAGCCTGAGTATCCGACTCATGCGGTGTCTTTGGAGTGACATGGACCCGTTCACTATTACAGGGTCCAGGAAGGGCCCAGCTCTGCAGGGAATGCAGCACCAAGGAGACAGGGACTAGACCAGCAAATGGCTGAGACACGTGGCCAACACAGGGCACTGGGCCAGTCCCACACCATTTGTTCAAAGTATGTGCCTTTTCCCAGTCCTGGGGCAGGCCATGCACAAGCCTAGATGTGGTAGGGAAAGGCATCGTAGGCAATCCCTTCCATGAGCCTATCCCCTGGAGCATGGGCATGTGGTAACTTTCCCTCTTGGTGGCCCACATCCTGCCCTTCAGGCACTTCCCCATTTTCGTTCAGCTGCAAGGTGCGCCCAGAGTTAGGGATGCAAAAGGGTCTAGATGACAAGGACGTCCACAAGGACTCATGAGAGCAATAAATAAGAGTGCAGGTTACATCCTGGCCTACAGCACTTAAGAATGATTAAGCCAGGAAGAGTTGATGGGGGTGGAGGGGTAGAGAAAGTGTGTGTGTGCCCGCACACACGCGCGTTTTCCATATTTGTGTGTGCATGCACGCACACAAAAATGTAATTACTCATTTAAAAAAAAATATCATTTTCAATTTTGTTTGCCCAGAATACCAACTTTTCAAGCAGTGAATAGTAACTCTGCATCAACATTCGGCCCATTCGCAAAAATCATTTTACCATTGGGTGGTGGGTGCACACAATGGGGCTTATTTATGAGCCCTTTCGACACTTTTACGCAGCCGTTGCGTCACTTTTTATGACACCGCGGCGGCGTAAATAATGCGCCACGTTGCGCCCCATTTACAAAGTGACACATCTAGGCAGATGCGTCACTTTGGAAATGCCTGCGCTACATTATACCTGCGTCAGGTATAATGTATGCAGGGTGGGTTTTCCATCATGAAAAAGCCTCGTAGAAGCGGCGCAGTGAAATCTATCCGATTTCACTGCGCCACTTCTAGGACGCTACTGCGTCAAAACCTTATGCCTGCCTCATAGCAGGCATAAGGGTGACGCAGTGCAATGGGAATAGGCCTACCCCATGCATTGCTGGAGTTGCCCAATGCTTGCGACACAACTCCAGCAATGCGTGACTTTTGCGCCGTCAGATACATCAGGATTCCTGACGTATCTTTCTTTCCTTACGACATGGAGCGCCGTACATTAAATACAGCGCATCCATTGTGTCGCAAGGAGGGCGCAGTGGAAACTGTTGCATCGCTGTTTTGTCGCTGTGATGCGACAGTTTTCATAAATGAGGCCCAATGTTTTTACAATGGTCATATAAAATACTGAAGCAAACTTGCCATGCACTTTTGCAAATGTGTGCTGCCTGGCACTTGAATAAAGAAAGTGAACAAAAGGCATTCACTGTGCTTTTGTCCTGACAAGCCACAAATCACAGAGCCCGCTAGCCCAAAGGGATTTTATCTCAATCCTCCATATTTAAACCACAAACACAATTGTCATTTTTTTAACTACAATTATTCCAGGAAAAAGTTTAGAATAACGCTTTATGATTTGAACAGACCTTTGTTCTAAAATGTTTACTTTACTTTGTGTTAGACTACAGAGGATTCGTACCATACGGTTTGTAGATTACATAAGCAGACATTCTTGCTTGCTGAAAACCCGTCTTGTTCTTGTTCTGGCTCGTCTCCTTCCCGCAGGAGAGAAAACTCTTGCATTAAAGGGGCCATGGAATGTAGAGAAAAGATAATTCTCTTTACCCAGTCCTGCATCTCTAACAATCACCAAAATAGTCATTTCAGATTGTTTCTTTATTTGATGATGACTGCTTGGGTTTTGAGACCTATTGTGACATCATTCACCGGATGGCCCTATTAAGGGCGGGCTGGAGCTCCCAGCAGCTTTCAGACTGCTGCTTATCTGGGCCTTTGATCACAAACAGATATTGAACTGGTTTGAGTGTAATTTGCCTTTGTCATCACCGCCCTCACATTTCATTGTACTCAAGTCCAATAACAGAGCTGATCTGCACAATCTACCCAGTGTATAGACTAAGCACTCCTCCAGGGCCATGCAGATGCTTCAGCGAGAAACATCTGTCAACATACATCTACACTTCAGTCTCCATCAATAGAGAACAATTAGCAGGCTCCTTGCGCACGAATGTAGGCCATTACTTCAGGAATGTAGGCCATTACTTCAGGAATGTAGGTCGTTACTTCAGGAATGTAGGTCGTTACTGCAGGAGTCCTTACATCATGATCATTACAATTAGACTACCTCTAAAAAATAGATAGATAGATAGATAGATAGATAGATAGATATCCCAATTTAGTTGTACATTTTTTAAGATAATTTATATTTTATTTAATTGTAAATTTGAATATTTTAATAGGACGCTAATATTAAACTTTACTTCATTGCATTTAGTTTTCATATTTTAAACTGGCCATCTTTTAAACCTGAAACCACTTTATGACCCATCCTTAAGCCCTAAAAACTAATTACTGCCTCTGCACACTACCCATCTCTGAGCCCTAAAACCTCCTTACAAAACATATGCACTATTCATCCATGAGCGCTCAAACTCCTTATTACCTTAAAGATTTTAAACTGTATACCATATAACCACAGAGTAAAATAAACCCTTTATAAATAATTACTTGTTATTTATTAATGTCTTTGCATTTAATTTAAATGTAATTCATTAAAAATAGATAATTTTTCTTAAAAATACATTTCATTGTAAATTGATATTAAATATTAAAATGTTTTAACTGACATAACCTTGAAAATATATATGTCTCTTAGTGTATACATATGCAAACACATACACATATATACACACACAAACACACACATATATATACTATTACGTTTAATTTTTTACTGTGAAGTAAAGTACTGCGAAGTAAAATACCAAACTCTTACCCTCTAAGTAAAAAGACTCCTGTGAGGTACTGGTAGTAATCCCATGCGCAAAGCACAGCACGAAACCCATGCAATTGGCAAAGCATTGCCACCTCAACAGCACCTTCCCATCCTCTCACTTACCTCGATTTCCAAACAAGAATCAACCACACCACACCCAAGAAGCACAAAGTGGCAATGATAGTCAATGGTCATAGTGGAACCGCACCTATGTGCAATTTGATGCTGGCAGCGCTGGAACATGGGTCAGATGTATAAACCAAGTTCGACCTGGTTAAAGATTTTACATTCTGACTTCAGTCCTTTAACTCCCAATCCACCACAGGAGTACACTTCTAAATCCCCCTAGGACCTCAGGGAAGGCAGTTAGAGACTCATAGGGTATCAGGCAGATGCCAGAGCAGGGCGCAGTCCAGGACTAATTGCCACTGTTCAGCATCTCTATCAGCATGGGCAAGCTGTGCCCAGGCCACCAATTTTTCAGAGGAGCACATGGAGAGGTCTGCATTAAGACGAACAGCAAACAGCAGCGTATTTCTCACTTTGCTCCAGTGATTCGGGTTAAAGTGCCTTTCATCATTTTTAGGTCAAGCCTCCCAGACAGCACAGTTTTCTGGTTGCAAACGACATATTGTGGGCACTTTCCCAAAAAATACTAAGGTTTGCAGCCCACCCATTGCTTACCATTCATTGGCTTTACTGTCCCTCTGATTTGCTTGTTTTCTATTGGACAGCTTTCATTGCTTCAATCTGTCCATCTTGTGTTTGTCCCTTCAATGGAGCATAGCCTCTTTACCATCTCTATGATTAGCTGTTTTCTATGCATTGTCTGCTCGCTTTAAAGGAACGACTTTTTTTCTTTCTGTTTAAGTAATCCATGAGGGTAAATGCTGTGTCCAGCAGCCGCCCTATTGTGCTTTTCTGCCTCCTCTCACGTTGCTCTCTCACGCCCATGTGCTTCTCTCCCCCACCTGTAGCTGTGTGCTCTCTCTTGTCAGTGTTCTTCTCCAACCCCCTTCGTGGTCCACGGTGCTCACTTTCATCTGTGTTTCTCTCCCTTTACTCCAAGTGTTCTCTCCCTTAAGTTTCTTCTCCCCGTGAGCGCTGTGTTGCTCCTCTCCGCAGCTGCCATGTTGTTTCTCCCCCTGGCCAACACGCTCATCCGTTTTATTTATTTTTCTTTAAAAAAAAAAATCACTTCCACACTATGTTTTGAAAAAGAGTTTTCAGGCTATTTTCTATATTTACTAGTCCGTCTTGGATTGGTAAATAAAAAGCAAAAATTGGCATTGTCCTTTTGTAAACATGAGTTGCCATGTCGCAGCATCTTTTACTTATTTTTTTTTTCAAGCCATGTTTCACAGCAGCTGGGAATGCTGGACCACATGGCTAAAAATCATTGGCAGAGCCAAAAGGTCTCATAGTGCGACCTATTGGCTTTGCCAATGCTTGTTTAGCATGCTGCAGGCAGTTTTTAACACTCCATCAGGCCTTTTTCTTGCCCTCGTACCTCCTCCTCAGTCCCTGCTGTCACACACCAACAACTTCCCCCAACAAATAACTTGGCACCAGCATGACGGATCTAAGCTGTAATTGAACAAGGTGAGTTGTTGGAGGTGCGGAGAAGTTTGCGTTGAGAGGCCAGTACACTGCTCGGATGTAAACATCCAGGGTCTGACCTGTGAACACAAAAGGGCCCTCAGGATGCCTCATTTTATTCATCAGCTGTAGTGAGGGTGACAAATTTCCTTTCGTCCAAGGCATGATCCGTGCAAGGCTGGCTCTGCTTTAGCATATTGGACAACTAGGAAAGGAACCGAGCTGTGTGTATGGCAGGGTTCATCTCCTGAAAAGGTGCAAAATACGAAAAGACAAATTGGAACATTTCCCTTTATTACTGGTGTTTGCATATTCGTGTACATCCCACACAACAAGATAGATGTCCGTACCATGTCTTAGGGCCAAATGTCTCATGCAGAATCGGGCAGTTTGCGACCAGAAAAATGCATTTTTGTATGCATTATCATTCCCAAATTGCCATTCGGTAACAGTTTGGAATTGCGAATGAATACCGATTCGGTTTTAGGAAGGGGTGTGTTTAAGGCGTCCTTTCCTATTACCGAATTGCAGTGGTAGGTAAGAATATTTAGCAACTGAAATGCGGTCGCTAAACATTCGCATTTTACCACCTGCTTCAAGTAGGTGGTAAACCATTCTCAAACGAGAAGGGGTCCCCAAAGGACCCCTTCCTCTTTGTGAATGTTCATAAGATAGTTTTTTAAGAGCAAGCAGTGGTTCCACGGACCACTGCCTACTCTTAAAAAATGTAAAAAAAACTTTTCATTTTTCTTTTTCAAACGCTTCCTGTTCTCCTTTAACCCCTTGTGTGCGTCGGACGCGCGGGAGCCGTCCGGCGCATAAGTGGTCATGTGCGTCGGACGGCTCCTGCGCGTCCGACGCCATGACATAGGGAATCCCTCTGGTGCGGGCACCAGAGGGATTCCCTTTACCCCCCAACAGCCTCAGGAGCTAGCTCCCGAGGCCCCCCTGGTTTCTCTGAAATGACGATCAGCGCGCACGTCGCGCTGACGTCATTTCAGTGAAATCGAAACTGAAATGAGCCAAGAGGCTCATTTCAGTTTCGCTTACGTGCTCAGGGGGCTATCTCAGCCCCTGAGCACGTAGAAAGACGGGAGGGGTATCATTCGAAAGGGGAGAATCTCCCCTTTCCAATGGTACTGCTCCCCAGTGGATCCCTGCTTGGGGATTGCCCCAGGAGGGCGATCCCCAAGCAGGGATCCACCCACTAGGCACCAGGGAGGGGGGAGCGGCCCCTTGGGCAAGGGCCTTTGCTCCCCCCCAAAAAAGTGGCCAAATTTAGTCTTTCTGCCCCCCCTGGGGAGCAGATGGGGGCGGTAGCCCCCAATATGCCCCCCCGGGGGGGCAGAAAGCGCACTAGACGCCGGGGATTTTTTTTGGGGCAATTTTAGTTAGGGTGGGGGCTGCCCAAAATGGGCATGCCAATGCCCCCACCCCTCTGCAAAAATTACAGCCTTTCTGCCCCCCCTGGGGGGCAGATGGGGGCAGCAGCCCCCAATCTGCCCCCCCGGGGGTGCAGAAAGCCCACTAGAAGCCAGGGATTTTTTTGGGGACAATTTCAATTAGGGTGGGGGCTGCCCAAAACGGGCATGCCAATGCCCTCACCCCCGCAACAATTACAGTCTTTGTGCCCCCCCCGGGGGGGCAGAAAGCCCACTAGAAACCAGGGATTTTTTTTGGGACAATTTCAATTAGGGTGGGGGCTGCCCAAAATGGCATGCCAATGCCCCCACCCCCTGCAACAATTACAGCCTTTCTGTCTCCCCTGGCAGGCAGATGGGGGCAGTAGCCCCCAATCTGCCCCCCTGGGGGGGGCAAAAAGCCCACTAGACACCAGGGATTTTTTTTGCCAATTTGAATCAGGGGTGGGGGCTGCCCAAAACAGGCATGCCAATGCCCCCACCCCCGCCCGCAAAAATTCCAGTCTTTCCGCCTCCCCTGGGGGCAGAAAGCCCACTAGGCACCAGCGATTACGCTGGCTTTTTTACGCGTGGGGTGGGGGCTGCCCAGAATGGGCATACCAATGCCCCCACCCCCAAAAAATAGCCACAGTCTTTCTGCCCCCCTTAGGGGGCATATCGGAGCAAACCCCCCGATTCCCCCAGGGCGGCAGAAAGCCCACTAGGCACAGACTTTTTTTTAGCAATGTGCCTATCTGTAGATTTTGGGCCCTAGCGCTGCCGGCACATAGGTAAACACCAGCAAACCTATATATTTTTGAAAACTAGACACCCAGGGGAATACAGGATGGGATGACTTGTCTGGCTCTCACCAGGTTCTGTTACCCAGAATCCCTAGCAAAACTCAAACTTTGTAAAAAAAAAACACATTTTCCTCACATTTTTGTGGTGTAAAGTTCTGGAATCTGCATGGATCCACAAAATTCCACCCACCCCACATTCCCCAAAGTCTTCCGAGAAAAATGGTACCTCACTTGTGTGGGTAGGCCTAGTGCCCGCGACAGGAAACGGCCCAAAACGCAATGTGGACACACCACATTTTCACAGTGAAAACTGACCCTTTTTTTGCAAAGTGCCTAGCTGTAGATTTTGAACCCTAGCTCTGCCGGCACATAGGGAAACCTAGCAAACCTATACATTTTTGAAAACTAGACACCCAGTGGAATCCAGGATGGGGTGACTAGTCTGGCTCTCACCAGGTTCTGTTACCCAGAATCCCTTGCAAACCTCAAAATTTGTTTAAAAAAACCACATTTTCCTCACATTTCTGTGGTGGAAAGTTCTGGATTCTGTGTGGATGCACAAAATTCCACACACACCGCATTCCCCAAAGTCTCCGAGAAAAATGGTACCTCACTTGTGTGGGTGGGTCAAGTACCCGCGACAAGCAAGGGCCCAAAACCTATTGAGGCGACATCAAAATTACCTATCACAAAACAACCTGGTTTTGCAAGGGGGGTCCCATGAGCTTTTGGCCCCGGGGTCAGCGGCCATCTAGGGAAACCTACCAAACCCATATATTTCTGAAAACTAGACACCCAGGGGAGTCCAGCAAGGTATGGCTTGCGTGGGTCCCCCAAAATTTCCCTACCCAGAATCCCTAGCAAACCTCAAATTTAGCTGAAAAAATCACTTTTTTCTCAAATTTCTGTGTGGGAAAGTTCTGGAATCTGCGTGGATCCACAAATATTCTACCACCCAGCGTTCCCCCAGGTCTCCCGATAAAAATGGTACCTCACTCACGTGGGTGGGTCAAGTACCCGCGACAGGGAAGGGCCCAAAACCTATTGAGGCGACATCAAAATTACCTATCACAAAACAACCTGGTTTTGCAAGGGGGGTCCCATGCGTTTTTGGCCCCGGGCTCGGCGGCCATCTTGGGAAACTCCCAAACCCATACATTTCTGAAAACTAGACACCCGGGGGAGTCCAGCAAGGTATGGCTTGCGTGGGTCCCCCAACATTTCCCTACCCAAAATCCCCTGCAAACCTCAAATTCTGGTGAAAAAATCAATTTTTTCTCACATTTCTGTGTGAGAAAGTTGTAGGATCACCGGGCTGACACAAATTTCCTACTACCCAGCGTTCCTCCAGGTCTCCCGATAAAAATGGCACCTCACATGTGTGGGTAGGCATAGTGGCTGCAACAGTAAATGGCCCAAATCGTACTGTGGAGACTTCAAAATTACCTATAACAAAACTACCTAGTTTTGGGGGCACCTGGTTTTTGGCCCCGGGCTCGCTGACATCTAGGAAACCTACCAAACCCACACATTTCTGAAAACTAGACACCTGGGGAGTCCAATGAGGTATGGCTTGCGTGGATCCCCCAACGTTTCCCTACCCAGAATCCCCTGCAAACCTCAAATTTAGCTGAAAAAAACACATTTTCCACATATTTTTGTGTGGAATCACCGTGCCGGCACAAATATCCTACCCCACAGCATTCTCCTTAGTGTCCCGAGTAAAATGATACCTCACTTGTGTGGGTGTCCAATGCAGAATAGGCTAAAAACGTATTTTTAAAAAAATGTAGCTCTTAGAATTGTCGGTACTATACCCTAAATCCCTATGTTTTGGGCTCTTCCCGGTCACAGGCCCTTGCCCCACCCACACAAGTGAGGTATCATTTTACTCAGGAGACTGAGAGGAACGCTGTGGGGTAGGACATTTGTGCCGGCACAGTGATTCCACCCAAAAATATGTGGAAAATGTGTTTTTTTCCAGCTAAATTTGAGGTTTGCAGGGCATTCTGGGTAGGGAAACACTGGGGGATCCACGCAAGCCATACATCGCTGGTCTCCCCCGGGTGTCTAGTTTTTAGAAATGTGTGGGTTTGGTAGTTTCCCAAGATGGCCACCGAGCTCAGGGCCAAAAGCCCAGGTGACCCCTTGCAAACCAGGTTGTTTTGTGATAGGTCATTTTGATGTCTCTCAATCGCTTTGGGCCTTTACCTGTCGTGGGTACTGGACCAACCTACACAAGTGAGGTATCATTTTTATTGGGAGACCTGGGAGAACGCTGGGTGGTAGGAAATTTGTGGATCCACGTAGATTCCAGAACTTCCCAGACAGAAATTTGAGAAAGAAGTGATTTTTCAGCTAAACTTGAGGTTTGCAGGGATTCTGGGTAGGAAAACGTTGGAGTACCCGCAAGCCATACCTCGCTGGACTCCCGGTGTCCAATTTTCAGAATATGTGGGTTTGTAGTTTCCCAAGATGGCCGCCGAGCCAGGTCAAAACCTGGTGACTCCCTTGCAAACCAGGTTGTTTTGTGATAGGTCATTTTGATGTCTCCTCAATACGCTTTGGGACCCTTGCACTGTCGCGGGTACTTAACCCACCTATGCGAGTGAGGTATCATTTTATCGGGAGACCTGGGAACGCTGGTGGTAGGAAATTTGTGGATCCACGTAGATTCCAGAACTTTCCCAGACAGAAATTTGAGAAAAAGTGATTTATTTTCAGTTAAATTTGAGGTTTGCAGGGGATTCTGGGTAGAGAAACGTTGGGGATCCACGCAAGCCATACCTTCCTGGACTCCCGGGTGTCTAGTTTTCAGAAATGTGGGTTTGGTAGGTTTCCTTAGATTGCTGCCGACCCCGGGACCAAAAACACAGATACCCCCATGTATCCGAAAATGACCTGGTTTTGCAAGGGGGGGTCACATGACTTTTTGGTCCCAGGCTTGGCGGCCATCTAGGGAAACCTACCAAACCCACACATTTCTGAAAACTAGACACCCGGGGGAGTCCATCGAGGTATGGCTTGCGTGGGTCTCCCAACGTTTTCCTACCCAGAATCCCCTGCAAACCTCAAATTTAGCTGAAAAAATCACTTTTTTCTCAAATTTCTGTCTGGGAAAGTTCTGGAATCTACGTGGATGCACAAATTTCCTACCACCCAGCGTTCCCCCACGTCTCCCGATAAAAATGATACCTCACTCGCGTGGGTGGGTCAAGTACCCGCGACAGGCAAGGGCCCAAAACGTATTGAGGAGACATCAAAATGACCTATCACAAAACAACCTGGTTTTGCAAGGGGAGTCACCTGGGTATTTGGCCCCGGGCTCGGCGGCCATCTTGGGAAACTCCCAAACCCATACATTTCTGAAAACTAAACACCCGGGGGAGTCCAGCGAGGTATGGTTTGCGTAGGTCCCCCAACATTTCCCTACCCAGAATCCCCTGCAAACCCCAAATTTAGCTGAAAAAATCACTTTTTTCTCAAATGTCTGTCTGGGAAAGTTCTGGAATCTACGTGGATCCACAAATTTCCTACCACCCAGCGTTCCCCCAGGTCTCCCGATAAAAATGATACCTCACTCGCGTGGGTGGGTCAAGTACCCGCGACAGGCAAGGGCCCAAAACGTATTGAGGAGACATCAAAATGACCTATCACAAAACAACCTGGTTTTGCAAGGGAGTCACCTGGGTATTTGGCCCCGGGCTCGGCGGCCATCTTGGGAAACTCCCAAACCCATACATTTCTGAAAACTAAACACCCGGGGAGTCCAGCGAGGTATGGTTTGCGTAGGTCCCCCAACATTTCCCTACCCAGAATCCCCTGCAAACCCCAAATTTAGCTGAAAAAATCACTTTTTCTCAAATGTCTGTCTGGGAAAGTTCTGGAATCTACGTGGATCCACAAATTTCCTACCACCCAGCGTTCCCCCAGGTCTCCCGATAAAAATGATACCTCACTCGCGTGGGTGGGTCAAGTACCCGCGACAGGCAAGGGCCCAAAACGTATTGAGGAGACATCAAAATGACCTATCACAAAACAACCTGGTTTTGCAAGGGGAGTCACCTGGGTATTTGGTCCCGGGCTCGGCGGCCATCTTGGGAAACTCCCAAACCCACACATTTCTGAAAACTAGACACCCGGGGGAGTCCATCGAGGTATGGCTTGCGTGGGTCCCCCAACATTTCCCTACCCAGAATCCCCTGCAAACCCCAAATTTAGCTGAAAAAATCACTTGTTTCTCAAATTTCTGTCTGGGAAAGTTCTGGAATCTACGTGGATCCACAAATTTCCTACCACCCAGCGTTCCCCCAGGTGTCCCGATAAAAATGATACCTCACTCGCGTGGGTGGGTCAAGTACCCGCGACAGGCAAGGGCCCAAAACGTATTGAGGAGACATCAAAATGACCTATCACAGAACAACCTGGTTTTGCAAGGGGATTCACCTGGGTTTTTGGCCCCGGGCTCGGCGGCCATCTTGGGAAACTCCCAAACCCACACATTCCTGAAAACTAGACACCCGGGGGAGTCCAGCGAGGTATGGCTTGCATGGGTCCCCCAACATTTCCCTACCCAGAATCCCCTGCAAACCTCAAATTCTGGTGAAAAAATCAATTTTTTCTCACATTTCTGTGTGAGAAAGTTGTAGGATCACTGGGCTGACACAAATTTCCTACTACCCAGCGTTCCTCCAGGTCTCCCGATAAAAATGGCACCTCACATGTGTGGGTAGGCATAGTGGCTGCAACAGGAAATGGCCCAAATCGTACTGTGGAGACTTCAAAATTACCTATAACAAAACTACCTGGTTTTGGGGGGGGCACCTGGTTTTTTGGCCCCGGGCTCGCCGCCATCTAGGGAAACCTACCAAACCCACACATTTGTGAAAACTAGACACCTAGGGGAGTCCAATGAGGTATGGCTTGCGTGGATCCCCCAACGTTTCCCTACCCAGAATCCCCTGCAAACCTCAAATTTAGCTGAAAAAACACATTTTCTACATATTGTTGTGTGGAATCACCGTGCCGGCACAAACGTCCTACCCCATAGCATTCTCCTTAGTGTCCCGAGTAAAATGATACCTCACTTGTGTGGGTGTCCAATGCAGAATTGGCTAAAAACGTATTTTTAAAAAAATGTAGCGCTCAGCATTGTCGGTGCTATACCCTAAATCCCTATGTTTTGGGCTCTTCCCAGTCACAGGCCCTTGCCCCACCCACACAAGTGAGGTATCATTTTACTCAGGAGACTGAGAGGAACGCTGTGGGGTAGGACATTTGTGCCGGCACGGTGATTCCACCCAAAAATATGTGGAAAATGTGGTTTTTCAGCTAAATTTGAGGTTTGCAGGGCATTCTGGGTAGGGAAACATTGGGATCCACGCAAGCCATACCTCGCTGGACTCCCCGGGTGTCTAGTTTTCAGAAATGTGTGGGTTTGGTAGTTTCCCAAGATGGCCGCCGAGCCCAGGGCCAAAAACCCAGGTGACCCACCTTGCAAAACTAGGTTGTTTTGTGATCGGTCATTTTGATGTCTCCTCAATACATTTTGGGCCCTTGCCTGTCGCGGGTACTTGACCCACCTACACGAGTGAGGTATCATTTTTATCGGGAGACCTGGGGGAACGCTCGGTGGTAGGAAATTTGTGGATCCACGTAGATTCCAGAACTTTCCCAGACAGAAATTTGAGAAAATAGTGATTTTTCAGCTAAATTTGAGGTTTGCAGGGATTCTGGGTAGAAATGTTGGGACCCACGCAAGCCATACCTCGCTGGACTCCCCTGAGTCTAGTTTTCAGAAATGTGTGGGTTTGGTAGTTTCCCAAGATGGCCGCCGAGCCAGGGCCAAAACCTGGTGACTTCCCTTGCAAAACCAGGTTGTTTTGTGATATGTCATTTTGATGTCTCCTCAATACGTTTTGGGCCTTTGCCTGTCAGGTACTTGACCCACCTACGCGAGTGAGTATAATTTTTATCGGAGACCTGGGGAACGCTGGGTGGTAGGAGATTTGTGGATCCACGTAGATTCCAGAACTTTCCCAGACAGAAATTTGAGAAAAAAGTGATTTTTTCAGCTAAATTTGAGGTTTGCAGGGGATTCTGGGTAGAGAAACGTTGGGGATCCACGCAAGCCATACCTTCCTGGACTCCCCGGGGTGTCTAGTTTTCAGAAATGTGTGGGTTTGGTAGGTTTCCTTAGATTGCTGCCGACCCCGGGACCAAAAACACAGATGCCCCCATGTATCCGAAAATGACCTGGTTTTGCAAGGGGGGGTCACATGACTTTTTGGTCCCAGGCTTGGCGGCCATCTAGGGAAACCTACCAAACCCACACATTTCTGAAAACTAGACACCCGGGGGAGTCCATCGAGGTATGGCTTGCGTGGGTCTCCCAACGTTTTCCTACCCAGAATCCCCTGCAAACCTCAAATTTAGCTGAAAAAATCACTTTTTTCTCAAATTTCTGTCTGGGAAAGTTCTGGAATCTACGTGGATCCACAAATTTCCTACCACCCAGCGTTCCCCCAGGTCTCCCGATAAAAATGATACCTCACTCGCGTGGGTGGGTCAAGTACCCGCGACAGGCAAGGGCCCAAAACGTATTGAGACATCAAAATGACCTATCACAAAACAACCTGGTTTTGCAAGGGGAGTCACCTGGGTATTTGGCCCCGGGCTCGGCGGCCATCTTGGGAAACTCCCAAACCCACACATTTCTGAAAACTAAACACCCGGGGGAGTCCAGCGAGGTATGGCTTGCGTAGGTCCCCCAACATTTCCCTACCCAGAATCCCCTGCAAACCCCAAATTTAGCTGAAAAAATCCCTTTTTTCTCAAATTTCTGTCTGGGAAAGTTCTGGAATCTACGTGGATCCACAAATTTCCTACGACCCAGCGTTCCCCAGGTCTCCCGATAAAAATGATACCTCACTCGCGTGGGTGGGTCAAGTACCCGCGACAGGCAAGGGCCCAAAACGTATTGAGGAGACATCAAAATGACCTATCACAAAACAACCTGGTTTTGCAAGGGAGTCACCTGGGTTTTGGCCCTGGGCTCGGCGGCCATCTTGGGAAACTCCCAAACCCACACATTTCTGAAAACTAGACACCCGGGGGAGTCCAGCGAGGTATGGCTTGCGTGGGTCCCCCAACATTTCCCTACCCAGAATCCCCTGCAAACCCCACATTTAGCTGAAAAAATCACTTTTTTCTCAAATTTCTGTCTGGGAAAGTTCTGGAATCTACGTGGATCCACAAATTTCCTACCACCCAGCGTTCCCCCAGGTGTCCCGATAAAAATGATACCTCACTCGCGTGGGTGGGTCAAGTACCCGCGACAGGCAAGGGCCCAAAACGTATTGAGGAGACATCAAAATGACCTATCACAGAACAACCTGGTTTTGCAAGGGGATTCACCTGGGTTTTTGGCCCCGGGCTCGGCGGCCATCTTGGGAAACTCCCAAACCCACACATTCCTGAAAACTAGACACCCGGGGAGTCCAGCGAGGTATGGCTTGCATGGGTCCCCCAACATTTCCTACCCAGAATCCCCTGCAAACCTCAAATTCTGGTGAAAAATCAATTTTTTCTCACATTTCTGTGTGAGAAAGTTGTAGGATCACTGGGCTGACACAAATTTCCTACTACCCAGCGTTCCTCCAGGTCTCCCGATAAAAATGGCACCTCACATGTGTGGGTAGGCATAGTGGCTGCAACAGGAAATGGCCCAAACCGTACTGTGGAGACTTCAAAATTACCTATAACAAAACTACCTGGTTTTGGGGGGGGCACCTGGTTTTTTGGCCCCGGGCTCGCCGCCATCTAGGGAAACCTACCAAACCCACACATTTCTGAAAACTAGACACCTAGGGGAGTCCAATGAGGTATGGCTTGCGTGGATCCCCCAACGTTTCCCTACCCAGAATCCCCTGCAAACCTCAAATTTAGCTGAAAAAAACACATTTTCTACATATTTTTGTGTGGAATCACCGTGCCGGCACAAACGTCCTACCCCATAGCATTCTCCTTAGTGTCCCGAGTAAAATGATACCTCACTTGTGTGGGTGTCCAATGCAGAATTGGCTAAAAACGTATTTTAAAAAATTGTAGCGCTTAGCATTGTCGGTGCTATACCCTAAATCCCTATGTTTTGGGCTCTTCCCAGTCACAGGCCCTTGCCCCACCCACACAAGTGAGGTATCATTTTACTCAGGAGACTGAGAGGAACGCTGTGGGGTAGGACATTTGTGCCGGCACGGTGATTCCACCCAAAAATATGTGGAAAATGTGGTTTTTTCAGCTAAATTTGAGGTTTGCAGGGCATTCTGGGTAGGGAAACATTGGGGGATCCACGCAAGCCATACCTCGCTGGACTCCCGCTGATTCCTGTCCTGAAGTCTTTGTCTCCTGATCCATCCCGGGGGACCCTTACCAGCCCTTTGGCCAGGGGGTTGGCCTTCACGCCATCCTTGGTAATTATAAATTCATCGTATTGATAGATGTTCTTCTTTCTCTGTCCTCTTCTTTCTGAGCATAGTTATTGTGTGGATCTGAATTGCTATTGCTATTTGAGAATTGATTGAATTGACACTCTTGCGAATGAGGGTTTTGTACTGAAATTTTGAGATGGTTCACATTCAATTAATTTAGATAAAGATTTTAAAACTTCCCGAGTCTGTGATTATTTCATTTTTAATCGAGTAATGTTTAATAAGTTATGTTAATTATCACCATCAACTAGTTCCAACTAATGATCCATTGACCAGAGGAAAGAACTAATTGATCAGTGAAAGGTTTAGTTAGGGAAAAGAAATAACTAGATCTTGAAGTATGAAAATCATAAACTAAGTTCCAGCGGTCTACTTGGTATTTAGTGGAAGTAGTGGGCCCAGGTGAGTATATGGTAGTGGAGTATCTGCTGTTAGTACACCGCTGGATCAGTTTTCTGGTAGCAGAGTTATGGTTATTATTGACTAGTTTGGTGATAAGTATAGATTATTGATTATTGATTTATGTTTTAACAAAAGAGTTAGCGTCCTTGTTTTATGTTGTCTGGAAAATTCCCGGGGAATGAATAGCGGGTGGCGATAGAAACCACACTGCAGTGAGGTTACTCGTCTGTTGGAATAACACTGAGAAGCTAGGTATGGCTGGCAGTGTTAAAATAGGGACTATTTTTCTGTGTAAATGTAAGAGTGATTGATAGCAAAGAGTTCGCTAGTGAAACGTTAGGCGTTATATCACCTAGAAAGGGTAACCCTGAAGGAGTAGCAGGTTCTTCCAAGCTAGATTGACAGCAAAAGGAGTTCGCTGGTGAAACTTTGGTCTCAAATTTCCCAAAACGGGTGACACCGGAGGAGAAGCAGGTTCTCTGGAGCTTGAATGAAGGGTAAGCGGAAGGGTTCTACTCGCAGTGGAAAGAAATATACTTTCCTTTGATTTAGCGGAACAGACAGAGTAGCGAATGTTTTTATGTCGTTAATAACAAAGGATTTTGAAGAAAATATAGAGAAATACGTTTTCGTATTACCTTGTGAAGGGAGGGTCAGTTGCCGAAGTGGTACTGACATCACAGTGAGCCGTGCTGGGATTGGTAGAAACAGCGGGCGTGTGACAGGAGCAGCCTTGTAAAGGAGGGGTCAGTAGTAAGGAGCAGAACTGACGTCAGGAAAAGGCTGCGCTGGCATTGGTCAGATCACGAGCGTGAGCCTGATTTGATTGGATACCTAGTTAGATTCCGTGCTAGGAATGGTGGAGAGAGAGATTGTATGCAGGATTTTGATTTGACTGTTAGTGCAAGACGTACAGGTAGAAGATTTCAAGGGTTTGCAGAATACAATTTTCTACATCGTTCCTCAAGGATGTATGGAGAGAAAAGGAAGATGTCATTTTTAAAGAAAATTATGAATTTCTTTGTAAAAGATAAGCCTGTGTTGACTAGAGAAGGAATTCCTATTCCGCCACCGAAGACACCAGCATCTTTTATGATGATGGAAAGAGGATATCATACTTGCGTGTGGTTGGAAAACTGGATAGAATATACGAAAGATGATGGAGTGCTAGCTTTTCCAAAGCATGGTACATTTAATGGGAGGATTCTTCAGAACTTGAGATTGAAAATGAATGATTTGGAACCTAGACCTAGGTTAACTCAATATGAGGCTTTGGAAGAATGGGAGACTGAGTCATATGAACGAGAGAAATGCAGAGGTGGAAGATATAGAGGATTCTTTCCCAGACACTTGCATGAGTCACGGGAAGGGCAGATGAAACAATGGAGGAGAGCTATGGTATCAGAAGGTTTATATCCAGTGTTAATGGCTGAGGAACAGTCTGAAGGAAAGTGTAAGGAGAAAACGAAACACATGAACACAGCAGAATATGGTGAATCAGATGACGAGTTGTTAGAGGATATTTTAATTAAAAATCCACCACCGTATCAGGAAGCAACTAGTAAGGTTACCCCAAGTGCACCCGTAATGGGAATGCCATTAACCCCACAGATTTTACATGAGACGTCATACAACAGAGTGTTGCAGGATAATGAAAGAGATGCTTTGAATAAAACTAGAGAAGAACTAGTTCAAAAGATAAGTCAATTACATTTGAATACTGAAGCCTTGACAGTACCAGTGACCATTGGTCCGGAAATTCCATTGTATGGAGATAATAAGATTTGCCAGAAACCACAACCTGTGACAATTCCATTAAATAGTCCTAGAAAAGAAATGATAATTACAGATGATCAGGTTAGCGAAAGTGAGTCAATTATTTCATTAATGGATCTCCCTAATGTGGAACCTTTGACGGAAACTCCAAAGAGAGTTACGCCCATGAATTTGAGAGAAAGAAGACCTTTGGTTCATGCTGGAACTGGAGGCGCAACAGTAGTCACCTCTGAAGAAATAGAAAGATGGGCACAGGAAAGAGATAATCAGAACCCAATACCAAGGATTTTAGACATCAGCAGATTGAAAGTGGAATTGGAAGAGATGATGACAGGATGTGTGGGCACAGAAAGATTGAACGCTTACAATGATGAGGAATTATTATTTTTATGTAAGAGTATAACCAGGAGAGCAAGAATATTTCATGAGAGATTGACTGAAGTTGCTTCGGAGATTGGAATAGACATAGGGAAATCAAAGTTGTTACAGAAACCATATCGAGTGGACTTTACTGATAAAGATTTAGAAAGTGTAAATGCTTCTGGAAAGAGACTACAGATAAAGGAATTAATGAACATTTTGCGAAAATGGGGAGACATTGATAAATGGAGAATTAGATGGATAAGAAAGAAAGAGGAAGTACAAGCGAGAGAAGCAGCAGCTGCATATCCAGTAAGAGAATCAAGCAAAGTGGAAAAATTGTGTCCAATGAGAGAGGTTCCTGGAGGTGGATATGTTCATGTTCCTTGGAGTAGACAAGATATTTTGACATTTACAAATGATTTTCCAAAGCTGAGAGAAAAACCAGTTGAAAGGTACAAACAGGTAGAGAGATTTGTGAAGGTTTCAAAGGTTTTATTGAAGGATTTGGATGGTCTATTTGATATAGTGGTACCTGCTGATTTATGGACAGAATGCAAAATTACAATTGATTGGCCTAGTGAGGAGTATGCTAGAGACTCAAAGACAGGAGCACCCTCGGAGGAGGTGATGAAAAATGTATCACCAAGTGATTACGTATTTGAAAGGGAAAATTCCTCCTAAAGAAACAGATTGGGTAAAAATAGATAGAACAACACAAGAACCAAATGAATTTGTACATGCATATTATGAGAGGTTATTACAGGTGTTTAAGCAGTATAGTGGTTTTGAGAATATCGGTGACAAGGATATGGGACATTTTGTGTACCGATTTGTATATGGTTTGAAACCAGAAATTAGTCAGATGATACAGCAGCACATGTTGTGTTGGCAAAGCAAGACAGTGGATGAGATTTTAAAGTATGCAAAATATTGCGGAGATGACATCGAAGCCAGGCGTAGGAAGCTAAAAGAGAAAATAATGTGGGCACAAGTTAAATTGGCAGAACAGCAAGAAGAGAAAACAAATGACCAAAATAATAATCAAGTGAAAGAACAGAGTCAGAATAATCAAGGAGCGAATGGTAATAAATATAGGGGGCGAATGGACAGAGAAGAAGCGAAAAAGAAGTTTCCTTGTCATGCGTGCGTAAAGCTTGGACATTGGAAGAACGAGTGTAAGAGTATTCAGAATAATAAGAGTAATAATGGGCCAAATCAAAATTTAATCCTACAGATGCAGAATGAAGTACTTATGAATCAGCAGCAGCAGGTAGTTACTCCACAATATTCACAAATAGAGGGACAACGGGCTTTTATACACAATATCAGGTGCCACCAGCTCCTATGCCAAATTTTGTGAATCATCAAAGTTTCAGTGCGAACACCGGATTTCAAGGAGAAAGTAGTAAGAAAAATAGAACAATTACACAATATTTTTTGCAGAATGATGAGGAGAATTCAGATCCTACCCAATGACGGTGCCTGAGGGGGGAGGAAAAGGAGTGCGTGCTTGGCGCATCCTTGCCGGTAGATCAGTCAGGTCCATTTGTTGATGGGAAAGTAGAAGGTAAAGACATTACTTTCCTATTGGATACTGGTGCTACCAGGTCTACTGTGAGAACAGCAGACATCCCAAACCTACCCCTCTCGGGAGAATCAATCCAAGTTGTAGGCGTGTCAAACCAACAGATTACAACCCCAATCACCAAACCGATGGAGGTGCACATTGGAAATTTTAAAGAAATGCATTGGTTCATAGTTTGCGATTCCAGTCCTGTAAATCTGTTGGGAAGAGATCTTTTGTGCAAGATGAATTGCACGATCTATTGTACACCGGATGGTGTCGCTTTCCAAACCCCTGATGAAGACGTTGTATACAAGATGATGTTAGCCAAACAGGGAACAGAAGTAGATGAAATGTTTTCACTAATGACTGAGAATGAATTACCAGAAGAGTTGAGAACCACAGTTAATCCAGAAGTGTGGGATTTTACAGGAAAAGACATTGGCTAATGACAAATATAGACCCAGTTAAAGTGACAGTGAAAGAAGGTGCAGTGTATCCAAACACCCGACAGTACAAGATGAGTCCAGAAGTAAAAGCAGGAATTATTCCAGAAATTGAACGAATGGTTAAACAAGGTATTTTAAAAGAAGTGATGGGTAGTCCCTGTAATTCACCAATAATGGGACTGAAAAAGCCTAGCGGAAAGTACAGAATAGTGCAGGATTTACGGAAAATAAATAAAATTGTAGTGCCATGTTGTCCAATAGTGCCAAATCCAGCAGTGATCCTTTATCAGATACCTTGGAATGCAGGTTGGTTTACAGTAATTGATTTATGCCAAGCGTTCTTTTCTATTCCTTTGCACCCAGACAGCCAGTATCTTTTTACGTTTAAGTTTGAGGATCATATTTATGCATGGTGTCGAGTTCCTCAAGGGTACACAGAGAGTCCTTCAATTTTTAATCAGATTTTGAAAAAGTGGCTAGAGTCATTGATTATGCCTGGAAAATCTGTTTTGGTCCAGTACATTGATGACCTACTGGTGGCATCAAAAACACGAGAAGATTGTGTCACAGACACCATTGCATTGCTGAACCATTTGGCTGAAGGAGGACACAAGGTGTTTCCAGAAAAATTACAATTCTGTCAACGAGAAGTTAGATATTTAGGGCATAAAATAGAAAGAGGAGTTAGAAAAGTGACACCGGAAAGAATAAAAATAATCAAAGAAATGCAATTGCCACAGACTCAGAGAGAAATGAGAATGTTTCTAGGAGTGGTTGGATACTGTAGGCAATGGATTAATGGTTTTTTGATGTTAGCAAAACCATTAATACAGATGATCCGGAAAAGAGCAAAAGATCCGATTCATCGGAATGATGACTGCATAGAGGCATTTGTGAAATTGCGAAATTGTTTGTGTGAGGCTCCTGCCTTGGGCATGCCTGATTATTCAAAAGACTTTGCATTGTTTTGCTGTGAGAGAGAAAATTGTGCACTTTCCGTCTTAACACAGAGACATGGATTGAGTCGACGTCCAGTAGCATATTTTTCAGCTACATTGGACCCAGTGGCTTCAGCATTGCCTGGCTGCTTAAAAGCAGCAGCTGCTACTTGTATGAGTCTGGAGCAAAGTGAGTCGATAGTGATGGGACATCCGGTAAAGGT
The DNA here is from genome assembly GCA_963921515.1 of Calotriton arnoldi. Lineage (NCBI taxonomy): Eukaryota > Metazoa > Chordata > Amphibia > Caudata > Salamandridae > Calotriton > Calotriton arnoldi. Next base: position 853,429 of record CAWUFW010003638.1, read on the forward strand.
TTTTGTTCCACACTCAGTTGAGATTCTTTTGACAAGAACAAGAACACAGCATCTCAACCCTAGTCGATTGACTAAGTATGAAAGAGTGATTTTGGGAGCTGAGAACGTGACTGTGATAAGGTGTACGATTATGAACCCAGCTACCCTACTGCCAGACCCTTGCGATGAAGAAGTGAGAGATGAGAGTGATCATGATTGTTTGGACGTGACTGAGTTATGCACGAAGCCCCGGCCTGATATAAAAGAGACACCTTTGAAAGAGGCTGACCATGAGTTATTTGTAGATGGTTCCTGCCTCAGGACACAAGAAGGAGGACTAAGTGCTGCATATGCTGTTTGTAAAATATCTGGGATAATTGAAGCATCCTGTTTACCTGGGGTCAAGTCTGCACAAGTAGCTGAATTGGTTGCCTTAACAATGGCATGCAAAAAGGGGAAAAATTGGAGAGTAGCCATATTTACAGACAGTCAATATGGGTTCGGGGTTGTGCAAGACTTCGGCCAGCTCTGGATGCAGAGGGGATTTCTGACTTCTTCAGGATCTCCTATCAGAAACAGCAAAAATGTAAAGGATTTGTTGAAAGCATTACAATTGCCAAAAGAGATAGCAGTTGTAAAATGCGCTGCACATCAGTCAGGAAATGACTATGTGACTGCTGGCAATAATTATGCTGATCAAATGGCCAAATACTGTGCCAAAAATACAGTGGCCATAAACAGAAAAATTGAAACGGGTGAAACCAGATGCCAACTTATGTTTTTCTCAGTACCAGAAACATGGGATGAGATTAGACAATTGCAGGAAGAAGTTGAGGAAAAGGAAAAGGAAATTTGGATAAAGGCAGCTTGTACAAAGAGACCACATGATGAGGTAAGGGTGTACTTAGATGGAAGACCAGTCATGCCAGATTGTTTGCTTTAAAAAATGGCAAGAGTGTATCATGGAGCAACACACATAGGGAGAGACTCAATGATCTGGCTATTCAGACAGAGTTGGTACAATCCGAAGTTCAGGGTAGTCGCAGAAAGCCTTTGCCAAAGATGCTTAACCTGTCAGCAGCAAAATCCAGGTAGAAAGACAGTGGTAAGCTGGGGAAAGATTGGAAAGGCAGAAGGACCCTTCACTAGATTACAGTTGGATTTTATTGAATTGCCCCCATGCAATGGACAAATATATACTTGTCATAGTATGCCTTTTCTCAAGATGGGTGGAAGCCTATCCCACTCGAAGAAATGACAGTCTTACAGTTGTAAAATTGTTGTTGAGGGAGTTAGTTCCACGATTTGGTTTTCCAGTCACTTTGGAATCAGATAGAGGCCCTCATTTTAATAATGAAATAATTCGATTAATCTCTGCTGCATTTAACATTGAACAAAAACTGCACTGTGCTTATCGTCCAGAGGCTTCTGGAATTGTTGAGCAAATGAATGGCACAATCAAGTCAAGATTGGGGAAGGTGTGTGCATCCACAAAGCTGAAATGGCCAGATGCATTACCTCTTGTATTGATGGGTCTCAGAAGTATTCCAGACAGAAAAACAGGAATGAGCCCACATGAGGTTCTCATGGGAAGAGCCATGAGACAGGCATTTATTCCTGGAAATAAACTAATGAGTATAACTGATGATCTGGTATTGGACTATTGCAAAGGATTGAATGAAATGATGCGTTCTGTCTCTCACCAGGTTGGAGAAGACGCAGTTGAAAGACAGCCAGACCAAGCGCATGATTTGAATCCTGGAGATTGGGTGCTAGTGAAGAAACACACAAGAAAGTCGTGCCTAGCACCAAGGTGGGACAAACCGTGGCAAGTCATACTAGTCACTACCACAGCAGTGAAGTGTGCAGGTTTGCCCAATTGGATTCATGCCAGCCATACCAGAAGAGTTCCGAGCCCATCAGAACAACAAGAGCAACCACTGACTGAACAGGCTGAAGCGTCAGGAGTTGTAAGCTGTGAGATTGAAGAATCTAGAGTAATAGATTCTGAAAGACAACCATATGACGAACAGCCAAGTACAAGTCAGGAAGAGTGGATACCAGTGATTGAAGTAATTGATGATGTTATTGAAACAAGAAGAAGAACAGAACTGAAAAGACAGGAAAGTAGTCAGGAAGAGACAGGGGAAGAAGAACACACTCAGGTGGAAAATAAAAAAGACTTTTATGAACCTGAGGAGGGAAAAATAGAAGAACACGTTCAGGTGGAAGAAGAAAAGTTTGAATTAAGACCTGAACAGGATCAGATAGAGGTAGAAGAACAGGTTCATGCAGAAGAAGAAAGGTTTGAAGTAAGACCTGAACAGGGTCAGATAGAATTAGAAGAACAAGCTCATGAAGAAGAAGAACAAAATACGGTAAGACCTGAGCAGGTGGAAGCAAAAGAAGGTACAAGCACAGAAAACAGAGAATCAGAACAGATTGTGCCTAGAATAAATGAAATAAAAAGAACTTTACAAGGAGATAAAGAAGGTGAAAACGCATTGCAAATTAAAAGAATCAGAAAGGGAGACAATTGGCCAACTGGAGTAAAGAAACTAAAATATCACTTGAGAAAATCTGAAAAGAGACCAGAACAAGTAAATGAAGTCACAAGTCAAACACAATCTAAACAAACCTTGGCAAAAATAACTCAAAGAAGTCCAAGATTGAGAAGTCTAAACAGGAGATACAAGGCTCCTGAATGGACTTATGTCATACTCGAAGAATTTGAATCCCTAGATCTGACTGATGAAACAGAAGAAATTCATATTGTTCATATTGATGAAAGCAAATTGAGGCCTCCTTAAAAACGAAAAGGAAAGTCAAACTGACAAAGAAAAGATAAGAGAAAAGAAATTTTCTCAGGAGTAAAATGGCAGAAATTGAAGTTACCGGGAAACCAAAACGTGGATTAAAAAGAAAGTGTTTTAGATTTTGTTTTTGTAGTATTTTATTAGTAGCATTAGTATGGTTATTCCTAACAGTAGGAGTACCTTTGTTAATGAAAACAAGTGACAAGAATAATACAGATACTAATGTTAAGGTGGATAGAATAAAAGAAACTGAAATAGAAATAGGGGTAGAAGATGAAGCAAACTATCATAATGAATCAGACTATAATACGTCCTCTAATGTGTTTATGAAATTGTTATTTCAATATGTTAGTACTATGGAGATTAATAATTGCTACGTGTGTATGACGTTACCCTCAACAGTATCAGAAGGGATGACGTATCACCATATACCTTTGACGTATGGTGTGTCATGTAGTATTTTGTCAAGTTTATTTTATGCTACAGGGAGACTTCAATATTTTTATTCAGACATAGATGTAGTATTTTCAGAATTACCTATTAGAAAGAATATGAATCCAGTAGCTAGTAGTAAAAATGCACAGTTTATGGGTGAATTTTTCTTAACAATGAGTTCAATAGATTTAGTTCAGGCACATAAAGATAATCTAACATGTACATTAAGAAAAGAAGAAAAAGATTTTTGGGATTTAGTAGAAGAAAGGAGACAGGATTTAATAAAGAAGGCAACTGAACAGAAAACCCATGTACCTCCATGGGTTGGGAAGGAGGGAATCTATGCAAGTGGCAAGGCTCATGCTGCGATGTCCCTGGATTTTGTGAAAAGGGGAAAATTCTGCCTCCATAAATTAAAGACAGATTATAACAATAATTACATTGGTTCCAGTGAATGTGAACACAACTTCCTAATTCTAGGAGGGTGGGAACTAAAAGGGGGAACTGATCCTGTATTTCCAGGAGTGTATTATGTTTTTGGGAGCAACGCCTATTATAGGTTACCTGCAAGATGGTACGGGAGCTGCTACTTTGGAATAGTTTTTCCAAAAATCTATCATGTAGATAAAATCAGTGGAACCAATGGAAATTCTAATGGACTAACACGTAGAAGAAGAGCTAGGTTTTCTGAAATTGTAGGAGACATTTTTAGTGCACTGATACCCTCAGTTGGAGTCATTCTTAATTCACAGAAAATTTGTAAGTTATCAACCATAGTTGATCGTCTTTCTACAGACACTGCAGGAGGATTCTTAATGATTAACACAGAAATGGTTGCAATCGGGTCTATGGTTTTACAGAACCGTCTTGCTCTTGACATATTATTAGCGAAGGAAGGTGGAGTTTGTGGCATGTTGAAAACTCAACATTGCAGCACTTATATTCTGGACAAGAGCAGAGAAATTAAAGGATATATTGAAAACATTACAAGAATGCATAAAGACTTGACCCAACTGGAGGTTGACAGTGTGTGGGGAAGACTAACAAAAAGTATAACATCAATAGGGAAATGGTTTGTTAATTTTGGGAAAAGTTTTCTAGGTCAAATAATAATACCATTAGTTATGATAATAACAGTAGTGATGATAATAATGATTACATATAAGTGTTGTAGAAGAGGAAGGAAAGAGAAAATAAATTTTGAAAGAAAAGGAAAGGGACGGAAACAAAAAAGAAAATATGATGAAATACAGCTGGAAGAAATGAAAGGCAAATTATACAAGAAAATGAAGGATTTAGAAGGAAACGAGTTGATTGATGGAAAATTGAGAGGAGAAATAGAGAAAACTGAGAGGTGCTAAAGTTGGTATCTGGGATGGGATGGGTAATTTTGTGATGGCTTAAGATGCTATCAGAGAGGGGATTGATGGAGCAAGGGCTCGTAAATGAGACTTGCTCGGAAGCAATCCTTTCGCTTTAACTCATTAACGGATTACGAACAACGCGTTTGTAATTAATATTTCGCATTTAGAAAAAGACACGCGGGTCAGTGAAGCTTGCCTATGTGTTTACTAATTATAACAACATGAACAAAGGACTAAAATGCACTTTAACAGAGGATCTTTACTGCGCATGCTTCTACTACATCTATGTAGTATGACGTACTAATGCTTGGAGGAAAATTCTTGCGCCTGCGCAAAGTTATTAAAAATGGCCGCTTGAAAGCTCACATGCATGGCACCTGCTTGGCTGAAATAGAAAATAAGTTTTATACTAACGCAAATGCAGAAAGGGTAATAATAATTAGAGTGGGTTAGAGTAGAGGTTGGTGGTGTACAATGAAACCATTTATTTTTGAGAATAACATTTCTTCTTTTGACTTTATTATTAGTGCGCATTTGGGCCTTCCACACTTGTCTGAATTGAGCTGACTGACTTGACCCCACGCATGCGCACCAGAGAGAGAATAAAGAAAGATGAGTAAGGACTTGTAACGCGTCCAAGGCCAGCGAAGATGTGCCCTGGGAACATGAGGGTGAAGAGTTCATATGAAGAAGCTTTATTCATGACATTGCAACATTTTGTATTAATAAAGTTTGGAAATGTATGGGAAAGGAAATGATTTAATAAAGTTTGAGGGGAGGGATTTGAAAACAATGGTTTAATTAAATAAGTGAAATGTAAGCATGGTGTGACGATCATCCCCCTCGCCTGTCCAATCAGAGTTAGTATTTTGTGAAATTGAAACATTGATGGGTGGTACATGGTTATGGAAAGGTATAATTGAGGTTTAGTTAGTTAGAGAGAGCCGATGATGAGCTGAGCTGACACTGAGCTTAACGGGAGCACAGAAGCAGAGCTCGGGATGCTGTCGGTGCTGGGGGGTGGTACTGATGCTGTGAGACGCTGATGAAGAAATCAAATGCAGAACCATCTATTTTAACTTAATTGGGTTAGAAAGAAGATCGCGGAAGAACCACGAGGAGGAAGAGAGTGTCAGAGAGGGGTGCGACGCAGTCGTCAGTATTTAGAGAGATGAAGTATCCTGTCCTGATTCCTGTCCTGAAGTCTTTGTCTCCTGATCCATCTCGGGGGACCCTTACCAGCCCTTTGGCCAGGGGGTTGGTCTTCACGCCATCCTTGGTAATTATAAATTCATCGTATTGATAGATGTTCTTCTTTCTCTGTCCTCTTCTTTCTGAGCATAGTTATTGTGTGGATCTGAATTGCTATTGCTATTTGAGAATTGATTGAATTGAAACTCTTGCGAATGAGGGTGTTAGTACTGAAATTTTGAGATGGTTCACATTCAATTAATTTAGATAAAGATTTTAAAACTTCCCGAGTCTGTGATTATTTCATTTTTAATCGAGAAATGTTTAAAAAGTTATGTTAATTATCACCATCAACTAGTTCCAACTAATGGTCCATTGACCAGAGGAAAGAACTAATTGATCAGTGAAAGGTTTAGTTAGGGAAAAGAAATAACTAGATCTTGAAGTATGAAAATCATAAACTAAGTTCCAGCGGTCTACGTGGTATTTAGTGGAAGTAGTTATATGGGCCCAGGTGAGTATATGGTAGTGGAGTATCTGCTGTTAGTACACCGCTGGATCAATATCAGTGTTGGGTGATCGTCTTCTCATGATGGACCAAGGCCCAGGAGCTCTTACTCTTCTAGACCTCTCATCAGCATTTGACATCATAGACCATAAAATTCTAATACTAAGGCTCACGAAAATTAGTGTAAAAGGCCCTCTCTTGGTTAAAATCTTTTCTTACTAATCCGAGACAAAGTGTTTCCTTAACATCTTTCTTTACCAATTTCAAGGAAAATCTGCTCGGAGTTCCACAGCAGTCTATTTTGTCGTGCCCCCCCTCCATTTTTTAATGTTTACATTTAGCCATTGGCACACCTACTGCATTGACTACAGACTCGATTCTTCATGTATGCTGGCGACACCCAATTCATCTTCACCACAGGGCTATAAAAACAGACAATCTGCTTCCATCTTGACTGATTGCCTCTCCATTACTAGGGGTTGGATGTTGTCAAACTACAAAAACTGAACCCTAGTAAAATTGAGTAATTACTCAACTCTCCAAAAATTACTGTGAACAACCATAGCTGACTTTCAGTGATAGGTCCTCACCGTCCCCAGCTAAATCTGTCCTTAAACTAGGCGTTCACATCGATTCAAACCTAGATTTAGCCATATATATTGACTATACCATCAACACATGCTTTGTCTACCTGAAAATGCTGCAACATAGTTTTTCTTTTTCTGCAGAAAAATCTTAGAATACCCTAGGTAAACGCCCTGATTCAGTCAAGTACTGACTACGCCAATTCCATCTTGCTACCCGCCTTGAAAAAACAGGCTGCTTGCCTCCAACTCTTGCAGACTGCTGTTGTCCATTTATTCATTGGATTGAAAAAATACGATTCACGCACCCAGACCAGGAAACATCTACATTGGCTCCCATATCTTATTAGGATTCCGTTTAAAGCCATGACAATTGTCCGTAGATTTATTTATGCTAAATGCCCTGACTTCATAGCAAACTCAAATCCTGGTACAGGGCCACCACAGGTCTGCAATCTGAATAACTTTTCAAACTGTAGATCCCAAGAGTCCGGACCACAACTTATAGGCATAGAGCTTTCTCAGTGGCAGCTGACAAAATTTGGAATTCTCTTCCACTGGAATAGACTGGTAAACAGTCTTCATAACTTCTTCTTAGTTACTTAGTGTTTACTCTCATCCTCTTATTTATTCCCTCGCTGAGTGATCAAACACCTTTATGGTGCATAATACACTAATCTGGTCATTTAACAGTTCAGTGGCAACTAGTACCATAAAACATAGTAATTGGTGGATGCACTTGTTATAAAAATCCTAATTATAACAATCTTTTCCAGCTCTGGTATCTGTTCTCAGCATGTTGTTTTAAAAAAAAAAAATAGAAAGTATTACAACAGCTCAAGTCATCTCTTCTATCAAATAATCGATAAAGCCCATAATCCATATTGGCACTATAAAAAACAGGCAACACGGGTACAAAGTGTTACATGCCGGGGCAAACACATACAATAAAGTGCAAAGAACAACAAAAAGCCGTACATGTCACTTGACATGTTTCGGTAAGTTCCCTGACCTTTCTCAAAGGATACTCATAATGGCCATTTTGAATTCTCCATTTGTAAACAGCGAGCATACCCATTATATATTCCTACCACATCTTGCCTTCACAGCAAAGCCAGGCAATATGAATAATTAAAAAAAAAAATTTATCCACATCTCATTGAGGTTATTTGTAGAAGAATTCAGAAAGTTATTCAACATACATAAAACATATAAAAAAAGATACAAAAAAACAAGTAAGCCTTCTTCAATGTTGAGACCATACAGGATGGTAGTTTTTAAATGAGACTCCATCCAACATAATCTGTGCTCCCTGTTATCTGTCCTTTTAATAACAGATGTTCACTCTGTTCAGTCTGAACACTTCGAGATCATCATTCTTACTGTGAAGTTTCTCAGTGAAGTAAATAGCGATGGAGAATTTTTCTCTAAGCTCTTAATAGCTCACATAAATTCTAAAATGCGCATGTTCATGTGACGAATCGCGCTTCCAACATATATGAATCCACTATTGCAAATGATTGCATAAAACACAATCTGTCATACAATTAATAAAACATCTCAAATTTTTTACAATATTATTTTACTGCCTTCTTACCTCTGTGCATTTAACATATTGCATTTACTGCATGTGTAAAACCCTAGTTATTTATTTTTGCATCATAAATCATGCCTTTTGTTTGTAAAATGGCTATGAACCACCATATCCCCAATGGATGGTGATTTTCTGCGTGTAACTTTGGGAAAAGTAAATTTTCTGAGGAGTAATTGGTGATGAACTTGGCTTTATGTTGGGTGTGACGCAGCCGCGGCCCTTGCAGGTAACAGCGGTGGGGTGGTGGGGCAGGGTAAGGGGGGATTTCGAGGGATGATTCAGAAGGAAAATTAAATAAATAATTAATTTTCCCTCGCCATTGCCCCTCGAAATCCCCCCTTACCCTGCACGGACCGCGGCTGATGTGAAGCTTAAGATAGTACACCCTCGATCTCATCTTCACTAAATCACATGACTACACTCTCTACAAGACGGTGTTCCAACCTATGAGCCTCTTTTTCAAAGTCTTCAATACTGATGCAATTGTGCCTGGCACACAGTAACTCGTCCTAAGGTATAGTGGTGATAAGCGATTTTGGACAACTACTGCTAACATGCAACACAGAGTGGCAGTAGACTGTCAGAATAACCTTTATTCTAACATCTACTTATCTAAGTGAACATATAGTTCTAAATCAAAAATTAAATTATTTCAAGACTATAATGATGACTAAATTGAAGTTTAAAAGCAGTATTATTCAATACTTCAGAATATTCCTATGATTCACTTATTTTACCATAACAGATAATTAATAGCTCATCTGTGTGCCTCAGCCACATAACTACATGGTTATACCATTTCTCATTCTCTGAGGACAAAACTACCTGTCTATCCAGTAACCCGTAACCAGACTGGCACACGTGGGTGCAACACAAGATCACATTGTGATTTTTACAAATTTGCAAAAATATTATTTCTTAAATAGTAAATCATTATTATAAAGAATAAAATCCAAAAACATTAGGTTATGGGAAAGATAGGAGGCAGATCGTTCTTGCAAAAAGAATTCAATTGTTTGTAAACCCGATGATTGATCTGAGGTGACGACATCAAGTGAGACAACACAGTATTAGCAACTCTAAGGTAGATTATCAGGTCTGTCAATTGATCTCATGGCCACCAATTGTTCTTTGTTTAAATAAAAATTTCTACTCAGTCTGCTTCTTCTCAATAGAGACTGACAATTACTGGTGTAACGAAACTTGAGGGGGCCCCCTGCAAGGTACGTGGAGGGACCCCACCAGACTCAATCTGGCACTGTCCGGCCAGAGTATTGTGCTGAGGGGGGACCCTTTCTTGCCCTATCCTCCTACTTGTTTTCCTTTCCCATGTATCGATTCGTACAGCAAATGAAATTGGTATTTGTTCTAAAGCATTTGTCCCAAACTTCCAGAATGACTCATCTATTTCATCATCTACTTTGGATGAACTTTGTCTACTGGGCAGAATAATATTTTGTGAAGCAAATTTTTTGTCTTGTTCAGATATTCATATCTTTTCGCCAAAGTGTGCACATGATCCCTTTCATTGTCTAGAGTCTCTCTTAAATTCAGGTTGTTTCCTCAAGATCTCCGCTTGATGTTTAATTAATTTCTCATCCGAATTCAGTAGAAATTCCTCATTCTTATTATTGGGTAACAAAGATTGCAATTTAGATTTCATTTGTATCAGTTTACTATTCAATTGTTCATGTTCCAACTTTGCCTGTTTAATCAAGGCCTCCATCATGCGTATTTCATTCGGTTTTAAGGTACTCTCCCAGTCACTCGTGTGGCGGAATTGGACTCCTTACAATTTGGAAATGTCATAATCCTTAGTCCCTGGGGAATCATATTATTAGTCAGATACGAGGATAATGGTGTCATCTCCCACCACCTACCAATGTATTGGCAACTAGTTTTCTCCAATACTTGTAATTGTATTTATATAGCGCTAACTACCTCAGATGAGGCATTGAAGCACTTCACAGCCAGTAGCACGCTACTCCGGAACCCAAGGTTAGTGGTTAATCTAGTGGGTAATCTGATTAGTCATGTGCTATTAAAAATAATAATAATAATAATAGTAATTTTGTGATACATTCATCCTGAGTTGCAACAGAATTAGTATGTTCCTTCTTACCCATATCTGTGTTCTCATCTTCGGTCTTTTGAAATCGTAATGCTTCCTCTATTTTTCTAATTGTGATGCTCCAGCCATGTTGTCAAAATCTAATTCCTTCAGAATTACGCAGCCGCCAAGTTTCCCAGGTCCATGCGTTACTAGTTAGTCCTGCTTTTTGCTGAGACTTATAGTTTTAGTTAGCCCAGTATAAAAGCAGGACTAAGAGTCCCAGAATTCTAGTAAAAACTGGACTGGGCTAAGTAATCACGCATGGACCGAAGAAATTTGGCAGCTGTGCAGAAACCGTTCCTGATATAAGCATAATCAAAAAATATTTCTGTCTTTGAAAGCAGTTTGAGTAACTAGTATGTGCACAACGTGCAACTCGCCCAGTAATCCCCACAACGTCCCTATCACTATGCACCAGAAAAGAAAAGAACAGGTTTGTGGTTCATCCACGGCGCAGCCTTTTATTCACAACTTCACATTAAACTTTGGTCATCAAGCATAAGCGTCCATCAATAATTTTTATCCTGAATTTATGTGAAAGGTAATTTAGATGCAAGAAGACAGAAGGTTATGTAGTGTAGTTCCGATTTCCCTAATAGGCTCTGCGCATTGGAATAATATACCCTATAGGTTTGACATAGGACTGAGGTCAGTATGTCCCTATCGAGTATATTAAACTTAATTGCTTTGTGCCAGCTAGCTCAGAGGCCACTTCAAACTCCTTGTAAACAAGAAGGGAGTAGTTTCTGGCAACCGCATAAACATGACAACTTTGTTTCCCTTTAGAATCGGAACACTCTCAGAATCGTGGAAACAATAGATAACAGTTTCACTCAGCTAATCGTGCATGCTTAGTTTCTCCAGAGTTACACAGAAAGACAAGACGGGCGTTTCAATAAAAGGAATTTATTGAACAGTCTTGTTTCTCGTGTAAGAGATATGAGCTGTTATGATCACAAGACAATATGCAAGATATATAATGTACAGCGTAAGCAGTAGAAAGAAATAATACTGCGCTAGCATTATCTTTTAGCTATCACACATATATTCATATACATAAATAACATAAGCTAAAAATGCGAGTACTCATACGATGCGTCTCTAAACTAGTTCTACCCCAGTGTACCTAACCTAACCTAGGTGTAGGACAAGGTAAGAAGTAGGTGAAGTATTCTATAGTATGGTATACTAAGAGTCTGATATGCCAAGAGTCCCTCTAGGTTCTAGTCAGCTCCATACCTTGAGAATGAGAGAGGTGGGAATCTCCTTCCGGGTCTCGAACTCTAACACCCCGCGAAGGGAGTCAGAACACTGGAAGCTGGATTCTCTGCAAGCAGGGATGACAGCGTCTCTTCTCAGTGCGTCAGGCCGAGACACGGGCTCCTCTAAAGTCGAGGTCTCCTCCTAACTTGCTTGGGCAAGGGAAGGTATATTTATACCTGGTAGGTGCCTTGGAATGTTAGCATTGACGTGAAGTCGGACAGAGGAAGACGTCAGGAATGAACCCTTAAGGAATAGCGGTTCATGCATAATAGATGAGTTCTTGGAGAAATCAATAATCCTGTGCTAGGGGAACTCCCAAGAGCTTAAGGGTCTGGTTTCTAAGAACTCGTTGTGACGTTAGGGTGGACGGATGTCAGTGACCATGCCTGTATCTGGAGTGCACGGCCAATGCCTAAATAAGGACTGGGATTTTATGCCTATATAAGGGCAATGCGAATTGTGCCTATATAAGGACATGTTTCAGGAAAGCCTATATACGGACACCTAAAGCGGAATACTACACCCACTCCACTTTCGAATGAACGATAATACTAAATGCTAAACATTAAATGCTAAACATTAAAATTGAGTACCACTTGTTGCTAAAAACATTTCTAAAAGCATATAAAAAGAAGTTTTTTAAAAGAAACTGTTGCTAAAACATGTAATGCAATAGGTACTGTACATTGTAAAGCATTTTTCCATTCTAAGCATATATCGGAAATAAATGCAACATGAATGAATAAACAGAAATATATACATTTGACGAAATGGTTGACAAGCTTCCAAAAATCAAAGCCATTTCATAACATGGTACTTAAATGAAATTATAGTAAAATAAGCTGACAATGTGTCCCTGGAAGTATTAAAAAAAGTCTGTTTTATATGAATAATTCTACTGTAAGCAGATTGAGTTGCCATGTATTTTCAAAAAATAGAGAAAAAGAAAAAGTTCAATTTTAGGAAGAGTCTCAAGTTTTGTTCTGTTTTGAAAATATGGAGGCCAAATTTCATTGCGTCCCTGGTACACTGTGAGCCGAATCAAAGTCAGTGTATGGGTCTGGCGTAAACATGAAATCATCTATTTCTGTAGACAAAAGATCGTCTACCGATGTCGGTGACATTTGGAATACCTCATTTAGAAGGTTAACTGCACAGAGATGTGAAGCATCGCCTTCAGCATAGGATGCCGTAGCAAGGTCCGCGTCCGTTGTTACCTGTGTGCCTGTTGATCCATCTCGTACCTCAGCAGCAGCAGGAAGCGTCTGTGAGATCTCAATGAATGCCGTCATCAGGATTGGTAGCCTCTGGGGACAACACAGAGCATGGGCCGTTATCGGGTCCAGCAGAGTATCGATATCCGTTGGCATGACTGATGGGAGTGTTAGACAAGTGTCTAGCACGCATTCTTCACCGCAAAGCAGGCAGCGTAGAACAGGTAAGATGCAATCTTGCCAGATTGGTCTGAATGACAGAAACCATGTTGTATTAAGTTCCCGTAGACGAGGTATGCCAAAAAGTTGCACTATGTGCTCACGGCACTTCCGTTCTAGGAGAGCTTTCTCCACATCGCTTGGAGTGATGCCGGTGAATAGGCTTGCCATAGCGTAGTAGTAGGAATAGAAACAGGATTCCTGCAACGAGTGCTAGAATTAATGGCACACCACCAAACACCGAATGTGCGAAGTTTGGGATGATTCCGAGGACTGCCTGAAAAGGTGTTAACAGTCCTGAACAGATGGTCTTAAATACATGTACAATCCCGCTCGTATCGGACATGTTTAAGATACGTCCCATCATTTCTGCGAAATGTATAGGGCAGTTTGTACGAATTAATGTCTGTATCTCAGCCGAAGTCCTTGCAATTTGTAAATCATAGGTTTCTTTGGCCGAGGTCAAAGGCACGGTCTGTTGCAAAAGCATGGCTTTCATTCTGCTTAAAGTATCAAAACGTATAAAAGAAACATTCAATGAAGGCCATAGAGACGACTCCCTGACTGTCTCTGTTTGGGGGAACAATACTTGCATACAGCAAGTGACCCTGGAGTCGACCGTTACCAGATATGGGATTCCTGGCAACATGCCACAGCAACTCTGATCATTCAACATGAGGTAACTCCCATTAGAAAGTTGGCCAAACGTTGGATTAACCACAGCAGCTGGTGTACCTTGCAGGTGACAGGATAAATTTGCCACAGAACCATTACAAGCCCCGTGCAAAGAAATGTCCTGACATATGAGTGAACCGCTTAGTGCATTTTCACAGTGTGTACCGCTTAGAAACACTTCACGTTCCCCACTCCAACATCTGTATTCGTAAGGTAAATCCCAGGATGTCTTAATGTATTCTTTACCCAACCTTTCATATTTGCCTGCTTGCATTTGTTTGAGGCAATACTGAAACTGAAAAGTAGTGACAGGCAGAGTTATTTTGCCATGAATAAGCCATTCTGTAGCTGGTTTTTCTGCCACTGTGAATGGTAATTTTTCCAGTTTTTCAATGCTCAGCACTGTATACTTTGCTCACCTTTGTGCCAGTTCGATCTGTTTATCTGTTAGATTGTATTCCGAAAACAGAGACGACGTGTTGATAAAACACCAAGGCACACAGCCCGCACGCATAGATTGCAGCGTCCAGCTTAATAACATAATAGAACGTAACTGAGATTGGCCTTGTTGTAACATGGCTAGATCTTGTTCCAGTATGTCAATAGCAGAGGATACAATGTTGTCCAATGAATAAATTCTGGATGACAAAGTTGTTAACCCATTGTCGACCACAGTGAGAGATTTCTCTAAGTTAATACGATCAAGTTCACGTATTCTTTCTGCGGCCTCTGCCTGTGAAACCTTCCATATCTCATTATAAACAGCATAAATGCTGGCATATATTAAACATTTTTGACGCGGTTTTCTTGGTCCTAGCAAGAATTCCCTAAGGTCTGCGTCTTCTTTAAGTAAAGATAAGTGTTGTTTCACATCCTCAAGTGTAGACTTTTGTAACCAGTCAAGGCACAATTTCCCTACACAGTATGTTGTTACTACCCCTGGATGTTGTCGTTGAACATATCGTGGGTCTGGTCTATGAATAGTAAAGCCCTGTATTCTATTCAGGAATCTTTCTTGACAGATGTTTGTGTCTGTGGGCCAGAGTAACCATTTTTTCCAATCAGGATCAGTTCTGTTGTTTTGTAGTATAGTGTCTACTGTGACCGCTCCCTGTGTAGTGCTATTACTTGCAGGTGTTGGTACAGAAGGTGTATTCATGTCTTTGAACTTGGCTAAACCAAGGCAAGACGTTTGTTGCACAGTGTCATTCAAAAACATTATTTGATGTGGGATGATACAGGCTCTAAACAAAGCTTCTATCCCCTGCACTTGCCAATCTTTAGAACCCCAGGCAGATTTTGTGTCTATTGTGTCTTTCCAAAAGTCAAATCCTTGTCTAGACAATTGGGTAATAAAGGCTGCAGAATAAATCTGTTTTGTATTAGTTAACATAATTTTCTGTCCTGTTTTGTTTACATTCTTATAGTAAAATGTTTCTGGATCAGATGTATTGTACCCTGAAAAATATGGAAACTTTTTAGCAAACGTTTTTGAACTACCTTTTGGTGGTGTAGGACAATGTTCCCATTGGTTAAACATAAACACATTTCTAGGTGTTGCAGATTTATGCAAGAAATGATGACCATAGTGTGTGTAACAATAAAGCTGTTCATAGTCTGATGAACCCTCTAAATATTCATTGTTAGAGAACGCAGCAGGCCTTTCTAGATCAGACATCATATCATTTACAGTCTCAAAGTCCCAATCATCAGAATAGGTACTGGAGGTAATAAAATCACTTAATGAAATTTTAAATAAATGTGGAATGTTCAAAAGTTCCGTCGGGCCGAATATGTCGAAATCGGTTTTGTCCCACACTATACCATCCTGTATAGGAACGGCTGTGATGTTCACTGCTGACAAGTCTCTTGTTTCACGATGGGAAGATTTGTGTGGTTGTAAAAGTAAGTTCACATTTTGACTTTCAGTGTCCATACGGATGTATCTGCCATTTATGAGCATGCTAAGAGTCACAACCAAAGCTAGCCAAAACAGAAAGAAAAATATTCCAGAAATAATCCATATTTCAATCCATGGTGAAACCAGATAAGTCTCTTTCAGGAAATGAAAAAGGTCTTGTACTTGTTGCTTGAAAGTTTTTGATGCTGGCGTCGTTTCAGGTTCACTCGGATCCTCAGAAAACGTATCAAAGTTAATGAAATAGCCAGAAGCAGTTCTGTCAATTGTTGGAATTGCATCAGGATTTGTTGAAATCGCTGGAACCAGTTGATCATGTGTTACGTTGGTGTAGACAGGTGTATTTGGACGAACTGTTACTTGAGTTTCAAGAGGGATGAGTTCCATAGCGTTGTTGCTTAGTCCCTCATCTGTTACTGCTGAATTCTCGATGGTTATGAGTCTTTCAGTCTGAACCTCTTGGATAGTAGCGAGAGGAGTGCGTCTGCTACTAGGTCGGAGTCCACGAGGCCTACTATTTAGTATTGGCCACATACTGTGGTTTGATGAGGTCGATTGACACAAATCTTTTCTCCTTTTTTCCAGCAAGGGGCGGCAGAAGTACTGTTCTTGTTCCGTGGACGGCTAGGACAGGTACTGGTTGTCTGTAAGAAGGTCCAAATTCCTTCTTGTCCGCAATCTTCTCCTGACTAGATCCCCAACTTTTGGGATCCAGACAGGCCTTGCTGGGACTGCCGGTTTTTCCCCAGTGGTGGTTGGCTTCAGGAACACGTTGCTTTGTTTCGATCTTAGTTCATTTAGATCCTGTAAAACAGCCAAACGATCTTTGATATCAAAGGGTTTATTTTCCACCACTGTGCCTTTACATTCGAGATCAGGAACCCACATTCTTGTCCCAAATAGGACCTCATATGGAGTGACCCTCCCTAGAGAACTTCTTGGCAAATTATTTAATGAGCGTTGGACCCCATAAAGATGTTTGACCCACCCATCACCCGAACCTAATACTCTAGCTGTTATAGACGGCTTTATGTCCCGGTTTTTCCTTTCCACAACAGAATTTCCCTCAGGATGAAACGGAGAGGAGTACCGCAATGCAACACCCAAACTGGCCATGGCTTCTTTGTAAGCCCGAGAGCTAAACGCAGGGCCCTGGTCAGAATGTAGTGTGCCTATTGCGTATGTGCCGATAAAGACTCGCAAATCTTTTATAACAGTTTGAGCGTCAGCCGAGCGCTGAGGCCATATCCATAGGAACCTTGACTTAGTATTTGTGGGATTGCATTTGTCCATAGGGACGCCTGCGCGTAGATAGTCTAATGCTGTCTAACAATGGTGTCTGTACTGGGCAGGCTACTTCGTAGTCTGGTGTCTGATGGCGTTCTGCAACACGCTGTCTATTGCAGTCTATGCAGTCATCGATGAAGATGTGAATCTGTGTATTCATTCCAGGCCACCAGTACATCTCTTTTAATGTTAATATTGTTTTAGAGATCCCTTGATGTGCTTCATAAATCAAAGCTGCTCTATGTTCCATGTTTGGAATTACCCTATCCCCCACTCCAGGGATTCGAGCAAAAGGAACGTTGTTCGCATCAATTACATAAGAGTACTTGAGTGGAAATGTTTTTGGTAACGCTGCACCACTGCCTTTGCTTGAAGCATTGATAGCCAACAATATCTCACTGTCTATTCTCGTTTTTGAACGAGTGATCGCAGCTACGGAAGCCGTCTGAACAGCCCCTTTGCGG
Organism: Calotriton arnoldi; assembly: GCA_963921515.1. Classification (NCBI taxonomy): domain Eukaryota; kingdom Metazoa; phylum Chordata; class Amphibia; order Caudata; family Salamandridae; genus Calotriton; species Calotriton arnoldi. Next base: position 871,053 of record CAWUFW010003638.1, read on the forward strand.
CTTCGTCAGCCAATGAATTCCTGCAACGTGAACGCCATCACGTTGATGACTCAGCGTGTGTATCACGTGAGCTTTTGGTAGTTCGTTTTTCAACTGAACTACTTGTTCCCAAAGCGTTTTATGCTTTATTGTGCCACCTTTTGCATCTTTGAACCCATTTTCAAGCCAATTTTGTATATATTCATTATACGACTGAACACAGTAAAAAGAATCGCACAATACGAGTGTGGGGAATTCGCGATCGGTACTTTCAAGTGCCAGTTTGAATGCTTGTAGTTCAGCTCGCTGAGCTGTACAATCTCCTAGAGATTGAGTTTTAGTGACCATTGGTCTGAAGTTACCATCTTGCATGCGACCTTTAACGATTGCGCATGTGCACTGTAAGCTTGCTTACTCCCTGTAGCGGGTTGTGCTGATCCGTCAGTGTAAATTAGAAATTCATACTGATCGAGAGGCAAAATTTCAGTGGGCAGAGGACAGTCATGTTCATATTGCAGGAACGCTTGTGTTTTTAAATCAGGATCAAAAACATATTCAACATCTGTTGCAGCAAGAGAATTAACCCATTGTATCCATCTAGGATGTAAAGCTTTTGCATTCAGAATGCTCACTTTTGTAACCGCCTCTAAGGCTGGTACTGGAGTTACGACAATAATGCGTTTTCCTTGGGCTAGAGCTCTTTCTTTTGCTACTGCAGTTTGAACTGCTGTCAGTATTTTTTCAGTTGAAGTGAAGCGCATTTCTGCTTGTGTATACAAATGTGAGTTGTATGCTATTGGTACTTTTCACCCTCATTAAATGTTAAATAGGTGAATCCGCATTGTCCCGAAATTATTCGGATCACTAAATTGCATGTATTTACGCGTGTTTATAAGTGATTTGTTGCTAACATGTTAGCTTGGAGTTGAATTTATAGCCCTCAGAGGCGAAGCCCAATATAATGGTACTCACCCTGTTCAAGTGCCTATCCAGGTCATCGTCTGTCAGATAGATGTCATCGACATATGACAATGCCTCATTATCATAAATTTGTAGCAATTCTGTTACTCTCGCTGAAAATAACCCCGGGCTATTTTTGAACCCTTGTGGGAGTCTACAAAATTGATGCTGGGTCCCCATTATTGAGAAAGCTGTTAAGTACCTGCTTTCAGGTGCTATGTTTTGACAAAAGAAACCATTTGAAATATCCAATGTGGTTTTATATTTTTTGCGCACAGTGTTATTCATTAATGCTGTACTATGTGCATTTTGCACTGCAAATGTTTTAGAACAAGTGTTCAAGTGTCTGTAATCCAAAACTAGACGATATGTATTGTCTGGTTTGGATACAGGAAACAAAGGATTGTTCATTGAGGAGGTGCATGTTTCAATCACCCCTTGGTATTCAAGTTGATCTAAGATCTCCCTGACCTGTTTTTTAGCTTCTTGCTTTATTGGGTACTGCCTTTGTGCAGTAGGTTCATTTTTTAACTGTATTTTATGGTGAGGTGAATCCTCATCCCATCCTACATGATTTTTATATAATGCTGGGGCCTGGGCAACTGCCCATTTCCTGGCATAATTATATTTTAGGTGAATTGGAATATGGTTGGAGAAGGCTGGCATAATGATGTCCTCGCCATGTGGGCACTCCCTGACAAATTGTGGTGGCCAGTCTTTTTCTGCTAGAAGTATATCATAACCCCTTGAAAGTTTTTCCCAAAAGAGTACTTTCACTTGTCTTGGTATGTCTCCCTCCATTCGGAGTGTTATTTCATATAACTTTTGTGGAGTACTAACCCTGGTGTCTACAGTCTCTACTGTGATGTACTCATTCAAGTCCACTATCTCCAGAAGTTCCTTCAGGTTCTGGCGAGCTATTGTGACTTCTGCTGCACTGTCCAGCATTGTCTGAGCCCATTCTCCGTTCTTGAGCTGTGTTCTCAGTATTCTCGGCATGTCTGATCTTCAGACCTACTACCTTCTTTTTTGAGAATTGAGGTTTTGATTTATTTTTCTGAACGTGTTTGTCGTCTTTCGATTTCACGCGTTCTTCTCTATGTTCTGACCGTCCTCTTCTTTCCGATGTCTGTGACGATATCTGGAAGGTACGAGAGGAACGTGTATCAGTATCTTGATACCTGTCAGGTTTTCTTAAATTATCTCTATTCCTGAGGTTATACCTCCTTTCAGAGGGCTCCTTTTAAGGAGACCTACCTCGGGATTGAGAACGTGTCTCGTTTGAATTTTGTTTATTAGTTTCCCACTTCTTTTTAGAAGATGTAGGAATTTGTTTAATAGAGTCCTTCTCAGGACTTTCAGATAGTTTTAGCTTCAATGGTTTTCCACCCAAACTAGCTCTGCCTAATTCTGCATAAGATTGTTCTATTATTCTGGGTAGTTCAGTTTGATGTTCTGTTACATCAAATTCCCTTAAGCGTTGGCGGATCGCCACTGATGCTGCCTCCCCTTTAATATTAGATAATATTATTGTTGAGACCTGGTCGAAGTTTTTCAGTAATTTCATACCTAAATTCAGAGCAGGCTCTGGCCCGTATTCGTTTTGAATTTGTTTCAGGACATCTGGTATTACTGCAATTGACGGAACACCATGTGTTTTAGTATAGATGGCAGCAAAGATTGCGCCCCAAGTGGTGCAATCTTCCAGTTGTGGTGTGATCCCCATTGGTAAACAGATTGTTAGGATTCTGTGTTTCTCATAAGGGCTAGTATTAGGAAATACTGCTTCGATTTGAGTAATTTTGTGAGCTATCCAGAATGGAATTTGCTCACGTTTTGTGGGCATTTTACCCATGACTGCGTATAAAGTCTGTGAAGTAATTTTTAGTGTATTCCCCTGTTGAGGGGTTTGATTTGGAATGGTCAATGGTGGTTGGACTGTGAAAGTCCGCATGACATATTGGACTAATTGTCTGTAAATTTTTATTAACTCTGTAAGTTGAGTAAGTAATTCCTCGTCTGACATTATATCGAGGTCAGGGTGAGGAGTGTAGCCGGCTAGAATCGGCCATGTTGCTCCTGGTCTGCCTAGTGGACCGAGCCTGGTAATGTTTCTGTGATGTTTTAGGGCGCCTTTAAACCAGAGTTGATGCTCCTGGTATGTGAGTGGAATTTCAATATCCTCGAAAGGAATATATTCCTCTGGTGGTTCATCTTCTTTGTAGAAGTGAAACACTTTTGTTACTGGATTTGATTCTGGGAATACTATCCATGAATAGAATACCTCTGTCTGAAAGGATTTGTGTGCCTCTATCACGAAAACTGCTCTACCACCTCTTGGTGGTCGGCCGTGTTTTATAAGTTTTAGAATGATGGCTCTTCTTAAGTTTGGAGCGATGTCTATAACACCCTCCTCGGTTTCATTTAAACCTGTAAAGTTAAAAGCTGTTACGACTGGTTGAGCCGCAGCTACACCGTTCCCGGTGTCATTGTCCCCGTGTATGGACATTTTCTTTTTGAAAAATGTAGCACAAGTTTCAAGGAAACAAAAGATAAGGTGCACAATATTTTGGAACACTGTATCCTTCAACGTTGAACAAACCAAATAGCTAATATATAGGTTTTTTTTGTCCGATTTAGCTTTGGCGGATACTTAACCCTACCCACTCCAGACGTCTTATGGAGTATGTGAGTAGGGGTCTCTGAGAAAAGCACGACTGAGTTACTCAGTATCTAGCGTTTAATTACTGCCTTACCAAACGGTTGGGCGCCATGTAGTGTAGTTCCTATTTCCCTAATAGGCTCTGCGTATTGGAATAATATACCCTATAGGTTTGACATAGGACTGAGGTCAGTATGTCCCTATCGAGTATATTAAACTTAATTACTTTGTGCCAGCTAGCTCAAAGGCCACTAGAAACTCCTTGTAAACAAGAAGGGAGTAGTTTCTGGCAACCGCATAAACATGACAACTTTGTTTCCCTTTAGAATCGGAACACTCTCAGAATCGTGGAAACAATAGATAACAGTTTCACTCAGCTAATCGTGCATGCTTAATTTCTCCAGAGTTACACAGAAAGAAAAGACGGGCGTTTCAATAAAAGGAATTTATTGAACAGTCTTGTTTCTCGTGTAAGAGATATGAGCTGTTATGATCACAAGACAGTATGCAAGATATATAATGTACAGCGTAAGCAGTAGAAAGAAATAATACTGCGCTAGCATTATCTTTCAGCTATCACACATATATTCATATACATAAATAACATAAGCTAAAAATGCGAGTACTCATACGATGCGTCTCTAAACTAGTTCTACCCCAGTGTACCTAACCTAACCTAGGTGTAGGACAAGGTAAGAAGTAGGTGAAGTATTCTATAGTATGGTATACTAAGAGTCTGATATGCCAAGAGTCCCTCTAGGTTCTAGTCAGCTTCATACCTTGAGAATGAGAGAGGTGGGAATCTCCTTCCGGGTCTCGAACTCTAACACCCCGCGAAGGGAGTCAGAACACTGGAAGCTGGATTCTCTGCGAGCAGGGATGACAGCGTCTCTTCTCAGTGCATCAGGCCGGGACACGGGCTCCTCTAAAGTCGAGGTCTCCTCCTAACTTGCTTGGGCAAGGGAAAGTATATTTATACCTGGTAGGTGCCTTGGAATGTTAGCATTGACGTGAAGTCGGACAGAGGAAGACGTCAGGAATGAACCCTTAAGGAATAGCGGTTCATCCATAATAGATGAGTTCTTGGAGAAATCAATAGTCCTGTGCTAGGGGAACTCCGAAGAGCTTAAGGGTCTGGTTTCTAAGAACTCGTTGTGACGTTAGGGTGGACGGATGTCGGTGACCATGCCTGTATTTGGAGTGCATGGCCAATGCCTAAATAAGGACTGGGATTTTATGCCTATATAAGGGCAATGCGAATTGTGCCTATATAAGGACATGTTTCAGGAAAGCCTATATACGGACACTTAAAGCGGAATACAACAGTTACACTAGGCGAAAGGACGTATTCACATTATTTACATTGCAGCAACCATCAAGAACACATACATTGTCGTGAAATCTGCCATGCTGATTGTGCCAGCCGGCCCCAATTTGCACCATCCCGAGTTCCACCCAGGGCATCCATGCACAATTGCATTTCACAAGCAAGCATTGGTAGCAACTTTTCCCCACCCCTCCATTCCGGTGGGGAACTACCAATACGGGCCACAACATAATGCATTGGCCTTGTGGGGAACCTGAACACATGTGCAGCCTCCAAAGTTCCAAAACTGGGCATCTCAGGTAGGGCAGGAGAGTCCAGAACCAGCGGCAGGTCAGTGAGACCTCCCGCCAGACCTGTGCCCAAAGGAATGCCACCCTGACCAGAAGTCAGTCCAGTCAAAGAATCCAACTTGTTGGTATCCCCAGCGATTTTACTGCCAGGAACCCCGCCACAGGGTGAGGAGCTTACAGGCGCTCTTGCCCCACCCCCGGAACCCCCCACAGACAATGGCTGTGCTCGACCTCCGCAATGGCCCCTGAAATGGTCTTGATAACTAGCTCCTGACCCCTGGGAGACAAGTGCACGCCATCCCTATGGAAAAACTCCATTTTTGACACCTGGATTAAATTGTGCCGTACCATACCCATTGAGGAGCCTGCTAGAATCTTCTGGATCGAATGGTTAAGTTTCTTCAAGGAATCATTCGTAGCCCAAACGGGAGCCGCTCCGGACCATACTAATTGTGGAATTACCTCAGACCACAAGATGGCCGGTGTCGGCAGATGATTCCTAACCCTCAAGAGGGTAGAGAATAAAGCCTCCCTTACTCCCCGCCTACTCAATGAGACCATGTCATTGCCCCTGCATGAATGATCAGGGTGTGTGGGGTAGGCACTACCCTTGTTTTGAGAGCCAGTAGCAGGTGATCGAATAGATCTCCCAACCTCACCCCCCCTATTCCAACCCAGTGATGCCTGAAACCTGCAGCCAGTTGTACCCTTTCAAGTCCGGATCCGCGAAAGTGTTTATTAAGGAGTGATCACACCAGCACACATGCAACTTCCCGCACCCGTTAACTGTGGAAAGGAAAAAGGAACAGGCGTTATTGAGGTAGGTGGGCCTTTAGATACTACTATCCCATTTAGGCCAAGTGAGGCCGCGTATAGCGCTCGAAACATGATGACCTCCTCCTGCCCACCCTTTTGATAGTTTCCGTTGGCAAACCTAGTGTGGCTGCAGTGGTGGTTGCCCCATTGCAGAAGGAATGTGAAATGATGAGATGTCTACTTGCCCAGCCGGGCCAAGGAGCACTTGTATATCCACATAAACTGGAATCGAGTCAGTGGAGCACCGTCCGCGTGCACTAACAGCTTGGCACACCCAACCTCAGGCCGCCCATGCAGGAACTCCTGCGTCATTGCCACCAGACAATAGGGGGCACCCGGAGCAGCGTTTAGGATCACCCACATCCCCTTCCCCAAAGGGTGCATCTTGGATCGCCTAACCCTCACACGAAGGAGGCCCCAACACGACAACATCAGACACATTGATCCAGGTGCCTAGGCCCAACTTGGATGAAGCTACTAGTTTGGAAATCCTAAATGCCCCCAAAGAAAACGAGCAAGTAGGCAAGACTGAAGAGCCCTGCCTCACAGTGCTTAATTTGCAAAAAAGTAAATGTCAGGGCTCTCGTCAGGAGGGCACTGCAGCTTCCACCACAGAGAGCCCTGCTATGCTGCCAATGATAGAAACAACACAACTACTAACCATCACACTCCTACAAGTGTGACAATTCGGACTATTCCATGCCCCTAAAGCTATAAGAATGGCTTGGTCGGCAGGTAATAATCATTTTTAATGAATGTAGCATTAATAATTAACAGTTGTTCCGGTCATCTCTAAATTAGCTAGACAGTGCCACCTTGTGGCAGGCTTTCCCAAACGTCGGTGCTGATAATTAAGTGCTGGTGCTGAACACTGGAAGCCACTGGCTCAAATTAATCACTGCTGCCTTATAGGGTGATAGGTTAACCTGGTGTAAAACCCCCATCATGTGAGACAGCCTAGTGACATCAATAGGCCTCCTGCTGCCTTCCGCAGCCGGATCCATGTGCACCCATCCCTTCATAGCCCGCCGTACCTTGTGATCCTTGGTTCGGTCCCCAGCTCCCATTAACCCCGCAAAGAAGGCGATTGCCGCCAACTGCCTTCGAACTAAGGACAACGATTTATCACCATCCCTCTGCCTAACCAGAAAATGCAGCGCCCCCTCTGGGGTAAACCGCTCAGCCACATCGGATGAGCAGAAGGATGAATCATAGGCCCGCCATGCAGACTCGTACATACGTTTTGTCTTGGTAGTCAGGAATGCAGCAATTAAGTCAGGAGCAATGGGGCACAAAGCCTCAATGGGCCACAGCGCTCTGAATTCTGTCAACTTAGAATGAGACAGTGCATCACCTACTGTATTATCCACCCCAGGAATATGCATTGCTACAAAATACACATTATGCGTAAGGCAGCTGCGGATGAGGACCTTAAGCAAGTGAAGCACTGGAGGGCCGTAACTGCTGTCTGACCAAAACATGATTCTCCTGTTGCCTAAGTTGGAAGACCAAATCTGCAATGCCACTATGATGGGAAATAGTTTCAGGAAGGTCACATTGCATGCCAGCACAGAGAACACCCACTCCTACGGCCAGTGCTGTAAGCACCACTTTGCGACAAAAAACACCCAAACCCCATGCCTCTCTCTGCATCTGTGTCGAGGGCCAACTCTGCATTGCATTGCACTGACTGTTGCCACAACAGGTAGCCCTTAAAGTTGTCCAAGAACCCCCTCCATGTGAAGAAATCCTCCCTGACCTCAGAGGAAAGTCTGTTGTGATGGTTTTTGGCCTGAAGACCTGCCATCGCCCTCGCGATGTTCTTTGAAAACACCCTTGCCATAGGGATTAACCTCAGGGCGAAGTTTAGCTGCACCAACAGGACCTGAACTTGATGTAACATGAACTTCCTGGCTGCTAGGCAGGCTTCAATGGATGCCTTGCATGCCGAAACGGTGTCCTGAGGGAGTCTGCACACCCCGGCCACCGAATCTATCTCAGTGCCCAGGAAAGCAATGCAGGTAGTGGGACCCTCGGTCTTACCCTCAGCTAGTGGAACCCCAAGTTCTGTGCCAACAGTCAGAAGCCCAGTAGGGCTTTCCCACATGCCAGGGAGGTTTGGGGCCCATGAAAAGAAAGTCATCTAGGTAATGCACCACATCCTCAGATGTCTTTTACTGCACATTCCAGGAACCTACTGAAGGCTTCAAACAAGGAACAAGCGATAGAGCACCCCATTGGCATACAGAGGTCAACAAAGAATTGCCCTTCAAAAGTAAAACCAAGCAATTCAGGTGTCATTTGGGTGCACTGGCAGGAGACGGAAGGCGGCTTCTATGTCGGATTTCACCATCAAAGTGCCCCTACCCAACCTATGCGTTTTGAAGATTGCTTCATCAAAAGTAGTGTACCGCACAGTGCATAGCTCCTGGTCCATATTGTCATTAACCGAGGACCCCTGCGGAAAATATAGATTGTGAATCAGGCAGAATTTCCCCAGCTCTTTCTTAGGGACCAGTTTCAGCGGGGAGCATACCAGCTCCTTGCATGGTGCAGACTGAAAGGGGCCTGCTACCCTTCCCGCCCACACCGCCTTCATGATTTTTTTCCCTAGAAATCTCTGGACATTGCAGCACCGGCAACTGGTTAGTGGGCAGTACCGGGGTTGGGGAAACGCTGAAAGGAATGCGGAACCCATCCTTGAAGCCATGATATAACAGATGAGCATCTTGCCTAAATTTATACTTGCTGAGAAGGTGAGCAAGCACATGCAGACAAATGGAGTGGAAAGCTTCCTAGGCTGAGTGAGGCTAACAGCTTTTTGGTTGGTGCTGCTCTTTTGGTCTTCCCTGCTTCTTGAAGCACTTGCTCTCTGGGGGACCCTGGGTTCCGCAAAAGGAGCACAGGTTTTGAACTTGCAGGGGGACCCTCTGTTACATTCTTTTTTAGGTCGAGCATCAGCGCGCATGCGCTGTCTGCAAGACCTGCTGTAAACACTCTACCGGAGTGTAATCTGGCAATCTGGCCTGCTTCTTGCAATTGGCTAATTCGTGCGTTGAATTTTGTTTCCTTGCTCCTTATTTGTTCCTGCTCCGATACATCATTTCCGGTTTTACCCGAGGAGCACCGGCCAATTACAGTTCCCTTACACTCGTAAGTGTAATGTGTTATTTGGGGACTACTTGTTTATTTAATTTAATGCTAGTGTGTGTCAACAGTGTGTTTTTGATTTATAGTATGTGCCTTTATCTTGTTTTTGTTTGCATCGGTTCGCCTACAGCAGATGGTCTCCTTTGTTTACACTGTTTACTTGAATTGGCTGGAAATCAAACCTGCTCCGCCAATTTTTTTTTACACTCAGCATTCACGTTTAATTTTTTGGGGAGAGACACACTGGTTATTGCTTTGTCTAGGCTCTAAAACAAACGTGCTCCGCTGACTGCATTTTTTTTAACACATGGGGCATTCACTTTTCATTTTAATTTTCAATGGGGAGAGCTGATGCCAAGACCCCGCCCACACTCCGTTAACACTGAACGGGAAGGTAGTAGAGACTAGATGCAGCTTTCCACTCTCACCGCTAGCTTCAGCCTCCCCTTTTGCGCTCCTCCTCCTCCAGCCTCATTTGCTCCAGAGCCAAAACACCGGCCAGGAAAGCAGACCACCACTTCCTGGTGAAGTCCTGGCTCCAGAATATAAGCATTCAGAGTCTCCTCCCACCGAAGCTAGTTCTCCCTCCGAAAGTTCGAATGGCTTCGGGCTTCTCCAGCACGCCCTTCCTACAGCTCCAACGAAGGTAGGTATGCTATAAGCAGCTGCCTTAAAGTTACAACAACAATGCACTGCAAAAAAAGGGCGCACATAGAGCCAGGACCACATTTACTCCAGCCTGGCCGGAGGAACCATCTGCTGTATACAAACACGCTGTGCAGGGTGCCTCGCCGGCCGCTTAATAATCATTACCAGCAGGAGTGCAGCGTGTGAGTCAGAGTTGAGGGGTTAGTGTGTTGTATGTTATTGTTATCATCGAGTTGGAGTGACTTTTTCGGCACTCTTCTGAAGGCAGCTTCTAAGTCACAGGTATGCGTAGCTGACTAGAGGGCCCACGTTTCGTGGCAAGTGATATCTGTATGTTAAACTATTCTGTGTTTTTAGTCCGTTTTCACATGATGTTTACTTTTTTTTCTAAGTTTTCTATGTAGCCTGAGCTCGAGCGAAAGCTATTGAAGTGCTTTACAAAAGCAACACTTATATTATAGAAGGGCAAGTTCATTTTGCTTTAGGCACGGGGAAATTAAGTGACTTGCCCAGAATCACAGGGTGTTGAACAGACGCCAGGACTAGAACCTGGTACCCCAGTTCCAAAAACGGCAGCTGTAGCCCTTAGACCAGAATTCCTCCCCACCCTTTTTCTATTGAGCTCTTCATTTGTACACTACTCTCCCCCTGCTTTCACTTGCACGCTTCAGCCCTCCCACAGCACTAATCGCCACCCTTCCTACAACTGCTCAATACGTCAATTGCAGCATCTCACCCTCACATTATCCAGTGCAGCATCTCACCCTCACACTATCCAGTGTAGGATCTCACCCTCACGTTACTCTTTCTAAATGTTCTCCACCCATCCCCTATGTTCCTTCCCCCACCCGTGCCCCCATATGGTTTTACCCAAACGCCGTCTGTGATTCCTTACAACCCCCTACTATCTATTGTTCTCTCCTCTCGTGCCACAGTTTTCTTTTTCTGTACCAGTCCAACTCAAACCAGCAAGCAAAATCTTTTTTATTTAAACTGCCTGTGTCATGTTGTAGGTGCATGTGATGGAGCAGGGTAAATGAAAATTTTTAACCTCCTAATGTTTTCGTAAAACAATTAATAAACATGTTCGTTTAAGTAAATAACCAACAATGTATGTTACATGTTAAGGGTTAAAGGTAACACGCTATTCCGTATGCAAATTAATTGACTTATAATTGTTTACGTGTCTAACATAACATAATATTTGCGTACTAATTAAATAATAAATGCATGATTTGTGCTTTTAAATAAAACGTGTGGTTGCAAAATAAAGCGATGGTAAGTAAGGGACAGCTTTATATGTTGCTTCTGCTAGTTAATACCTAATTGGGGTACGTAGAAAGACGAGAGGGAAACGAAAGAGTTTATATTTCTTTGTTTTAACAATATTTTGTTTATCTTTGAAAATAGTGCGCTTAGGCCTGTCGAGCAGCAATATAAAATGGCCGCGAGTTGCTAGAGTACGCATGAGCGGGAGACCATGTGATAGAGGAGAGAGGCTGTGGAAAAGGGATGATCACGTGCTGATGCTGAGAGGCTAAGATGAAAGTATGGTCAAGGCTGTTGTGACCCTTCTGAGCAGATGTGTGCCAAGATGATCAGCAAGAAGCGTGAGAAGCCCGACTGAATCAATAGACGGAACTGTATTACACAAAATGTAACAGAAAAAGATACAATTTGGACTGATCGAAACGGATGAGCAATTGCATGAACTGTGGGAAACGATGCTTGCATGGACATTCCACACGGAACTGGTTAAGACCAGGAAGTTTGATTAAAATGTATATGGGCCTGAGTTTTTGACCAATGAGAATGAATCGTGCCATGAAGAAGAAACATTTTATGCTGTAAGCTAGAATTAGGGTATAAGAAGACCTACTCTTGGTGGGAGGGGTTAGAATGCTGCGGGGATGCTGCGGGAGATGCTGGAGAAGTTAGATGCTGTAGATGAGTGAAGTTGCGGTTGCTGATGCTGACGAGCTGATGCTGCTGCTGTTATTTCTCTTTTCCAGTTGAGTATTAAGATGCTGCTTTAGGAGAGCTTTTCCTGATAGCTTTTATTTTAGAACTATTAGATTTTTCCCAGATAGATAGATAGGTTGATCTTTAGAGTTCGTATCATGGTAACCCTATTTTTCCGTCTAATAAATATGCATTGCAATTTCAAATTATTCTTATATTGATGATAAATGTTATGATCTGAATAAGAAGCTTAATCTCATTTCCTGCATTCAAACTTTATATAAACTTTATTATTCTTTAAACAAATGACTCAGTGATTCTTTAGCTCAATGATTAAAAATGAAATGTTAAAGAGTTTATTGTGATTGAGCTGGTCTTAATCACCATCAACTGATTCCTACTAGTTGGTCCATCGACCAATGAGCGGAATACCTTAAAAGCAAATGAGAAATATTATGACATGATAAAAGAAGTATCCCGACTCCTTCCAGCGAATCGTTTTTCTCCTAGGTTAATGACGGAGGAAAATCCAGGGAATAAATGAGTAAGTGAATGTATATGCGGTGTTATGGGCCCCACCGTCATATGGATATAGTGTGTGTGTTAGAGAAATAGTTGCACCTGGATGACCAAAGCCAAATAGGAGAATTATTTTTATTATTAGCGCTGGATCAGATTTCTTGGTAGCAGAGTTATGGTTACTATAGATTAGTTTGGTGATTATTGATTATTGATTATTGATAAGTTCATGTCTAACACTTTTTGTTGAGTCACGTTATGTTATATGTAAGTTTTCACGCTTCCGAGAAGTAGGAAGTGGAACACGTGTGGCAAGAGAAGTCACATGGAATTGTACACTGTCTGAGTTCAATTTTGGTAATAACACAGGTTGTGTTATAATAGGGACATTTTGCGTATAAAAGGTGTGTAAGTGAAATAGTGATCGGTTTTCTTGTGAAACTCTGGCCTTAATTCTCAGGAGCAGTATAGTCTCCACATGTGCTTTATCCCCAGAGAAACGGGTTTACTGATTGCTTGAAAGAAGGGTAAGGTAGAGGGAAGTGCTACTTTATCGGCGAAACTGAAAATTCTGTGGTAGGGTAGAGGTAAGCGCTGCCTACTGGAAAATACAGAATTCTTGTATAAATGGTTGAAGCTATCGTTTCGGTTTAGCGAATCAGACAATGGAAATGTGGTTAAAATGTTGTAACTAACAAAAATTGTTGAAAAAGAAATTGCCGATAAATTTTGTAAAGGAGGGGTCAAGAGCAGAAGTGACGTAGACAAGAGTCGCGCTGGCATTGGACAGTGTGATAGTCACATGAGAACAGGAGCAGGACTGATGTAGACAAAAGCCGCGCTGGGATTGGACAGTGCGCCGTAGACAGAAATCGCTCTGATTGGAGATTTGGTGTGAGTCGCGCTAGTATTGGTTGAAATAACGCATAGGGAACAGTGTTGAATTGCGGATCGTTTAGGGAGAAAAAGGTTGTGAATCATGTCGTACTATGAGTATGGAAAAGAGAAAACGTCATGGATGTCGAAAGTTAAGAACTTCTTTAAGAAGGACAAAAAGGTAGTGACTAGAGAGGGACAAATAATTCCTCCGCCGAAATCACCAGCTTCACATATGATGCTGAAATATGGATATCATACATGCATATGGTTAGAAAATTGGACAAAATACACCAAGAATGATGGAGCATGGCTTTCCCTGAGAATGGTTCATTTAATGTAGCCGTACTACGGAATTTAAGAGAAAAAATGGTAATGTTAGAACCTAGACCTAGACAGACACAGTTTGAAGCTTTAACGGAATGGGAAGATGAAATGTATGAGCGAGAGAGATTCAGAGGATTAAAGAATCATGAGTTTCTGCCTGGAAGGTTGTGGGGAGTAAATCATGAGGACAGAGTAAAGCGTTGGAGATATGCTAACATGACAGGAGGTTTGTTTCCAGCTTTTACAGTTGAGGAAGAAGCAAAGAGAAAGTGTACAGAGAAAAAGAAACATGTAGTGGTAGAAAAGTATGTGTATGGTGGTAGTGAAACAGATGACGAATTGCTGGAAGATATTTTAAACAGAAACCCACCTCCATACCAAAAGACTTCTGCGGTGGTGACACCTAATGCACCGCCAAGGGAAACTGGGAGGAATAAAAAACCCGAACGAAGAAATGAAACAAATAGGTCACAAGAAACATTTAAAACTTCACAAAATGAAGAGATAGAAAGTGACAATGCAACTGAATTAGCAAAAATGCCAAAAGAATTGACTGAGAAAATAAGAGAATTGACAAAGAATATGGAAGCTGTAACTGTACCAGTAACGATAGGTCCAGTAATGCCAATTTTTGAGAATCAGAAAATTAATGAACATTCCTTAGTGATTCCCATGAATTCACATTTGCAAAGAAAAAGAGAAGGGATGGAACTGAATAATGAAGGGGCACACAATTTGGCTAGTACGTGTAGACCAAGCCCACCTACAAATTTGACGATAAATGAGAATGAGATTAGGAGAATGCCTATGGTGACAGAGTCCGCATCAGGAACACCAGAAAAAAGCAGCGATTGGATAGAATTAAATAGTACGCCTGTAGGTCCGACTCCAGAAGAGTTAAACGAATGGATGAAAGCGCTAAAAGCAAAGGAACCGGAAGAAAAACCATTAGATGTAATTAGGTTGAAAATAGACATGGAAGAGTTGATTTTGGGAACAATTGGAACAGAAAAACTAAAACATTACCAGGATGATGAGATTATGTTTTTGTGCAAGAGTCTTACTTGGAGAGCCAGAAATTTACATGACAAATTGGAAGAGACCGCAAGTGAACTAGGAGTAGAATTTGTGAAAGTGAGAACGTTGCAGAAACCGTACAGAGTAGATTTTTGTGAGAAAGACATAGAGAATTTGAACACATCAGGAAGACTGACCCAAATAAAAGAGCTGATTGTTTTATTGAGAAAATGGGGTGATGTGGATAGATGGAGAAATAGATGGTCAAAGAGGAATGAGAAAACAACAGATAAAGCATCTTTGGCTTTTGCAGTGACAGATAGGGAACCAGTTGCTAGGGAATACCCGATGAGAGAACCACCAGGTGGTAGTTATGCGCATGTTCCGTGGACCAGACAGGATATACTGTCATTTACAAATGACTTCCCCAAATTGAGAGAGAAACCAGTAGAATGGTACAGACAAGTGGAGAGATTTGTTAAGGTGTCAAAAGTGCTGTGGATAGATCTAGATGGATTGTTTGATATAGTAGTGCCAGCTGATTTGTGGACAGAATGTAAGATTACCATTGATTGGCCAACTGTAGAATATCCAAGGGATGCTAAAACAGGAGCGCCAGGTCCAGAAGTGATGAGGAAGTACGACCAAGTAGTTACCTTTTTGAAGAATAAAATTCCACCAAAAGAAACAGATTGGGTAAAAATAGACAGAACAACGCAGGAAAGCAAAGAGTCAGTGCACGCCTACTATGAGAGATTATTGTTGGTCTTCAAACAGTATAGTGGTTATGAGACACTGAATGAGAAGGATATGAGTCATTTTGTATATAGGTTTGTGTATGGATTAAAACCAGAGATAAGTGAAATGATTAAGCAGCACTTGATTGGTTGGCAGAATAGCACAGTGGATGAAGTTTTGAGATATGCTAAGTATTGCAGTGATGAAATTGAGAGTAAACAGCGTAAATTAAAAGAAAAGGCCATGTGGGCACAGGTGAAAGTTGCAGAGAAGCAAGAAGCTCAATTGAGTAATACTGGTAGTGAAACAGGACAGTTTAAATCCCGACCTAATATAGGTAAAGGAAAAGGACAAATGAGCATAGATGAGGCAAAGAAAAAGTGGCCATGCCACAACTGCGGAAAGCTAGGACATTGGAGAAACGAGTGTAAATTTCCTCCAAAACCTAATGTGGAAAATCAATCATTAAATTCACAGGTGCAGAGCGAGGTAGTTATTCAACAAGGTCAGGTGCCACAACCACCACTTCCCAAGAGTGTTAACCAACAGAAATACAGTGCAGAAACAGGATTCTACGGAGGAGAACAGGTAACACAGTTGCCGCATGCAGCTGCAATTTCTCAATATTGGTTACGACAGGATGAGGATGACACGGATGAAAGTTCCTGACGGTGCCTAGGAGAGGGGGAAGAGTGCGTGCTTGGCGCAACTCTAGAGGTAGATCAGTCTGGTCCATTTGTGGATGGAGAAGTGAATGGTGCAAATGTAACATTCCTTGTTGACACTGGAGCTACCCGTTCTACTGTTAGGTCAGTGGAAATTCCAAACCTTCCTCTCTCAGGTGAACATATCCAAGTAGTTGGAGTTTCCAATCAGCAAATTAAAACGCCTCTTACTAAATTAGTAAAGGTAAGAATTGGTCAATTTAGTGAAATGCACCGATTTGTGGTATGTGATTGTAGTCCCGTGAACCTTTTAGGACGCGATTTATTGTGCAAGATGAACTGCACTATCTATTGTACCCCAGACGGAATTGCATTTCAGACTCCAGATGAGGATATGCTGTATAAAATGACAATGGTGAATTTAGAACCAGAAGTAAATGGTTTGTTTCCTGTATTTGATGCAGAGAAAATCCCAATTGAATTGAAAAGGACAGTGAAAGAAGAAGTGTGGGACTTTACAGGAGAAGATGTAGGATTAATGAAAGGAGTAGATCCCGTTAAAATAACAGTGAAAGAAGGAACGAGTTACCCAAATACGCCCCAGTATAAATTGACTCCAGAAATAATTGAAGGAATAACGCCAGTAATAAATAAAATGATTGAACAAGGGATTCTAAAAGAAATCATGAGCAGTCCATGTAATTCGCCAATAATGGGACTGAAAAAGCCAAACGGAACATATAGAATTGTACAGGATTTGAGGAAGGTAAACAAAATTGTTGTACCTTGTTGCCCAATAGTACCGAACCCTGCTGTGATTCTATACCAGATTCCACGTGAAGCAGAATGGTACACAGTAATTGATTTATGTCATGCATTTTTCTCTATTCCATTGCATCCAGATAGCCAGCCATTATTTGCGTTTAGGTTTGGAGAGCGTATTTTGGCATGGTGCCGAATTCCTCAAGGGTACACAGAAAGTCCCTCAATCTTTAATCAGATCCTAAAGAAATCATTGGAAGATCTAAGAATGCCAGAAAAGTCAGTAATGGTTCAGTATATTGATGACCTACTGGTGGCATCAAAAACGAAAGAAGCATGTGTCAATGATACAATTGCTTTGCTGAATCATTTAGCAAAAAGAGGACATAAAGTGTCCCCTTCAAAATTGCAGTTTTGTCAACAAGAAGTCCAGTATTTAGGGCATAAAATTGAGAAAGGAGTGCGAAAGGTAACGACTGAAAGAATAAAAATGATTCAAGGAATGAGAGCTCCAATGACACAAAGAGAGGTAAGAATGTTTTTGGGAATGGTTGGATATTGTCGACAATGGTTAAGCGGTTTTTCACTGATTGCTAAACCATTGCAGAAACTGACAAAGAAGGATGTTAAAGATCCTTTTGAAATGAATGATGAAGAAATGAAAGCATTCAGAGAGCTGAAAAAGAAATTGTGTGAGGCTCCAGCATTGGGAATGCCTGACTATGAGAAAGATTTTGAGCTGTATTGCAGTGAAAGAGATGGATGTGCATTTTCAGTTTTGGTACAGAGACATGGAACTATGAAAAGACCTATTGCATATTTTTCAGCTGTTTTAGACCCTGTAGTGAAAGCATTGCCTGGATGTTTGAAAGCAGTTGCTGCTACTTGTGTGAGTCTGGAATAGAGTGAAGGCATAGTGATGGGGTATCCATTGAGAGTGTATGTTCCCCATTCTGTGGAAATTCTTTTGACAAGAACGAAAACCCAATACATGACACATAGTCGGCTGACTAGGTATGAAAAGGTAATTTTGAGTGCAGATAATGTGACTATTGACAGATGTATGAATGTGAATCCTTCAACATCATTGCCAGATGAAGAGAGTGTGATTGAAATGGATGAAGTAGATCACGATTGTCTGAATGTGCTCGAATACTGTACAAAACCAAGATCTGACATACGAGATGAGCCTTTGAAAGAATCAGATTATATTCTGTTTGTGGATGGCTCATGTTTGAGAACGAGTGATGGAGTTCTAAGTGCAGCATATGCAGTTTGCACAGTAGCAACTGTAATGGAAGCATCTTGTCTGAAAGGTGTACGGTCTGCTCAAGTCGCAGAATTAGTAGCTCTGATTCAAGCATGTAAGTTGGGAAGAAATGTACGGGTTACGATTGTGACAGATAGCCAGTACGGCTTTGGGGTTGTGCATGATTTTGGTCAGATTTGGTCACAAAGGGGTTTCTTGACGTCTGCAGGAACGCCCATTAGAAATGGAGATTTTGTGAAAAAACTGCTTGAGGCGATACAGCTGCCTAAACAGATCGCTGTAGTGAAGTGCAATGCACATAAAAATGGGGAAGACTACATAACTGTTGGTAATAAATATGCTGACGAAATGGCACAGTACTGTGCAAAGAATGTGGTTTCTTTGAATAAATGTCGGGAAAGAGAGCATATTTCTTGTCCTTTGCTTTTTACTAACTCTATTGAAACATGGGATGAGGTGAGACAGTTACAAGAAGCCGCAGAGGATGAGGAAAAAGATACCTGGATAAAAGCAGGATGTAGAAAACATGAAGAAACTGATGTTTGGGTTTACAGGGATGAGAGACCAGTTATGCCTGATAGCATGATTTCTGACATGGCACGGATGTACCATGGACAAGCCCATATTGGGAGAGATTCAATGATCAGACTTTTTAGACAAACATGGTATAATCCAAAATTCAGAGCCACAGCTGAGAGTCTTTGTCAGAGATGTCTTATTTGTCAACAGTTAAATCCAGGAAGGAAGACAGTAGTGAGTCTAGGAACAATAGGACGAGAAGGGGGTCCTTTCACTAGAATGCAAATGGATTTTATTGAAATGCCACCTTGCAACAGACTGAGGTATGTCCTAGTGGTCGTCTGTTTGTTTTCCCGTTGGGTGGAGGCATACCCAACAAGAAGGAATGATAGTATTACGGTAGCAAAACTTATGCTGCGAGAATTCATTCCGAGGTATGGTTTTCCAGTCACGATTGAAACAGATAGAGGAACACATTTCCAAAATGAATTAGTTAAACTGATTTGTGAAGCACTTAGTATTAAACATAAACTGCATTGTGCATACAGACCAGAGGCTTCTGGAATAGTAGAGCAAGTGAATGGAACAATCAAGAACAGGTTAGGAAAAATGTGTCAAGCTACAGGACTCAAATGGCCAGATGCTTTGCCATTAGTTCTGATGACAATCAGAAGTATTCCGGAAAGGAAAACTGGACTCGGTCCCCATGAAATAATCATGGGACGAGCAATGAGACAAGCACAAGTACCTGTCAACAAGCTACTGACTATAACTGATGATCTAGTGCTGGATTATTGCAAAGGATTGGCTGATGTGGTGCGTTCTGTGTTTCATCAGGTTGGACCGGATGCGACCACTCTTGAAAGAAAACCAGCTCACGACTTGAATCCAGGAGATTGGGTTCGAATAAAAGTCCACCGGAGAAGAAACTGTTTGGTTCCTCGCTGGGACGAACCACGACAAGTGATCCTGGTGACGACCACTGCAGTCAAGTGTGCAGGAGTGAAACACTGGGTACATGCCAGTCACACCATCAGAGTTCCAGAACCTAAAGATCGACATGTGAGTCGACATCTGGAAATATCAGATAACAGTTCAGCATCAGAAAGAGAAGAAGAAACAAACAGGGTGCCAGAACCTGAAGATCGACCTGTAAGTCGACATCTGGAAGACCCAACTACAAGTGCAACGATAGAAGAAGAAGAGGAAATAGAAGAAATAGCTGAAGTTCCAGAATTTGAAGATCGACCTGTAAGTCGACATCTGGAAATATCTGACACCAGTTCAGAATCAGATACAGAGCATTCGAATTGTGAAGAAATTCTAAAAAGAAATTGGAATTTTGAAAGCATAAGAGAAGAAACTGAGCCAGAAGATAGTGACAGTGAGCAACCAAGTACAAGTTGTGGTAAAATTCCTTCGGAGATAATATTAATAGATGAAGAAGGGAGAGTTTCAAACAAAACGCTAGAAAAATCGGAAAAACCCCGAGGAGCAGTAGGGACAGATAGTCAAACACAAGAACAGGGAAATTTAGAAGCAGATAGAGAGACTGACACAAATTCGGAAGAACCTCGAGGAGGGACAGAAATAGGTGAACGAAGGAAGATAAGAAAAGAACCACAAGTAGAAGAAAATGAAATTATAAGTTTCAAAATAAGAGGAAATAACGAAAGAATTGAAACAGAGTCTGAAGAAAGTGGAGAAGAAAGAAATCAAAAACTAGAGACAAGAAAAAGAAATTGGAAAACAGAAAGAGAGGAAAAAGGAAGTGAAGCAAAAAGGCCAAGAAAAGGAGACAATTGGCCCAACGAAGTAAGAAAATTAAGATACAGAATCATAAGGTTGGATGGGAAAAGTGCTGAACAAGTGAATGAAATAACAAGTCAAAGAGAGCAAGAAAAACAAGGTGGAAAACACTTGCAGAAAACGAAAAGAATAAAGAAGGTAAATCAGAAGTATAGATCGCCTGAATGGTTGTATCGTGCTTTGACTAGTCACAAAGAAGAAAAGAACACTCACGAAAACCCAGAACAAAGAAACCTGATGGGAGAAAGTGAAGTGCAACAAACCTGAATAAGTTTAGATAGTTTTACCGGATTTGACAAAACACTGATCTGACGAATTTACCGGATGTGACAAAGAAAGAATTCTGAGAAAGAATTAAAAGAAAGTACCAAGCAAAGACAAAACATTGGAAGTACAGAGTGGCAAACAAGTCATTTCTGAGGTGTAGTGACACAATTTTCTAGAAAACAAATAAATAAGGTTATAAAACAAAATGGAGAATACTAGAGATAGAAAATGTAAATGTGAGTTTTTAAGTAGATGGTGCAAGATGTGCTGTTTTTGTACAGGATTATTAATAACAGTATGGGTGGTTTTAGCAATCACTATTCCAATTAGTTTAGCTGTAGTAGAAATGTCTAATAACACTGAGAAAGAAAAAGGAGCTAACACTCAAGAGCCAGTTATTTTAAAGAGTAGTGCAGAATTACACAAGGACAAATCAATAACAGATTTTTCAAAAAATGTTTTTACTAAATTATTATATGAGTATGTAGAAACAATGGATGTAAGAGATTGCTATGTTTGTATGCAGTTGCCTGCATCTGTAGCAGAGGGTGTGACTTATCATCACCTCCCTTTGACACATGGAATAACATGTAGTGTTTTAGCAAGTTTATTTTATAAAACAGGTAGATTAGAATATTATTACACTGACATAAATAAGATTTTTGCAACAGTTGCGGTAGTTCCCGAGCTTAACAAAATAAAAGAGGGAAAGACGTTTGGTGAATATTTTTTAGAAGATAAGATTTTAACATTAGATAGTATAATTAGATACAACCTTACCTGTGAGTTAAAGAAGGAAGAAAAGGTATTTTTAGAGATGGTTGAAGAGAGAAGAGTGAAATTTCAAAGAAAAGTGATAGAAGAGACAAAAACACCTCTTTGGGCGTTTGAGGAAGACAAGCATGACAAGAAAAAGACAAATGCAGCTATGACTCTGGATTGGCCCCAACAGGGAAGGTTGTGCATTAGAAGAAATAAGACAAGATATGACAATTATTTTGTGGGTTCCAGTAATTGCCATGACAATTACCAAATTTTAGGTGGATGGGGATTCAAAGGGGGAAAAGATCCAATATTTCCAGGGATTTATTATGTTTGCGGAAATAGGGCTAATTATAGGTTGCCGGACCATTGGTATGGGTCATGTTACTTAGGCCTGGTCTTTCCAAAGATTTTTCATGTGGATAGAAAAGAAAAAGGAACACACAAAATGATAAATACCTTTACATGTAGAAAAAGGGAAAGTTTTTCAGAAATAGTAGGTGACATTTTTGGAGCATTGATACCAGCAGTGGGAGTATCTTTGAATGCATTTAGAATTCGGAAATTATCCACAGTGGTAGATCGTTTATCTACAGATACTGCTGGAGGGTTCTTGATGGTAAATACCGAGATGGTTGCCATGAGAGCTATGGTGATGCAAAATCGACTTGCCCTTGACATTCTTTTGGCAAAAGAGGGCAGAGTCTGTGGAATGCTGAAAGTCCAACATTGTTGCACTTACATTCCAGATAAGAGCGAAAATATACAGAAGTATATAACAAATATTACAAATTTGCACAAAGAACTTGTTCCACTGGAGGTTGAAAGTGCTTGGGGAAAACTTGGTAAAGGGTTTTCTTCTGTAATAAATTGGTTAACAAGAATGAGTGGATTAATAATAGGGAAAGTTATAATAATAGCAACCGTGATAATAATAATAATATTAGTACTGAAGCTTGCAATAACATGTATAAAGAGAAGAAGAAGGCAGAATAAGATAGAAAAAGAAAACATGATAAACAAGGAAAGAGAGAGAGAAATGGGTGAAATAGACTTAGAAGAAATAAAAGAGAACATGTACAAGAAAACGAAGAAACAAGTTGAAAGGGATACAGTTGTGTAAACTAACAAAAGCAAACGGATAAAAGATATATGGTGTCTGATAAAATTGTATAACTTGGGTTTTTGTGGTGATATTAAAAATCACCAAAGGGGGGAGTTGATGGAGCAGGGTAAATGAAAATTTTTAACCTCCTAATGTTTTCGTAAAACAATTAATAAACATGTTCGTTTAAGTAAATAACCAACAATGTATGTTACATGTTAAGGGTTAAAGGTAACACGCTATTCCGTATGCAAATTAATTGACTTATAATTGTTTACGTGTCTAACATAACATAATATTTGCGTACTAATTAAATAATAAATGCATGATTTGTGCTTTTAAATAAAACGTGTGGTTGCAAAATAAAGCGATGGTAAGTAAGGGACAGCTTTATATGTTGCTTCTGCTAGGTAATACCTAATTGGGGTATGTAGAAAGACGGGAGGGAAACGAAAGAGTTTATATTTCTTTGTTTTAACAATATTTTGTTTATCTTTGAAAATAGTGCGCTTAGGCCTGTCGAGCAGCAATATAAAATGGCAGCGAGTTGCTAGAGTACGCATGAGCGGGAGACCAAGTGATAGAGGAGAGAGGCTGTGGAAAAGGGATGATCACGTGCTGATGCTGAGAGGCTAAGATGAAAGTATGGTCAAGGCTGTTGTGACCCTTCTGAGCAGATGTGTGCCAAGATGATCAGCAAGAAGCGTGAGAAGCCCGACTGAATCAATAGACGGAACTGTATTACACAAAATGTAACAGAAAAAGATACAATTTGGACTGATCGAAATGGATGAGCAATTGCATGAACTGTGGGAAACGATGCTTGCATGGATATTCCACACGGAACTGGTTAAGACCAGGAAGTTTGATTAAAATGTATATGGGCCTGAGTTTTTGACCAATGAGAATGAATCGCGCCATGAAGAAGAAACATTTTATGCTGTAAGCTAGAATTAGGGTATAAGAAGACCTACTCTTGGTGGGAGGGGTTAGAATGCTGCGGGATGCTGCGGGAGATGCTGGAGAAGTTAGATGCTGTAGATGAGTGAAGTTGCGGTTGCTGATGCTGACGAGCTGATGCTGCTGCTGTTATTTCTCTTTTCCAGTTGAGTATTAAGATGCTGCTTTAGGAGAGCTTTTCCTGATAGCTTTTATTTTAGAACTATTAGATTTTTCCCAGATAGATAGATAGGTTGATCTTTAGAGTTCGTATCATGGTAACCCTATTTTTCCGTCTAATAAATATGCATTGCAATTTCAAATTATTCTTATATTGATGATAAATGTAATGATCTGAATAAGAAGCTTAATCTCATTTCCTGCATTCAAACTTTATATAAACTTTATTATTCTTTAAACAAATGACTCAGTGATTCTTTAGCTCAATGATTAAAAATGAAATGTTAAAGAGTTTATTGTGATTGAGCTGGTCTTAATCACCATCAACTGATTCCTACTAGTTGGTCCATCGACCAATGAGCGGAATACCTTAAAAGCAAATGAGAAATATTATGACATGATAAAAGAAGTATCCCGACTCCTTCCAGCGAATCGTTTTTCTCCTAGGTTAATGACGGAGGAAAATCCAGGGAATAAATGAGTAAGTGAATGTATATGCGGTGTTATGGGCCCCACCGTCATATGGATATAGTGTGTGTGTTAGAGAAATAGTTGCACCTGGATGACCAAAGCCAAATAGGAGAATTATTTTTATTGTTAGCGCTGGATCACATGCATGCTTAGTGCTTGCGCCTGCAAATTACAAAGCCGACTGCGTGCACCATTTTTCCTGTTTTAAAAAAAGCAACGCTGTACAGCATCGGGGATGCTGTACGGCAGGGCTTACAATCTTAGCAACGTCGATAGGAGCAAGGGCGAGATATATTGACTTTGCCAAGAGCGGTTTTTGTACAGATGATAAACTGAACTCCCCTTCTCTGACATCTCAGACAGGCCCAATAATCCCTATAAAATCTCTCACTCATCAGCAAATCTCACGTTGAGGCGATCAGTTTTAGGTCTTCTCTCCTGGATTTTGCTTATCACACATGTTGGTGATACAGAGAGAGCCTTCAGTGTCTATGTATCACTTTACAGTTGTTTTCTCTACACCCTGTGATTTTTTTCATTTGTTCATACTGGGGATCCAAATGTTTGGGTTATGCTTTACAAGGGTTTCACTACGCTCTGTGAATTCTAATGTTTCTGTATTCCACTTTAAAAAGGTCTTACTACACCTTAAGGTCTTAATACTCCTTATGATGTGTTTAGCCTACTTGTTTTTGCGCAACTGTGGATTCCAGTCCTTATATTTTACACTTTAGAGGTTTTGTTTTACTAAGCTCTGTAATTTGTTTATACACTCGTGGTGGCGATACTTGGTGATCTGCTTTCTTTTACTCTTTTGCAATGCAATAGGTCTTGCATTTTTGAAACTTTGACCTATTGGTATTGTAACTGACAATGCCTTTTATTATAGCAGGTTTTTAAACATATAAATAAAAGGCATTGTCATTTACAATGCCAATAGCTGAAAATCTAGCAATTGCGAGACCTATTGCACTGCAAATGCTTGTTTTATATTGCCAGCAAGCCAGTTTTTTGTCCCTTGCACTGTTTTCAGTCCGAAAGGGCTGTGAGGGTTTTATCAATGTAGGGGCCATGTTGAACTCTGAATGCCAAATGTTGATTTCCCTTTGGTCCCACGCCATCTCCGGATGGACTGACTTTGCTTGCCTAAACTTAATATCATATTGAAGCCAGACAGAGCCCTGAAATTCCAAAGCCGCACAATTATCAGTGACATGTACCAGAATATTTGCGGAGCCGCCACAGGGGAACTTCTCAGACAGAATCGCTGAGTAAATAGAGAACCGTGTAACCCAATTCTTAAGGGACCACTCCACCCAGACCTTCTGTGGCTTTTGTTCCCCCTCTTTGCCTGCTGTGATCTTCCCTGGGACAACACTTGAGTTAATTATGTCAAACACATCAACGTATTCTCCCTTATGTATCTTCTCCTTTGTTTCTGCTGGCACAAGCCAAGCGATCGCAGAGGGTGGTGCCAATGTAGGCGATGTAGAACCAAAGAGCATGGGACTGACTGTAAGAGGGGCCTGTGACATGGTGGCTACCGAGGAGAGGAACTGCTACCCATGACTGGACCCACACCTGCACCACAATGCCACCTTGCTGTCCTATGGGGGCCAGAGGCACCTGACCACTGGGCTGTGCCACCACTGTCTCCCCAACCTGCGCCATAGGAGCCACGGCGGTGGGCATGGCTGTGCTTAGGGGTGGAGGTGAGGTGTGTTGTGTAGCCACTCCCCCACCCCAAATGGTGGTGCTAATGTAGGAGCCACCCCTGCCTACATGGCTGGGTTGACCGTGGAAGCGCGCACAAGTTTTGGGGCCATGATGGGAGATGAATGTCAGCATACTGTGCAAAAAGCACAGGATTGGATGCGACTCCCGAGCACACTATGTAAAATAGAAGAAAAACAGCATGTTAACATTGACCACCGCAGAAAGGGACCAACATCTAGCATAGCAGCAATCACTGCCCCCAAGGCTTGCCTTCCCCCATCCATAACACCGCCTTCCCAGATGGGAATTCCATCCCAACTGGTGCCACGAACTAGGCCTCTTCCCCATAACCAGGCACTTGCCAAGCGCAACAAAAACCCTGAGACTGGGGCCTTCCCATGAGCTACCACAATGAGCTACCACAATGCACCCATGACTTCATACTTTTGTAGAACAAGGTGGGGACAGTAATTGCAGCGCTTTCAAATCTTCAATCTACGTTAGGATACAGCACTCAGTTTGCACCTGTAGCCCGTGCCCGTTTTGGTGACAAAAAACTGGACGAGCAGTATAACATAACAGAAAGCTGCTTCAGGACAAGCTGCAGGAGCTTCGCCCCTCGCATAACATGTGTCCGCTACAGCTTCTCCTTGCGGTACCCAACGTTGCGGCCAGCATCAGGAGTTTTACATGCAGTACAGTGGCGGGTGGCGGGGCGGGCGTGCGGGGGTTTGCAGGTTGGGGTGTCGCGGGGGGATAAAAAAAAAACAAAAAAAACTTACCTTGAGGTCGGGTCCCGCGTCTATGCTCCTGCTCTCCTGCTCTGACTCCAGGAAGCAGGCAGCCAGGCTCCCTCTCCTAAGCCAATCACAACACTGCAATGCAGCGTTGTGATTGGTCTGAGCGCCATGACACGACGCTAAGCCAGGGGGTGGGCATGTTCTCCATGCAGGCTGTAATGCAGTCTGCATGGAGATTGGGGAAAGTGCACATGACTGGTTTGGACAGCCCGAAAGGGCCGACCAAACAATCACTGCCCACTTAGGAGTGGGCAAACCACTCCTCTGCTGCTCCGAGAGCAGACCAGCATGCCCGCAAAACAGCAGGACACGAAGCATAAAATAATATTAACTCTAAGTTATTATCATTTTATGTTTTTACTTGGCACTGCTAAAAGAAGTGGGGCCACGCTCGCCGCCACTGAATTCACCAGCCCGACCGGTCACTACCGCACTGCTGTTACAATCGAAGATAAGTGTGTCTTAATATTGCAGTTGAGTGATCGGGGCATTGGCTCTACCTCCCTCTTCTGCCCCACACTGACTTGCCCATCCTCACACACCACAAAACAAAAAGGGCACCGGCTAAAGCTGCCCTTGGCGAGTCATCTGCACCCAGGAGCTGCTTGGATATTGCACACTGACAGCAACCAGCAGTCGCTCCAGGGACACACCCACTGCGAGCGGCCGCTCTTGTGCAAGCTTGTATACAGAAACAATCTCGTGCTAAACACACCACAGCATTCTGCTCCATGAGGGTACTCGCCAACCCCCATACAAGCCCCAGCACACGAAAACAAAAACATGCCATAAACATGCCACAACAAGTTTGCTGCCAACTAGCATGGCTACACAGCGAGGCCCCCTACTCATGCCCGACCAACCAACCGACCGCACACCAACCTGCACTCCCCATCACTTGCACTCTGGCCTGTGTGATCTCCTACAGGGTACATGAGGTCGTCAATAATCGTCGCTGGCCAACACCATCCTGGAAATGCCAGAGGGGACAAAGAGGATGTCCCAGGGATCTGCTGTCCTTAAATGGCCCTGGAAGGCCCCACGCGCCCTCCGAAGGACATCATCGCTCGGCCCTCCATGATTTTCTTCCAGTGCAAGGGGGACTCCCGCCCATGGTGCAACTAAGGGCGCCCCGCCACAATATGCGGGTGGTGCCAACTCATAATGCCAATATAATTAATAATTTGAAAGAACACTCTCATCAAAATGTCAAAGAACACAGTGTCAAAAGAGCATTTACCTTTGTATTAATAGACAGGTCCTTGTCTCCTTCACTTCAATAACAAAGGGTATGGCATCACTTTAATTTTCATTCGTGTGATTTTTCAGCAAAGTTCAAAGTTTTCATCTCCACTCCGTGCACCATCGGTCCTCAACCAGATGGTGGTTGCCAAAACATGTACTGGAGTGCCTTAGAAGCAATGTGTGATTTGCCAGCGCTACGGAAAGCAGGAAAGCCATATTTCACTCACAAACCTGGGCACATTCCACACTGCATTCCTCGCCCGCATAAATATCAATCTCTACAGGAGCTCGCTGTGTCCCAAATCATGGCCCAAAAAAACAGTTCAGAACTGAAAATAGAGACAGAGCCCACAGCAGACATTAAAGACTGGAAAAATAGCCTCTTCCTGATTGGATCAAGCACGTTTCAACCAAACGAGAAAATCCGCAACCGAGCGGCAAAGCAATTATATCCAGGTCAGGTATGTGCTCTCATCATGTTGTCTTCATGTGTTTTTTTTTTTTACAAAAGTTCGTTTAATCTCTTCCATCAAATAATCCATATAGTCAATCATTCATGCTGGAACGCTCCAAAAATCAACAGCTGAACTAAGTGCCAGTGCAAAGACAAAGTGCAAGGGAGTGCCAAAACGTCCTACATGTCATCTGACTCTTGGTCAATTTGCTGATCTTGTTCAAAGGAAAATTATAGTGGCCATTTTGAATTCTTCATACTTAATACTTCATTCTGTACACTAACTATACCTAAAATACATTGTCTAGGCACAAATAAAACCAGGAGTGGATTGCCATTAAACACTCAATTCCCATAATGCTTTGTCACAACAGAGCTAAAACATGGAATGGATAAACACTGAGAATAAAAAAATCAAAATTATCCAATGTATAGAAATTCAATAAAATATTTCCTACAAGGTACACAACAATAAAGCCTGTGAAGACCAACACTAGCCTGAAAAACAAGTTGAGTGCCTATTTTTATTATAAGGCGACAAACAGAAAACATAGTTTGTGTACTACCACTAACCAACTTACAAGCTAATACCACATGCTCTCTTCCTACACCTGCTGCACTGTACTGTGCAGAGAAATAGAAGACCAGTGTGGCGGACTAGTGTCCCAAGGAGACATACTGTATTGGGTTAGACTTTGCTGAATGCAATGCGTGTAGTAAGCAATATTCCCTCTAATATTTTTCCTATTTATGCTGCGGCGCAAAATCCCTGTGCGCTGCAACCAAGGCTATGTGCAGCAAGCAACTGATCAGGCATGCGAGAGCTACACACAGCAATTTAAATCTGTGGCGATTACCACTCCAAATTTCTGTTTACAACGAGAGCGAAAACAGGTGGATTACACACATATAGCTCTATATAATAGGGTCTTAAGACAGTTTTGCAACATAGATACATACCCTTGTGACATGAATTGTTTTCTCCTGTAGCACCTACAACTTAGGTGTAGAAGAGGACAGATATATAGAAGGTTGCATCTTCATAATATTTTACTGAACTGCAGGGTTGATCCAAGCAGTTAGAAGGAGGCAGCTATTATTGAGCTCAAACCGACATCCACGCTGGAACAAGTGAAATATGCTGACATTTTTCCAAGCGTAATTTGTCAACACCGGGGCATATTTAGCAGTACCCACAGGTTGTCTGCTTTATTGCTACGAACAAGAATATGCAGACTGTGAAGGGGCTTTCTTATTTACAATTTAAGTTGGCCCAAAACAAAGGCCTCATTTAAAGGGCCACCAGCCCTACTTTTATTCAAGAATGAGCTGGCTGGGAGTCACCTGGAGCCTAATACATATACTCCAAATCAATGGGGGGTAAACAAAGGTACACAACTTGTCACTTTACAAGTCAAGTACTTAAGAGAAACATTTGAGGCAGGTTTTTGACTTTGTTTACCCCTTGTATATAAGGTATATGTATGTACTGTGACACTCTGATACAAAGACTCTACAAAGCCGGCATAGAGGGGATTGCTCTAGACTGGATCGCATCCTACCTTCGAAACAGAACTAATGTCATCCATACCCCACGTTTCTCGTCCAAACCATACTCTACAAAAGCAGGGGTCCCTCAAGGCTCTATCATTTCACCCTTGCTTTTCAACATCTACATGAAGTCATTACCGGTACTGATCAATCAATTTCACCTCACGTGCTATAACTATGCAGATGACACACAAATACTCCTACAGCTGGAATGCCCCAGAGACATTGGAAACTCACCAATTTTCAGTTGTCTCAGAGCCGTGGATCAATGCATGACTTGGAGCCATCTCAAATTGAATGCTTCCAAAACGGAAATACTCATGTGTGGCGATTGGAAACATTATGACCCGCTTACCGCCTGGCCTCATGAACTGGGATCACCGCCTAAAGTATCGAAGGAAGTAAGAAACCTCGGAATAACCAAGTGGACAAACTAGCAAGATCAAGCTTTGTTACTATAAAAACTCTGCGACGAATCTTACCCCATTTGGGATTTCCATACAAGGTCCAAGCTACCATCTCCCTTGTTCTGTCCAAACTCAATTACGCCATTAGCCTCTACTAAGGATCAGCTTTAACGACCATGAAAAGACTACAACGGATTCAGAACTCGGCTGCCAGACTACTCTTGCATATCAAACCGCGAGACCACATCTCCCCTGCCTTGAAAGCCCTGCATTGGTTACCGGTTGCCAGAAGATCTATGTTCAAGCTTCTCTGAATCACCCACAAAGCGATACATGGAATGGGACCACTCTTCATCAGGAATAAAATCCCCAAACACATTCAACAAAGGACCTCAGCTTTAGAGTGGCACCTCGCCTCAAAAGCCCAAGATACAAGAAAAAAACCATGGGTGGCACATCCTTCTCTGTTCAAGCAGCCAAACTATGGAACTCTTTCCCTCCCAACATAAGATTCATGGACAACCACCTTATCTTCAGAAAACTACTCAAGAATTGGCTCTTCCCCAATTCAGCACAGTGCGTAAAACAGAAATAGTATATAAGCATTTATTTATACTATAGATATGTACCTATATATGTGTATTGCTTTGTATAAACATGTAGAATAATTATGTTTTTTTTAAAAATTCATAAAATACATTTTTAAGACAACAACACTTGAAAACCAGAGTTCATCTAATGCATCTTTAATCTACATATACTTCCTTTCTTTATGCATCTATATAACTTCCATGTACTTGGATCTATATATTTATTACTTTTCTCCTAAAAGAGCATATTCAATGCACTACCCTATTTCTCACCCTATACCTCTATCAATATCTTTAATCTACATATACTTACTTCCTTTATGCATCTATATACTTTCCATGTACTTATGGATCTATATATTTATTACTTTCTTCTAATTCAGCATATCCAAATCACTACCCTATTTCTCACCCTATGCCTCTCTCAATATATCTTCTACCTCAACTCTCTGACTCATCTCAAACCTCTTTCTACTACTCTTTCCAGTGCACTACCCTATTTCTCACCCTATACCTCTCTCAATATATCTTCTACCTCAACTCTCTGACTCATCTCAAACCTCTTTCTACTACTCTTTCCAATGCACTACCCTATTTCTCACCCTATACCTCTATCAATATATCCTCTATATCCACTCTCTCATTCTCCCCAAACCCCATACCACTACTATGATCCCCAAAATAACTCTTTCTAGGCTCTCCCCTACTCTACCCCTCCTTGCATCATCTGACATCTCTTTTACTATACCGATCCCCCAAAACAAGCCTTTCTAAACTCTTCCCTCTGACTCTTCCACTCCACATCCCTTTTTACTCATCCCAAGCCTCCTCCTACTGCTATGACCTCCCCAAAAAAATAATCAAAATCCTTCACTATTCTATCCCTCCACTATCCTTTTCAATCAAAATAACAGACTAACATGTCCACTTCTCAAATTTCATACTTCACTATACTAATTCACCACTAATCCTTTATCGGTTCCGGAGTAGCGAGCTACTCGCCGAAAAAGCGCTTTGACACCCCATCAGGGGTAAGAAGCGCTATATAAATGCAAACCTTTTTGCCTCTTCTATCCCTCCCCTTCTCAATCCAAATAACTGACTAACATATCCACCACTCAAATTACTTTCATATTTCACTATACTAATTCACCACTAATCCTTTATGGGTTCTGGAGTAGCGTGCTACTTGCCAAAAAAGCGTTTCAACACCGCATCAGGGGTAACAAGCGCTATATAAATGCAAACCTTTTTCCCTCTTCTATCCCTCCCCAGCCTTCTGAATCCAAATAACTGACTAACCTATCCATCACTCAAATCACTTTCATATTTCACTATACTAATTCAACACTAATCCTTTATGGGTAAAAGCGCGTTGACGCCTTGTCAGGGGTAGTAAGCGCTATATAAATGCAATTACAATACAATACAATACTGTAAAAAGGTAGGCATATGTAAAGAGTGCATAGCTGGGAGAAACAAGAAGTCTGGATTTAAAATATAACAGTGCTGGGGATGTCTCTGTACTTATAAGACTTTATAGCTATGCAACTGAACCCTTTTTAGCCACCTTATAAGACAAATTGAGGAAGAAAACAGTAAGGTCCTAAACTCATGCCTTGCAGTTTGCAAGCAGCTTGTTTATGCTGGTTCATAGCTTACTGTGCTATAAGGGTTGCAATTTATGAACTGCAAGTAATAAAGAATATGTGTCAAAAGCAAAACCCCGCTTACATATCTACAATTAAAATGTGTGATTTGCATGTTACATAGTGTGCTTTACACGAGATGTATTAGCCCTCTATGCAGCATTATGTGTCAAAACTGTAACTAGACAAAACACAGATCTCTCCAGCAACTGCATTAACCACTAGAGTTATCTTACCACAACTATTACCCCTTGAGATTTTCTGGGCACACAAAGATCTCAGCAGAAGGTATCTTAACACCATAATATATGTAAAAATGCAGCCTTTGTCAGTTAAGCCAGAACAGATTTATCGTCACATTTGTCCTTTATGCCAATTTCTTTGCTGCAGAGTTTGAAAAAAGTAAAGGTATAAGTTGATAGCTATAGACTGATGTTACATGACTCCATTTCTTATGACTGCACCCCCTTTCTGTTGTCACGCCTTGACCTCCAATGTATGGGTTCGCACATCAATGAGGTCTTTGTAGTGGGTTCATGGTGAATTGGCAAAAAAGTGCATCTTGTTCTAAAATCAGCACTTAAACGATAAAAGCCCAACCGAGCCATTCATTCCCCTAAATCCCCAAGTTCTAACAGCACATATGTACAGAGTTAACTCCTATTTGTACGAGCTGAGCCTTGATAATATTTGGAATGTAAAACATTCAACAAGTATCATGTTAGAATAAGATAAGGTTTCATATGATAAAGTTGTCTGGGAAATGGGAACCCTTCAAATGGGATGTGATACAAGATGAGGCTTTCAGTGAATCGAGGAACTGGTTCTGGTCTACCCCATTTTGAATGATCCAGATGGAGGCCTGCTCCTCATTGTTGAAACTGATGCATCCTTGCTCCATAAGGGTCATCTCTTCACAACACATTTCAGTGACAAATGCAGTGCACCCAGAGGTGTTCTTTTCTCGAACCTTAACTACTGCGGAGAATAATTACATAATTTAAGACTGCAAACTTCTGATTATCAAGTATGACTTTTCCTATTAATGACATTACCCGGAGTTGGCACTGCATACTGTGGCTGTGTGGACGAATTATTATAACATGACATTTTTGAAGTTCATGATGCGTGCTAACCACTGGGGTACTCACTGGTCTGTTTTTTTTAATACAGCATCTGCTTTAGCTCAGCACAGCAGCATGGAAAGGCTGTTTCTTAACCTTTATCTCATCAAGGGAAAATGGAAGATGCACACACCTCTGCAAGTATTTATTACAAGTAAGTGGTTAAAAACAGGAACTGAGAATCAGTCACTCACAGGAGCAGCTTCCCTTTTCCGATCAAACACGTTCACCCTTACCGACCGAATACTCTCTTTGATGGTTGTATTAAACCTTTCAACCATAAAATTAGTTTCAGGGTGATACAACAAACAAGTTGTATGCGCAGTACCATAGCCCCATTGTCCATCAATAGAACCTTAAGCAAACCTTCCCACGTAAATACATTTTCAAGAAATCTCATGACTGCTTCAAACATTATTTCATCCTCGCATGCCAGTCAGGCCGCCTGGAGAAAAGATCCAAAGTCACCAGCAAATAAAGATGGCTTCTTCACCTTTCAGTGGCCCCAGAATATGAGGGGACACCTCCACCCAAGATCTACTGGGCAAACTCTCAACAACTTCCAGCACAGCTCCCTGGGGTAATTACACACAAACATTCCTCAAAGCTTTTTTAGACTCAGACTCTTCAACCCCATATCAAGTGACCAACCTTGATATATAAACAGCAATTTTTTTGATACATAGAATGTGTTCTGGAGAGAATGTGTACTTTTCTAATTCAACCACCCAATTCCTGATCCTAACTGACGCAGAATCCAGACCTTCTTTCATCAAACCTTCACATAGAGGTTTATAGTTTGCTATCATCATGAAAACTGAAGTTTCAGAATCTCTTTACGGCACAACTGACAGCTAATACTTCTTTTGCAATAACTGAATCATCTCAACTCAACACCTTAGTGCACTAGCAATTGTTTGTTCCTCCCCACCGGCAACCTGTGGAAGCATCACACCCAAACACTTACTGCTACCATAGGTGACCGTAATGGTGTCTCTTCCTGATTTGATGCTTTTAAACTGGATGCCTTGAACAGATCTGCTTTTATCTCCTCAAATTTGTTATTACACTCGCTGTTCCATACAAAATCCACATTCTTCTTGCACAGATACTTCGTGGCCCAAGTTTTCTCAGGAAGATTGTGAACAAAATGGCCAACGAATTAAGCCATTCCCTAAAAAGGTGAGAAATTCTGTTGATAGCGACTACCAACACCCGTTTAGACTTTACACCTTTGTCCAACATAGAATATCACAGATATGATGTCACTTCCCTATCAAACTTGTATTTATCTGCTTTCAATATCAATCCCACTCTTCCCAACCTTCTGAACACCTAGTGAACCCACTCGTTCTGCTCTAACCATGACCTACCATAAATGTTGACATCATCATTGAAACATTTCACACCTTCTGGGCTACCTAACAGTGACAACATGAGACTGTGGAAAACGGATGCAGCATAAATGGAATCAAAGGACATCCAGAGGTACTTGAATGATCACATAGGGATAATAAAGGAAGATAGTCCCTGAAATCACAGTGCAGTTTGACCTGATGATAGCAGATACTAAAATCAAAGTAGTAAAGAACTCAGTCCAAGATAAAGTCAATAGTATTTCCACAGTTTTGAGAAGTAATCATTTATCCAAAACTGCTGCTCTACTCAGGGCCCTAACATCCACACAAAAAAAACGGATATCACCATTGGCTTTGCGTGCAAACACAACGGGTGTCAACCACTCCGTGGCCTTGAGGGGCAGCACATAATCTTTCCAACTCTTTTGTGACTGACTCCTTCACATTCAGTGGCATCCTCTTAACCCTACTAGTCACAGGTATAGCCCCCTGTGTACATAATATTTATAACACCCTTTCTCTGACCCAAACATATCGGGATAGCTGCTTGCTGACACACACATACTGGCTGAGCATTAGGCTCAAGATAGACTCTCAAATCTTTTTGACGAGGCTGTCCCAAAATGTTGTCACCTTTGGCAGCCACATACACTTTCCCGACATGCATTATTCCTTTGTACCCTATTGAAGCATGAAGTGACCCTTCAGGCTAATGGCTTTTCCACCATAGCCACCAGGTTCAACATCCATTCTGTACAGCTTCACTGTATCCCCAAAATGTTTTTCGAACACCTCCATGCCTATAATGTTCAATCTTGGACATGAGTCTAACATAATTACCACAGAAGTACCCTCCACAAGAACTGTATCAGTGGGATTGCAAACTGACGAGCCATCTGGAGAACCACCTCCTCACACACTTCTTTAACCTCCCATGTCCATCCCCCTTTCCCTGTGTTCCAGCAGTACTTCACAAAATGACCCTTTCATCCACACCCACCACACGCAGCCTTTCTTGTTTGCCATCAGGCCAACAAGATCACACCAGAAACACTGCCCCTTGAATTTTCACATAATGCTCTCTCCCAATGTAGCCTGTAACCCACTCACATCTGCTGTACTCACACCCTCTTTCTTGAGTTCAGTTATTCAGCTCAATGTGTTCACCCCTTTTTTTGCAGAAGCAATTACATCACTCAAAGATTGTTCATCTTTTAACCCCAGTTCATATCTGATATTGTCACTCCAACAATTCAACAGAAACCGATCTCTTATGCATTCATCCATCATGTCTCCAAATTTACAAGTTGTTGCCAGTTGAGTGCAGTGATGTCTTCCGCTATGGATTTATCCTCCTTCTATACTCTACACCAAAATGATACCTTTCTAATATTGTACTTTGTTGAGGAAAAAGTGCATATCATGTTTGTTTTAGCACAACATCATATTCATTCACTCCTCACCCAGCCTCCTGGCTCAGCTTAGGCAAGTTCTCCATTACCTCTTACCTCTTGCAAAGGTTACTCCTCAAGAGGCTCCCTAGGATATAACAGGAAAAATGATAGAGGAGAAATGTTTTGCATTTTGCAGGTCAGACTGCAAACTCACAGAAGGTGTGAAGTAGCTATAGGCAAACAAGGTTGAGTACCCCTCCAGCCTGTCCCTGTTTGTCAGAAAATATCTTTAAAGGTATTCAGGAAGGCTGAATAATTATCTAGAAAGGAGAAGCCTGGGAGCCCAATGACAAATTTACGGCACAGCAGTTTCTGTGGTGGCACTGATAATAAATCAAACATGGGCGCAGTCTGAGGCAGAGGTGTGTTGCTTGAAAGTACAATGGTTTAAACGTGAATCCATAATTCCCTTAAATTTCCTTGGACTTCCATCAGACTACTTCTCTGCCAATCTCAGCAAAGGTTGATCAGTTGTACCCTCCTGTAGAACAGCGAGAGGCCACTGTAGAGCAGCATTTCCATCTGTGAGAGATCATCAAATTATTCACAGTAGTCAGAAAGTCCTGGTCTCTGTCATTTCTGAACCCATTGGCATCACAACCAGTCAAGTGCTGATTTTCTTGGATGGAGAATTTTTGACTAGAAAATAAGGCCTGACAGGGGCTTGTAGCCGTCCTGGATACTGACTCCAAATGCTATGCTTTCTTAGTACTTAAAGATCTGGGCGATTGAGCATCGGATAGAAAGCTGATTTCCTGGCTGCAGGGCGGAAAGCAGAACTACAGATAATACTGTGGCAACATATACCCATTGGTCCATAAAACGCTGGCCAAAGGCGGAAACCTATGTGCAGGTTTTATAGACTTTTTAAAGGCATTTAATAGCATTGATAGAGGCCTGCTTTGAACAAAATTTACCAGGTGAGGAATCCTATATAAACCATCAAAAGCAACAATTTCATTATATTCCAGCAACTGGATCCAAGTTAAACTGGGAGATAAATGGTCTTTGACACACTAAATATTCATAAATAAATGGCTTCTATAAGGATATATTTTGGTCCCAGCCTTTTTAAATTAATATGTGACAGACTTTGAAAAGGCTTTATTTAATCCAAGAGAATGTCTGGCAAAGCTGAACAGGCTTCCAATGGAAATGACCCAGTTTGTGGATGACACAGTCATCCTACACTCCACCTCTTTGGTCTACAACGCACTTTAAAAAATTGAAATTATACTGTGAAACAAACCATCTGGAAGTTTACCGAGGAAAGATTAAAGTGCTGAAATTTTCAAGGTACTGCAGTGCTGACTCTACCTGGAAACAGTGCACAAAACAGATCTCTTCCGCTGAGTCTTATAAATATTTAGGAGTCGAATTTCAGTGCGACCTGCACTTTCAAGCATTGGAAAATAAAGGGTATTATTAAAATTTGAATTTATAAAATATCAAAAAACCTTGACGGACCTCCAATAATACCACCACTCAAAGTAATAAAGGCAACATTTCTCCTGTCACTAACCTATGGATTCAAAGCATTTCCTGGAAAACGTAATTGCTGGCTTAATCAGGCGTAGAGCAAACTATATAAATCAGTTTTCTGGCTTCCTAATTCAACCAGCAAGGACCAGGTACATCTAGAATTCAATCAAACGAATCAGTCATTTGCATTAAATGCAGCCTTTTTAAGACATTTGTAGAAATGTAGCAAAAAGCTGACACAAATTAATTTCATATTTTCCTTTACAAAGAATTTGATTAATCAAATAGTTTTAATAACACTCCTTGGCATTCCTTCATTAATACCTTGCTATTAGAGTTAAAGATGTCACCTCCATGGGAACAAAACCTCACCTACGGACGTTTCAAGCAAATTTTGAGGATGGAGATTATTAGTAAATCAAGGAAAAAAGACCAGGAATCCTATAGATCTAAGGTGCACTGAGTCAACAAAGTTCGAAACACATTTTGATCTTGGGATCTCATTAGATAAAAATCCAATATATAAACCTCTGTTATGCACTATTTAGGGCCAAATTACGAGTCTGGCGTTCCGAGGACCTCCAGACTCGTGGTGGCGTGGCGGTGGTAGTCCAGCCACCGCCGCACCGGCAGTCCGCCTGTCCTATTACGAGTTGGGTGGTCGGACCGTAATTGGACCGCTGGCTCCACCAGGGGACCATTGTTCCCTGGCAGTGGCGCAGCGGTCAGGGCCATTGTGAGATGAAGGTGGTGCCGCTGCAGCACTGCCTTGCATATTACAGGTTTCAGGCCCACCAGCGTTTTCATGGAGGTCTTTCCTCCATTAAAAGGCTGGCGGTGCTGAAACAAAGGGGGCCCTACAGGGCACCGTGTGCCCCCTCAGCCTGGGGATGCATGCAGGGGGGCACAACGGCACAACATGTGCCCCTCTGTGTGCATGTGGCCAGTTCCTGCACGGAATGGACTTTACAGTTCATGCCGTGCAGGAACCTGTGTGGCGGTCCCATTGCAGTGCCTTTTTCACCTCCGCCTTTGAAAGAGGCACTGCCGCGGGAACCGCCATGCCGCCTGCCCGCCAGACCACAAATTACTTGTAATCTGGCGGGTGGCAGTGACTCTTGGCGGGGGGGACACCGCAGTGGTGCGCCGCTCGCTCCCGCACCGCCAAAAGACGTAATCGGGCCCTTAATGTATTAGAGGCAGCACAAGCTAGGCGATATAAAAGATCAATTCTGGCTTGCTTTTTTTGTAACTATTAAGAAGAGTCATTCACCAACGTTATATGCTGTTGTACGGCTTTTTTAATGAAATGGAAAAGGTTTTTAATACAAGTGTTTCTGCAATCAAATATATGAAATTACAAAGTTGCAATCATTATGTGTTTAAATAGAGTAAAAAACACTTTAATAAGCAGTGTTGTGAAATTCATGAAAGTGACTTTTAAAACGCTGGATACATTTAATTGGATGGATTAAGTATGGCTGTATATATTGGATGGTTTAAATTGACTATCAATAAAAATATTTTTGTAAGGCCTGCCACCTCCT
Organism: Calotriton arnoldi; assembly: GCA_963921515.1. Classification (NCBI taxonomy): domain Eukaryota; kingdom Metazoa; phylum Chordata; class Amphibia; order Caudata; family Salamandridae; genus Calotriton; species Calotriton arnoldi. Next base: position 910,450 of record CAWUFW010003638.1, read on the forward strand.
GAGCACCGACAAGTGTAGTTTGAAGGAGGCAGAAGAAGAGGTGGCGGGAAGCAGACTGAAAAAACTTCAGTACATTGGGGGAAAACTGGAGCACAGAAAAAACCCTAGGTATCAGACTGATCAAGGACAGGAACAGCATCCAAAAATGAGTAGACTCAAAAACAAGAAGAACCACTCGAGCGAGTACCAGCCTGAAAAAAGTAATGTTGCAGCAAACCACGAAGCTCCACCAGTCTTCTTACATATGCTTGGAGGAGCTGTACATTCAGTAAGAGGAAGAAAGAAGTTGGAAGTAAAAATCATTCATGATGGAGTGGGAATTTTCATTCAAATTAGTGTTTAAGGAGTTCACTTCCCCAAAGAAATGGCTGGCATGGAGCAATAACTGAGAAACAGCATGGATCTGGAGTCTGACTCCCATTACCATTATGGCTACCTAGACCAGCCTTCCAACTTGAAGACATCCCTATACTTCCACTTAAAGCATAATGACTTAGACACAATGTGGACCCATATGGCAGAAACTCCCACAGCACAAGGTAGAACCAAGCCGGCCTAGTCCTGCAACCTCACACGCCCAGGGTCTGCCCAGCCAAATTCTCCAAAATAGCTGGATGACTACAATTCAACATACTAGAGAAAGTGGGCCTCCTTACACTCAGTATGTGAACTCGCCAAAGGCATACCGTATTGCCACTAGCTACATTGCCTGTGTGCAATATGCAACATCATCAGGGAAGGCAGTGCTGTTCAGCGGCAAAGCCTTTACACTTTACCACATACCTTCCTGGCCTTTTCGTAACAGGCTGTCGCTACATGTCAGCCCAGGTGCCCCACTCGTCAAACCATCTGCGAAAAAGAAGTACAATTCTAAACAATTATTTGCAAATCAATAGGTCTTACCTATGAGAGCTATTGGCTTTGGTAAAGTTTTGTAGCCATGCTGTGCAGTAGCGCGGATGCTTTGTAGTGTGGCTAAAACTAATTTAAGAAAGCACCAGGGCAAATACACTTTGTTTTAAAAGTGCAGTAGTGCTGGATGCACTCTGATCTTTTTTAAATTATTTTTAGCCATGCTGTACAGAAGTCAAGTTGGCAATGACCGTGATGTACAGAATGAATAAAAGGCAGTTGCAAAGTCAATAGTCTCAAAGGCGAGACCTATTGGCTCTGCCAATGCTTGTTAGGTATCGGGATAACACCCTTGTAATTCTGTGGAAATCAGCTAATCTCCCCATGCAAGAAAAAGAAAATATATGACTTTTGGCAAAAAATCATATCACATAAAGAAAGCAATTATGCCCATTGCCATGCCTTAGTGAAAATACGTTTGAATGCGTATATACTATCTGTTATCACAATAAAAGCAGATAGCATTTGTTGTCACAATAAACATCCATTTAAAAGGAAATAAGGGCTTCTTTGAAGTGCATGTGGCACAGGAAAGCATAGCTACAAATGGAAAGAGGTTCAACAAGGACAACAAGAAAGAAGAAAAAATAAAAGTAGTACCTCAACCACAGCGCGGTGAGCAGGACAGCAATCAAGCTGAAGCAATCAGTACACGGTCCATGCTACTGCTGAAAAAAGAGGAAGTAGAGCCAACATGCTCTGGCCAATTAGAAGGCAGCAAATAAGAGTGACAGTGAAGCCAAAGAATGTTAAGCAATGGGCGGCTGCTACTCCTTGTTATATACAATATCTCTCGCAAGCGAGAGCACATGCGCTGTCGCAGGCGAGACCTAAAAATATGGGGCAGGTGCCATTGTCCAAGGTTCTCTGATTGAGGCAGGTCCGTGGAATTACTGGATCCTGAAAAGATCTTTGTCCATCATCGTGAAACATCAAAGTTATCTTCTGTTCATTCAGAAAGCACTGTGAAAACATATTTATTCCATGGGTTATTCATCTCAGCTCGGGTGAGGTTTTGAATTGTAGGTGCATCTCCTAATTGTCCCAACACTTCCTGCAGTTATACTTGGATAGCTATCAGTGCTTAATTTGTAAAAGAATAAGTGCCGGGGTTCAAATGTTTGCTCAGATGCCAGCAGCTTGCACCATTAAAGGTTGGTGTGCCGGATACCAATTCTGCCTAGTCTTGATTCCACCTCATTTCTCTTTATTCTACCACCAGATACTCCCTGCCTCCTTATCTCACTCTTTTTTAGCCCTGCTTTCTCTCTTTGTCACTGCTTTTCCATCTTTCTCTTCCTCCTACTTTCCACCTTTTGTGTTTTTCTCTCTCTTACTCTTGATCAAAGTCTGCTGAGAAAAAATAATTGTTGGTCCCCAGAAATGAGTGCCAGTGGGTCCCACCTGCAACCCAGGAGCAACAGAGGGTATAAATAAATGGGGTAAAGCCCACTCATGGCCATTCCTTCCTCGATACTACTGTTCGTGTCCCTGTTTGTTTAGTGCCATCTGCCTCCATAAAGGGCTGCACAGCGGTGTAACTACCAATAATGCAGCAGGTGCAGTGCCACTGGGGCCCAGGGGTGTGAGGGGCCCTCTAATCTCAAGTTATAGCTGTCTGTTACTATCAAACCGGGACCTAGGGGGGCCGTTTTGCTTCCTTGCATTTGGGCCCATTGGAATCTTGCTATGTCACAGGGACTGCCCATGCCAATCCTTATACCACACACCTCACACTTAATATCCTTACCACACATCTCTATTAACTATTGTGCTCCAATAGCAGAACTGAACATTCGAAACTATGGCGCCTATTCACAAACTGCAAATGATAGTACATTTAGTAGTACTACAATAATCCTACTAAAGTACAACAAAATGCTATTGACATCCCTTCCTGCGTAGGTCTACGCCTCCACATCTCTTATCTTTTATCTGCAGAGAGGCCTGCCCCGACTACAGAGATCTCCATACGTATCTATATGTTTTAGTGATAAATATAGGAGGGACAGAGGGAGTGGCAGGAAAATAGGAAAAGCTTACTGGTAAAGAGTAGTAGATAATGGAAGAGTTAGGAGGGTTTAAGGGAGGTTTAGGAAGGGATTTAGGGATAGATGTGTACTCACCCACAGAAGAGTAAGCCCCTTCCTATCCACAAACTGCCCTTCTATACTTACTACAGTCGAAAGGACCCAAAACAGTTGTAAATGTGCTACACTTCAGAGCTGGAGTAGGTCCAGCACCACCCATGGCCACTCACCGGTACTATAACAGCACCAATATAAAATAATGGAGGTAGGGACTTACATTTTTTTTTTAAACTTAGGAACTAATGTTAAAATAAACTAAGTTGTTTAAACTGTTTAAAATATATTTTAATTGTTTTTAATGTTAATAGAAATCTAAAAATAAATCATAATTATTCATGTATTTTAAAATGTTTTCTTAAACTTTTCAAATATAATTTTTTTTGTAAGATTAATAAGAATTAAAAAATAATTGCATTACTATAAATTAATTCTATACATCACTTTCAAACATTTTTTTTTTTAATTTGTTTATTGGCATTTTTGCACATACAATGACAACATACATATCGATCAATGCCAGTATATGACCTGCATGTGATACAACTTTACAACAACAGAACAACTAACTTACAGGACAGCAAGTTGCAAAAGAGATCAAGCCAGCGAGTCTTATTACACTGTACATTATACATGTCTATACGATTATGCTTTTACACTTTTTACTTCATTGAACTACCACAACAAAAGCAACATTCGTGTATTTTGCTATCTAGGACCTTTTGTGTAGAGTAATGTTAATTTAGGTACTTGACTCCACCATATCAGGACTAGTACTATCAGTATCTTCAGTTTGTTTTGTGCATATCCATTCCAGGATTAGACCCCATATATCTTTTGGCCTTGAGGCAGGGGTCATAAGTTCCCAATATAGGGCGAGTTGTGTCTGGCAGTAGGCAATGTACTGCAACCAGGCTTTAATCGACGGTGCCTTGGTCTTCCCCCAGTGCAGAGCCACTCGTCTCTTTGCCAGGAGTAGGAGCATTGCATGTAGTTTCCGTGTGCTCACCGGAGTATCTTTCACGTATCCCAGTAAGCCTGTCAAAGGTGTAGGGTCTACCGGAAGTCCTAGTGATTCCCCAAGTATGCCGTAGATTTCAACCCAGTATTTTGCTACGGGAGGGCAAGTCCAGGCAAGATGCAGAAAAGTTGCCGGCTCAGCCCTGCATCTCCAACAGCTAGCGTCAGGCCTAAGCCCCATGCGGTTTAGCTGGATCAGTGTTCTATAGAATCTATGTAGGAACTTAAAATGTATTAGCTTTAGCCTATAATTGGGAGAGAGCACACGTAGCTGGGAGCAGCAGAACTTCCACTGCTCTTCCGAGATTGGAGGATTTATTTCAGTGTTCCATTCCGTCAGTGCTTTTGGGATCAGCACCGGGGCAGTGCTCTGCATGTTGCTATATAATCTTGTGATGAGTCTGCGTGGAGCTGGGCCTGTCAGCAAATGTTCAAGTGCATGTAACGTGGGTGGGGGCCTAGGGAAGGTGGTGTGCGCCTGTCAGCAGGCCGCTTTTATTTGATGATATAGAAATAACTCTGGAAAAGTGGGCTTTTTTCCTTCTTGTTCTGCCGGTAAGGGGCGAAATGTATTCTCAGGATACAGATCTGCAAATGTGTTTATCCCTAGCCCGCGCGGCAGCGTCACACTACCTCCGTCCTCCATTGGGGGGATACATGGGTTATGTGCCACCGGTATAGAGGGTGCATATAGGACCTCTAATTTGGCTCTGTTTCTCAGACCTTCCCAGCCCCATCTTAGTGACTCTACTGTGTCAATCTCATTATGCGGTCTTTTATATGGTTGGTATATAGCAACTTGTAGTGGCGTGGGTGCAGCTTTATCTTGCTCAACTGCGACATGCGGCTGAAACGGTACCGGGTGGACCCAGTAATGGAGGAACTGAGCTTGGGCGCAATATGCATATAACGGAATATCTGGTGCCCCCAGTCCTCCCTGTGTCAGGGGAAGCGTCAATAGCTCCCATGAGACCCGAGCTTGTTTTCCAGCCCAGATCAATGACGTTAATAGGGACCGAAGTGTCTTGAAGAAAGCCTGTGTTAGTGGAAGTGGAATATCTATGAATAGATATAAAAATGTAGGCAATATAACCATTTTAGCTATTGCTATACAGCCAGCCAAAGACAGAGGTAGCCTATTCCAAGTCCCTATCTTGCCCTCTAGCCATGTTACCGCCCTGCCATAGTTCGTGTCCCACAATTCTTGAATATCGCTGCTCAGCCATATTCCCAAATATCGAACGGGTCCTTCAGCCTATTTCAGAGGGCTGAAGGGCTTGGTGTTTGTCATGAGTGGAAATAGAACCAACTTTGTCCAATTTATTTGTATACCTGATAGTCCCCCAAATTTTAGGATTTCACTTTCAAACATTTTTAAATACATAATGAAAGAATATTTATTTTACTTTAGGTGGGTGAATGAAGCTTCAGAAAAATAACTTTATTTGAAAATTAATATATTCAAAATGATTACAGTTTTAAAATTGAGTCAATAATGCTGTAACTTTTTTATTATTCTACATTTAAAATAAACATTAACATTAATATTTGACACAAAAATATTTTTCTGAATTTCTTTAAAACTTTAATAAACTTTTAAACGTCCCCCTATACTTTACCATAGGGAGATCTCTGCCTCACTGTTGGAGATCTCCCCCTACCTGTGAAACATTAAAAGTAGTACATTTACACTTGCAAATTAGGCTCCTCTGCCCCTGAATTCAGGAGTTGGGGACATGTAAGGCTGCACGTTTGAGTAACTTTACACTCGTAAATGGTGAATAACCTAAAACAATCTATAAAGAAATTATCATTATTAATGTATTTTAAAATGTTTTCTTAACCTTTTTAAATATAAAAATTATTGTAAAATTAATAAGTATTAAAAAATAATTACATTACTGTAAATTAATTCCATACATCACTTTTCAATATTTTTAAGTACATAATAAAAGAATATTTATTTTACTTTAGGTGTGTGAATTAAACTTCAGAAAAATTAATTTATTTGAAATTTAATATATCCAAAATAATTACAGTTTTAATTTAAAATGGAATTAAGAATGCTGTAACTTATTTCATTATTCTACATTTAAAATAAATATTAACATTAATATTCAACACAAAAATATTTTTCAGATTTTTAAATTTGTTTTAATAAACTTTTTAACTTTACCATAATAGATCTCCGCCACAGTATCAGAGATCCCCCCTCTTACCTGTGAAATGTTACAAGTAGTAAACGGCTCACTTCACGGCAGCTCTCCTCTGGCATACAGAGGTCGTTGACTGAATCCTTCACACAGGCAATGATCGGTGCAGCAAAGTGCACAGCTCACTTTACCTCATAGTCCATGGCAAATGGGGATCTCCGACTGAAACCTGCACACGGGCACTGAACCGATCGGTGCAGTAGCCGTCTCCTCACACCTCACTACTGGAATCCAATCACCAGGATTACCCACTAGACCTCGCTCTCTACAGCCCTCCTCTTCCTCACAGGGCTCACTGGTCTTGGCAAGCGAGGCAGGCACTGGTGCTCCAGGCCCCAGAGGCAGGTGGTCTTGAATGTCCCTGGGTGATGTCCCCTCACCGAGCTGGGAGGCTGTCGGGCCTTTGCCTCTAGCCCTGGTCACAGACAGAAGTCCTGCAGAGCTTCCTCTCCTCACACACCCCGCCTGGCTTCTTGACAGTTGACATTTTTGGGGGCCTTGATTTCCCCTTCTTATAGTCCATTTCCAGACACCACAAGTTATTTAGGGTCTAAGTCTTTGAAGTTTGTGTTGGGGGCTGCTACCTTTTGAATTGTGCTCTCCTCTGCCCTATCCTTCCTCCAAAAGGCAGTCTGTCACAGCAGGAGCGACTCCAAATCTGATAGCCCCACAACACAAGCCATGGGAGTCACTAGAGGTTCACACCAGGATGTCAGCCACAGTGATGGGTGTATGAAAACGTTACCCCAGGGCCCCAGCCCGACTCTTTATGATTCTCTTATCAGCCCCATCTTCTTTGTGAGATGTGCCCTGGCCCTAATCCACTGCCCTCTCTCTGAATCAAAAAGCACCCTTTGAAGTGTGCAGGAGAGCCTGGCTCTCCATCCTCCAGTGTGTGCCCCACCCAGCTCACAGGAATGCAGCAATCCATAAATCTGTCTAGGGGGATTCCTCTACCTCTTCATGCTCCTCCAGTCAGCCCTGGGTCTCCCAAAATGGTACCCAGAATCTTTCAAGTATTGTACCATTCTCAGGCACACATACTCCCAGCACATGTGTACAACACACACGTACTGCGCAGCACTACAAGCTAACTAGGTGTAGGCCTAAGGTGAGTACGCACACAGCAGCAGAACTTTACATGAGGGAGCCTGTAGGCCTCACTCCAGTGACACAGGTAAAAGGGCCTGTTCACTTCTACTGATTGCTACACAGTATGCTGCCACCACCGTGCTCGTGCTGTTTAACTCCTGGTAAAAGCAGTAGCCTTTCACCAATATGAGGGTAGTCTTTGGGCACCCCTGCCAGTCCAAAAAGACCATAATCCATAACCCAAGCCTATATCATGACGTACACGCATGATCCATGTTTGCCCACGGCAACAAAAATCAGCACCAGGGATCCAGACATTGTCACAGTTGCAGTACTCTGGGCAGGGGTACACATCTCTCACCACACGAGGGACTTTTGTGTCCCAAAAAATACAGCACACATTCAATGTGGCAGCTGTCTTAAGGCATAGTTTTTGTAATGGAAGCACACCTTGCAGCCAAAAGTGTAGTATGTCGTAGTAGAGGAGGCACATTTTTTCTCTCTCCCTTTGATGCATGGCAGTGCAGCAACTTTGGTGCTGTGCAGGATTGTGTCAAATAAAAGTAAACAGAAGCAAATCTGGGCCCTGGTATCTCCGGGTGCATGTGGTTAATCCTCATTCCAGCTACAAAAGCTTGTGATTGCTGGAATAAGGTACTGGGATACCCGCTGGAGTCAGAGGTTCGAGTCCCCCAGTATACCCTCACCAAAATTCTGTCAGTCTCTTAATGAGGGCCTCAGCGATGCTTTCTAAAGTTCTGTTCTGTAATATTAACATAAATATGGGTATGACATCCAAATAGCATGCTCCAGAGCAGGCACTTCCAGTTCAGAGCCCAGCTTTCCTGCTGGAGACTGTTCTAAAGAAAAGAAAACAACATTATTATTGGCAGAGACAGGTCAGTGAAGTGTGGCGCGTGGAACCCAAGTCTCAGAGGATGGCTCACAATCGTTTCAGAAATGGGTGTCTCTCTCCAAGATGGTGCTGGTAGGACTCAGAAGCTGCCCAAGTGCCTAGAATGAGCATCACATAAGATGCTGACACTATAGCAGTCTTACCTAAAGAGGAGTCTGGCAGCTCGCTTCCTTCCTGTGTGTGGTGTGCGCGTGCTCTAATCACGTCTGAAGCTATTGACCAGAGGTACAGGCTTATGTTGATGTTTTTCACCGGCCTGCCAAGGTTCAAACCTCGAATGTGACACTAATTCAAATTGGACTTAACCCCACAGAGTAGTGGTTAAATTATGCACACTTTCCGTCTTTCTTTGCTGACCCTGTCCTCGTGAGTCTTGTGTCAGCATTAAATTATACTGGGGCAACACATGGCCGGCGGCAGTGTATTTCTGCAGCCACATGTTTCAACTGGTTTTTATGACATCCGCACTTCCTGTGTTCTTCATGTGTATGCCAAAGTTTCAGCTTTTCAGGGGAAAGCTGATATTTAAAACAGACACTGGCAAAGCCAAAATGTCTTAATGTGCTAAAAAAAAGTGCAAACAGCATTTGTGCATGCCTTTGTTTGCCACAGTTAGCATATTAAAGCCAGAGCATTTGGCAACACTTGGAATAAAATTAAAGTTTTTATTTAGGCTGGAGAAACCAATCAAACATTAGTGCTCGGACATTATTTCACCTGTTTACTGAAATACGTCTTCCACGGGATAGACAACAGTGCGAAAATTCAGATGATCATTTCTAGAATATGTGTATGACGTCAAATGTATTTTTTATAACGAAATGCACACATTGTTGACTAAAACAGACCAGACCTTACCTGTTGGTGTATTCTTCAACAAATCATCAGACACTGCAGCGGCATCCAACAGAGATGACGGAGCATTCGTATTGCATCACCAGTGGTTTAACACAAACTATCTGCTGGCAATCAGCATCTTACTAGTACTCTATGTACCCTGCATTTCAGTAATAGAGGTAATTGACAAGACAATGAAGACAAAGGTAAACGTGGTACACCAAATTTACTACCTTGCTGCACCAGGGGCAGCCATATGTGGATCATAGGGAACGAGGGAAGATATAGAGACAGGTGCGAGAGCGATAGAGAAAAAAGGGAGACACCAGCTGGGAGCTAGAAGTGGAGCGAGCACAGGAACAGAGTGGGGTAAAACTGAGACAAGGAGGGTCTCTTTAAAAATAACCATAACACAAGTTCACATCGTACCAAAAACACTAAATACTGTAGCCCTGCATGGACACCTGGCTTTTTTCCCCAGCGCTAATGGGTGTGCCTCTTCCTTTTTAGGTCTCGCCTAGCGACGCAGCGCATGCGCTGCTCGCCTTGGCGAGATCTATTGTCGTCGGTTTTGCTAGCGAAGGGGGACAGGAGATGTGCACGCGCCCGGACAGGCGATGTGCACGTGTCTCTCACGGCGACAGCTTGTTACTTTACCGTTCTTCTCACGGCTGTTCCAACAACTTCAATATGGAGTGCGTTCATTAAATGCTAAACCGCAAGCCTGCAATAATAAAATGCTGTCCTTTAAAACTCCGTGATGCGCGTGGTGTCATGAAATTGCAATCTGAAGGATGCACGTGAGACTCAGTACCTGTGGTGGCGGCACGAGGCATGTGGTGCTGTACGGACACATCCTCGTAACAACGGAGCCCACTTAAAACAATGTGCCCGCTTACTCAATGTTAACTGCAAAGAACAAACAAAAGAAGCAAAACATCAATACTTAATGGTGCCTGCGGTGGGCGACGCTGCCTACGAATAGGAATCCAGATTTATGTGCCGCATGTTACCTGGAGAAAGATGCCACAGGATAACCTCATGACGTCATGAAATGCAAGGCAGTGTGTATGCATGATCGGAGTTAAACCAACCAAAACGTGCGAGCTTTGATAACAGGTGACAATAGATCTGAAAAAAAGATAACCCATCAAGACCCATGGAAAGTTTAAAAGAATAAACACCAACAGAAGACTAGTGACCACAATCGCGTATACACGTTCTAACGTGAAGTAGTGTGTACATGTGAATGCTAATTATATCAAATGTTCAGGAATGCATGTATACATATTTGATGATAAATTGCTAACAGTTATAAAAACAAGCATTTACAATGCAATAGGTCTCGCATTGACGTGAAGTTTGAGCTATTGGCATTGCAAATAACAATGCCTTTACTTTTTGTTTTCTTTTTAAAAACATAAATAAAAGGCATTGTAATTTACAATGCCAATAGCTTAAACTCGCGTAACTGCGAGACCTATTGCATTGCAAATGTTTGTTCTTTCTCAGTTGTGGTTGGACAAGTTTCTCATCGTTCTCGGATTTAAGCACCGAGATACCCCTTGGAGTGATTGTTTGCGCTTTACAAATGCTTTTCATTCATTCGTTCGTTCATTCAATCATGCATTCAATCATTCAATATAAGCCACAGAAAGCCCACCACAAACATGCCCTATCCCTCTTAGAAATAAGCCCAAAACAATTCCACACTGTAGCCCAAAAATAATGATTAATGTAGCCCTGACAAAAATATCAGTTATCACAATTTCTGATTGTGATCCCTGCTTCTTGGTAGTGTAACATAAATTAGTTTTGTACTAATTAATTAATATTGTGAACGTTTTCTGTTGGTCTGTGATAATTCTAAATTGTTTGAATAAATAAAATATCAATATAGGTTAACAGAATTAAGGTTTGCCTTTGCTCATACTCGGCAATATTAGGTGAATCTCTGTGCTGAACTCAGTCACACGCATCTGATTTTCTCATTACCTCGTACAAGCATTTCTAAGCATCGGCCTGCTGTCTGGTGAGTTAGGTGACAAGGATAAGTCTCCCAATTCTAGAAGGAAACAATATAGGTTTGTAGGACTTGTTTAATTCCAGGGGGTATTATGATGCTCAACTGAGCACCATGCTTGTGAATTTTGAACATCAACCCCATAAAATGTGCAATCACCTTATCTGTATGAGGAGAACAGAAGGTTTGCCTTCCCAGCCCATCTGCAGAAAAATAAATGCAGGCTTTAGTTAAAAATGTATGTAGATATAATCTGTTCTAATTACTAATATTTCCTTGCGCTAATGTACTTATTTTAGTAGAATAAGCTTGTATCTTTTATGTTCATGCTTAATGTCAAAGACTAGTAAAATGTCTAACTGTGGTTATTGTTGACTTCTCAGAGCAAAGCATGGCATCCGACATATTAACCCGTTTGCTGCTTCGAACGTTCCGCGCCAGTGCGGAACGTTCTATTAAACGGGCGGGCCGCGTCAGCCAACGGACGTGCGCAGCACTACCGAGGTAGTGCTCGCGACGGCCGTTGGCCGACAGCAGCAGCAAACGGGTTAAAATGTAGAGTCGCTTAGAGGCCTGAAGTAGTCTCCATATTGGTCCAGCCTCGTGAACAACATCCACAAGAGAGTTGGTGAGACCCTTATTTGTTTTACTGGCTTTACAGGTCCATAGAGAGAGAGAGAGAGAGAGAGTGTGCGCACGTGTGTATGTGGAATATGACTCGTTATTTCGCATACCATTACTTCGCAGCTTTTTACTTCGATGTTTTTACTTAGCAAATACCGTTACTACGCAAGTTTTTAGTTCGCATACCTTTACATTGCAAGTGTTAATGTATGCGAACTAAAAACTTGCCTAGTAATAAAAAAAGACATTTACCCCGCTTATTTTTCCTAACACCACAACACTACCCTAAACCCTAAAACACTACCCCCATCACGACCCTGCCCCTACCCACAAGATGGTCCCTACACTGAAACACTACCCTGCACGACCCCCGACACTACCCTAAACCCTAAAACACTACCCTACACTACACTAACACACAACACTACCCTAAACCCTAAAACACTACCCCCATCACGACCCTGCCCCTACCCCCAAGACGGTCCCTACACTGAAACACTACCCTGCACGACCCCCGACACTACCCTAAACCCTAAAACACTACCCTACACTACACTAACACCACAACACTACCCTAAACCCTAAAACACTACCCCCATCACGACCCTGCCCCTACCCCCAAGACGGTCCCTACACTGAAACACTACCCTGCACGACCCCCGACACTACCCTAAATCCTAAAACCCTACACTACACTAACACAACAACACTACCCTAAACCCTAAAACACTACACTACACTAACACCACAACACTCCCGTAAACCCTAAAACACTACCCCCAGCACGACACTGCCCCTACCCCCATTCCTGTCCCTACTCCCAAACACTACCCTTCAAGACCCCAGACACTACCCTAAACCCAAATACACTACTGTACACTACACAAACACAACTACACTACCCTTAAACTCAAAAGACTACCCCCTGCACGACCCTCCCCCTACCCTAAACCCTTAAATACTACACAGCCCCTCTTGCCTCTCTCTCCTCGGTTCCTGTCTTCTCCGGCTTCCTGCGTCATCAGTGAAGCGTGTCCGTTTCCACACAACGCATGCGATGTATCAACTTGCGTAGTAAAGGCTACGCGTTGTAACATCGCATGCGTTGTAACGCTTGCGAAGTAATGGTACGCGGTGTAACAGCCGCGTACTAATGGATGTTTACCGTGTATGTGTACATCTGACTGTGGAAATCTTTGTTTATTTTGTGGCCAACAGTCATTTTAATGCCACGAATACAGCTGGTTTCACATGGACAGGCGTAATCAGCTTATTAAATGCGACTTTCAAAATAGGGCCTGTAATCAATGACAATTGTAATCATAAAAGGGTTTTTTCTGCAGGACTTGAGTGGTGGATGGAAACTCCTCAACGAACGGGATGGAAATCGTCCAACACCTCAGCCATTGTTTTTCTTTCTTTTTTCTTGAAATCTTCTGGATGTAACTTTATGAACACAAACATTTCTCGGTCTTGTTTTGCATGGATTTAATTTTCACGTTTAGTAAGATGTTACCCAATAAACCATCCAATGGTAAGTGCCAGAGCCTGACGATGGACACCTGAATACAGGGGTGGGCGTTGGTTCATTGCGTTCCCCAGGATGACAGAACACCAGCCCATGAAACGGCACCACACCGAATTCCTATTCACTATGCCCGGCGGAGGCAACCGCTTCGCCTCATCCGCCACCATCCTCACAGTACCTGCCGTACAGCCTCAGATGAAGGACAACACTGGGGAGGCGGAAGGACGACGCACTGTGTGTGCTTCACCCAAAGCCGTCCGGCAACGCGACTTCTGCTGTGACTGTGGAAATCTTGAAGAACTGATCTTTATTTTCTTTATTTTTTTTATTTCACCATATTCAAGAAAGGAAATCGTAACTATATTCAATGAACTGGATAACTTTCCTAAAAACTCATGAAGGCTCATTCTGCCCACTTGCAGACCCCCTCAGTCCTGATTTAATGGACGGTACTTTGCCTGTTGTGATTTCTGAGCCCATACCTTCTTGCTTAATATATATTGTTTTTCATTAGGCATTTATTGGTAATACAAAATGATGAGTTTGTAGGTATAATAGTAGACAATCATGAGGTAGATCAAAAATGTGTTGAGAAGAAATACAAATTCACAAATCTAAGCTGGTGGAGGAAAGAATCCTTTGACTCGCACCGACCCTCTATGACAGTGGTCTTCAAACTTTTTAATGCCACACCCCACCAGTAAAAAAAAATCATCAGGCCCCCCCTCAAAAATTTTTACAATTATTTGATTAAACTGGCAATGTTTACATATGTCTAGACTTAATTAAACATTGCAGTTAAGTTCTGTTACCATTTTAAAGATGCAATCAAATACATGATTACCACACATACTATTCTGGTCAGGCAGGCCTTACTAACGTGTAAAGGTATCCACAGTGTGATGATTATTAGAATAAGGGTGGGGGGTTTGAAGAATATTTGGAGTCCCTTCCCTTTTGACACCTCCCAGCCAGTATATAAATGACGAAAGATGTTAGTGATGGTTCATTACAGAGTGGCCACTCATTTTCTTTTTCCACTAAAAACAAAGCACTGTCATCAGCATAATGCTTCTTTTGGCCAGAGCCTGGCACCCCCCACCCCGGAATCACTTGAATCCCCCCTACAGGGAGGGGGGGGCACCCCGCGGTTTGAATACAGCATTCTCCATGAGTACAAGTCCTTGTACTACCGAAAGAAGCAAAAAAAAACAATCTTCTCTGTAAAGAAGTCAACATCAAGCCTGATTCCTACCAGAGACATCCTACAAAAAATGAAAACCATGAATATGACATTGTGGTTGCCAAAGTGCTCCAATTTTCTTGCATGATTACAAATGCTGGCACAGTTCTTAACAAATGACACCATTTAACAAGCATTTGCAATGCAATCGGTCTCGCCTTTAGGACCTTATATGTATTTAGCTATGCAGAACATTAGCCTGGGTGCTGAAACATCTACTGTTCTTTAACATGGAGGGAAAGTAAGCACCAAACTGCGTGACACGCCAGGTATGGGAACACACAGAGAGAAATATTGCCTTTCAGCAGGAAATGGTATAGTCCAAAGCTCTGTTTGTAATATAAAATCAGGGCCTCCGGTGGTCATATCACTGAAAATACAAGATTTGAAAAATATTATTGTCCACGGGTGCTTGTGGAAGACAATTTCCATGGACTGGAATCTAGAGAATGCTAAAGTGATTCTGGTATTTTACTGACCTCTGCTGGTCGTTTTCTATCAAGACAGTTAAATAGAGGCAGTTGAACAGAAAAAAGTCCCTAAGCGGAAGCAGACAAGTCCTAGGGCTGATCTCCAGAGCCCACAAAGTACATACACATATAAGTATATAATAAGTATATACTAAAGTATATACAAGAGGTCTCGAATGCTCGACCTAAAAATGACAACACGAAAGACTAGAATGGCCAACTTATTCTTCCTTCAGCAATGCATGGGCCTTGGCAGATGGAACCCAGGAACGCATTGTTTCCTTAGGTTTTCAATTACTTTATGCATGAATGCTTTAAATGTAGCTTTAAAAGTGAGAGTGTTAATGAAAATGCTCACACAGCACAATTGTTGTTTGTGAACACCCTGGACCAAGTAATGTTCATTTTTCACTAAATACTGGAGTGATTACTTTCTTAACACATTTTAATACTATGGCCATGCTAAAGGAAATAAACACACACGCCAAGTGGAAGTCTGCAAGTGTTTATTAACAAAAGAAATATTAGTCTGTGAATCACAATCGGATGACAAGTGAATCCCATAGCACTCTAATATGCATAAAAGTTATACAAACAAACACATGTATATATTTTCATACATATGGCGCCAATGGAGAACAAGCTAATGAGACCAAAACAAAATATTTAATAATGTTGGAATGAATCCATTCATGCCAACATTTTGGAAGAGGAAAGTGGGAGATTTAAAAATAATAATCGGGAGAATGTATTTCCCCCATTGGCTTCTATTGAAGCAGAGGCAATTTCAGGCGGGCAACAGCCAAGATAAAGCCATTTTTAGCTGAAAAAATGAGGAGTGTACTGCCTGAATCTGGTCTATTGGCATGTATGAGAAGCAATAGGAGATTGTAGGAACGCCCTTCAAACTAATGCGGAAATGTAAACTATCTGTGCAGAGCAATGCATTAAAAAATGTCTCACCTACAATGCCAGGCACAAGAGCAAGGCTGTACAAGCTGGAAACGGGCACAAACTTGTAGCATTGGCTAGCAGTGAGCTTAAAGATGGCTGACTTCATTACAGTTATGCTAAAGCAGCATTTTTAATCTCACAAACATGAAAGTAAAAGCGAGCATATCAAACGACACCCAGACCTACAAAGAGACCTCATCACGTACGTGACCCATTGGGCTGGCAGCTGTCATCACAGCTCACTTCAGTGGGACAGGAGGAGGAGCAGTGGCATAACAATAGCCCCCGCAGCCTCTGCGGTGCGGGTGGGGGCCCGAGCTCCAGGGGGCCCTCTCCGGCAGGGTGCAACAGTGGCAGGCCCCTGGCTTGAGAGCTCCTGACTGGGTCCGGAGCGTGGGGTTCCCCTCCATCAGTGGTGTAACAAAAGCCCCCACAGTCCAGGGGGCCTCCGAGCTCCAAGGGGCCGCCTCAGTAAAAGTGGTAGGTGGTGGGCCGGGAAGGGCGTGCCGCTTCATGTACTTTGCAGGGCGGCCCCCTTAAGTTTCATTACGCCACTGCCCTCCATGTACTTTGCATGCGGGGCCCCTCGCGTTTTGTTATGCCACTGAGGAGGAGGCATGTCACTCAGACAATCAGGAGGTGGGGCCAGCTGTAAAGAAAGAAAATGGAAGGAAGTAAGAAGGCGCAAGAGTGAGGCCAGAGAAAGGAAGCAGGAGTCTAGAGGAATGGCGGAATCCACCACACAGAAGAAAGAAACATTGGCCACGGTGAAAAGCCAAGTTGGAAGTGAGAGGGTCTGGCAGTGAAAGCAGTAAGAAGATCTGAGCAGCAACCAGGGATGATGGAGACCAAGTCGAAGATTCAGGAAAAGGAAACCAGAATTCCACTGAGGTATGGCGGTTCCAATAGCCCTTCGCAATCTTAGGACAGATCCTGCCAGGCAAGTGTTGGGAAGGCTAGGCGGGAGTGAGGTCTTACTCCCTGTCACTGGGTTATATAAATACCAAAGCCAATACAGACCACACAGAAAATACAGAAGGAAGGCAGAAAATTATGGAAAAGAAGAATGGAGGACAGAAAAGGGGGTAGAAAATAAGAACAAATTCAAACCAGAAAAGTATACTCTTTTTCCAGAAAAGTATAACATGGAGAGAGAGAGAGAGTGTGTGTGTGTGCATGTGTATGTGTACATCTGACTATGGAATTCTTGAAGAAGTGAACTTTATTTTCTTTTTTTTTTTTATTTCACCATATTCAAGAAAGGAACTAACTATATTCAATAAACTTGATACCTTTCCTAAAAACTCATAAAGACTCATTCTGCCCACTTACAGACCCTTAAGTCCTGGTTTACCAAACATTACTTTGCCTGCTGTGATTTCTGAGCCTATGCCTTCTTGTTTAATATATCATTTTTCATTAGGCATTTATTGGTAATTCAAAATGATGACTTTGTAGGTACAATTGTGGGCAATCATGAAGTAGATCAAAAACTTGTTGAGACGAAATACAAAAACACTCTACAAAATTAACAGCAATCAATCAATTTATGACGGTAGAGAAGAATCCATGAGCATTCACCTCCCCCATCTGTCAAGGCCCTCCCATTCACTTCCCACCCTGCTAATCTGTAGAAAACCATCCTTGCCACTGTTCCCCTATCTTATTATGTTTCTCAGGGCAGCCTCTCACTTCATAAGGGGAGAGGAGTTGGCCTAACGGCTAGGGCGGTCGACCTCAAAGCTGGGGAACCAGGTTCGAGTCTCGGCAACGACGCTGAACATCCTGTGATTCTGGGCAAATCACTTAATCTCCCCGTGCCTAACAAAAATGAATGTGTCCTCATGTAACGCAACTGGTGCTCATGTAAAGCTCTCTGATACCCGATACCCTTGGGTCAAGTTCGCGCTATATAAAACTCTGTAAATAAAAAAAGAAAGAAAGAAAATAAGTTGGTATTTCCATGAAGAGGCAACTATTCATACCCTAATCCATCTATTTAGTGTCGGAGGGTTGCTAGCCCTCCAACACAGTGTTATGTACTTCAGAGCAAGTACCAGTCACAAATATATCAGGGCCTTTTGACATCTGATGGTGTCAATGCCATCCATAATGTGAAGTAAGGCCAATTTGAGGGAAAGCACTAATGGGCAGCGAAGCCCTTTTGACAGACATTTGAAGACCTCCCCCCAGCTTCTGGTCATATGGGAAAATGAGCCATTTTCCAAATGACACTAAAGGCAGAGGAGAGAGACTCCCGACCCATCATCCATAGGTGTTCACAGGTGCTATAAATACTATGTAACTATTTGAATCGGGCAATATCTGACTGAAAAGGGCACCTCCTGGAAGCCATGAGTGCATCCTTCCTGCTCTCCTGTGCCAGAGTTTCCACATCAACTCCCCAGACCCGTTTCAAGATTGGGAAAGTAAAGGGAGTATTAATAACTATGGATTTCTAGTGTTTGGAAATTATTTTGTCCCCCAGAGCCCCACCGTAGGTTTAGCTCGTGAGGGGTTGAAGTCCACTATCTCTCCTGCGTCCCTCAAGTAGAGTAGCGATGCATGTCTCATTTGTACGTAGCGTTAGAACTGAGATCTGTGTAAATCTAATTCCAACTGTAAGTCTAAAAAGGTCCACATATGAGACTGAGAGATCACATCTCTAAGTTGAGAGCTAGCAATCGCGTTCCCTCGTGAGAACCCTTAAGGATGACTAACTGGGGCAAACAGATTTCAATCCAGTGGTGTGGTCTGACCAGTAAACCTCTCTGCCCACTGTATGGTTCGCAGAGACTCCTGTTATATTCTAAGGACCTCCACAGTGGCTAGGGGTGTTCTAAAGGGAACACCGCCTCCGTAGGCATAGTGTAGAGGACAGTAATCTCCCAGGACTCATCTTTCTGTAGCATGGACTGGATCCTTGTATGAGCAAAAGATCCAGTCATTGATGACCAGCAAATTGGAGGGCCGGTATATCCACTAAGCCGAAGCCACCATCACAGGGAGATTAAAAAAACTTGGGGCATTGCTAAATAAGGAGACTTACCCGCCAAGAGTAAGCTCCTAAAAAATGAGTTAACTTTCTTTAAAAAGGAGGAGTAGGGAGATTGTGCAGGGGATAGTTTTGAAGAACAAATAGCAACTTTGGAAGGGAGACCAGTTGTGTAACTATTACATATCCCAATAAGACAGAGAAAGAGGGGGGAGGGGAAATGCTCCAAGTCTTGTTGAAATTATGGGGTCAGCATTGTGAGGCAGAGGAGGTCACCTAACCTCCTATGGATTAGGACCAGATTTGCGCCACATGGAGTTCCCGGGACACCCATCACCTCATGGTATCCCCTGTCTGAATTAACCATTGATTTGGCAGCATTCACCGGCAGGCCTGAAACCAATGGGAATCGTTCAAGAAACTCCATCACCCAAGGGCTTGAGACAGTCTACCTGCCCATAAAAAACGAGGAGGCCAGCAGCATACAGGGATAGTCGATCTTTTATTTGGACCAACCACACAAACACTCACAGCCAGGGGCTCAATAGCGTGTGTTTCCCAAACTGTGAGTGGCGTCTCACTGGTGGGTCAAAAGCTTATTTTTGTTGCGTTGTGAAAATCCAAGCAATGACTAAAGATGCCTTTAAATTCTGTATTTATCTTTTCACATTTGCTGTGCTTCAAAGACAGAGGCTAAATGTCAGGCTATGATTTCTGACAAACTGCTGCTTTTTAAACACGGGGATTGGTATTTACAAACTCCTCTGACTTTGCAGTCAGAGAAAGAAAAGTAAAGTGAATTATATTACAATCTTTGTGGGGCACAGGTATGTGAATGGAAAGGGTGTAAGGTGGCATTTTTTGTAACACACAACAAAATGTAAATACCTGTATGTGAACTGTACACATTCAACAGTTAGGAAACTAAAAACAAAGCACATTTTCTTTGTTATTCTGAAGTGCGCTGGAAACAAAGATTTTAATAGGATCAAAACAAATCAAGACACTTTACTTGGAGGTTCACAAATTATACATATTCACTGAAACTCGATTTCCTCACATTATTATTTGTGAGCAGTATAGTTTCATCAAACTGAATGTCTGTGCAAATGGAGTGGCCATTTCAATGGATAACGTTCTCTCTGTAAATGACAGTGCTCTAACACAAGATACTTTAGTTACATTAAAAAATCAGCTGCCTCATGTCCATTAAAGCAAGGTGGGTTGCAAAAGTTTGTTGTTCTAAAAATTGGGTTGTGGTCCTAAAAAGTTTGGGAACCACTGGCCCAGGCAAACAGTAAAGGAGAAAGTGGCCATCCCTGATCAGTGCACTTCTTGTGTAGGTAACAGCTTGTCATTAACTCAAAACCTTGCCATGGGATGTGTGTACACTGTTCAATAAGCGTATGTATGTTTGGAACCAGGGTGAATCCTAATCTAGTAAGGACCTCGAGATTGTACTAAATCTCTCCAGGCAAGGAACCACAGCATTGTGCTGACGCTGAAAATATATGGTGGACCTGCCTGACATTAAGCCATTTTGGTGTGTGTGAACAAGGGACTGCATAAATGGACTACTCTATTGGTCAACACCTTAGCTAGGACCTGTGTTTCTATGTTGACAAAAGAGATAGATCTATATTACAAACTATGGTTGGCATTTTACCTGGTTTCAAAAGGACAATAATTACTGCCTCTCCCAAATCAGGAGGGAGGAGACCATCATCAAGAAATTGGTACAGCAGGTTGGCTGCTTGAAGGCTTGGGTCTCAAGGATTTACCAGTGACGTTTGTGAAATTAACCACCTTTTCATCAAATATGTCAGGATCCAACGGGTCCCTATTCATCTGAGAATAGACAGGGAAGGTGATAACAATATGAAGGAGCTTCAGCTCTTGGACTCCAGAGCCCTTACGTTGACAGTACAACCTCTCATAGAAGTAGGTGAATATCTCCAGCACGTCCCTGCCATCTGTCCTGATCACCCCAGAGTTGTCCCTAACTTCACCCTAATATCTATAAGGATCATCCCATCTGGTCAATTATAGAGTAGTTTTCAATTTGTCTCCATGGTTGCAAACCCTACACTGGGATGCAAATTATACATTTTTAGCTTGGTCAGTGAAATACTGTTTAATGAGTTGCACACACCCTCCATGATGACCAACAGGATCACATGTTCCTGTTCCAGATCTAGAAGCTTAACCTACAAGAGCAACACTGT
Organism: Calotriton arnoldi; assembly: GCA_963921515.1. Lineage (NCBI taxonomy): Eukaryota > Metazoa > Chordata > Amphibia > Caudata > Salamandridae > Calotriton > Calotriton arnoldi. The sequence goes on from CAWUFW010003638.1 coordinate 931,589, forward strand.
TTGCCTTTTGTCTTCCTTGACCTGGGAGATTCATACCATGGCATGACCATGGTGGGCAGGCTTAAAGGCCTCTCAGGGGCCGGTGGGGAACTAAAAAAATCCTGCATTATCAAGAAGGTATAAATCTGATTCTTCAGCTAAGTGAGGGAGCTCCTGGTCAGTCAACCACCAAGCATTAGCTATCCATTGGCTTCCAATGATGTCAGTGTTGCGTCCCATTTTGAGCAGAACAGGTGAGTAGTCATAGATACCCCTCAGGAGTTTGGATAACAGAGGACATCAGAGACGTTAAGGAAGAAATAGCCAACCATGTGTATGCCCTGGATGTGGGTAAAGGGGCCCCATGTTTCCATTAATCCCAAGACTTCAGGAAATTGAATAGTGGGATGTGACTAGTACAATTGAAGGGTTTGCCTGTGTGCCTGTCATGCTCGTAGAGTGATGTCTGGCAGCTCTCAACACTGGACCCCTTTTCACCTTACCTCGAAGTCCGTTGGCATTCCAAGATATGACTCTCAGAAGTGGGTGTGTCAGAAGCATTCTCCATTGGCGGCAATGAGAAGATGTTAAAGGACATAGTGACTTAAGACGCCAATACTGTGTTTGCTGATTCACAATGCCAATGCACCCCAATGAGAAATCTTTGTTACCTAAGAAACCAAAAACATCAATCAAAAAAGCAAAACTTACCCCCACCCTCTACTACCAATCTGAAGCCTCTGTCACCCAAATCCTAGCTGTGTAAAAGGAAGCCTACACCCCAACTGGGTAATCAGCACCTTTCAATCCAAAATATCTCCACCTAAAATAAACCCCTAACTATTCACTCAAAAAGGAGAATGCAACAATGATCAAACTTGCTACTAGGCACACAGGCTTGACTAAGTCCAAGGTCCTATTTGCCTGACATTGTTAGAAGCATTGTCTTGGTGAGATCCATATGGTACCACACCCCACAGGACTTTACCGTGCAAACATGGACCACAAGATCCCTGGTGAACTATTGCCTCAAGGTCGTGTGAGTCATGGGCGATGGACTGACAGTTACATCTCACCAGCGTCTAACATCTGTGGTATTGCAAAGTCTGTCATCTGTTCCCATTAGCAGCCACCCCCCTAATTGGTGAGATGTGAGTCAGCTCAGGAGGTTGCATTGTGTCATCTGTCATCATCTTAGTTCATGATTATCTGCTTGAGTACTTTGAGCTATGCTGCAATAATTGTCATCTGTTTTATTGTCTCCAAATTATATGGCATTGATAATGCAAATTCTTCTGGTAAGAGGGGAAGAGTCCAGCAAGTCTCCCTGGCTTAATCTTTTCTCTCCTTTACCCAGTCTCTTGATGCCTCTGATGTTTCAAAGAAGAAGTATTTTGATTGAATAAGAAAGTTTAACTTAGTTGGGTATAGCAGCATATAATATATGTTTATCACTGGGAGTTTAACCTCTTCAAAGGATTTTCACTGATGTTGTACCAACCTCATGTAATCTGGGAAAATAATCACAACATGATACTCATACTGAATTGTTGGTAGATTTCTGGCTTTTAAAATGTCCTCCAACTTTGCCCCACATTGAGGACGCACTCAGCAAACAGATGACTCACCGAATCCTTTATTTCCTAAAACCTGCATTAACATTCCAAATTCATTATTGGCCTGAAGCGTTTCGGAGCACAGTCCTGCCGCGCCGCACCTGCAAGTAACTGCCTGGCTCCCCGCCTGCCTAAGAGCGCTGTGGAAGAAGGGAGCTCCTTAGCGATATTGGTGGAAGCTGAGGACCCACCGGGGTGGAGATCTACCCTGTTGGCGTGGTGGGTGACGGAGGGGGCCCGGCGGCCTGAACTGAAGGGAGGCCTGGATCGGCCCTAAGGAGTGTGATTACTTAACAAGAGAACCCTCCAGGGATTGAAGATGCCGGGGTAGTTGCAAGGGCCCAGAGAGGTAACTGGAGAGGCCTCGGACCCAAACCGGAGGGGTCATACTCCCCCAGGACATTACATTCCAGCCCAGGAATACGAGTCGAGGCCATTGCTGCAGCCTGCCGGGGATGAGGCCAGGAGGTGCCGGGACGAGACGATGCGGGCACCTCAAATAGGGAAGTGGCAGCCTGGGCCCTGCGTGCCTTTCCTCCCCCCCTGCCTCTCCCCCCCCACCGGTGGGGGGGTGGCCCTGGACCCTGGGGGAGCTGATCGCTGCTGGCAGGCGGGGGCCTGAGATCAATGAACGCCCCTCTGTGAGCGAGCCATGCTATGGGTATGCCAAGGTGCCCTGAAGCTGTGGCGCCTGGGGAGCCCCCCTACTACACCGGACTAAATACTGCAGAGGGGGATACTTAGATTGATTGGCCTTGGGGTCAAGACGAGTGTTGCTAGAGTTCCGCTCTGCGGGGCTGTAGATAAGGAACTCCAGGAGAGGGGATCCCCGAAATGACGCAGGGCCACCTGCAGCGACCCACGCAGCAAACCAGTTTGGACAAATACGCTGTGAAGATGACGGTGGCAGTGCCGAGGGCCTGGGATTCTGAGGCGTACGCCTCCCTGGGAGACCACCAACCTGAGGGGGAACCCTCCCTATGGACAATAATGGTAGCCATTCAGGAGCTCTGGGGCTCAATAGTCCCCATAGAGCCTAAGCTGGATATGGTAACAGTCGAGGTAAATCTACTCCGGGCCGACTTCCATAAAATATCAGAAAGAGTGACAGTAGCAGAAACACAAATGAATGGGCTGCTCTCCACAACCAAATGCCTGGAAGAGCAAGTGCAGAACTTACCAAAACAAAGCGGAATCTTGTCGGCCAGACTGGAGGACCAGGAAGGCAGGGCAAGGAGCAACAACATTAGAGTGGTGGGGGTCCCTGAGAGCCTGGAGGGCCCCAGTGTGGACCTGTTCCTAGAGGATTTGATTCTTAATAAACTCAAGCCAAAACGATTTAAAACCTTTTTTCTGTGGGGAGGGCCCACAGGGCACTGGTCTGCCGCCGAGGCCAGGGGCCCCTGGCACATGATCATCGCCCGAATTTTGAATTTTAGAGATCAGGACGCGATCCTGCAAACTGCCCAGGCACAAGGAGACTCACGCATTGACAATGCAGTGATCCGCTTTTTTCTGGACTTCACTCTTCAGGTCCAGCGCCAACGAAGAAGTTTTGATGAAGTAAAGATAGCCTTCCGAGCTAAGGAACTGAATTATATGAGGCTCTACCCCTCTAAGCTGAAAGTGATCACCGATGGCAAGACATTACATTTCATGAAATTAGGAGTGGTGAGATGCACACCTTATTTGTTCTTTCTTTTTCATTTTCATTCTTTCCTTGTCCAAGTTTAAACTGATTTCACTTTCATGGCGTGCAAACTTGTTCTGCGCTTCGCCTCTAGCGCTGCATACAAAACAATCAAAGGGGGAACCATTTCTGGTTCCACCAAGCTGCACAGCCTTTTCACAGTATGAATCCAATTAATTAAATTCAACCATATTTTTAATTTCCTTTTCTCCATAATTATATACAAATGTTTCTCATCCCTTTATTTTGACTATTCCTTCAATTCGTTTTATCCATACCATTACTTCCACGACGATGTTAAAACAAACTCCAGGACACAGGTTGGTTCCACATGTCATGATGTTTATTAAAAACCCAATGCATTTAGGGAAAACACGTTCCCTTCATCAGGGGCATCTAAAACATAATGTAAACAAGACGATATATGACCCATCATCATTCATATTATAATTGTAATATGCATTTTCAAATCACCATACGTTTTTTGTTACTCCCAAATACATAGCAGGATAATAAATAATGCATACAACTATGTATGTTTCTTTGTCTGATTATAAACAGATTCTTTGATTATAAAATATTTTTACACTAGAAAATTCTCAATTGTGCACCCATATCCGTTACCACATTAAAGCCGTAGTTCAGTGTCCTATGTTGCCTATTTTCCCTTTGTTTATCTTTCCCCTCTATTTTTTCTTTATCTTAACTGTGACCCTCATTACGTTCACGCTTACCGTGACATGTGCTTGTTCCTCGATAAAACCATTTCGACAATGCCAATTCCATTATAAAAAATTCCAAAGTTTACATTTCGCCACACCTGAAGAAGCTTGTGACTGGCTGGAGGGGTGGAGAGTGGTGGGTAAAGGAACTGCCGACAACAAACAAAGAGATGGGCGTCGACCCTCTGGTGAGAGGGGGGCCGCCTCTGCTGGGCCACCCCGGAGATCCGTGTCCCCTTGAAAGGACCACATGAGCATTTATCCTGGAAGACTAAGGGGGGGGGGGGTATTGGTTGCGGTATCAGGGTGGAGGGTGCATGGGAGATGATTTGAACATCCAGGAGGCAGCGTAACATGGCCGGGGTGGGCTGTGCGGGGTAGGCGCAGGCTGGGGTCGGCTCTCAAGACTGGGGGGATTGTTTATTCTGATATATACAAAAGTTTTTATCCGACAAATTTCAACCGGGTGGCTGTAACATGACCCGCCATTGTATGCTGAGTTTGGGGCGACAGGCACTCTCCATGTTTGGGAAGTGGGAAGTTCGAATTCCACTAAGCAGGATAGCAGGGTGAGGGGAGTTCGGGGTAATGTTAATTACGTTAGTTAGACTGAAGGCTTCACAGCGCTTGGCCTGCTATGAGTGCCTCAACACTGGGTGGAAGGTGCTAGATATATGGACCCCCCTTAGGGTGGGGTGGGAGGACCCAGAAACCCAGTTGCAGCAAGCGGTATCCGGCTCATAGGACAGTGATGACTACCCCACGTGAGGTCATGCAGAGCTTAGAAATGTTGTCCTGGAATGTCAATGAACTGGGGAGCAGTATTAAGCACACATTGATCCTACATCAAATAAAACGACATGGTCCAGACATAGTACTCATGCAAAAAACACACCTAAAAGGACATCACTATAGGGCGCTAGACCGAATGGGTTATCTCCCTAAGGCACACGCGGGATACACTCGGACTCTCGGGTGGGAATCCTGATCAAAAAGTCGCTGCCCTTTCACTCCCCAAGAGTGCGGAGGGATGATCACGGACGATACGTGACCCTTAGTGGGACCTGGAGTGGGGTAGATCTTAATCTCTGCTTCGTTTATGCCTCGACTCCTAACCACGACTCTTTCTGATTTGGAGAACCTATTACTGAAACTCCCCATGGGAATCCTTCTAGTGGGAGGGGACTTTAATGCGGTTCTTGACCCCCAAATGGACAGAACGGGTGCTGGCTCTGGGGGACCGAAGGGAGGGACTCTGCTCTTGCAGTTTGCTTCGGCGTTGGGCCTAGCGGACCTCTGGAGAGAATTCAATCCAGGCACTCAGCAGTATACATATTTCTCGGCACCGCATGGCAGCTTCTCTAGAATAGACTATTTATTCACTCCCATTTCTCAGCTGCCACGATTTACGGCAGCTGTCCAACTGGCCAGCAGAGTATCAGATCACTCCCCGGTCAAGGTCCACTTGCAAGGCTCAGTGAAAGATTACCAGTGTCCCCCAGGTTGAATGCTTGGTACCTCAAAGACAAAAACGCAAGGGATAAAATAGATAAGGAAGTGGAATGGTACTTTCAAGAAAATTAGGGGTCAGTTGAGTCAGTGCTGACTCTATGGGAGGCCTTCAAAACAGTGTTGAGAGTGGCTACTAAGGCAATAATAGGGGGGAAGAAAAAAGACACCAGACGACAATGAGTCGAACTGGAAAAGAGGATATTACAGATAGAGAGTAAAGCTCAAGAAACGAGCCAAGACCTGGACAAACACCAACTACTGCTCTGCCAACAGGAGCTGAAAGCATTAGCAGTAGACCTTGCCCGTAAACATGCTTTTGCAACGCAACAACATCTTTATGACATCGGGGGTAAGGCAGCCAAACTACTAGCGTGGCTTGGAGTCACGGGATAGGGAGAGATCCTGGGTACCTGAGCTGAAAGACAGAGATAGGACGATCCACTCATCCAATGCCGAAATAGCAGAAGCCTTTGCCTCTCACTATGAGGAGTTGTATGTATCCCAGACTTTAATGACTGATGCGAATTGCATTGATTTTCTAAGAGATGTGACCCCTCGAACATTAACAGGGGAGGAGCGGGGAGCTTTAGAAGCTGACTTATCCGAGGAGGACCTGCAGGGAGCACTAAGAGAATTACAATCGGGCAAGGCACAGGGGCCCAGTTGTTTGCCGATAGAGCTAGGCCTGGGGTGGGTGGTGACAAAACCAATGCTTTAACGAAGCGCTCTCCAGGGGTTGTCTTCCGCTCGACCAGCGGACCACGATGATTGTGACCATAATAAAAAAGGGAAAGCCCCCATCCGAAACCTAGCTCATACCGGCCAATTTCCTTATTAAATGTGGAAGTCAAGGTATTGGCAAAAATATTGGCCACTAGGCTGAAGGTGGTTCTCCCCTAGGGATTCATTCCCGGTAGGAGCACGAGGCTCAATTTGAGACGCCTATATGGGGTCCTCCACATAACTAAATTTTGCAGGGATATACAAACGGTAGCGATGGCCCTAGACGCGAGAATGGTGTTTGACTCAGTGGAGTGGAACTATATGTTTGCAGTACTGGATAAACTGGGGTTCGGCCTCAAATTCAGAGCCTGGGTCAAACTCCTCTCCACTACCTCTATGGCCAGGGTCAGGGTGAACGGAGTAGTCTCACACAGCTTCGACCTGCACAGAGGCATCCGGCAGGGCTGCCCATTGTCACCTATGTTATTCGCCCTGGCCCTCGAATCCCTGGCGTCGTGGATCCGCCGAGACCCTCTAATCTGGGGTATTCCCACGGCAGGGGGTTGGGAAGAAAGAATCTCCCTGTACGCCTACGATGTGCTGCTATACGTGGCTAGACCCCAGAATTCCATAAACAGAGTAATCCAAATCTTATGAATATCTGGGGAACACTTGGGCTATACAATCAATTGGGCCAAGTCGGTTATATACCCCCTGTCGGGGGAAGCCCCTTTCTTGCCACGTGACTGCTTGGCCCTGGTCTGTCCGGGTGGGATCAAATACCTAGGTATATAAGTCACCTGACATCCACATGAGTTCTTTAGACAAAATCTTGATACGCAACTCGAAAGGCACAAGGCAGATGTGAAACACTGGGAATCTCTGCCGCTGACGTTAGCCGGCAGGGCTGCCCTCTACAAGATGATGACCCTTCCGAGACTGATCTATGTATTGCAGAATACTCCCTACAAGATTCCACCAACAGTGTTCACAGGAATTGACCAGACAGTCCATAAGCTGCTATGGAACGGGGGGGCCCAAGAATTGTGCTGGCGTAGCTACAAAAAGGGGTATATGACGGAGGACTGGCGATCCCTGACTTGCAAAAATACTACTGGGCCTCACTGCTGCTGATAATCAACAACTGGGTGTTTGAAAACCATCAGGACCCAGCATACAGGGTGGAAAGAGGGTGCATGGCCCAGGGTGGATGGGAGAGACTTTTATACCATAAGATGACCAGAGACGACTGGCCGCAATATACGCAAGTGGTGGTGCATGTCTGGCATAGGGCTACCGGCTTTCTGGGCTGGAAGGGCAAACTGACGGCCCAGACTCCGTTGTGTAGTGCACTGTTACCGGAGGTGGCAGGGCTAGGCGGATTCCAGAAGTGGAAACTTATCGGTATAGAACACCTGGGAGACGTCTGGAGGAACCAGTCCTACATACAGTTTCAGGACCTACAGTCCGAATTTGAATTAGCTGAGTCCGAAAGATTTTGGCACGCCCAGTTAGGGCATGCACTGCACTGTCACCTACCAGCGGGGGAACAGCTCCCCGACTCATCGCCACTAGAGGACCGTTTACTCACAGAGACGCTATCAAATAAAGGAGTATCATTAATTTATAAGAAGCTAGTCGAAACTCACCCGACCTGCTTGGCCCCCTGAAACAACGATGGTAGGAAGATTTGGGTAAATAGCTAGAAGAGGAAGATTGGGTGAAGGCCCTTCAGGCCCCTCGGGAGGTCTCCGTTAGAGCGAGATTTCGATTGGTTCAGCTCAAGATTCTTCATAGATCCTTCTATGCACAAACTCTCCTACATAAAATGGGCAGAGCAGACTCCCCGCTGTGCAGGAGGGGCTGTGGGCGCAAAGGATCCTTCTACCACACCATGTGGGACTGTCGGCTGATCCACCAGTACTGGGCTCAGACTACATTGATAAAGGCACGGGTGGCGGAGGTGGAGGTCCCGATAGAGCCTGGTTGGCTATTATTAGGAATAAAGGGGGAAAATGACTGGCCTAAGTCAAAAGAAATTTGGCTGAGACTGGCAGCGGGGTCGCAAAACGGAATATTGCGAGGGCTTGGGGGGCGGGGTCCGCCCCATCAGTTAAGGATTGGGAGGCTGACCTCGATTGGTGCCACTGAGCAGAACAAGTGATCTATGCAGCCAGAGGATGCCCCAAGAAATGGGAGAGAGAGAGTATGGGGGGTCTGCAAAAATTATAGGAGTTAGGGGGGTGGGGCAGGAGGGAGATGATCCAGGGTACGGGAGATGGGTGGGTTACGCCAAGCGAGTCAAGCGAGATGCCCGTAAAAGCGCCTGGATAATTCAATTGGATTGAGCATCATAAGGGGGCCTATGGCAACAAGGCAAAAATGAAAGTGTAATGATCAGACTATATTGCTGGTAAGCGACAAATGAAGCCTACTGTTTTGTTTATCTATAAAAAGATTTATATAAAAAAAGAATTTGACGAAAGTAGACTGTACTCCACCTGAACGAAAGCTACTATACATGACTCTTCTGAAATTACTTATAAAAAAGTTAATTGACTCCCATGGAAAATTGTGAAGATGGCAGGTGACCACTGAGGTAGGGAAATGCAAGCACTGGGATGTGCTTGGCCCCACTGTGGCAGGTCTCCAACCTCAAGTAGCACGAGGTGGCCTTTAAGGCTAACTGGCAGAGCATGACATAAGCACTGAGGCTTCTCTACCACCAGGCTCATATCTGTCACCGCACTGTTGCATCCAAAAGATGAAAGCAATTCTGTCAATCGCCACAGCAGTGATGAGACAAACCCCTGGGAAAACATATCATATCATGCGGCTTTCTGCTTCTTGTACAACTTTATCATTCCAGGATGGATAGTGTTTACCTGCAGATTTTTGTCCATAACTGATTCCGTTCATCTCTTGGAGTGGGCAAATTCTTCTCATCAATATGCAAAAAAAATGCAAATGCTGGAAAAAATTTGCATTTTCACTGGATTTGCATCCGCAGAGGGTGGTTATGAGTGAAAAGAGGGTGACATTCACTAAATGAGGGCGAGTTGACAAATATAAAAATTAGGTAATTTTTAGGTTAAAATATCTGGAGTCTCCTGCCTCCATGCATGCATGAGACTCTGTTGGAATGTATGAGACTACGTTCTGAAATGTCACCTGACAGTCTACTGCAGAGGGTTGAGAGGTATGCATGAACAAAAGGAAGGAATGGTTAGATACTGGTCATTGGTTTGCTTTGCTCACAAGAAAGTGTCACTCGAAGTGTCATAATTTTAATAGTAGAATGTCCCTCATAATCTTAGTGAAACCATAGAAATGCCCCCCATGGATAAAAGCAGCTCAAGTAAACACTCTCAAAAGCCCACTGTGTTCCCTCTACCAGTCAAAAGCGTCCAGAAGTCTTTTCTAATATTCCGTACCCCCAAACACCTGACTTTCTCGGTACCATGTTCTAAAAGGTGCTTTTGCTTCTTTGGTTATTGATCCGCCCCTCTGAAATTAACTGCATGACTAGGGAGCCCAGAGGTCAGGGCAGCAAGGATAACATCACTTTAGGCCCACACTGACTGCATTGGTCATACGTTGATCTGGAGCAAGCCAAACATGGCAAACAGGTAGCATTTTCGCATGATATGCATCAGGGGAGGTTCTAGGATTCTTGGGGCCCCGGGCAGACAGGGAATGTGCGAAACCCCACTAATTTGCATACAACGTGAAACATTCAGAGCTGTTTGCATCTCTATAGATGAGCTTGCTCCTGCAGCTGCATTAAGCAGACCTCTCCTGAGCTGCAACCTCTCCCTCTCATCCACCTACAGGGACCTCTTTTACATCTCATAAAGGGATGAAGGTGTGAGATTTGCTTGTAGGCTGAGAGGCTTAAAACTGCTGGGGCACTAAACTGCGGGCCAAGGGGCGTCTTGTGGTGCCTCTGTATATGCACTTGGGTAGGAGGCCTGACTGCAGGAGAAACCTGCAGAATGTGTCTCCTTCAACTGGAACCACAGGAAGGCCCCCCTCCCCTAGGTCTCACAGCACTATAGCATTGAGGCCCAGGGGACAAGGGGCCCATCCCGTGGGCTCTATTGCAACGAGACACCTTGATCTCAATTAGATGAGCAAGAGGAACGGTGTGCCGTGGCCCGGCTGTGGCGTACTGGTGTGAGGCTCCATGTTGGTGGGTTGAGTGCGGGGCTCTGGGCAGCTGCCCACACTGCACATGTCTAGCGCCGGCCCTGATATGCATTATTGATAGCCCTGTAATGCTGGGAGTGGGATTGAGCACAGCATGTGTGTCACCAGGGTCGGCTTTAGCGCTGATGGCGCCCTGTGCGGCAATGTCTGTTGGTGCCCCTCCAATGACCACCTCTGCCACGGAGTCCCTCACTAGCACCCTTTAACAGTGCCTCTCAAGTCTCCATAACCACTGTATCTCAGATTCATTTAGTTTTATAGCACCACTCATATCAGTGTAAGGTTTCAGAGCACTTTACACCACACACCCATTGCACAGAGACAATCATATGTGTGTAAATCAGTGTATAGGAAATGTTACATCAGACAGGACTACAAGGTGTAGTGTAGGAGTGACGTCATCGATACTGGTAGGCAATATAGTTTGAGTCCTTATTCTGGAAAAGCACAAATTAAGAATTTAATACATAACATCATTGTTAGGGGTTCTCTTTCATAATAAGAATTGTTTTCTACCCAAATGAACCCTTTTCACAAAATGAGGATGATGAAAGACTGGGCAAAAAAACATATAGCTCTAACATATACCTTGCAGTTTGCAGCAGCTCTTTGCTGGCAGTTAATAGCTCAATGTTCTATATTAGGATTTTGACTAATAAAGGACAAGTAACAAAAGGAGCTCTTAAGGAAGCAGTAACCCACTGACCTATTTACATTATATGCATTTTGTTATCTGCATGGTACACGTTCCTAGCAGCAGGCATTTTAACCCTCTGCGCTACCTTAGGATGAGTCAAAACTTCCACTAGACAAACCTCTGGTCTCTTTCCAGGAAGACGATTAATCACCAGTTATCTTGACATTTTAATTGATGTCTGAAAATTGCTGGAGGCCAGGGACGCAGCAGCAGGTGCTTTTAAAATGAAAATATACTTTTTCAAAAACGCCCCCACCCCAAGTCAACGCCCGGTGCGGTCGCACCGATCGCACCGCCCTAGAGCCGGCCCTGTGTGTCACTGTGTGTCGTGAGGAGCAGCACCAAAAACAGCTCACACACAGGGCGAATATGAAAGTCCAATTTAGCTAACCCACAAGCAGAAATGTTTCCACATAAATGGGAAAAAATATCACCCATTTGTGCAGGAAGAAACACAATATGGCAACACTACACATGCCGCCGCCTCACTTGTTGCTGCAAATCAAGTCCCCCTGTGGGGCCATCACCATGGGTCCATATTGCGTCCAATGTGCACTTTTATCATGGGCCAGGCTTGGGGAGCCGATTCCACGGTCTGCCTATCACCCCCACTTTGTCTTTTACCCTCTAGTGTGCCGAAGCACAGAAGTGGGAATGATACAACCTTCGGGCTGCTCTCCACAGGAATGAATGTCTGATAGATGTGTGTCATGTCGATTCAGCAATCAGGCCCACTAGCACAGCTAGGATAAGGCCTCGACATTGCTTGCCGGACAGTACTTTCAGCTCCAATGACACCAGTAGGTGCAGCAAAAGCAGGGACGCGAGGCAGAAACAAGATGTTCTTAGACCAAATTAGAAGGGGGATGGTGAAGAATAAATTGGTGCCAGGTCAAACTCAGCTAGGCACAGTCCACAATCTTGTCCTCCCACACTACACCCTAAACCCATACGTTCAATAATAAAAATCAAATTCCATGTCTAGGAGTACAACGTGTTGTAAGCTAGAAAGGTAAGAGTGCCTGAAGGTCTCACAGATGGCACAGGATTTTGTCAATGATGAACAGCTTAAAATTTTTTTTTTAAAAATCAGTAATTTTATAAAAAATCATAATGGATCAATGGGAAATAAAGTGACTACATGAATGGTCTTAGAAATGCCATCTATAATGCAATAAATTGACACCTGTGATGTATAAATGGAGAATTTGAGTTATACCTTGTTGTGTGTTTGTAACTCAACCTGTCTTTTTATGGTCTGGCTTGACAGGGCAGCTGTCGCCATACAATTATATGATCACCACTAGAGAGGGACTTTGGCTCCGCCGACATGTTGCGAGCCAGAAGTGCATGTTTTGATTGAACAGAAGTTGTGTGCTTCCACAAAAAAAGTGCTTGCCTTCTGCAGCTTGTATTATTTAATTTAGTTATCCAGCTGCCTGAGCTTGGACTCTCAGGGGCACACACACGACATTGGTATGCTATAAACTGTTGTAGATAACTAGATAATTTATGTTGTTTTTCTCTGGCAGCAGCACAGATTAAAGGAGGGCAGTCATTAATTCACATGGATGCTTAGGGTGGCTTGATAGTACAACTATCACCAGACCTTTTAACCAAAACCAATATTATTTTATAGTTCTTTGCTTCCACTTAAATACATATTTTTTCCCATGATATTTACTTGTAATACTTCACATTACCATACAACATTACTTTAAAGCCAGACATATTGAGATTGCCAATGCATGTTTACTTTGAATTGAGGCTGTTTGAACTTCTTAATTTCTAATAAGACAATCAAAACAAACATCAGAGTGTTAGTTGAAAAACAGACCTACTCGCCCTGAGCTTCTTACACATGGCAGTGTGTGTTTGGAGAAAAACAGGCCTACTTACCCTGAACTGCACACACCAAGTATTGAGCAAGCAGAGAAATATCCATTACATATGTAAAAAAACATATCAGCTTGTTTTTTTTGATTGAAACATAAGTGTTTCACTATTCCAAACCAATAAGTGTCACAGCTTCAAAGAAGAAAATAAGGTCGGACCTGATGAAGGGCAACTTCAGAAATCTCATCTTGAAATGTCCAGTTGTTCCATGTCAGATTGTATGGAATCACTTGGTACACAAAGTGTTCTTTCCAAATAAATATGATTTTATTCAGTACGTCAAGTATGTTTCAGACCGATCTCCCTACTCCCTTATCCGGCCAAAGTCATGGAAAAAGCCGTCAACGGCCAACTCGCCACCTTCATCGAAGAAAACCACATTCTCGACTCCTCCCAATCAGGCTTCAGGAAGAACCACAGCACCGAAACCACACTCCTCGCAGCAACAGACGACATCCGCACCCTCCTTGACAGAGGAGAGACTGTGGCCCTCATCCACGGCCTTCGACACTGTCTCTCACCACACCCTAGCCCGCAGACTCCACGACGCGGGAATCCGGAACAAGACCCTCAACTGGATTCTCTCTTTCCTCTCCAGCAGAACGCAACGAGTCAGACTCCCTCCATTTCTCTCAGAACCGACTCCAACCACTTGTGGAGTTCCACAAGGATCCTCCATCAGCCTGACCCTGTTCCACATCTACATGGCCCCGCTCACATCCATCGTCAGAACACACAGACTGAACATCACATCGTACGCAGACGACACCTAACTCATCCCCTCCCTATCCAACGAACCCAACATCACCAAACGCAGCTTTCAAGACGGAATGGAAGCTGTCGCCAGATGGATGAAGAACAGCTGCCTTCAACTCAACACGGACAAAACCGAAGTTCTCATCATGGGCCCACACCCCGATGCCTGGAACGACGCCTGGTGGCCCCTCGCCCTCGGGGACCCCCTCCTCCCCCACGAACCACGCACGCAACCTCGGAATCATCCTGGACTCCGAACTCAAAATGGACCGCCAGATCAACGCCATCACCTCCTCCTGCTACCACACCCTCCGCCTCCTCCGTAAGACCTTCAAGTGGATCCCCCCGAACGCAGGAAAACTGTCACACATACCCTCATCAGTAGCATACTGGACTACGGCAACGCACTCTACGACGGGATCAACAAGAGCCTCAGCCGCAAATTCCAGAACGTCCAGAACGCCGCCGCCAGACTAGTCCTCAACCTACTGCGCCACAGCCACATCAGCCAACACCTACAGACCCTACATTGGCTCCGCGTCGAGAAGAGAACCACCTTCAAGCTTCTCACCCACGCACACAATGCACTCCAGAACACCGGACCCGCCAGCCTGAACCACCGCCTCCCGTTCCACGCTCCCCAGCGCTCTCTCCGCTCGACCCAGCTCTCCCTCGCAACGGTTTCTTGGATCAAGAAAAGCAGAACAGGAGGGCGCTCTTTCTCCCTCCTCGCGGCAAGGGCATGGAACTCCCTACATCTCCACCTCTGACAGACTGCATAGCTCCCTAAGTTCCTAAAGGACCTCAAGACCTGGCTCTTCGATGGAACTCAGTGAACCTCCAGGATCTGCGGACCCCCCCCCCCCTTTCCCTCAGCACCTTGAGACCCGTTCCGGGTGAGTAGCTTGCGCTTTATAAACCCTTGATTGATTAAGTATTTATCTACCTCTTTTCTAAAAGTAACCCAACACTTATAAAAGGTCTACTCTATTGAAGTCCTCTCTCCAGTGTTACTCCAGTCCTTCAAGGGTTCATCTTCCCCATTTCAGTCTGTGGCCTCTCTTCGAGAAGTTCAGTTAGAAGTAGGTGTTGCTTGTGGTCTCTCTTTCGCTCAAAGTGGGCAGGGAATTCCTTCACCTGAAACATAGAAGGTAGAGGTTTCCCAGATAAGGACCGGCATTGCTTCCATTCTACATGCTCACCTGCCTGATTCCTCTCCAGGTTTTATAGCAACTGCTTCCTCCTTCCTTCTTCCCCTCCTCCTCCCAGGTATCCATCGGTCACCACCTTCCCTATTTCCCACCCTTTCTCCTGCCTCCTATTCCTATTGGTTCCTGTACCCTTAGGCTCCACCCCCAATAAAATCCATGACCCCGCCCCTTTCCAGTCACAGTGGAGTCATGGAGTTTCTGGTGTTTTTCCTGTGGTGTGTTTGTTATTTTGGAATCCTGTTCGGATATCTGCCTTCGTTCCAGGTAAGAAATACCGCAATTTGTGGCCCCTCCATTCCTCTGCCTTGCAAGCTGTCCTGGGATTGTGCCCTTGATAATGTCTCCTCTTTATTTCACCACAATACCGCTCACTGACGTGGACTTCCTTTCCATCTGCTTGGAGCCACCCTACGACCACGGGAGCCTCTGCCTTCTCTTTAGGCGCTTCCTGTAAGGGTGCTCCATGTTCGATGGTTAAGCACATTTACGCCTTCCTTACGCAGATATTAGTGGTTCATCCAGTTATCTCTTTTTCCACTAGATTCAGGGACTTAGTTTTGGTGCTTTCATTATATATTTAAAACATTGTGTCTCTGAATGCAAACAAAAAGCAAGGCTGCAGTTCTCAGATTTGCAGTGCTTTTCAGCCTGTGATAAAGTGCCATCACAAGGAATTACACAAGGCCCACGCAGACGTCCCATCGAGGCACACTGCAAACATAGAAAGGATGCAAAAACGCATACAGAAAACTGTCCAGTTATGGAAGTGAGTCCACCGTGTAGACAGGAGTCAGCAATCACTGTTCCTGTGGTCCAATGTAAAAGAGTCATAACGAACCAAGGGGGACCAGACCATCTGGAGAAAATGTTTTCACCTCTGCACAAACAATAACGCTGTGGTCCACATTCCAACATGACATATAGAGCAGGTCCTTCACATATGCCATCTAAACTATGGAACTCCCTCCACATACACTTGAGAGCACACCACATTCTCCTGAGCTTTAGAAAGCAATTAAAGACACACCTGTTCAGTTCGTCATCTCAATACCTCTTGTCATTATGTCTGCTAGCGCTGGGAAGCCCGAGTTTGGTAGCCAGCCGCTATATAAAACTAGGTAACATAACATAACAGCTAGGGAATGCTTTGTTCCTGAGACCCATGGAAAGGCTGCACAAGGCAACAAGTCAAGATAGATTGAACCAGACAAGCACAGAGGCGTCAGCAAACAGCAGGGGGTGCCTGCTTCCATAATAATGGAGGGAATGCAGACAGAGCACAGCAGACCACAAGAACAAACACAACTCGAAAGCAGTCAATGTAATATCACTTCTGTATTTGCTGTTCAAACCACTGATAATGTAAATTGAGGTCTGCAGAATCACTCAACTCTGCTAATCCTAGCTGTAAACAGAAACAATGCACATTGCAATGGCTGATGTGCAATTGCAACCAATTTTACTCTACTAATTACAGTTGTTTTGCACCCTTGTGTTCTGGGCATTTGTGTCCAAAGAGGTCGCTTAGGGACAGAGCCCCTCACTTAAGTGCTACATGACTGGGTTCACTATTCGAAGCCTGTTAAGGATGGTTTTACTACCTGTGTTTCCTGAATGTCAGTGTTCCATATGTTGAAGCTATCTATCTCCTTTTAATGCCCTGCTACAGCTACAAAGAATGTGGACGCACTGCACACACCTACACCACCATACTTGTCAATTTTCTCTCCCTGTTTCCCAACACTGAGGCAAGGGCGCCCAAATATACACTTTCCCCCATTATGCAAAGACTGTAATAGAATAATAGTAAACCACCTCCTCCCCGCCTTCCTTGTCAAGGCCCTTACAATGGGAGCCCCTCCGCCAGCAACATAAAGAGTTTATACTACCCAAGTAAAATTATAAACAAAAACAAAACCACCAACCTCTTCGCCCTCCTCCTGTGAATACCTTTGTCTCAGCATCTCAAGTAATAACCTGCCGGTCTGCAAACTTCACACTTTTTATCACCCCCTGGGAGACAATCTCCCCTTCATCGAGCAACTAATGGAAGTCATCTCTGGCAATGTCGACTCAGCCGTGTCCCAAATCTTCCTTGGTGATTTCAACCTTCACTGGTCTAACCCCAATGACCATGCGGTAACTTGCCTTAAAGCATCTTTGAATGATCACGAGCTGATTCAGCACTGTGACCAACCAACTCACAATAAAGGAGAAACTCTAGACCTCATAATCTCGAAAGGGC
This sequence comes from Calotriton arnoldi, assembly GCA_963921515.1. Lineage (NCBI taxonomy): Eukaryota > Metazoa > Chordata > Amphibia > Caudata > Salamandridae > Calotriton > Calotriton arnoldi. The sequence goes on from CAWUFW010003638.1 coordinate 948,845, forward strand.
AGACCATCACATTGGATTCCATTACCCCTTGCGATTGGTCCGACGACCACTGCATCCTCTTTTATATTAACAGGGAGGTGTCGTTGAGGAAGGCTCAGCCAACGAAATCAAAGATCTGGAAAAGGGACCTCAGATCAATAAACTCAGTCGAACTAGCAGCCCACTGTAAATCTGCCCTCTCCTCCCAAGCTGACTTGGTTGAGGCTCAGTTACTCACTGACGCCTACAACTCGACTATCTCCAACATCATGGATGACATTGCACCACTCCAACAAAAAAATGCCTCAACAAAAATATCCAAACCATGGTACAACGACAATTTAAACACGGAACGCCGCAACCTTAGGGCAGCTGAACGTTCCTGGAGATCCAAACCCTCCTTGGAACAACTAAAACTCCTTAGAGATGTTAGGAGCTTCTACAACAAACAAATCAAGAGCGCTAAGGCAGACTACTTCAGACACCAACTTGATCAAGCTGCAAACCGCCCCAAGAAACTTTTCGAATTGGTCAAACAGCAATCAGTGGTAGGTCCAAACCACTCTTACGCCAGAGGCAGCCCACCCTCTTGTGATGAACTTGCTGCTTTCTTCACTGAGAAATCAAGACTCATCACCATTGAACTCGCCTCTAAGAAGGCTCTACTGCCATCCTCTGGGTCCGCATCACCCCTTGACCTCTTAGAAAAGTGCAAACCTATCAGCCTGAACACTAAGAACAATGCGTCATGGGGCACCTTTACCCCATTCAGTGAAAAAGACATCAACAAGATTCTTCAGAACATCAACCCATCTAACCACATCAGTGACCCATTGCCCCCGGCCATCTTCAAAGAAATCAAGAATGTACTCATCCCCACCTGGACAAGTATTGTAAATGCTTCTCTATCACAAGGCACGATCCCAGACTGCCTAAAAGCAGCTCAGGTGTCACCTATACTAAAAAAACCTAACGCAGATAAAACTGACCTCAATAATTTCCGCCCTATCTCCAACATCCCCACCCTAGCCAAACTACTAGAAAAATGCGTACAATCCCAACTTTGTGCCCACATAGAGAATTTCCAACTCCTAGACCGGCATCAATCCGGCTTTCGGAAGGGGCACAGTACCGAATCGGCTCTCACGCACGTTATGGATGACATTTGAAAAATGCTTGACCAAAATGATTCCTGCCTCCTAATCCTCTTTGACCTTTCCTCCGCATTCGACACGGTTAATCACGACAACCTCCTATCCATTCTGAAGAACAGGATGGGTTTCTCGGGTTGGGTGTTACAATGGTTCTCGTCCTTCCTCCACCACAGATCACAAAGAGTCAAGGCAAACCACTCCCTCTCCCAGCCCTCTCCAGTACTCATGGGTGTCCCCCAAGGGTCCGCCCTATCTCCTATCCTCTTCAACCTTTTCTTGGAACCACTAGCTAATTCACTAAATTCCACGAACATTCTCTTCCATATGTATGCGGACGACACACAACTTTATTTGAAAATCTCATCCCTGGATAACGTCATCTCGCTCAACACTACCCTAACGTCTACTCAAAATTGGTTAACTGAGAACCATCTCCTACTCAACACCTCCAAAACTGAATTCCTTCTCATCTCTCCTCCGAACCACATCCCCAAGCTAGACCTTTGGCTGTATCACCTCACTGCTTTCAACTGTACCCCTCTCATCATAGACTCAGCCAAATCTCTCGGAATCACCCTGGACAAGCACCTGAATATGAAAAATCATATCAGCAATGTGTGTAAGGGAGCTAATCACTTGATGAGGACACTTAGAAATATCAAACCATTCCTTCCACAAAAGGATTTCAAGCAGGAGGTCCAAGCACTGGTCTTGCCAAGGCTAGACTACGGCAGCGCTATGCTCTGTGGCCTTCCCAAATACACCCTGGCTCCACTAAGGGCATCACTGAACGCTGCGGCCAGACTGGTCACAGGTACCAAACGAAATGAGCACATATCCCCAGTCCTATAATCTCTCAAATGGTTGCCCTACGAAGCTCGAATTCAGTTAAAGATTGCCGTTCTGGCGCACAAAGCCCTGCATTTCAAAACTCCCAGGTACCTAGTGCAAAAGCTTGAATTATCCTGTGGTGGGAGAGCCTCAAGAAGCGCTGACACTTTCCTCCTGAAATCACTCATCCTTAGCAAAAAGAGAACTTGCCACCGAGCCTTCTCCGGCGCTGCCCCAAAGATATGGAACTCTCTTTCACCGGAAGTACGCAGAATCTCTTTAACGACTGCTTTCAAACTGGAAGCCAAAAGATTCCTAATGAACAAATTCTTACCTTAATTTGAGCTAGGTTCACCTGCTCGAAATCATTGATCCTACAACCATTGTACCATCATTTGATGCTGCTCTTCTTTACCGCATTGTGTGCCCCCCTTCGTAGCCCGCTATATACCTGTTTATTGTATTACTCTCCTTGATTCATTTGTCTGGGAATTATGTGATTATTCCTGTTGTGTATTCTTACTTGATGTCGATATTGAATTTATGTCCTTCCTTCCATTCTTTTGTAAAGCGCTCTGATATCCTTCGGGATCATGTTCGCGCTATAGAAAACTTTATAAATAAATAAATAAAATAAATAAACCAACGATACATCCTGTGCTACTGCCCCTCTAGGCTCAGGAAGTAAAAGGTTTGACCCCATGACCAGCTTCCTGTTCTTTCCGTCTCCACACTAGACAGTGACTACCCAAAGCGCTTGCAAGTAGAGTTATTTTGTTTAATTTTATGAACATTGCCAGATGTCATCCTTGTTTTCTTGGGTCGGCACCAAGCGACCCGAAATTTAGTGCTGTGGCTAGGGTGGCTGAAAGGGCCAGCGTCCAATATCAGATTAGTTACATTTCTCCCCCTGACGGCCTGTCGCAGCGACATGTTGGTAGAAGCATTTGTTGTTCATTAGCACTTGTGAAGCATCTGGGTCGTGTCTGCTCCCACGCCCCGGGTCTGTCCTATTAGCCGCTTTGTAGTGTCATCATGAGAACAGGTGGCACAGTGAGACATCATTTCTATAACTCAAGTTTCCAAGGTTCCTTTCCTGAAGGTACCATTTGCTGTGGTTTGAGGAGAAATGTCCTCATACTGTGAAAGGTATTTCCTTGATGGCTGGGATTTCATCACAAGGTTCCATCACTTCTGTGGTTGCTGTGCTTGCCGATCCAGTGGATAAAAGATCAACAGGGCAGTCAAGCAATCCTATGCAGTGTCAAATCTTCCTGTGTGCACGCACCAATCCATATGCAACGTGTGCCATTTAGTCGTTACTAAGAGACTTCCAAGATCTTTCAGATGGCCTACAGCAAGGCAATGACTGCACCAATACTGTTTCCATAATGGAGGAGTAGGCTATGTTTCTCTCCGACATCTCCTTCCACTCTTTATGTGCGGCTGCCGCGCCCTCTGGGTCATTAATAGCAGCGAGCAGGCACTAAGGGATGAGGTTATGGAAGGCTGATTCTTCTCAGACGTCTCTTTTGGTCCTTATATCATTTTCAGGAACAAAGTTATGCAGCCCACAGCTGGAGGAGATGGTTAAGAAGTCAGCAGAGGATTGGAAAATGATGGCTTCAGTCTGTCCTTCGTTTAAAGGATGAGGATCTGGTTCTAGCGGGACTTTTGGTCCTGCTTTGACTTCTAAAGGTCAAGGTCAGCCCTTTTGAGGTAGGGATTGCAGCAGGGGATTCCTATCTCTGACACATCCCGGACTGGTGGTCAGTCCTCATTCCCTGCTTCTTCAAACATGTCCTGACTTTCCGCCTGTGGAATCTTTCGAAGACGCTCCAGTAGATAGATGTTTAAAAGCTCTTGCAATTTCAGACTCATAGGTGTTGCAAACAGTGCTTTTCTGTCACACAACTTCAGAAGGACTTCAGCTCCTCACTGACCTCTCCCCTGTCGGGCTCTCCTGCAGGGGGTGCAGGAATTGTTACAAAAAGTAACACTCAAGTCCTGGAAGCAGAGAAAGAAATGTGGTATTACTCCAATCTGTTTCTACTCCACAAACAAACAAGGGGGTATAAGGAGGGGGGGGGGGGTCCGTACTCTCGGGGATGTGAAAGAGGTCAATCTGTTCATTCCCCATGTGGGATTCAAGATGGTGACTCTTTAATCTATTCTTCTCCTAATACGCCCCGAAAATTACCTGCCATCGTTGGATCACATTATCAGTTCACGGTACCCCATTCCGCCTCTCGTCAACTCGGATGATATTTACAAAAAAATGAATCTCCTTTAGTGATAATTCTTCAATGCAGGCAAATTAATCTGTTTCCTTATCGAGAACTCTGGCTAATTTCTATATTTTCTCTTTGCAAGGCAAGTAAGGGTATCCAGGAAGTGTGACAGCTAAATCAAAGTTCTGTTTGGATCCTAAAATTCAGGAAGACACATCTGGTGCTGACTTATAGTCTCAAATTTATAGGAGCACTTTTTCAAATAAACCTGTAATGGGTTTTGTTTCCTTGCTGTTTTTAATTGTAAAGACAAGCAACAGACAGGAATGGCTTATGGTACAGGGGGAGATGGCATCAACTCTAGCAGTCGTTCCCTGGTCCAGCAGTCATCTTCAACTCCTAGCTCTACTTCTCTGGCTTGGGGGGCTTTCACAGAAGCACAACATCATTCTCCCATCTACTCAGGAAATTCGCCAAGGCCGTCAGTGGTGGCTCCAGGTGGACAGCCTAATCAAGTGATTTCACTTTTTCCCGCCCTCCTCCAGATATTCTGACCACAGATGCCAGCAGCAGGGTTGGGGGTGATTTTGGGGGACTCCAGTATCTAGGGGATCTTTGGCCTCAGAAGGAGAAACAGAGAGCATTCAAATAGAGGGAATTGGATGCTTTTCCTTAGGTCCTCTTCATTTTAAAGATGTAGTCCAAAGGCAAGTTGTTTGTGTCAGGACAGAAATCAATTAGCCAATGACTACATTAACTTCAGACTCTTTTATTGGCTGTTTTAGCACGGGAGATACGTTTGTGTGCAGAAGAGAATCTTCTTTATCTGACAGTGATTTATCTCCCGTGAGTGAGAATGGACCTGTCGACTATCTTAGCAGGAATTTTCTATCATCAGGGACAATGAGATGATGTCCTTTAATATTTTGGAAGATTGTTTCCTTGCTGGCTGGCCTTGGATACACACTCATTTGCATCAGACAACAGTGCTTTGCTGCTAATATGTTGCTTACTGGTTCCTTCCATGAAAGCAAGAGGAATAGGCACCCTGTCAATCCCTTGACCACAAGTCCTTCTGTATGCATTTCCTCCCTTTCCCTTAAATCCCAGAGTTTTGAGGAAAGTGCAGAACAAGAGGCCACAAGGGATTATAAGTCCCTTGTTGGCCCCTGCGCCAATGGTGCCATCTTCAAGTCTAGCTAGCATGTCATCCTCTGAATATTTCCCACCTCTCCGTCCTCATTGCTGACTGAGTCTCTCTCAGCCTACTCTCAGGTGCCTTCATCTAGGGGTTTGGCTCTTGAAAGGCTAGGGTTAGAAGCCAGGGCTGTTCTTCGAACTAAGACTTATGCATTTAGCAATCCAAAAGACCAAAAACACTTAAGCTGTATGACTAGACACTGTCGGAATTTTTATTTTTGGTGTCAAAATAGGCGATGGCAGTCCTCCAGCTCTAATCCTGCATTAATCCTTGATTTGTTTCGGGATGGGTTCTTACTTGGATTAGTAGTTCTACATCACAGGTTTTAGGGGACAAGAGGTCCCATCCATTGGTGAGCTAGCATCCAGAATGCTCAAACGTTTTTTCTTGAAGAGGCCGATGATTCACTCATCAATCCCTTCTTGGGGCCTAGTCCTAGTATACTTCCAGCTTTTCAGGAACCCACTTTTCAACCAATTCAGTTAGTAGACCATACATTTTTGTCTTCCAAGACCGTTTTAGTTGGATTTTGTTCTGGTCGAAGGATGGGAGAATTGGGAGGTCTTTTGTGTTAGGAAACTTATTTAATGTGTTTTCCTGACAACGTAGTCTAATTTTCATCCCATGTTTTCAAGGTTGTCTTATGTTCATCCCATGTTTTCAAGGTAGTCTTGTGTTCATCCCATGTTTTCAAAGTAGTCTTATGTTCATCCCTTATTTTCAAGGTAGTCTTATGTTCATCCCATGTTTTCAAGGTAGTCTTATGTTCATCCCATGTTTTCAAGGTAGTCTTATATTCATCCCATGTTTTCAAGGTAGTCGTATGTTCATCCCATATTTTCTGCCCAAAGATCCCACCAGCCTTTTACTGGACTCATGATTTAAGTCCTGATTTACAATTGGGCAGATGGGATACTCTATCATAAATGTGACAGTTAACCTGTCCACCATACTATGAGTGTATTATAGTGTATGTCGCTTGTGATAACGGCAGCAAAATATCCATCATGTTTGTGACAGAGTAGTCAACCCACCAAACTCTAAATCAGGCACTTAGTTTTTCACTAGTTCCTTCCTACCCCTTCCTTCTTCAGAAGCAGAAGAAAAACGTAATTTTTTGGATGTTCCTAGAGCCCTCTCTTCATTGAAAATCATCTTTGCTTTATAAGACTAACTTTTTGTTTGGCACCTTTGGGCTGGTAGAACAGGAAAAGGGCCCTCCTTCCCCACCTTAAGTAATTGGATTCGATGTGCACTTTGTCTACCAGGCAAAGGGTGTTCCAACGCCTAGAGCAATGCAAGGCCCTTCAACAATGGGTAGGGCTACTTCCTGGGAAGCATTTAAAGGGGCATGTCCGAGAGACATATGCAGTGCTGCTACTTGGGCTACCCACCACATGTTCATGTTTTCACTTTCACTTGCAAGTGCGGTGCTATTACAAGGATTTTGCTAATCATGTTTTGAGGGCTGTCAACTCATAAACTATTTTTCTTTGGTTTTTGTGATCTATCAGCTTTAAATTAGCACTTAGACCAGTACAACGGTTGTTCTACATTTCCTTTATTACTCTGCGACATTGCAAGGACCGTGATGAGTGAGACAGATGAGGTGGTGATGCTCCGGTTACTTACCAGTAACCTTCATTACTCTGAGTTTCGGTCTTCCTTGTCACAGTCCTAAATTTCCACCCTTTTCTCCCTGTCATTTGTCACAGGGTTTAGTAGGTGTTGCAATTGCTTGGTAAGTACAGGAAGTCGTCATGGGATCAAGCCTATTTACGTCCTGTGCCTAAATGTGAAGTAACCCAGGAAGTATCTCTGATTGATGGTTTCGCTTTTGTTCATAATTTTACTTGGGTGGTAAAACCTCTATCTGACGCCAGAGGCAGAGTCCATAATGTTAGGACAGTTCTGAGGAAGACCTGGAACCGGCGTAATGAAGAGCACAAGTAAGAAACCTGGCCATTAACCTCCGTATTTTAAAAATTGTAAATCCACAGATGTCTTGAGGAGCTGACTAAAGTCTTGGAAATCCCTAGCTATCTCAGAATGCCCTTGGATAACTTGGAAAACAATATATACGTTTTCTCCCAAAGCTGGTTTCTTGAAAGGCGCATAGCTCTCAAGCCTCCCATGTTCTTGCCTGAGAGGCTCATCGAGACCAGGTTAATTCTTTGCATTCTGGGATTAGAAGTCCTCTTTATTCCATTATAACATTATGAGTACATTTTCAAGAACGCAGTGTTAAAGCTGGCTTGGAAGAACTAGTCACGATGGGACCTGGAGAACTAGAGAGCGCATCGAAACAGCCAGTCTCAGTCTGTTGTTTTTCCATCTTTGCCATCAAGTTTCCTGTGCTTGACATTAATTGCACAGCTACATGCACACCCCCGCGTCCGGTTGCTGTCTGCAAACCCGCGCAATGTTCTCATCTTTAGGAATCGCAGCTGGCGGCGCGCAGCGAGATTAAAAATAGCGCCATGCGTTTGAAACGCAGCCAGAACTTCGGAGGGCCGGGGTCCGACTCAGCAAAGCCCTTCGGCGTGTAACAATGACCCTTCCGCGGGAAGCCCCTGGCGCCCTTCATGGAAAACAGAGTGAGTCACTCCTTGCTTGCACCGTCTCCATTTTTCGTATTTTTGTTGCTATTTTTAGTCCCCCGAGATGGGTAATGCCCCGCAGGCATGCTGGGATCACTCGGCAGTAACGGAGAGCGGGAACAGGCACAGCACATGTGGGACGGTCGGGTGCACGCGCAGGCGCTGGCGCGCGTCCAGCATGTGCTGGAATTACCGTGTAAACAAGTGCATATGTCTTGGCCCGCAGTGCCAGAGGGAAACCGAACCCGTCTTCTTTCCAGACAGCCAAATGTTTTCCTTCGCAGAGAACTGTCCCGAGCGACTCTGGATGTACCCGACAAGGGACAGTTTCGAAGGCCTGTTAGGCTAGGTTTATTTATTCGGTTGGGATCTCAGAAGTGCTGATCAAAAGTTACTAAAAACTTTATAGCTCTTGGCAACAAAAATATGGCATGGCTGTCAACTGGCTTCTAGCCACGTGTGAGCCATTTAGCCAGTCCTGACCTTTTAGTCAATAGTGCTTGGCGTGCTGGCAATTTTACCTTACCCTGTCAGTCTGAGAGTGTAAAGTTGTGCACCACAGTTTCAGACTTTCAGAGTGGCAGCGCAAAAGCAAATACGAACCGTACATGACAGCCGGTGATTAAACAATTTTTATTGGGTCTTATCAACTTTAGACATTAGCAGTTGTAGCAGGATGACAACAAATATGGATGGCATTCATCAGCAAATGTAGCAGGATAGTTACAAAAACAGGTAGGAATCTTCAGATACATTTCAATTACCGTACATAAAAGAAACCAAGTTTCGCTACCTGCACAAATAGGCTCGGAGTGAAAAGCACTGGCTCATAATGATGTAAAATGTCAGAATCCTTCAGCTACGTGCTGCCGTGTAAAACTGTCTCCTTATGTGTCCTAGAAGGATGAGGGGGACCCAGTGAATAATGGGGATGGGTTGCAGAACTTATAAAAAGAAACCAGGGGGAGCACGAGCAATAATGGTATATAATGCTGTGAAACAGAATTTGGAGGTTTGCGGAGCAGATGTGAACTCTAGTGTATTCTAATGGAGGGGCAGTGGCGGCTCCTCCGCTAAGGTGGGGGAGCGTCGCCACGCTGCTTCACAGCAGTGAAGTAAAGGAAACATAAAATGATAATAGCTCGCGTTATTATCATTTTATGTTTCCTTCTGCTGCTGCAACTTTCAGGGCGAGGCGGGGTTGCTCCGACTACAGAGGAGCAGCGGATGAGTGGATTGCCCACTCCTAAGTGCACACGACTGTTTGGCCTGCCAAAAATTGATGCGCACTTCGCATCTTCTCCATGCAGGCTGCATTCCAGCCTGCATGGTGAACATGCCCAGGCCCCCATTCCCTGGCTGAGCGCCGATCCATGGCGTTCAGACCAATCACAACGCTGCATTGCAGTGTTGTGATTGGCTATTGGGAGGGTGCTTCCTGCTGCTTCCTGTATCTTTCTGCAGACCGGAGACAGGAAGAAGAGGACGGAGGAGAGGCGGCGGCCGGCCGGCTGTCACAGGTAAGTTGTTTTTCGTCCCCCGCAGCCCCCTGCCCCCGCCCCACCACCCGGGTCCAGTAGCAGTCGCTACTGTGGAGGGGGAGAGTAACCAGCGACCTTAGGCCTTTAAATCTGGCACGGTGTGGGAGGGAGTCCTCCTCAGTCAGTTCCTTGTACTCTATAAGCAAAGTATCCCAGGTAGCAGCTATAGGACGCCAGCGTATACGTCCAGCCTCCTCCCAATGCAGTGCAGAGCTTTCTGCCTTTCCCCATCTAAGTAGTGCCTTACGACATTGGGAGAGAGCCGGGGGTGTTGAGCCCTTCAGTGCAGTGTTAGTAGATGCTTGGCCAACCGGAGGGTAAAACTGGTGAAGCGCACCAGTACCTTGTGATTTTTTTGTATGAGTATTCCTCGCCAGCTGGGACATGCACTGTTTGTGTATACTTTTCCCTCTGTCAGTGTGGGTCCTGCAGTGACCATATCAAAAGTATATATATATATATATATATATATATATATATATATATATATATACATACACACACACAAAATGTGCATGTCTGGTTGACACGGAGACTTCATCCAGGCTGTCATGCGCAGTTTGTGTACATAGGGCACTCACAATCAGTGCTCTGTTTGAGCAGAGAAGAACCTTCAATCGAGCCTCAGCTATCTAACTGAGCACTGCCTCTTAGCACTCTAGCCAATTGCAAGGCCCAGCATCACACGTGCAATGTGACTAATATCACAGGGCCAGATCAGGCTCTGCACGGTTGATCATACAGTGTGTGTGACTGGAGGCCTCACAGTGAGGGAACTTCATAGAGAAGGACCTGGCCCATGGACTCAGCTCTGGTGGCTAAGAAAGACCTAACGTTGAATACTGCCAGACAGAAGAGGGTTAGTAAGAGGAAAACCAAAGACTCAAATGCGCTTCCATGCTAGAGCGAGAGAGAGAGAGAGACTGTATGGGTGTGTATGATTGTGAAAGTGAGTAAGAGTGAGGGAGAAACAGAATGAATAAAAGTGAGAATGCATGACAGAATGTCCGAGTAAGAGTGAGAGAGAGTAAGAGCCAGGGAGCGTGAGACTGAGAGAAAGAATGTGAACAAGAGTACATGTATTCTTGCCAATGAGCAATTCTGAGAGTCAGTGAGTGAAAGAGTGGGAGAGAATGGGTGAATGAGTGAGAGTGAAGAGTGAGACAGTGAAAATTAATGAAAGAGAGAATGAGTGAGAGTGGGATGGAGTGAGAGACAATGGACATGAAACTGAGTGAAAGTGGCTGAGAGAGTGAGTAAGGAAGAGGCAGTGAAAGAGTGTGAGAATGAGTAAGTGTATGAGTGAGACTAAGAGAATGAACGAGTAAGAGTGAGAGTGTGATGGTCGTGAAAGTGTACAGGCAGCTCTGGGTATGCTTGAGCAATGGAGCTGGGACATTGGGGAGACTGCTTTCCAGTCAGGGGACCCTGTGAAGAACCTACTAATTTGGTTAGTGACAGGAAGAATAAGGTGCTCTGAGTTGTATCGGGTGCTGAAGGAGCTTGAGAGCACCAGAGGAACTCAAGGGTTGAGGGGTCTGAACAGTAGAGGGGGTTAAGAAGCTGATGAATTTGCTGAAGGAGCTGATGGGCATCTGGTAACTCCGAAATGTAAAGGGTTAAGGGGCATGAGGCACAAGGTTATGGAGCACAGGCCGAGAGGGGAATGAAAAGCACAGGTGGATTGAGGGGCACATGTAACTTAAAAATGTACCTCTCAAGGTAATGGAGAGTATTTTAGGGGCAGTGGTGCTGAGGCAGTTCAGAGGGCATGAAGGGCACATAGTTGAGCCTGATGAGGCTGTTGAGTGCACAGCTGGGGTTCAGCAATACAGAACTCAGGAGGAAACGGTCTTAAAGGCCTTAGGACCACAACTGGTAAACCTTAGAAGGCCTGAGCATTTGACCAAATTTATGTGAAAAGTGTGCTGTAAAATACAAGTTTTGATCCAATTTTTTCAAAATTTTCTGGCTGGAAGAACACCTCCAAACTCATTTTCAGGCAGTCCAGGGTGCACATTGAAATTAGTGGAAAAGTGTTAAGCCCTAACACTTCCAAAGATCACCAGACACCACTCCTTTTGAGGTCCAACCTGCTGTTGACCAAAAAGCTTGAACTGGCTGAAAGAGGGGATAAGGAGTTGTTAGCCCCCGTTCGATGAGGGTCTAGGGGAAAGTTGGGGCTATTGGGCCTCTACTGTGGAGTATGGGGTCGTTAACCTCTGAAATGTCGAGACCCATCCTACTATGGCTCTGCAAGCAGGATGAGGTCAAACTCTTCCTGCACTAGACGCAGGATAGGAACGGCGAGCAGCCACAGACTCCTCAGAGAGATAGTGTTGGGGTGCTCGAGCTCAGAGCGCTACAAGGCTTATCTTTTTAAGAAACAATTGTTTTTACTTACACGACGGGAATCAATACTACACCCTACAGATGACAAAAGCAAGTCACCACTGCTGGTAAGTGATGTCCTCCGCAGTCTCTGTAGTCAGCAGATGGAGCTCATGCTGGGGTCAGGTGGACCACAGACAAAGCCCCTCGATAGGGCCTGTCACACTTGGCAGTTGCAGCACCACATAGGCTGGCCTCAGATTAGTCACATGGCCCCCCAACATGAGCCAATCAGGAATTCAGCAGGTGCAGCTCTGCGTGGACTGGTCATGAATGTGGTAGTTGCAGCCCCATCTGGACCGGTCACCAATCTGGTAGTTACAGTCCTGCTCTAGCAAATCAGGGTTTGGCAAATGCAGCTCCATATGGGCGATCAGGATTTGCCAACATGCAATCACAGCCACAAGTGGGCCTCGGCAATCAAGTCCCCGTGAAGTTGTTTTTCAAGTGATGAGCCTTCAGAAGAGTCTTTGAGGCCCTTTCATACCCAGGTGCTCCCAGATCACTCTCCATCAGTCTGCTCCTATTGATGTCCCAGAGCCACAGGGGACACCCTGTGCCTCACTTCTTCCTGGAAAGTCTCTCCCCCTGCTAGGTAGGCAGGATCCTTCCTTCTCTCAGCCGGCAGACAGGGGGCTTTCTAGGCACTTGAGGACAGGTACACAGCTTCGCCAGCAAGAGATCCAGACTTCAGCTGATGTTTCGTCACAGCTGGAAGACTGGGTGTCAGGCAAACACCAGCCAGGGTTACAAAGCAGCCCTCTCTGCAGCTGTGAAGCACTCCCTTCCTTGACCATAGAGTACTTGGAAATGTAACTACCAAGTGGGGTGGTGGGTCCCACCTTTATACACAACTGGCAAATACGAGATGTGGATCTACTGTCTGAAACTGTAGAACCTGTTTAGGGCGTGTTGGACTTGGCCCTTTTTGCAGGGTCATCCCTGAACTTTTTGCCTTCCTCCTGTACTTTTTCTGACCTGTTTTTGTTGGTTTTATGACTCTGGGCACTTTACCACTGCTGATCAGTGCTAAAGTGCATATGCTCTCTATGATAAATTGATGTATGGATTAGTGACTCCATGTTTGGCCTATTTAATTCACTGACAGACCCTAGTACAGTGCACTGGTTGTGCCCAGGGCTTGTGACTCAAATGCTGCTGGTGGGCTTGCAGCACTGGTTGTGCCACCCACAGAAGCAGCCTGTAAAGTGTTTCTCAGGCCTGCCATTGCAGAGCCTGTGTGCAGTCTGGTACTGCCATGTTGACTGGGCAAGTGCACCCACTTGCCAGTCGCTAAACCTTCCCTTTTCTTCATATCAGACACCCCTATGGTAGGCCCAAGGGCAGGATGCATTGTAAGTATAAGGTAGGACATGCCCTGGTGTGTGTGGCATGTCCTAATAGTGAATTACAGCCATTTTCGTTTTTCACTATTGCAAGGCTACCTGTTCCCCATAGGCCAGAATGGGCAGTTTGATTATAACATCCTATAATCCTAACTGACTCAGGGAACTAGGTAGAAATTCGAGTTTAGTATGCCTGAACTCAGAATGATAAAATACATCTTTTAGTGAAGTTGGTTTTAACATTCTGTGTTTGAAAATACCACTTTTAGAAAGTAGGTATTTTCTTGCCTAACTATCCAAGCCTGCCTCTGCTAGGTTGTGTATTCCTTGTCTGGAGTTTTGAGTGACAGGGGCTGGGGGATTCCAGGAGACAGGGTGAGTCAGCACAGGGCTGAATAGAGAGATCTCCATGTAGAGTGGTGGGAGGAGTTGCACCTGGGGTCTGAATAGGGCTGTGCCTTCCCTCCACAATGCTGGCTCCACCTCCTGTGGTGCGTCTGATGTCCCTGGCCTACACTGTCAAAGGAAAGAAGGAGTCCTGTAAACAAAGTGCTCCAGGACTGACCAGAACTGGTTTGGACTAGGCAAAGAGCTCTCTGCCTTCAGAGAACAAAGAGAATATGAGTTTAAAAGGGGGACCCAGACCCCAGAACTTTAGATCACTTTTGGGAAACAAGAAGAACCTTTGCTGAGGAGAGGAACCAGAAAGAAACTGAAGGAGGAGACTATCCCTAAGCTGAGTGCTGTTTGGGGGATTGGCCTGCAGTGGTTGCCTGACTGCCAAAGAAAGGAGAAAGGAACTTTGTGCTACTTTCATCAACTTGTAAAGGATCTCCAAGGGCTTGAAGATTGAGCTTGCCTCCTGCTGAAGTCTCAGGGACAACAGACTTCACCAACCAGCTCCCCTGAATTCCCTTGCTGGGAATTTAAAGTGCCTGCTGTTGTGCTGGGCCTTCTGAAGGACTGCGTGTCGCAGGGAGCTGGAAGCGCGACTCATGGAGAAGAAGCGTGACGCCGCCGCAGCCGCTGTCGTCGCATCATTGAGTAAGGGTGCCGCCGCTGTCGCATCGCATCACCGAAGCGCCTCGCATCACCGGAGAAGAGTGTTGCCGTCGCAGCAGACGCCGTCGCATCACAGGAGAAGCGTGTCGCCACCGCAGCCGCTGTCGTCGCATCACTGAGCAAGGGTGCCGCCGCTGCCGCTGTCACATCGCATCACCGAAGTGCCTCGCATCGCCGGAGAAGAGTACCGCCGTCGCAGCAGACGCCGTCGCATCACCGGAGAAGCGTGTCGCAGGGCCTGTCGCGGCTCAGAAGATTCGCAGAGTCGCCGCATGGCCGTCGGGCGTGCACGCATCGCCTCGTAGTTGTCACATCAAGGAGAAGACGCCATTTTTGTTGCATTGCATCGGATCGTCATCGCATCACGGCGCTGCTGGTCGCATCGCCACGGAAGCGCAGTAAGAAACCGACGCATCACCTCCCCACGCCGAGAAGAACCGACGCATCACCGTCCCCTGCGCAGCAGTAGGGAACCGACGCATCACCATTCTTGCGTGTAAGGAACCGACGCATCACCTTCCCTGCAACACTTTCGTTGTATAGCGTTACGCATCCCAAGGTACATGGAACAATAAGTGTCGCACTTACCATCTAAAGAGAACTAAGCTATTTCTACCATTCTTAAGTACAGTATTGTGGATTTTTGTCGTTTGTGGTCTTGTGTTAAGTCTATATAAAGAATACTTATTTTTGATATACAACCTGTGTGGTGTCCATCTGTAGTGTTGTCACTATATTACTGTATGTGTTCACAAATGCTTTACACACTGCCTCTGAGATAAGCCTGCCTGCTCGTGCCAAGCTACCAAGGGGGTGAGCAGGGGTTATTTTGGGAGTGTACCCCCTTACCCTGACTAGAAGCAAGGGTCCCTATTTGGTCAAAGGTACCTACCTCTGCCAACTAGAGACCCCCAGTTCTAACATTGGTGGTCAGCGGTGAGGATTCTGGACTTGCATTTGTGACTCATATACAGTGATTGGTGAACACTACTAGTGAGTGCAGACCAAAACGCAACCACATACTTTTGGTAGATTGTTTTTCCTGGGATTTCTATTTTTGCCAAGAACTGCCAAGTTTAGTCACCATGAGTAAAGCAGCATCCATCGCATCTGTGGATTATGATTTTGAAGAGGAGAAACTAGAAAGCTACAATGTAAAACAGCTAAAGCACTTCTGCAGGAGATTTAAAGTTGCTATGACCGGTCTCTCCAAGAAGGATGAGTTCCAAAAGGCGCTGAGGGCCTGGATGGAAGCAAGGAGCATCCCTGAGCAAGTGGAGGGGGCTGAAAATGCAGATTAGCAGCTGGAAGGGCCATTGGGTCCAGGGGAGAGGAGAGTAGCTTCCCCAGCAGGTAGCAGTGTTTCTGCCAAGGGCCTGTTCCGAGAAGAGCTGGAGGACAGGGAGAAGAGTAGGATGCATGAGATGGAGCTGACCAAGCTCAAGTTGAGTGGGCAGTTAGAGAATAAGAAATTGGCCCTAGAGGAAAAGAGGATGCAAATGGAGCATGAGAGAAGTTTGAGGGAGTTAGAATTGAAAGCAAGGAGCTTAGAGATTACTCCCTCTGGTGGCAGCACACCGTCCATGCCTGTTGAAGCAAGGGTGTATATACCTAAGGATGTGGTTAAAGAATTTTATAAGAATGATGATATTGGGCAGTGGTTCAAGGCCTATGAGGTAGCCATGTCCTCCCACCGGGTCCCTGAGAAGGATTGGGGAGCGGGGTTGTGGGGGCGGTTCCTTAGTGAGGGGCGGGATACCTTGTTGGACTTGCCTTCTGAGGTCCACAATTCTTATCACCACATGAAAGAAGCGTTAATGTCCAGATATGGGTTGACTCCTGAACTGTATAGGCAGAGATTTAGGAATCGCAACAAGTTGGAGTCAAGCACCTGGGTAGAGTATGTAACTTTTTTTTGCAGAGCATTGGATGGTTGAGTAAAGGGTAGCAAAGTGAATGATTTTGAGGCGCTCTTTGATTTAATTGCATGGGAGCACTTGTCAAGTAATTGTTTTCCAGAGCTACGCCAGCACCTGATTGATAGTAGGCTGACTAACCCTAGGAAGCTTGCTGAGGAGGCAGACCTCTGGCTGCGTGTTAGAGGGTCTGAAGAGGTATCTGGGGGTGATCCGAAAGAAGGTGGCTCAGGCTTCTCCCAACCAAGTGAGGTGGGGGAAGAGGTTCAGAGTAGCCCAGCTAGGTCCCAGTGTAGTGGGAGGGGTGTAGGGACTCACGTCCTGTCTCAGTGGAGAAGGAGTGAGTGTGGGGCTGCGTGTCCCAAGGTGCCCGAAACCCAGTCTCAGGGCCTGGATGGTTCTTTAAGGGAACACCAGGTAGGGAGCCTAGGCTGTCCTGATGGGCCGCCCGTTGAAGGGGATCCCTAGTGTCTGGGGAACTGGGAGTGTCTGTAAGCAGGCCTCCATCAGTTCTGGTGTCTGGCAGTGCCACTCCTAAGTGGAGGATGCAGAAGTCCAGAGTGAGGGGTGAGAGGGGGAGAGAGTCCCCAGTGGAAGAACCAGTGGGTCAGGGGCCAACCAGAAGGGCTGAGTCACCGGTGAATGACCATGGTGACAGCACTTCTGTCCTGGGGGATCTTCACGCGCTGTCAGATGGACAGGGGTCGGGAGATCTGCGCCAGGCAGACTGCCACACGACACATGAGTTGTGTGTCACCCTCGGGGGGGCATAGGTGCTCCCAATGAAGTCCTGGTGCGCCGGGCAAGTGTTCAACCGCAGGGGTTGGTCCCTGGGTTGAGAAGCCAGGTTCAGGTGTTGTCTGACCTGGAGGGTGGGACAACTATAAACAGTGTCCTGACCGGTTCGTCTTCTGGGGGTACCGCTCCTGATAGGAGGGAGCAGTACTCTGGAAGGGGGTGCAGAGGGAGGGAGTCCTCGCCTCTGACCCCGGTTCAACTGGAGGGTTTAGACCCTAGGTTGGAGGGCCAGGTTCGGGGTGTCCCCCCTGACCTAGACGCCCAGTTGCAGGATAGAACCCCTGAACTAGTGCGCGAATTGAGCAGGACACCTGCCACAGGTGCCCTGGCAATTCTGGAAGAGGGTACCACTCCAGGTGGGAGGGTACAGAGCCCCAACAAGGAGGAGGAGGACCGGGTGTGGGAAAGCCCACCCCAGTCTCCTGTCCAGCCACCGGGTATAAGCCCGGACCTGGTGGGTCAGCACCAGGATGTCATACCTGACCTGACAGGAGGGAGAATGGACAAAGGGTGCCAAGCACCTGGGGCTACTGCCCCCCGCTCTCTGACGCCACAGAGGTTTGAGAGCCCTGAGAGGCATAAGGCCTGGGTCTCATCCCTGACCACTGTCAGTGGCCACTGTGGCTTGCTGTCTGTCTGTTGGGACACACCTGTGAGCAAGTTAAGGTTAGGTGCTAAACAGGTGGTGTCCACAGGTGAGGAGAAGGGTTCCCCATGGATTAGCTTGGTGGGCCCTGAGAGTATGGACAGAGGGATTCCAATAGGTTCAGATTGGTGTAGAACTGGAGTATGCCCCTGCAGTTGCGGACCAGGTCCATGTTCTATCGCCCAAAGCAGGGAAGCCCATCAAGGTAGTGATTGGTCTACTCTGCGTTTTTGGCTGGAAGGGGGTTGTGTTGGACTTGGCCCTTTTGCAGGGTCATCCCTGAACTTTTGCCTTCCTCCTGTACTTTTTCTGACCTGTTTTTGTTGGTTTTATGACTCTGGGCACTTTACCACTGCTGATCAGTGCTAAAGTGCATATGCTCTCTATGATAAATTGATGTATGGATTAGTGACTCCATGTTTGGCCTATTTGATTCACTGTCAGACCCTAGTACAGTGCACTGGTTGTGCCCAGGGCTTGTGACTCAAATGCTGCTGGTGGGCTTGCAGCTCTGGTTGTGCCACCCACAGAAGCAGCCTGTAAAGCGTGTCTCAGGCCTGCCATTGCAGAGCCTGTGTGCAGTCTGGTACTGCCATGTTGACTGGGCAAGTGCACCAACTTGCCAGTCCCTAAACCTTCCCTTTTCTTCATATCAGACACCCCTATGGTAGGCCCAAGGGCAGGGTGCATTGTAAGCATAAGGTAGGACATGCCCTGGTGTGTGTGGCATGTCCTAATAGTGAATTACAGCCATTTTCGTTTTTCACTATTGCAAGGCTACCTGTTCCCCATAGGCCAGAATGGGCAGTTTGATTATAACATCCTATAATCCTAACTGACTCAGGGAACTAGGTAGAAATTCGAGTTTAGTATGCCTGAACTCAGAATGATAAAATACATCTTTTAGTGAAGTTGGTTTTAACATTCTGTGTTTGAAAATACCACTTTTAGAAAGTAGGTATTTTCTTGCCTAACTATCCAAGCCTGCCTCTGCTAGGTTGTGTATTCCTTGTCTGGAGTTTTGAGTGACAGGGGCTGGGGATTCCAGGAGACAGGGTGAGTCAGCACAGGGCTGAATAGAGAGATCTCCATGTAGAGTGGTGGGAGGAGTTGCACCTGGGGTCTGAATAGGGCTGTGCCTTCCCTCCACAATGCTGGCTCCACCTCCTGTGGTGCGTCTGATGTCCCTGGCCTACACTGTCAAAGGAAAGAAGGAGTCCTGTAAACAAAGTGCTCCAGGACTGACCAGAACTGGTTTGGACTAGGCAAAGGCCTCTCTGCCTTCAGAGAACAAAGAGAATATGAGTATAAAAGGGGACCCAGACCCCAGAACTTTAGATCACTTTTGGGAAACAAGAAGAACCTTTGCTGAGGAGAGGAACCAGAGAGAAACTGAAGG
Source organism: Calotriton arnoldi (assembly GCA_963921515.1). Lineage (NCBI taxonomy): Eukaryota > Metazoa > Chordata > Amphibia > Caudata > Salamandridae > Calotriton > Calotriton arnoldi. The sequence goes on from CAWUFW010003638.1 coordinate 967,940, forward strand.
AGGAGACTATCTCTAAGCTGAGTGCTGTTTGGGGGATTGGCCTGCAGTGGTTGCCTGACTGCCATAGAAAGGAGAAAGGAACTTTGTGCTACTTTCATCAACTTGTAAAGGATCTCCAAGGGCTTGAAGATTGAGCTTGCCTCCTGCTGAAGTCTCAGGGACAACAGACTTCACCAACCAGCTCCCCTGAATTCCCTTGCTGGGAATTTGAAGTGCCTGCTGTTGTGCTGGGCCTTCTGAAGGACTGCGTGTCACAGGGAGCTGGAAGCGCGACTCACGGAGAAGAAGCGTGACACCGCCGCAGCCGCTATCGTCGCATCACTGAGTAAGGGTGCCGCCGCTGTCGCATCGCATCACCGAAGCGCCTCGCATCACCGGAGAAGAGTGTCGCCGTCGCAGCAGACGCCGTCACATCACCGGAGAAGCGTGTCGCCGCCGCAGCCGCTGTCGTCTCATCACTGAGCAAGGGTGCCGCCGCTGACGCATCGCATCACCGAAGCGCCTCGCATCGCCGGAGAAGAGTATCGCCGTCGCAGCAGATGCCGTCGCATCACCGGAGAAGTGTGTCGCAGGGCCTGTCACGGCTCAGAAGATTCGCAGAATCACCGCACGGCCGTCGGGCGTGCACGCATCGCCTCGTAGTTGTCGCATCAAGGAGAAGACGCCATTTTTGTTGCATTGCATCGGATCGTCATCGCATCACGGCGCTGCTGGTCGCATCGCCACGGAAGCGCAGTAAGAAACCGACGCATCACCTCCCCACGCCGAGAAGAACCGACGCATCACCGTCCCCTGCGCAGCAGTAGGGAACCGACGCATCACCGTTCTTGCGTGTAAGGAACCGACGCATCACCTTCCCTGCAACACTTTTGTTGTATAGCGTTACGCATCCCAAGGTACATTGAACAATAAGTGTCGCACTTACCATCTAAAGAGAACTAAGCTATTTCTACCATTCTTAAGTACAGTATTGTGGATTTTTGTCGTTTGTGGTCTTGTGTTAAGTCTATATAAAGAATACTTATTTTTGATATACAACCTGTGTGGTGTCCATCTGTAGTGTTGTCACTATATTACTGTATGTGTTCACAAATGCTTTACACACTGCCTCTGAGATAACCCTGCCTGCTCGTGCCAAGCTACCAAGGGGGTGAGCAGGGGTTATTTTGGGAGTGTACCCCCTTACCCTGACTAGAAGCAAGGGTCCCTATTTGGTCAAAGGTACCTACCTCTGCCAACTAGAGACCCCCAGTTCTAACAGGGTGGTTCTCCTTCCAATTGTCCTTTTCAAACTCTTCTACAGACACAGAGGTGCGCCGAACAGCAGGGCAGTCTGCATCCTGAAGCACCCTCAACAGAGGCACAAAGAGATGTAGGCTTTCTGCACTTGCTGTCATCAGCTCAACTGAAGGAGTAATCAGGGAAAGACAAAAGGGCAGATCTCATGAAAAGGTTTCCTCATCTTACACAACAAAGTCTGCAGTCCTTCCTCTCACCCCGACCTTCCACCAAATGGCAGTGCTCATGGAGACTAATCAGCAGCTCCTTGCTAACCAAAAGGGCTAATAGAATATGTAAAGGAGCCCGTCTCATCCTTCTCACCTTGTCTCATCTCTCCACACTTCATTTTCAAGGTCTCCTCCCTCCAGCTACGGGAATGTGAGCAATAAACTTCCACTGTCTGGCAGCACAATCTGTATTCCATCTTGTACAAAGCCAGGCTCAGCAGATCCAAAATGGATCCCATTGGCTTCCATTACAATGGTCGCTTGCACACAGACACTAAGCACGTATCACGCAGGGTACGTACATAAAAATGCTAAACGCTCACTCGTGATATTAATGTAAAGGAGTGAGCTAGCATATAGAAGCTAAACTTTACTCCAGTGGGCTGAAAGGCCTCTTCTTCAGGGACTTTGATAAAAAAGGTCTGGCCACACTTTTCATTTCTCAAAACGTTATGTTGCTACAATCTCTGCACATGCTAGACAGTAGTCCTCCGTGTCAAAGAAGGGCACACCTGGTGTGCCCCTTCATGTTACAGAAGCTGTCAGGGACCTACTCGCAGTCAGGGACAGGCCTAGGCCTCTGCACACATGCTGGATTAGCATAAAGCTAGGGCCAAAAATCAAAAGTCATACCAGTTACATACATTCAGGCACTCAGGGCAGAGAGGCATGTCCATTCACCATGCAGAGGACATTCTCTTCCCAACAGGGCACATAAATAACATGTTGCCACTGCACAACAATGTTGGTTAACTGGAAAAACAGTTTTCTATGGAAATAATCTACACAAAACAGTGTTCTGAGCAGGAGCTAAAAACATTTTTAAATGAAAACCAATGTATCATGATGGGCTGTGCTAGCGCTGTGCTATACACTGGTTTTTAAGATGTTGCAGTAGCTGAAATACATGCATATAATGACAAATGTCTCTGAGTTACTGCTTGAGCTGTAGACATCACAAGCACAGCTCACAAATCGAGATAAGCATTCACTGCTCATATTCCTGAACTGTATTGTCTGCAGTTCATGTGCACTCACTCGTAGAAGTTCTAAGTTGAACGCATACCCTTTAGAAAGTGCAAATACATAAAAACAGGCACACAGCTCTACTCTGAACCTGTTCATTATATGGCATCAATAAGGTTAAGCTTAAGGCATTAGGGACCATGTCATGAAGATGTGTGTTTGTGCATGGCACAGCTGTGTGGCTGTCTGTATGTGACTGCACTCTCCAAAACATTAACATTTAACTCAGAATTTCCCATAGTGCTTCACTGCAGATAGCACTGCTTGGAAACAGGCATCCTTGCTCACTGTGATTCTACTTTGAAACGCGTATGCTACTGGGCGTCACAGAAACACAAAAGTCAATTTGAATTGATTTTTTGAGAAAAAAAGATTTTTATGTATACGTAAGCATTAGAACATGAATTTTCATGATCTTTCAGTAAAAACATTTATGAGGCAAATCGAGTTCGATGAAATCTTATGGTAACATTGGAATAAGTATACACGCAATGGCCTGTGGGTTGACTTGTCAACCAGCATATTGCAGTTTCACTGGAGGTTCAGTATAACAACCAGAGGTACTACATAGGAGACATATAACAAAAAAATTGAAGCAGGTACAGTACTGTACATTAAGGTGAAACATCTCTGTCTCAATAAGAGGTTTCTGCTAGGTGTCTAGTCATAAACAAAGACAGAGCTTCCTGTAAAAAGAGGCAGGATTTCATAGCCTATTCCAAAGAACTGACGTGCACAGAAATACCAAGCACATGTAGCTAAATATAAGCACACATAATTGCGAGTAAATTTTAGCAGAGTCACTATTAGCCATTATTTTGTAGAATGCACTTTATTCTGCTTTCCACAGAGCTATGTCATATACAGTATTTAGGGGTGGGCGATAAATTCCACTGCGCCGGTGGAGTTTGCGAAGTTTTGCCCACGGAGTTCCAGCAAAACTCTGCCAACCACCGTGTGGCAGAGTTTTTTCTCGCCAACGGTAAGTTGGTGAGTGCGAGCGAGAATTGACGACCACTAGCGATATTTTCTCAATGCGGGCGGTTGCGGGGGATCGCAACCATTGGTGGTGAGAAAGCTGTTGCTAGAGTAAAAAATCTACTCGAGCGACAGCAAAGAAGCAACACCCTCTGGTGCACAGTGTGGTGGCGTTCACGCTGATTTTGCAGTGTGGAACAAACTCCTGGTGCTAAAAATCAGTGCGAGCAGCGCGACGTGCCGATTCTGCCCGCTTGTGGAACTCTGCGGAATCTTGCAGAGTTTTCATGTAACTCAGCGGAATTCCGCAGAGTGAATCTCAGAAGTTCTGCCCACCCCTATGTGTCAACACCCCTTAGGAGTGATGCATTCAGCATTCATTTGGGGGGAGGGGGCAATCTGACAATGTGATAAACCATAAAATTTCCCATTAGTTCAGATGTTTTTAGTGTTTAAAACTTTCTTTAACACAGTTAAGGTAGTGTAAAAGAACTTAAATTTATCTCATTGTCCTGAATAGTGAATAACTCTTTCCCCTTTACTGATGCTGTGATTGGTCGAGTGGCTAATTTGAATGGGAGTCTGAAAAGCAGCCATTGCTTTCCAATGTATCAATTGAAATATCCAGTACATCACTGAAACTGCATTGTATGCATCTCTGAGCCCACAGATTGATTCTCACTATAAATGTGCCCCCAAATGTTTCTAGATCAGTCGATAGAAGCTGCATCACTTCTCTTTCTGTGCCTCTGGGCATTTCTGGGCAGCCATGACCACAAACTTGGTAAACGGAAGAATTTCGGATGGTATCTGTCACATTCTGAGACATTCGAGCCCTCAAGGTCGGTGATTCTGAGCGTAAGGTACTGCTGCACCATGGCTGAAAGAAAAAAAGCATTGGCAAAGTCAATAGGTCTCTGAGAGTTATTGCTGTTGTCAATGTCTTTTAGCCATGTAGGCACACACTTTCCTATCAAATACACACTTTTCAATTTTGCTATACATATAGTAATTAAACCAAACAAAAGCTTCTAATTTAGTAGGCTGGACTGCATACAGGAGAGCTAATCACAGGTAGTTGGAGAACTACCAGTAGCTCATGAACTACTCATTGGAGAAGCCTGAAACAGACTTTTTCCTACAGTGAAACTTGAAGAGACGCGTGCAGCCCTCTACAACGCATTGGAAAACAGACGTTGGACAGCACTTTCATTGTTAGAAATCACTTTCAATCAATCAATAACAAAAAGTAGTGTCAGGGTTGAAGACCGGCTCACTCGGCGATGCTACCATGTCCTCTTACACTCATGGTCACAGGAAAGCATGTCACTTTCGGAACCGCTAAGGAAAATACCACAATGTGCAAGACACACCATGCACAGAGAGGCACAGGGTGTGGCACAGTAGACCCAAGTACTCAGCGGCAACCAGTCTCTAAAGTATGAGACGCGCAAACGAAGGGAATCTGGGAAACAGCGATGGGGATTATAATTCGACATCCAGAACTCCACAGAGCAGCCGCGTGTCTGCAGGGCCAAGGCAGCATCCTGCACAAACCTCTCGGCACCACTGATACCCAGATCAGGTTGCAAGAAAATAACTTTCATCACCATGATAGTCAATACTACAACCCTGCATGCCGAAAGGCGATTTACGCGAGACTACGCCATGTGACGTCCACTTACACGACCCTTTACAAACTAAAGCATGGGCACAGGAACCCTAGTTGTTCACTGTAAACAGAACGGCCAACTTAATTTTCCACTACTAATAGGTCAAACAAATAAATTACACTGAGTTTGTTCTTAGGCTTTGGCCCATTATACAAAAGATGTATTCAAATGATTGTGACATCTGACATAGAACAAAGAATAGGTTGTCTCATACGAGTGACCTAAAAGACAGCATTAATAGAATTTCAAGAAATTATGTTTTTAGGCAGTGTGCACTTTGCTATAGGTCAGTAAGTTATAAAAAGCTCTATAGCCACCAAATTGCCCAGTATTTTGCATAGCAACTTATTGTGTTTTCATAAAAATTGCCATACCAGCAGAACACTGGTCATATAGTAACACAAGAAGTGACACTTCATGGCTTTATGAGCTTCCCACAGTGCACTTTGGAGGGGGGGGGCGTGATAGTCCAAGTGAACCATATACCAAACATTCCCTATCCTGGTCACCATCATAGAACAGGGCACTTTTCGAAATAGCAGGTCTGCTAGAACAGTTTTCATCGAACTGGGCACATCATATTCCACTCATTATATAATGTAACTAATAATCTTTGTAATTACCGTTCCATTGTAACTAAAATTATTTAAACATTTGACAAACTGTGGATGCCTCCATTATATCAAAAACATCCATAGACTCAGCAGGTCATAAGTACTAAATATTACAATCCTTGTTATTTTTCATACCTTGACAAGATTTCTGAAGTTAAAACGCGTGTTTTGTCCTTGCTCGAGGTTATATTTCAAGTACAAACGACCCACCCTAGCATGGCAGTCATGCTAAGAGGCTGGGTGTGGGCGGGGTCACCACAATTCAGCTCGATGCTTTATCACTGTGATCACTCTTTTCTGAGTTATTGGAAGCAGGTTGTGTATCTTCTCAGAGATGAACACTGTACAGAAAGAGGAACCCCCCCCAACAACACCGAAGCCATTGGAAGTAACACGGTGTAAATACTATGGTGTTTGGAAAATCTGTACGAGCGCTCATGCACAAAGCCAGCAGCAATGAGAGAGGGGGTGGGGCGAAACAGAGCTCAGAGCACTGGGAAAGAAGCTCAAAACAAGTTCAAATCCTGGCAAAAAAACAACCAAAACAAGCACGATTCCACACAATGACAACACAAGTTACATAAAAATACACGGACACATAGATTATTTAGCGCAACCTTGAAAATGCAAATATTCCTCTTTAGAGCAGCAGCGTTTGTGACGAGATTAGAACAAGATTTACAGCCCTGTTTACAGAAACGGATCTCAGAGCGAGTGAAAAAACTAGCGTTCATGTGCTCCAAATCAAAGAAAAAAATATTTCCAAAAACATTTGCTAAAATGGGAGCTGAGGATGGATAGTAGTAATTGGTCCATGCTCTTGGGGCAGGCTAAACACAGGAAGAGGCATGACGCATGCATGCCTTGGACAAATGGGAAGAAACAATATGAGAGCGACAATGGAGCCAGCAAATGGGAAGCCTAAGGGCGGGCTGAAGCCCACAAAGTATATACAGCATATCTCTTTGAGACAGCGTATGCGCTGCCTAGAGCTGAGACCTAAAAAGCGCTATTATGCGGTCAGGCCTGGCCAGGTCATAGCGTGTTTTTTATTTACTGACTATCATGCTGTACAGCAGCTATGCTGCTGTACAACATGGCTAAAAGCACATTGATAAACCCAAATGGCTTAAAAAAAGCAGCTATGCTGCTGTGCATCATGGCTAAAGCACATTGATAAACCCAAATAGCTTAATAAAAATCACTGTAATCCCATTTTGGGACTGTTTCTAGAAATAGAAATACACTACAGGGAAATGCCTGCACCTAAACAGTTTTAAGATGTCCACAATTGAAGAAGTGATCTGCAATTTTTGCGATGCATGTAAAAATAATAGGCTTCAATCAAGGATGAGATTCCATATACAGTTTAAAATCCCATGTTTGCGGAAATATTTACTTTCAATTTGAAAATATGCATTGCTTTGGCTAGATAACACCTCTGTTAGAGATGGCAGTACATTCATTTTCAGCAGCATTATTGTGTTTATTTTGGTCCACCATTAAAGGTTAGAACAAAACATAAAATAGCAGCTATTTATCTATTTTGTACTCATTTCCAGGACTCACCTATAGGTAGCTTTGTCGAAAATACCTATTGTAGATAATACCAAAACTTACAGTTGGCTTTGGTCCATGCCACTGCTTGCCATCAGTTGGATTTCTTGTCAATCTCCCTTGCATGTTTCTTATTCAATTACTTTCCTTCCTCTTCCTGTGTTTGTACCTCCCCTGAAGAATAGCTTCTTTATCATCCATTTGAGTGGATGCCTTGCATCCTGCCGCTGCTCATATTCAGGAAACTATTTTTAGTTTGTCTTTCAGCACTCCATGGAAGTGCATGTGTTTTCTTGCTCTCGCTCCTTCATGTGCAGCTTCACCCACAAATACTTCTCCCTTGAACACTTTGTCATGCTCCCTCCTAACTCCCAGTTTTTTCTTTTTATATATTTTTTCTTCCCCCCCCGGCTCCTCCTACTCTGCCAATCGTCAACTCCCTGTTGCATCTTCCCTACTGGCCTAGTTGATTTCTGCCCAAGTGCTCTTCAGTTGCTCCCTCGTCCCTCCTCTCATTGTTTCTTTTTACATTTATAGAGGGGCCAACAGCTGCGAGTTACTGCCAGGTCACTCCGTTTTTTAAATGTACTTTTGCGCACATTTACATTTTGTTTTAGCTATTGCTTTAACATTGACGCCTACCATCTTGGAACTGTAAATTCAAAAAAGAAAATGAGAGAAGCTTCATTTTCCATATGTGTACATTTGTGGTGATGCAAACACATGCATACATCGTCACATGGAGCTGCCATAACGGCATGATCCATGCATGTGTGTGCATGATGATATACACACGTACAAGTCATCTCACTTTGTTTCTTTATCCGATGCTGCACAGCATCTGCAAAAAGCATTTGCCAATGCTGAGCCTTGGGAAAGCCAATAGGTCGAAAAGGCGAGACCTATTGCCTCTGCCAGTGCTTCTTGCACTTAATACCTAACACAGTTTGAGCATGAATTGCGCTAGTTCAATATTTACTCTCCGATTTACCACCAGCCTTATAAAGAGCACAAAACATGAGCAATAACAGAAGCAAATATACTGTGTGCCTGTTATTGCCCAGTAGAAGGATGCAAAAAGTTATGATAGATATAGGCTCCTTTAAGACAAACTATGACCTCAACCAACATATGTAGTGTCTTACACTTTGACCTCAACATATGTTGTGACACTATACAAATAATTTCAACAAGACAAAAATTTGAGGTCATAACTTTTATTATGTGAAATATACTATCTAGGAATCTGTTTGTGTAATTGAAACATTCAAATTGTATTTATCGTGAATTTCCTTCAAAGTATAGAACAAAATAGGCCAACGCAATAGGCCAAAACATACACTAACGTGTGTTTAATCACTTGAAGGTTAAAAGGTCTCTTCCTCATAGCCTCTTCATAGAATGGTAACAACTTGAGTTGTAGTATGAAAGCTGAAACATTATTTTAAACAGCACATGTTCATTCCTCAAATAGGGGCCTAATAACCCAGAAAAACGCTACCCGTCTCCGACATATGCACACTACTATTCAGGGTTATTAGGCTCCTATTTGAGGAATAAAGATGCACATATTAAAAAAGATTTTTCAGTTACCATACCACATCTCAAGTTGTTATTCTTTGAAAGGGCCATGAGGAAGCAACATTTTAATGCTGAAGTCGCGAAACGTGTTGGCCTACGTTACTCTATGCTTTGGATGAAATACACCAGAAATAACATTTGAGTGTACAAATGCACAAATAGATTTGTTGTAGCATTTTTCCTGGGTTAAAAATGTCATGAAAAATGATAATGATGAATAATAATGTTTATAATGGATCCCACATGCAAATGCTGAATTAACATGCTTACAGTTGAAAATTTTAGGGTTATTTTAAACTGCATTTGACTACATGTTATTTTAAGGCTATGTGCTACGAGCCTAATGGTTATTCTAATACAGGATTGGTCTTTTGACCAATGTTGCACAGGCACTTTATTGAATTTTTTTTAGGCTGATAGTAATTGTCTTATTGATCAATATAAGGATCGTTTATATAAATAAGCATTACTAATTGCAAGCTTAATGGAGAGATCAAGTATGGATACAATATCTTGTTACTCTCAAATGCTCTTTTTTACTGTGTATATATAGGCTATTATAGCATATGGTATTAAGATTGATCAAATTAGAATGGCTTAGATATAATCATGTAGTACAATCATTGTATCTAGGAAACTGTATATCCAATTCTGGGCAAGTAGCTAACATGCAATTTAGATTTGTACTAAACAAGGAATTGCTTTGTACGATGGATTATGCTGCTAACCATTATGCCATAGACTGTTGTTGTTACGTTTCCTGGTTTTATAGGACTGTTTTTATTATGTTTGTCGTCGTTCTGGACAGTTTGTACTGAATTAGCCTGGATCATTTGAATGAATTTTTAGATTATTTTGCACTTTATGCACTGGCACTTTTAGGGTCCTAAATGTTAATGAGGGTCAGGTAGATTCTCTTATTCAAGGCTACAGTATTTGAATGATGATTCTCTTTTAATCTGTTAAACAAATGCATTTTTGTGGACTTGCTCTTTCTTCCGGAGCTTTGGAAACCTGGACTCTAAGTTGGAAGTTTTTATGCTATTATGGTTTATTTTAATTGATTGTTTGCTATGCTTGTATTGTATTTTATGCTCATGAAACTTCTAAGGCCGTAATGGCCGAAATAAAGTTATTGAAATGGAACAAATAGATTTGTTGTAGCATTTTTCCTGGGTTAAAAATGTCATGAAAAATGATAATGATGAATAATAATGTTTATAATGGATCCCACATGCAAATGCTGAATTAACATGCTTACAGTTGAAACGAATTTGATTCATATAAGTATGTTTTATTAATGTAATTTAGTTGTGCGACATTTATTTAGAAACATCATATTGGATAACATGGATGCTCTTCTGATGTAGCTTTGCCATTCACTCTTGTTCTTCTCCCTCCAATTTCATCCCCCGGCTCATCTTCTCTCCTCCCCACAGGCTCTGCAAAAGCGAAGAAAAGTTGATGTCATGGATTTTTACTGTGTGCTTGTGCTTCGAATGAACTTCCTAGTGTTCCTAACTGTAGCAGTTTCAAGGCCCTTCTGCTAAAGTTCTGTTGCTGGACCTAGTCTTATTCAGTGGTGTATAACATCATTGTTGAAATGTTTCATAACATGTTGGATATCTTCGGATGATCTTGAGGAGAGGAGTTGGCCTAACAGCTAGGGCGGTCAACCTCCAATCTGGGGATCTGGGTTCGAGTCTCGGCAAGGACGCGCAACATCCTGTGATTCTGGGCAAATCACTTAATCTCCCCGTGCCTAATAAAAAATGAATGTGTCCTCATATAATGCAACTGGTGCTTGTGTAGAGCGCTCTGATACCCAATACCTTCGGGTCAAGTTTGCGCTATATAAAACTCCGTAAAAAAAATAACACAAAAGATGCTCAATGCTTTCTTAAAAATGGATTATTGCTTATGTACTTAACAGAGATGTTTAATTCTCTGATTTGCAGAAGAATTTATTACATGTGATCATACCACGATGAGATTACGTTTGCTCTAATTTGCTATGCAGGAATTGTGTATAAGAACCCCTTGGTTTTGGGGGTAAGGCAGAAGACTTTCCCATTCCACTAGAGATGCTGTCCGATTTTTGACAGACAGATTTTATAGAGATTTTCCATAACGTCTCATAACTAGGGATGCTTTCCAATTTCTTTCTGATTTTGTTGCTCATTTCAGACTTAATAGTATTTCTTATTTTGAATACTCTGAATAACTTTGCATTTGAACCTTCATGCCATTTATTCTGTACTGTTTGATTTCTGATAATTTATTTTGTAATAAAACCCTTTCACTTTTCTCTGATCTAGAACTCAATTATTGAGTGGTTCTAGTTACTTATGATTATTACGCTGCAAAATTGATGACGGGGAGGGTGCCTTTCAACGCAAGAGCAACCTGGGGCAGAACTGTCTGAGGTAAATTTTGGGGGTGTCCTGAATATTGTGAACGGTTCCGCTTACACAGATTCTTGGACAATATTTCAGGCAGTAAAACTCATGGCCTCAAATTCATTTCTTGTTAAAATTGCCCAGTAGTAGCGCAGACGCAATCGGCTGAATTGCAAGTAGCCCCTATTTGTGTGCAGTAAACTACCGTGCCATAACGAAACTTTAGGGGGGCCCCCCTGCAAAGTACATCCAGGGGGCCCCTGATGCTCCAGGTCCAGTTCGGAGCTCTTAGGCCAGGGACCTGTGGTGGTGGAGGCGGTCCCCCACACCGCGGGGACTGCGGGTGCTTTTGTGACGCCACTGGTAACCTAAACGATGTAAATATACAAAGTTCCAGTTCCAGTTTCAAACTCCCATCCCTACCTAATTGGATATTTTGCCCGGAGTCAGAATAAGCCCTTCAATTGGGTGGTAAACCGGAAATAGCAGTTGAGTTTAGGGTTTTATCACGTGATTTAGCCTGATCCTCTTGCTAAGGCCTTTAGTGTAAAGTCCTGGCTGCTGCTAGTCCTTCGTCGATACCTGTCACCTGTAAAACGAAACTGCACGGCTGCTGCATACCTCGGCACCTGACTGGGCACGTGAAATCAGACAACCAGCCAGCGTTCGAATGCCTCACCTGCCTCCACGATGAAACACCTTCCTGTTGGCACTTGCATCTGACACCAAAATGTGTATTTTTTTTATTTTTTATGTGAATAACTGTCAGTAGCAACCAAGTTAGCGTGACCCCAAGGAAGCAATGCGCCTGTAGGAGCTGACTCGGAGCTCGTAAAGATTTTATTAAATGGAAAAATGTACATTCTAACTGTGCGCGCTTCGGGCCTTTACTAACACAAAGCTTTCCTTACTAAACAGCTTCTGAGACGACAAGACCAAGAGCTTCAGAACTCCTGAATCGTGAATTGTGAAGTCCATGCTGGGTCCGGCTAGTAAGGCTCCCGATATCTGACGAAAAGTGGAATAAGCGGGCAGATTTTTTTCCTTAATAAAATAGCGGCCATAAACTCCACATTCCCTGCTGCGACCGGGGAGGATTCACCTCGGGGGAGATTTACTCAGATTTTACGCCGTGTTGGCCCCAAATCTTTTTTTTCTGATTTACTTTCCAGGGCTAAACATGTTTAGCGCTGGAAATAATAACATGAAATTAATGCAAAGCAGCGCATAGAGCTGCTTTGCATTACTTAGCGCCAAGGGGCCGTACCATGGGTGGAGCATGGGCGTTCCCATGCAACCACCCAAGGTTTCTGACGCTAAACCCAATTTACTAAATAAAGTAGACGGGGTTTAGCGTCAGAAAACTGTGCCCTTTTGAAGTAGGCGCAAGGAAGGAAAAATGCTTTCATTTCTCTTTCCTTTTCCTGTTTGTGTGCTGCACTGTACAGCACACATACAAAGAGGGAAAAGGGTTAAAGTCATTCTATGCATAGTATTTTGAACTGGAAGGGTCCTTCCAGTACAAAACCTATGCTAGACTCACGGAGACACCCTTGCACCATTGCGCAAAGGTGTCTCTGTGGCGCAAGGCCGCTGATTTCAGCGCTAGGGAAAAGGGAGGAAAGTGCCATATTTCAGTAAATTTGTCACTCTCCTCATCGCTCATTTTCACACAGCGCAGCGCAGCATTTGTAGCTGCTGCACTGCGCTGCATGAAAAAGTGGTGATTTTGCCCCCTAGTGTAACCAGCTTTTGCTCCCCATATGCAATGTCTCTTGCTTGCCTTCGGTTTTCTTGATAAGGTCCAATTTGAGTTACTCTTTAACTCAATTAAATCTGGATCCCAGCCGGATCCTCGCCTCCCTGGATACTTAAAATCAGTGGTGCTGGAACAATGTTCAGAGTGGGGGCGCTACCATCAATGTTACATCGCAGAAGTCATAGGGATTTTTAAAAATGTAAGCGTCACACAAAGAACATATGTAGCAAATGTGCCACGCCCATTCAGCAGGAGAGTGGTGAGGTTGTGGTATGTAGCCAGTGGTGCATTTTGGAGCACTGGTGAGGTAGCGGACTGTCATTTACAGTCGAAATGGCAACTAAATGTACATAGATATGTAGTTTTATTGGTAAAAAAATAATTTGTGGAAATCAGGTTTCCGCGAATATTTATCATTTGCGCATCACCAAGTAAAGTGTCTTCATTTATTTTGATCCTAATAAAATCTTTGTTTCCATCACACTTCAGAATTTAAAAAAAAAAACTTCATTTGTGCTTTCCTAATTGCTGATATATTTTAAAATAGGTATATAGTTCATTTACAGGTATTTAAATGTTGTGTATTAGAAAAAAACAGATATCCTACAGCTTTTCCTTTCACTTCCTGTACCCCAGCAACTTTGTCATCTAGAACACTTTTCCAAAATCCTCTCACTTTGCGGTCAGAGTAATAAAAGTAAACACCAGTTTCTGAATAAGCAGCAATTTGTCGGAAGACATAGCCTGACATTTGACCTGTCACAAAATTTAAAGGCATATTTATTACTCTTTCACCTTCTGAACTCCAGCACAGTAATTTTTGGGAGTGCTCCAGCACCCCTACTTCCAGCACCGATGCTTAAAATGGCGACCCTGTGCCAATCCTGATGATAATCGAGCTTCTGAACGTGTCTATCACATCCGCCTCCATTCCTCAGACATGGAAACATGCAAGGGTTACACCGCTCCTAAAAAAACCTGCATGGAGGCTTCAAGGTTGGAAAATTATTGCCCAATCTCTCTTTTATAGTTCCAGGCTAAAATTCTAGAGTAAAACATTAACAAACAATTTTTCAAATACCTGCAGTTCCACAAGCTCCTGCACTCATCCCAATCTGGCTTCCACCCAGGCCATAGCACAGAGTCCATGCTCTTGAGGTACAGAAGACCTCAAAGAAACTCTGGGCAGGGGAAGGACTGCAGCACTTATCCTTCTGGATTTGAGTGCTTCTCTTGACACAATTTTCCACCTAGTCCTTCTTAAGAGACTCAAGAACTGTGGCATCATTGTCAAGGCCCTTCCTTGGTTTACTTCATTCTTGGAGAACTGATATTTTTAGGTGGCTCCTAAACAATTAGCTTCCATGATCTTTTTGATAGCTTTCGGGGTGCCACAGGGCTCCTTGTTAAGCCCTATGCTTTTAATGTCCATCCTTTGACAGACACTATGGAAGAATTTCACTTTTCCATAATCTCTTACGCAGGCACCACTCAGATAGTCATCCCTTCCAACTCAAACTTTTTCTGGAGGCTTTAGCCCACTGGATGAGGCTGAACTGCCTTAAACGTAATGGCAGTGAAACAGAGATTCTAATATTTGGGAATCACCTCTGCCTATGGGGTCCCCCCTGATGGCCAGAGGCACTTGGGCCCCTGCCGACGGCCAACAGATGAAGAATTTAGGAATGTGGCTGGATAATGAACTGAGGCTTGACTTTCCGATCAATGCAGTGACTCCCTGTTGCTTTGTTTTTTTTGATGCGGCTCAGGGAGATTATTTGGTTTCTGCACATTTCTACTCAAGAAACATTTGTATAGTCCTCAGTCCCTTCTTGTCTGGATTTTGGCACTGTATCGTATCTGGGTTTATCTAAGGCTTCGCTTAAAAGACTCCAAAGGATTGAAAATGCAGCTGCTTGGCTTCTAGGCCATATTCTCAAGTACTTTCCTGTGTCTGCTCAGCTAGGGGACCTGCATTGGCTACCGATCATGAAGTGCATTTAATTTAAGCCTCTATGCTTTGCCTACAGAGCGCTGTCGCAATTAGGACCACATTATCTGAGGCTTCTTGTCATTCCCTACTGTCCTTCTAGATTTGTGTGCTCTGCCAATCTCAGACTGGCTCAGGTACCCCTGGTACGCCACGCCTGATAGGGAGGGCGCTCCATTCGATACCTGGCACTGAAACTATGGAACTCCCTCCCCCTGCCTCTTGTCTCAGCTCCACTGAGGTTACATTCCATAAGCAACTCCTGACCTGGCTGTACTAATTGCTGGTGATTGTTCTGGCTGCTGATATCTGTTTTTTCCACAGTACTGTGAAACCCTATTTGCACAGTACGAATCACTAAAATAGAGATAATAGAAATAATACGCAGAACCTTCCAACAAGGCAGATAGTTTCTTTGTCAGAGACCAGAAACTGTCTGATATAATGTGAAAAGGAATATATGCAATGATCACAAAGCCACTAATATAGCTTAGTGGGCTAACACATCAGTTGTAGAGATATGTGTGTAACCTGAAGGTCATAGGTTTGAATCTTGGCTTATCCACTCCAGCTTTTATCCTTCCAAGCTGTAATGAAGAAAATAATACAGGTGATTAAGGCTATGTACATCCGAAATGAAGAAGCAACATTTTGAAGACACAGTAAGAAAACAATAATATATATATATATTAACCCTGGGCGGTGAACTCCGCTCCGCTCGCGGAGTTTGCGGAGTTTTCTGCACTCCGCGTTACGCGGAGATCTCGGAGTTCCGAAAAACTCCGCTTCGCATTGCGGAGCAGAGTTTTTTTCCTCGCTCGCGTTCGTCAACGTCAAGTTGGCGACCGCGAGCGAGGAAAATCAACCTCCCGGCGAGATTTTTCTTCGTTCGCGATCATCAACATCAAGTTGGCGAGCGCGAGCGTGGAAAATCAACATCCCAGCGAGATTTCTCAACGCGGGGGGGTCAGGTTTCTCATTGCGAGTGGTCGCGTATGCTCGCAACCGCTCGCGTTGAGAAACTGCCCGTTCGCGTTGAGAAAGCTGCCGCTCGAGTAAAAATCTACTCGAGCGGCAGAAAAGGAAATCTTGCGCTGTGCATGGTGCCGTTCGCAATGATTGCACAGTGCGGACAAGCATCCGGCACTGTGCAATCACCGCAAACTGCATTTTTCTATTATACTCCACCGCTCGCGGAGCTCTGCGTAGTGCAAAGGAGGTTTTTTTTGCACTTCGCGGTGTTCCACGTAGTGCAACTCCGCGAACTCCCCCCAGCGTTAATATATATATATTTTTTTTAAAAAGCATTGTAACATAAATGAAAAGGGATTAAGGTTGAAATCAGGCATGAAGTAAGGGTTATAAGTATGGTAGGACTAGGGCTAGTGGTGAGGTTATGGAAAGAGTAAGAGCTAGTGTCAGAGTGGGATTGAGTGTAATGGTCATGACTACCTTAATGGTAGGAGTTAATGTCATATTTTCAAATTTTTTGATTATTGTTCCTTCATTATGGTTTACCTAATGCAAAATGGGCTATATAGCTATGGGTACTTGTTTATGGGGTCAATGCTTAATTTGCGCAGGTGGTGCATGAGCTCCGCATCAGCACTTAGTTTTGGGCTCCGAGACTTAATTTTCATCATTAGGCATCGACCCAGAGCAAGAAAGGGAAAGGCAGTATAGGGAGAAAGGAGGAAAAAGAGAAACCTAGAAAAAACATGACAAAGGAAGAAATTTGGGATGGAAAAGAACCTGCTGGGGTTAAGATAAATAGACTAAGTGTAGGGTGGGGGCAGAAAGAGGCATGATGTAGAATAACTCCCCCAACCAACCCTCTGCACCAGGGGCCATTTGGTTAAGAACTCAGTAATAAGATTGTGCAAGTAGGATATTGTAAAATATGAGCACCACTTTTCTGTAATCAATAGACAATCCAAAAAATTATCTTTGACCAGGTCTTGAATAGATTGTGCTCATCCTACTTCAGACCTATAATTGATAAGGCTCAAAGTTCTCATCACCAGAGGGCCTTTATTAAGAGTAATGTTTTACACTAAGGCTACATTTCTCTCAGCATCCCCTGTGCTCAGGCAAGGTCCACCTGCTAGCCAGAAGCCCACTCAAAGTTCCCACGTGCCAGAGGATCTTTAAATTCAGTCTATCCTCAACCACTAATGCTGCAGTTCTTTCCAGCATACAACACATGCAAGCAAGGTCTCATGACCTTCCTGCTGCAGTGGCCACTGTCCAAGCAGAAACCCTTTTGTGCATCACCTGAGTTTCCTCAACAAAGTCACCTGTGCTATTGATCTAGATTACATCATCACACACATCTCTACAAACATCCTAATTTACACATCACTGCAGGCTACAGCATCCACCACAAAGACTGCGCACAAAAAACAGGAGGGGGGCGTGAAGTCATCCACAAGTCTTCTTGGCTCTGTACACTTGGGTTCACAACAACAGCAAAGTCTTTGTTATTTCCCCCACTCAGCTTCTCAGGTATCCTCCTTCCATCTGATCCATGGACTCCCAGACCCAGAATGAAAATTATACAAGAAATATCAGACGTTATCACCCCACTTTCATAGGGTCCTCTACTTAGAACCTTCTATTTATCTGGTGATTCCAGCAGAGACAATGAAGGAATCCATCTTCACATCATCAACTCTGCAAATCAAGCAGAGTGTAACCCACTCAAATAGCATCATGCGCAACCTCATCCTTCCAACATCTCCCACACTCCACAGTAAGGCCCCAATATAACTGGACTAGACATATATGTCACCAGCTTCTCCATACTTTACTCCCCACCTTTGCATCAAGGGAAACCAAAAGAGAAAAACTAACTTTCTGCTCATTTGAAGACCTTCCCATCGATGTATCCAAGAAGAACGGATCAATTCACAAACTCCCTCCAGTCATGTCAGCTGTCATCAGACTCTTGCACAACTACAACATAACTCAGAGAGAATCATGTAGAATTCAGTTTTTCACTAAAAACACTAGTCTCAAAACTAAAACACTCATTACCAAAGTCCACTCAAAAACTCTCAGAGAATGAGCTCAGCATGCACAGACAGAAAATAGAAAATCTCTGAGATGACCTCGCATAACTCAAAGCACTTTACTTTGCCCACAAATCCCTCATCTCAATTAAAGTGACCTTTAATAAGACCATTATCAGTGAAGGGAGTAGCAACCAGTGGCACGATATGGGGTGGCGGGGCTGGGGGTGGAGGGGTGGTAGGAAAAAAGATTAACTTACCTGGTTGCCGTGTCTCTCCTCCGTCTCTCCCACATCATCTCTCAGCTCCTCAACCAGAAGGCACCCAGGATCCCCTAAGCCAATCACAATGCTGCAATGCAGCGTTGTGATTGGTCTGAGCGCCGTGGTTCGGCGCTCAGGCGGAAAATCGGAGCCTGGGCATGCTTTCCACCCAGGCTGTAATGCAGCCTGGGTGGAGAACATTCAAGTGCACATGACGGTTTGTCCAGGCCAAGACGGCGGGCCAAACCATCATGCGCACTTTAGAGTGCAGCAACCACTTCTCCTCCCGAACGTCACGGGAGCCAAGCCCCGCCCGCCCTAAACTGGCGATACTAAAAATAAAATGATAATAACTTATGTTATTATCATTTTCTTTTTTCTTTTACATTGCTCCGCGAGCAGTGGGGCGACGCTCCTACGCCTTAGCGGAGGAGCCGCCACTGCTAGCAAAAGCAAAGCATTCTTCAAGGCCATCAGCACTTCAGTGATCCATTGTCAGACCCTTCAATCCCCTCAACAGTCGAAATGCAATGCCATCAAGCACATCTTGATTGAGATCGACAAAACCAGATTCCACTACAATAACGCAATACAGAAATCCACATTATCACCTAGTGCCATTGCTCAATGCCCCAGTGGACTTCCTTCAACCTCTTCTTGCATAAATAACTCTCCAAAATCTAGTTGTTTCTCATGGCCACCTTTTGTGAAGAAGGCATTCTACCATCAACCGTTGTAAAATCTCTTCAAGGAGATGCTGTCATCTCCTTCCTCAGCATTGTCAATGCCTCTCTTAAGACAGGACAGATCCACTCTCAGCCAAAGAAAGTGACCCTGGATCCAGATGAGCTCACTGTCTTCCACCCAACCTCCCATCTACACTTCATAGGAAAAATAAAAAAAATCCTTAAAAAAGCAGTTTGCACCTACCTACAGGAGCAGATCGCAAGAACAATCTTCTACAAGACCACCAGTCAAACTTCAGCCAATGCTGCAAGCACGAAGACAGGTGTTCTTGAAGAAGACAACAATACCCTTCAGCCAATAATAGAAATGGCCCCTGCCTACTGATCCTGCTTGACCTCTCTGTAGAATTTGACACAATAGACCATCAAGCACCGATCCGCACCTTGTAAACACGGTTGGGATTTTCTTACACAGTCTTAAAATAGTTCACCTCTTACCTCAAACTTTGCTACCAGTTTGTACAAATAGGAACCACAAGATTCCAGTTACTCCCTGTTTCCTGCAGAGCTAAACAGGCTTCTACCCCCTTTAACCTCTACATGGAACCCCTTGGATCAATATTAACTGACCACACCAAGATTCATTAATACACCAACAACACACAACTTTAGGTCAAAATCTCCTCAACCCACAACAGTCAGTCACTCAAATCCTTTCTCAAACTCTTCCAGAATTTGGAGTCAAGTACCTACCTAAAGCTTAAGCCAACATTCATGCCTAAATATCCAACTTGAACCTAGATGGCTTCACTCCCAGTCCTCCATTGCCCAAGCTAAATACCAGTGCAAATTCCCTTGGAATCACCCTTTACACAGACCTCACACTGGAAGGACACATAATCAGGAGAACCAAGATAGGGTTGTACCAGCTGTTCCTCCTGAAGAAGTGAAGAAAGTGAAGCCCTTTCTTGCAGAAGTAGATTTTAGAATGATAAAGCAAGGCATGATCCACTTTAGTATTCCTAAAATAAATCATGCACATTCCAATATGTCCATCAAAGGTCTGAAGAAGTTCACTGACACCACCCTTATGCTGAAGGCACCGCGCTGGATCCCTCTTTAGGTCTGTATTGTTTAAAAGACTAGATACATCACCTACAAAGCCATCAGAAATTATACTTGACATGCCTAACCACATGTAGTGGCGAGTACAACACCAGTAACTAGGACATCCCACACTCAGGACATCTCACACTCAAGACAAATAGATGCTATAAGGAAAAGAGCTAAAGACAGACCATCCATCTAGACAGCCAGGATTTGGGCCAACATCTCATTTGACATCAAAATTCATTCGAGCCTCCTGCGATTCAGAAAGAAACTGAAGACACCACCCCTTCAAGGATCATTACCCCGAATGCACTAAAACTTACCTGTTACTTGCCGCCTTCTACACAGTTGTATCATTTCCTGGTTTCTCAGCTTTGGTCAGTGTTCTGGCGTTTTCCAGCTAAATTTGCACTAAACAAATGCCACTACGTGCATACACACTTATATGGCCTTATTTAAGGTTTGAGAGATTAGGATTTGAAAGAAATGGAATGTTCAGGAGATCCTGTCCTCTGATCTTATTTAGGATGGGTTCCTTCAGATGCTTAGGAGAGTGGTGCAAGACCAGCAATGGTGCTGTGGTGTTGAGAGATGTTGGAGTCATGTCCATGTGAGGGAGAAAGACCCAAGATAATGGAAGGGAAGAGTCCAGATAAAGCATATAAATTAAGGTTCATATTTGAACTATGCATGCTCCTGGATGTAATTGTAATTGTAAATTGTATTTATGTAGCGCTTCCAACCCCTGACAAGGCATTAGAGTGCTTTGCGGCGAGTAGCACGCTACTCTGGAGCCCAAGATTAAAGGTAAGTAGCAGGTAGATTAGTAAATAATTTATTTTATTTTATTTTTTTATAGCCCCGAAAGTCCAAACAAGAGGAAGAGCTGCACTGAGGGGCAGTGTGTCAGCATCAAGAAGCAGGCGGGTATCCTGGCAGGTGAGAGCTGGCTGACAAGACATAGATCAGGTTTGCAGTCAAACCACACCCCCTCTAAAGAGCATTCCTAATAAGGCAATGTATTAACAAATGTTAAGTTGGATCTTTGTTTCTGAAGTTTATGGAACTCTCACATGCCCTAAAAATTTAAATGAATGCATCCACTCCCTAAATGGGATTATTATTTCTTTGTTTGATTGCTGCTCTATTTCCGCCTTCAGTTTAGCCCTAACATGCCTTAGTGTTTACAGCGATGCTTTCTTACAGTGCACCTTTCCAGCAGTGCCTCTTTTGTCCCTCCACTGCCATCTCTACCATGGTAATTACAACCTCAAGTCACATGGCGACCAGACCGCTGTCAATGAGGGTAACCATATGTGAGCGGTCATTTCTCAATCAAAAATCTGGAGGCAAATTAGGTTAAGATTCTTTCTTCACAATTCCTAGATCTGCTTCCACTCTGGAATACCCATCATCTCACAAATGCATTTTCAGGAGACAATTAGGTATCTTCTTTTAAATAGGACTAAATTATATAGAGCAGTTGCTGGAAAATACATTTTCAGGCTGTGCTTTTGCTTTAAGACAGATCTTACCCTGTGTGAGTTCAAAAGCATTCAATTGTTTAATTTCAAGAGAGGACATTGTGTTATAACAATAATCTAGAGAAACAACTGATTTTGGGAGTGAGTGGGTCGAACGGAGTGCCTGAGTTAGAGTTCTTTGATACCTGACAACCCTTCAGTTTCTGGAGGAAATTATAAATATGGAGTAAAATCTACGGCTGAATTTCCTACACCCTAGCCGAAGTGTTAACATAGGCCTCCACAGCAGTGGACTATAAATATCTGTGCCATATGGGAGTCTCAGAGCCCCTGCAAAAAGTGAAGCCCCATCATTTTGTATTACACCACAGCACCATAGGGAGTGTATCATTGAGGAAATACAGGTGCTGAATTTTATTACATATTCAGTTACCATCAAACTCTAAATCAGATTCCGGAATCACCATAAATTGTTGTTATCCTACGTGCACCTTGATCTTAACGACATGGAACTGAAATGCAGGTTGAAACTAAATATTTATAACAATATACAGCATTCGAATAATCTAGTGAATTGGCTCTATGCTGTTGTTTTCCAGTAGATCCTAAAAAATCAGAACTTGTTTGTCATCCACAACATCTATTACACTTCTCTGAAGTCCAACATTTGTCTTTCATTTTTTCATTTTTGAAATGTCCAGATCCTGGGGCTGTATTAGAACATTGGAATGTTGCACGCTCCATTGAAAACAATGGAGTGCTCCGGGCTTCTAATGGCCGGTAAAAGCCTGCAGCTCCAACATTCCAATGTTTGTTCACAGCTGTTGCTGTGAATAAATGGCCACAAGTAGCCCGAGGGGATTTCAACCCCCACGTGCTCCTTGAGGTCTCTGTTTTACAAATTAGAAAATTCTGCCCTCTAGTGGGGGAATGTTCAGAATGGCTAGTAGAGCACACTAAGGAGGGCTCTAAGGCTATATTGGTACACATGTTTGGTGCCTGATATGCATGCTGGCCGAGTGCCAAAATTTGAAGTTCTGTTGGCTTGAAACTGGAAAAGTCCAGGAAAGTTTGGATGGACAGGTACTTAAGCTAAGTGAAACTCTTATTATTTGTAGAACTGACTTCCTTCAGAGTTTCCAAGATCATCCGAAAATTGGTGTTCTAGCTAATGAATGAATGAATGAAGGAACTTGATTCGCACACAGCTACTCAGAGTGTCCTGGTGCTAAAGTGTGTACAGAATACGGTAGTGACACTTAGAGGCTAAAGAGGTATGTTTTCAGGTGTTTACGAAAAACATTTTCATTTGACGTGTTTTTGGGGTGTACAGGTAAAAGGTTCCAGATAGATGCCACACACACTGAAAAGGATGAGCCACCACGGCTAGATCTTTTAAAACGTGGTCCTGAGATCAATTGATCTTTCGCTGAGCGAAGGGCCATGCCGGGAGAGTAAAGTTAGATTCTTCTTTTCAGATAATGTGGTCCAAGTCCGTGGAGGACATTATAATTCCTAGACTCCTTATTTAACAGTAGTTGTTAGATCACTACCCAGTGCAGTCAGGGAAGGCAGTGCTTGGAACCAAGGATCTTAATTTTCATGTTTGAGTGGCCCGCAAAAAACACATATGCAGGGTTGGATAACCCATAACCAAACTGATTTTCAGGGAGTAGAGTCAATCACCAAAGGGTTGACTGCATGTTGTGGACTTTACTGCTGGTAATTGATGGTCAATATTTTACTTTTTACCAATGCACATTGGAAATTTACTGTCTCCCAGAGGACATCAGGGTGCTAAGGTGATGCATCTGCTGAACACTATGACTGCATGGTACCTGGCCTTAGTGACAGTAGGAGGATGCATACAAAGTTTTCATTACCCCTGTGTTCAGTGTTATAAAAGTTGATATTAATGTTTGCTGCTTTGAAAATACGATCTGTTATATCCGCAAAAAGTGTCATGCATCAATCCCTTTATTACCAGTTCGTAACTTGGGTCCATGTATGTGTACATTACATTATTTTGAAGACTCCCTGAAAATCTGACTGACTTCACTCACTAACCCTCCTAAGTTTTTATTTGCCGCCATGGAATCAATGTTACCATTCTACATGAAGAGACAAAAACTGCTTTTTACTACGAATTCTGTTGGATCCTTCTGAAGATGGTGCATCATTTTCCTCCACGGTGCCTGTTCTGCAAGTTGGAGGATGCAACCGCAGGTCATTGGGAGTGGGACTCAATGCAGGGAGAACCCACCTATCATTCAAATGTTGCTGTGAGAAGGGGCTGTGAATTTCCTAATTTTGTTACTGGGTGTTGAGGATAGCAGTAGCTGAACATACAATGTATATCGGTGAGTTTCACTGTTAAAAATGTTTCGCGTTTCATAAGTGAAGTGGAGCGGCAGTCTCAGAATGGTCTTATAGTAGTGCTTAATTTGTAAACACCTAAATGCAAGGGTCTAAAGATTTTCTTGGGAGCCCGCTGCCAGTGCTGTTGAATGGTGGGATTGCTAAAAACTAAAGCTGCCAAGCCTTGACTCCACATCATGCCTCTTGTGCCAACCTACATTTTCTGTCTCTTTATCTTACTCTTATAAGTTCTTTTTCATACCTACTTTCTCCCTTTGTCACTGTTTTCCTATCCTTCTCTTCCTCCTTCTTTATTCCTTTTCTGCTTTTCTCTGGGTCTAAATACGAAGATTAAAAATAGGTTCAGCCCCCAAAAATGAGCGCCGATGCCCACCCCCTACTACCACCGATGCACATTAGGCATTGCCTGTGCCACTCCTCGGTCAACCTGCAGAGTGATCTCGCCATTCACCTATATCACTTGGGAGTCAGATTCTCTGTAACACTCGGGAAAAAGGATGTCAGGCGAAGTTTAAAGATAATCCCCCAGTGGTCTGGTCAGATCACCTTCTGATCCTGTTTAATACTGCCTCTAAAGTCAGTCAGAAATAAAAAAAAAACTGAATGTAGAACAAACACAGGGGCTTATTTACAAGCCCCTTGCACGGCCGGTGCGTCATTTTGTGTGACGCACCGCTGGCGCAACCTCCTGCCCCATATTTACAAGGACACGCAAAGCCACCCTGCGTGGCTTTTCTTGTCCTTGTAAATATGGCCACTTCTCACGCAACATTTTTCGTGAAAGGGGCTTGACGTGGGTGTTGCTGTGGGTGTTCCCATGCAACACCCATGTATTTTGCTGCATTTCCAGATTTACGAGAATTCGTAAACCTGGAAATGCGTCAGAATGCTACGCCTCCCTAGGGGTGGCATTGCGAGGTGCAACGAGGAGAAATGTTTACATTTCTTCTCATTTTTTCCTCTTTCTAGGGGTGCTGCATTCTGCAGCACACATGGGAAGAGGAAAATACCTCTTTTTAAAAATTTCAATTTTGGTTAATCTAGACCACAGAGCTAAGGGTAGGCAGGCAGAGCACTTAAAGAGCTGATTTGGTCCTCGGTGCACATCCTTACAAATGTACTCGCCACTAACTAACTTCCAGAGGTGAGTAACAGTTGAGTGACTTAAAGCCTACAGAGCAACCATCCCTTGGAAGAGGCTGCAAGCAATGTTGTGCAGATCCAATACTCTACCTGTGGAAATGGAGCAATTTCGAAGCTTGCTAACGAAATTGAATCTTGTGGTAATCTCGAGGAGGCTCCTTCGATAACTGAAAGGGGTCACAACATGAAAGGCAGGCAAGCCTGGAGCCTTGAGGAGAAATGCAATACGGTGGTCCCTTGGCTGTGCCTCCAGGTGGAGCATGGCCCAAGTGCCCTGACTCCTCCATGCCAGTTACACAACTGAACACAAGTCCGTGCTGCAGATCCCAGGCCTCCAAAGGGTCTATGGCCTCCGAGTACTTGTGTACATCAAGTATCAGAATGGCTAGTGTCCGGGGAAATGGGGCGATGGAGAATGGTAAAGCGACTGTGTCCGTACCTCTGGAGATCTGACCAGTTTCTGGAAAGTAGGTGTGTATTGTTACCATATGTTTAAATCAAACCGCCAGAAAGCAAATGGCTACTTACCCCCTTTCATATTAAGAACTAGTGATCTGGAAAGGACTGGAAAAGTTACGTATGGTTCTTAGCAGTCTCTATGATACATCTAAAGTAAAGGAATCTAGATGGAAAGCAACTAAGAACAGCAACAATCATGGCAGGAATATTGGTAGAGAAGGGGAGCAAGAGAAAGTGCAAGAAAATAAATAAGGTGCAAAACAAGGGAAAAGCTGAGTGACAAACTCAGGGGCGGCAAGCGAGAAACTCATCAACACACAATGTTGCCAGGCACTGACCGCAAGTACCAAGTGAATCTTTACACTGTCCCTGCGAGAAGTCACCCGGAAGTGACTCTTCCTTTCTCTTCCTGTTAGGCATTTTCTGTTGGGAATTCACCTACCTTCCAGTTAGAAAGGTAACAACCACCATCTTGAATAGAATTGAACACCACCCTTAGTGCCCAGTGATACTCCTAACCCCCATTCACCATGCACTCCCAGGGGCCCACAGTCACCAAACCAGCTTAAATGCATGGAGCACTGCCACACTGTGCCCTCCTGCCTCTCATCGTCAGCACAAGATCCCGCTGTCATGTAAGTCTACTCGGACAGCCTGAGGGCCCCATTGTCCCTGCATGATGAGTTGTGAAGCCACAGCCTTACCTGTAGCCCAGCTGTGGGGTTTGTCATAGGTCGACATACAGCAAACAACAGAGAAAGAGTAATACACTGTGAGGCCCATTGGAGGTATTCGCTGGTGCCTTAACCCGAGCTGGCTGCTCCAGCCACTGAGAATATGAGTGAAGCCTCCAGTGGCATAATGCAGCAAAGGAAGGAGGGAAGGCCAAACACTGCAGATGTAGGATTTGAGAGTGGGAGGAAATGTATATAACAGTTGAAGGGCATAGGAGACACCTGGCACTTTGGGAAACATGCTGTGGATCAATTAAACTATAAAGAGAGAGGACTTCTTATCCAGCTGCACAAACCTGAAGGAAACAGCCTTTACTACGCGGGCTCAGCCACGCGTGCCGTTTCCACGCAAGCCGAACCACTCTCGCCTTAACCACGCATTCGGGGTAGCTTTTAGGGTGGCGGGACAGTTTTTTCAGGGCTAAGGTGGGGCGAGGGAAACAGACAGTTTACAGGGCAGGGGGCAGTTTTCGACCTCAGGGCTGGGGGGCTGGGTCAGGCTACTTTAGGGATGTTGGGGACAGTTTTTAGGGCTCAGGGCAGGGGGGCTGGGGTCAGAATAGTTTTTGGGGTGTGGGGTTAATTTTAGGGCAAAGGGCAGGGGGGAAAAGGACAGTTTACATGGTGGGGGGCAGGAGTATGATCTTTTGCACGCATGTCCTTTTACCCATCATGTCTTTACCACGAAATTACGTGGTAAAGGCATGCATGGTAAAGACACGGTCGTGGTAGAGACCGCATGGTACAGGGATGCGTTGTTCAGGCATGCATTGTACCATCATACAACCCAAAACTTAAGCTACTATTTTCTTTCTTGCAGGAAATTTAACCAGTGGCACAAGAAACTCTGGAAAGTATGAAGTTGCGGTAGGAGATATGGGTGCTTGTCAAGAAAAAACTGCAGTACACCGCCGACGTGAAGTCCTTAGATGACTAACACGCAAAAGATGGGGAAACTTTCAAGATTCAAGTGGATTAAAGTCATCTATGGAGCAGGTTGGAAGCAAGGAGCCTCTTGGTACAGAGCCGCCAGTGAGGAACTGCAACATCTTGCGGGAACTCAGGAGACGAGGGGCTCCTTGGGCCCTGCAATGGAGGAGGTAGTGCCTGGGGGGCCTGGATACCCCACCAAACAGAAAACACTTCTTGGATGGGTTTCGAGTTGGCAGTCAGGAAAATATAGGTGGGACTCTGCTGTGCTACCAACAGCCACTATATTTAGCTGAAGAATGGTAAAGAAGAAGGGAGGGTTCGACCTAAAGGGCTGGTACCCCCTAGATATGGGGATGACGACTAATAAACCTTTCAAATTGAAAACAACCAGGAAGGGTTCCTGTTTTGAATTTAACAAAGACCAAAACTGAAGATAGAGCCAATCAAACAAAGAAAGGAAGTGCTTAGCAATGCCTCCTCTTCAATCTTCTCTTTAAAAAGACAGATCATTGGGTGGATCACAAGGATTTCATGAGCTGATTCCTTCTCCTTTTTGAGACTATAGGAGGAACAGAACACATCCTAGGAGTAAATCTAACTAAAGAGAGCCATGATAAAAGGGTGGGAAACAAGACGGCCTTTGAAATTTAAAGAGAGGGAGGAATTCCTAAAGGAAATCCTGTTGTAAGGCTTGAGGGAAAAGAGAAAGTTTGTGAAATCTCAAGTAGAGAGACATTATTCTGACCTAAGAGAGCCTTGATGCAAGAGTTCTGAAATGAGACAGCTTGAGAAATTCCATGAGGAGAGGTACAACTCTAACTAAAGAAAGTCCTGATGCAAGGGTTGAAAAGAGACATTTTTGTGTAATTTGTAGAATAGAAAAAGGAAAGCTGGGTGAAGACACCAAAAAAAGCATCAAAATTCCAAGATTGAAAACCTTTTATTTTGGCTATAAATTCTCTTGCTTTAAATAATAAATCATACTTTTAACAGAGTACTGTTGTAACCCATGGTTATAAGAGCTTGTTGATAGTGCTTTATTGCAGCACAGAAATTGTGACTGAACCTGAAATCGCAAGGGGCATGCTTATTGGAGATGCTGGGGGATTACAGATGGACCTTCTGGGAAATATTGTTCTCAGTGAGAAGCAGAACACAAACAACAATACACGACACAAGATCAGGTACAGTGGAGAACTCTACATAGGCGCTCTTAGGGGACCTTGACTGCCTGTGGGAAGCTTGATCACACAGAGTTACCTTCCCAGGACTGCTTCTTCTGTTACTTTGTGGAGAACATGGATTTATGCAATATACATTTATCCTGAGTCAACTACAATGAATACATGACTATAGAAAGTTAGCCAACACATGTTTTTCTCCAGGCCTTTAGACCATGAGCTTTATCAAGGCGATTCCTGTATTCCCTTAGTAAGCATTGTGCAAGACTTTTGTTCCACAGTCCTTTTCAGTGAGCATTCCCATTCCATCAGTGAGTCCATGGACATCAACTAAAGGTGAATAGGGGTCGGAGCTGATACCCACAGGTTTTCCCTCTAGAAGCCCCTGGCAATGATTTTACTACTCTCTCTGCTAATCTCGTCGCCCTCAGATGTCATGAAGGCAGGAACAGGACGTAAACAATGCCCTAGGAGCCATATTTGCCTTTTTTTTTTTTTTTTTTAAACCAGAAAGGTACAAAAAGTAGATATATACACTTACAGAAAAAAATATAAATTGTTTGGATTAAGACAGTAGTATTAAGTTAGGCATTTCATCAATCATAAATATATACTCCCATAAATATTATAAATACTTGTTCTTGGTCTTTATACATTTCATCGTATAATTCTCTTAATTCATCCTTAGCAATAATTATTGTTTTTTTACTGTATAACCCTCCAGGCCTCTAATTCTTATCTCCAAGCCACACCATCATGGGTGCCCAGATCTTTCGCCCCTTCTCCCTGGCCCGAAGGCCTTTGCTCTTATACAATGCAATTTCCTGAGCATGGATACTTAATAGACGATGTAGCCAAGCCTGATATGTAGGGGGCTCAGTATCTTTCCATGCCACAGCAATCAATAAGCGAGCCACCGCATTTGTAATAAATACAAAATCATTTTGCGCCGGCTCGAAATTGCAGCGATTATCATACCCGAATAACATCATAGCTGGGGTGATGGATATTCCCTTATTAATTATTTGCTGCCAGAAATTTTCTATACCTGCTTTTAAAGATGTGAATTTGCTACATGCATAAAACATGTGTACAGAGTCAGCAGGTCTGGCTAGGCACCTAGGGCAGTTGTCATTTTCCCTCTTCCCCCAGCTATGTAATTTCGCAGGCGTATAATACAGATTAAAGATAGTTTTATAGTGTTGGGCCTTCAGATTTGCTGATAAAAAGATCTTCATCCCCAATTCAATAAACATATCAAGATCCACCTCCCCGTCCTCCAGATTTGCTGCCCACTTTTGCTCAGTTTTCTCCAAGTCATCAGGGAGGGTTTCTATTAAGGTTACATAGTAATCCCTAATCCAAACTTCCCCCCGAATCATTGTCTCCAATATTGGGATTTTCCTTAAATTAAGGGATCCAGAAGGCAAACTCTTAAGACAGTCCTTAATCTGTATATATTTAAATTTCGTTCTGCTGTCTATCTCTTGATTTTGCACTAAATCATCAAATGATGCGATCTCTGTATTTGTATATAAGTTAGCTATTCTACCGATGTCCAGCCAGCTCCCAAATCCTACCCATTGCATCATACATCCCTGATGGAAATACAGAAGAGCGCCATAAGGGTGTATACCTACTATATCTTGGAATTTTTAGCAACCTACCAACTTTGCCCCAGATCTTCCAAGCTGCCTTTATACACTTAAATTGTGTCTTTTTATAATAGCTATGTTCTAGCTGTCTAAGAACCAGCCCCTCTGCCTCTTTTCCCATTGCTAAATGGTAGATAGTAGGTATATCTAGATAACTAGTTCTTGAAGTATCTGTTAAGAGTAGAGTGCCCATCTGTTGCAGTGCAGCTGCCCAGTAATAAAACAGCAGATTCAGAACAGTCCAACCCCCCGTATCTCGAGGGAACATCATATACTTTAGTGCTCGTCGAGTTTTTTGATAGCTCCAGATAAAATTGGAGAACATTGCATTCATTTTTTGGATGGTAATATCCGCTAGTTCAAGGGGAATAGCACAAAACAAATTCAGCACTTTAGGGAAGATTTTCATCTTTAGTACGTTAGTCCTCCCTACAATTGTAAGATGCAGCTTGTCCAGCCGCCTCAGTTCTCGTCCTATATCATCAAGCACTGGGTCTAGATTAATGGGCCATATTGCATCCATGTTGGAACTTATCCTAACCCCCCAAATACATGGCAGACTCTGTCTTGCGCTGATCTTGGAAATTGCACTGTGGTGAGCACACTACTTGTGTCTTTCCTTTATTCAGGAGGTACCCTGACTTCCTCCCAAATTCCTCCGCCATACTCTCGACTTCCCCTATTTCTTTTTTTGGGTCTGTTGTAATAACCGCAATGTCATCCGCATAAGCCAGGACCTTGGTCTCATATCCACCAGCTAATACAGGTTTAATTGCGGGATTTTGTAGGATCTGATCAATAAGGGGGTCGATATATATGGCGAAGAGAATTGGGGAGCAGGGGCACCCCTGCCTCGTCCCTCTGGTTACATTGATTTTCCCTGATGTATTACCCATCACCTGTAACCGTGCATAAGATTTGTAATACATTGCACGGATAGCAGTAATAAGCCGTGGTCTGAACCCTCTCGCCGATAAAATTTCCCGAAGATACTGCCATGCCACCCGATCAAAAGCCTTTTCGGCATCTAGGAAGACCACAGCCATATCACCCCCTGTTACCTCAGCAATATCCAGTAGCGAAATAACCCGTCGAACATGATCTGTGGTCCCCCTACCTGGCACAAAACCAAGCTGCCATGGTGATACCAGTTTAGCTATGGTCTTCTGTAGCCGATTAGCTAGTATCTTCGAGTAAACCTTAGCGTCGGAGTTCATCGGAGAGCTAGGACGGTACGGGGCAGGTATTTCCGATGGTTTTCCCTTTTTACGAAAGATCACCACATCTGTTTCTTGCCACGAGGGAGGTGGAATTCCCTTATGCTGCACATCTAAGAAGAGATCATACATCATCGGGGCCAGCTTCTGTTGGAACACCTTATAGATCTCCAAAGGGATTTTAACTGGGCCCGCGGCCTTACCAGAAGAAAAGGTACTCAGAGCATCCCCTACCTCTTCAAGTATAAACTCCTCTCCCATTTCTCTATATGTAGCCTCATCAATTCTTTTACATGTCGGCTGACTATCTGGTGCTCCCCTTGAGGTGGCTCTGGGGGGATCTGCTTGATATAACTCCTTATAATATTCTTCGAAGATATCCACTATCTCCCTAGGTCTTGTTCCATAGTGCCCTGCGCTATTCCTGATTTTGTTTATATTGTTTCTTATAGTTTTCTGCCTTGTTTGTAAAGCCAGCAGCTTTCCTGCTGATTCCCCATATTCATACATCTCTCTTCTATGCGTTTGATAGGTTTGGGGCACTCGTACTTGAAAATAGGTATTTATTTCTGCTTTAGCTATAGCCAATTTTACAATGTCCTCTCTTAGTTCCTCCTCCTGCCCCCTTCACTGATCAGTTTCGCGTGCTCCACCTCCAATTAAATCAGCCGCGCTATTAATAGATTAACCTCTTCCCTCTGCTTCTTATGGCACTGGCCCACATAGCTAATAACTTCTCCCCTCAACCCAGCTTTAAAAGAATCCCACACCACCACACGTGAGGCACTATAGCGGTTTGTATCAAAAAACTCCTTTATCCAATACTTTATATGGCTAATAAATTCTTTGTTAACCAGTAGCTTCCTATCGAATGACCAACTACGCTGCCTCATCTCTGCTCTTTGCCCTATTATTTCCAAAACTATCGGATTATGGTCTGAAAAAAGCCGGAGGAGTTTCATGATCTCTACCTCATCAAGCATATTAGTCGGGGCTAAAAAATAATCCAATCGTACATACTTTTTATGGGGATGAGAAAAGTAGGTATACCCAGGGTCGGTAGGGCATTTATGAGACCAGACATCAGTCAGACCATGGCTTTCCTTAAAAGTAGTTAGTGCTCTATATACTTGAGGCTTCCGTCCATTATATTTTACCAAGCCATCCTTTGAGACCTCAAGATGAATATTTAAATCACCACATATTAGCAAAGGGGTTGGGCAGGAGGCAAGCTCTACTTCCAGATCTTCCCATATTTTGGGATCGTCCTGGTTCGATCCATATACAGTTCCTACCGTCAACCCAGAAGATAACGCCCCCACTTATCAGCTAGTGTACGTTTAACTACCCCAATTTGGTGTTTAATAAATATAGCTACCCCCCTTATCACAGAAGTCACTTACGACTAAGGGCCTGATTCTGATGCAGTTAGGAAGGCCTCCTAACGGCATTTGCTCCTTCCAAATCGGATCGGGAACGTGTCTTCCCGACCGAGGGCCCAATTCTGATGCGGTTAGGAACAAATGTTCCCATTGAAGTCAATGGGAGTTCAACCAAATCGTATCTGGAAGCATCCGGATGCATCCTACTCCGCCGGTCGGACTTTCCCGATCCGAGTGGGTCGGACACCATTTCCCAACCGATTCGGTCGGGAAGCTTTTCCAACCCGCATCAGAATCGGCCCCTAAGTGTTCTGGCAGCGCAGGGAGCAAGATGGCGGTCAGCTGAGGCGACTGCTCGCAGCACACCACACCTGGACCTGCTGAGACCCCCCCTGTCACCCCTCGCACTGACCGGATAATGTTATTGGACTTATTGAGAGCTCTGTTAAGGCTGCTGAAGAGGTCAGCAGCTGTACCCCCTCGTGCACAATTGTGATCGGGCAGCAAGAACTGCTATGGGCTTGTAAAACACTCTAAAACACTGTATACTGCCCTGGACTGCCCTGACTGCTGCCGCCTAGGGCCTTACTTACAGGGAAAAATGAAGCTGAAGGCTCAGCCGCATGTGGTGACTCGAGGGAAGGTCGGCGTGGCTTCACAGAAGGGTAGCCCGATGGTGGGCGCGACCTCTGCATCGGCCCGCCCTGCGCTGGAGACGGGAGCGGGAATGGAGGCAGCGGTTCAGCAATCCAGGCGCCGAGGAAACACCATGACCCGGAAGGAGGATGTGCCGGAAAGAAAGGGAAAGGGCGGTGCGGCGCCCCAGCAACGCCAGCCCGGTCCCAAGTTCGCAGATTTGCTTAGAGGCGTAGGACCGCGATTGTGTCCGGAATCCAGATCTGGGGCAGTGAGGACTGTGGAACCTCAAGATGGGAACAGAGGTGGCGACTACATGGATGAAGGAGAGGGGCTGGACAAGACCACTCTCAATGGAACAGCAGAGGCAGCAACCTGTATACAGGTAAATGAATCACAGAAAATGCCTAGGCAAATAGAGGTTGATAATACAAAGACTATTACAGGTAGGGGAGAGGGCGCCGTGCCGCTTCAAGTACCCCCAATAGATACCTTAGATAGAGGTGAGGAGGAGAAAAAGGTGAAAATCGAGCTAAATGGATGTACTGACAATGACTGCAGCAATCTGCCTAGTGGTGAACCCCGAAATGGAAGTTCAGGTAGCAGTGGCACAAGTGGGGGCACAGGGGGATACAAATAAAATCTCTCTGAAGAATCCGCTGGAGACTCACAGCAATGTAGAGAAACCCCTTACACAACCCTGCAGGAACGACAATTACGGATGTCAAATTGTGATAGGTATGGCAGGGGTGTGAAGGAAACGGACTTGGAAGCAACAGATTGCTTCTATTCACTGTCGGAGGATACTAGCTCGATGGGGGATTCTGTATCATTGTCAGATACGAGTGAAAGTAAAAGTTTACCTGATACCAGTGCGATGGATTCTACTGCAACTATGCGTAAGGCAAAATGGGATTCAGGGCTCTTGGGTCAGGCCAGGAAAAAGAAGAAAGGAAAATACCTAAACTGGGATTACTCTCAGACCAATCAATTGATGGGGATTGGTGGGGATAAAGCATCTGTTTCTGAGGGCAGCGCTACCACGACACCAGACGATATTCTGCACTCTATTATGGCACACCTTGAAGAGACTAGACAGGACAGCCGGCGCTCTCAGACAGCAATTCGCAAAGGGCAAGGATCAGTATGCAAATTCGCCAAGGTATGCAATGATATCTCTGATCGATTATCAGAGCTGCAGACAAGAACTGCAGGCAGATATCGCAGCGGCTCAGCATCAGACTGAATCACATGAGGGCAGACTAGTGGACATACAGTGGAAACTGGAAGATCAGGAAAACCGCCAACGCCGGAACAATCTGCGTTTTCTGGGTATTCCGGAGAATAAAAAAGGCACAGACATATGTCTTTTTATGGTAGATCTGCTAAAGAGAGCTTTCCCTGATTTGGAGGGGTGGAACGTGGCTCAAGAGGTCCAACGCGCCCACCGGATTCCACTAACCGTGAAACAACCGGTTGGACCTGATACAAAGCCTAGGGCTGTCCTTGTGTACTTTGGGAACTATCTTCTCAGACAGAACATCTCTGAAAAGGCCAAGCCGGAGAATAAGCGTAAGGTGGATGGTATTGAGTTCTTTGCCCGGCCCGATTTCTGTCATGTGACGTTCGAGAGACGCTGGAGACTGCGACAGATGATCAATCCATTCCAGGCAAAGCGGGCACAGGCCTACCTTATGAACACGGCTAAGCTGAAAGTAGTAGTAGGCGATAAGACACACTTTTTCACATCGGAGATTAAAGCAAAGGAATTTATGAAAGAACTTAGGGGATAGGAGCTAGGGAAGTAAGATATGTCACTGGTAGATTGGTTGAGATTTGACACTTAGAGAAGGGATCACTAAGGGGGCGCATAGTTGTTTTGCTTTTACTCTTTTTTCCCTCTCTATTTTTTTCCGGTAGTATGGTAACTTATCAGAAGGGCGGGGGATGTCTACTATCTTTCTTTCTTTGGGGGGGCTTATAGGGCTTCTCGACAAAATAGGCTCAATGAATGGGGGGAATCACAGGTCTTGGTGTAGTGCTGCTTCATCACTAACAGACCAGAGGTCTGGAAGCTTCCACTGGTGGGAAGGGGGCGGGTTGGGGAGGGAGGAGAGGTGTGAGGATGAGTGCGGGGGGGTGGTTGGGAGGTCATGGGGGGAGGATGGGGGAGGAGGAGGGGGAAAAAGGGAGGAAAGAAACCAGAAAGGTAAAGCAGAAGAAGCTGATTCAGGAAAAAACATCAGAGTAATAAATGTTAGATGGAAGGCTCCCAGATTTGAGTATGGCTAAATTGAGGATATGTTCAGTTAATGTGGGGGGGGGGGGGCTGAACGATAAAAATAAATGGGCTAAAGTATATGAGGTATTAAAATGTATTAACCCGGAAATAATCTGCCTACAAGACATGCACATCCCTTGGGGTAACAAAGATGTTCTTCAAATAAGGCGATATGAGCTGGTTGGGTGCTCTACCCAGACTGCCATATTTGCTATCTTGAGTGTCCAGTATTTGCGTCTTCCTTAGTCCTTCAGCAGGAAATAGGAAGTTAAAGAAGCTTATGAGTGTGTACCGGTAGGACACAAGTTGAGCCCTGTGATGTCATCAGAGATTAAAACAGTATGATGTCTTTTCAGTGTTCCACCTCAACATCCACTCAAAAATATTGTCTGATCATAATATCATGGTCAAATTATCATAACTACAAAAATATTGTCCACCAAAATATTGAAGGTAGGTATATCATTTTTTGTTAATATTTTACTGTAATACGGGAATTTAAAATATTGTTTAATTTAGGTGTTTATATTTTTTATTGTATTGCACCATGTTTATATTTTATTATATATGTTATTGTATTATGAATTTATTTGTAATTTATTTTTGGGTTGCTGTGTTTATTGAGGAATTAGGTTGGTAGTGTTTTTAAATATATATTGATTTAAGGTAATTGATTAATATGTTAATTATTTTATACATTTAAATTCTTATTTCATATTTTATTTAATTATGCATTATATTTTAATTTTGGATTGCGGTGTTTATTGGGGGATTGGGTGGGTAGTGTTTTAATGATATCTTAGGCAATGTTAATTTATTAGTATGTCAATTATGTTATATTATGAATGTTTTATCATTGTTATTTATTTGTTTAAATGGGACATTTTTACAATTGTGTAATTGATTTTAATTTTGGGTTGTTGGGTTTATTGGTGTATTGGCTGGGTAGTTTTTAAAATTATATACATATATATGGATTGACGTATTAATTATGTATCAACATATTAATTATGCAATTTTAATTGAAAATCATTTTGTATGTTTAAGATTACAATTTAAAATTAAAATATAAAAATATTGTTTGTAATTTTTAAATCATTTTTATTGGTTGTATTGCATATTGGGGGAATGTGTGGTAGTTATTTGATATTGTTATGTATTTTTTTAATGTGTTGCTCGTTTAAAAAAATAATTACACTTATTTATTACAATAATGTGAATTACATTTGAATACATATACTTACGAATTCAATTTCAAAATTTGATTCCACAATATTTTTGTAGTTGATGTACTTGTACATATGTAATGTCGATATTTTGATTGTTCATACATTGACAATATTTTTGTGGTCCATATTTCATCATACAGCCATCCCTCTGCCAAGCCTGGTATTTTGGTGGAGTCACATCAATGAACAGAAACGAGCTGGAAGATCATGACAGGTGGATAGAGGCGCATTCGATGCTGGCATGAAATTTACACTGACCTCTGGCCTCTAGGGATGCATCTGTTCTACAGCTTGAAGAATGTAGGAGCTTAGAGGCCATTGGCAATCAAGGGAAGATTATAGACGGGAAAGAAAGGTGTGGCAAGGGACTCTGGAGAATTCTACAACCTAGAGGTGATAGCTTTAAAATCTGGCAGGCAAGTTCCAACTTTTATTCTTCCAAAGTCGATAAAGCCAGTACCAATGGCTGGTTTAACAATGACATTTATTATCAGTGCCGTTTGCGCTTCAGTGACTTGGCGCTACACACGAAGATAGGATTCGTGTTATTTATGCATGAGAGTAAGGATTGTGACGTGCATCCGGCTCCCGGACTGGGAGCCAGTGAAGGCTTTTCCGGTAATTATCAGCACATCTTGAACTGTAATATAATGCGAGCTGTGACTACTTGTTATTGATTTGGAGCTCAATGCCAAGGCAAGGGCTCCGCTCGCCCACGCTCATGCCGCTTGTTCACTCCCTTCCCTCTGCTTCCCCCTGGTGCGCGCCAGGCTCTGAGCGAAGCCTGCCAGCCCTTGGCAAGGAGACGGGCTCTGAGTGAAATGACAGCCTAACTCTCCCCTTACGCGCACTGCTCTTGGCAGCATCTCTGCCTGTACGGCCTGGCGCTCAGTGGAGGCAGGGAAGGGCAACACACAAAAGCGCCATTGCAAGAGAGGCGAGCGGCTCAAGAATACGTCACAAGACCATAGCGCCCTGAAGGAGCAGCCCACAACATGCAGTGCTATATAACATAACATCACGTGGATCTGTAAAGCGCAGCTATGTGCAGCCTGTCAATCATCGAAATAAATACAATGCCTTACTTGGTCATTGTTTTTTTTATAATGCTTTTAATTTGTAAATTAAATGGATATATATATATATATATATACACACACACACATATATATGTGTATATATATGTGTGTATGTGTGTGTATATATATATATATATATATATTTTTTTTTTTTTTTTTTTGAACATATGTTTGTGTGTGTGGCTTCCCACAAAGTCCTCCTCACCGACGGCTGATACGGCGGCATAGCACAGAATTCTCCGCAGTCAAAATTGGTGATGCAAGGTGATCATATTTTATTCCATGGACGCCAGTATTCATTGTAAGTGCCAACAAACAAATTAAAAAATCAGTCTGGCCTTCAACTGGGCCTCTATATACACAGACACACATACGTGTATATGTGTGTGTGTGAGTGCGTGCGTGTGTGTATATATATATATACGCACACAAATAAGAGAGAGCTATCAGTAGTGCAGCAGGCATAGTGACACCGAGGCGCAGAGTCTTAGGTGCCCAACCCCAATCAAATTTTGGCTGCTTTTTACTAACCAACCAGTGGTTGGGGGACATTTTCCTAGCTTGCACAATGACACCTTTGCTGCACCAATGCCGTAGCTAACACTTGTTTCAGCCGCGGTCTTGCAGGTAACATCGGTGGGGCGGTGGGGCCGGGTGGGGGGGATTTCGAGGGACGATGCCGAGGGAAAATTAAATAAATAATTCTCCCTCTGCATCGTCCCTCGAAATCCCCCCCCCCCCCACGAGGCCCCACCGCTGTTACCTGCACGGACCGCTGCTGTCTTGTTTGACGTCAATGGCTACCAGCCTACTAAACTGATTTTCAGCATACTCTACATTAAAATTGTTCATAACAGAACAACACATTACCTGCAGTGCAAACTACGTCTTTGTATGAGTTGTTCTGGAGCTTCGGGAGTTGGCAATGGCTTTCTAGAGCCTCAGGAGGCAAGCCTTTTGTACTGTTCTGGATGGGCGGGGTGTTGAAAGCTTTCCAGAGATCTCACTATATGGCGATCTAGGGGGGCAATGCACGTAATTTGGGGTCATAGCTGCATTTGTCTATCAACCTTCATTCAGGAATAAATCAAAAAACGTCTGACTGAAGGGATAATTCTCTGCAGTAAATTCAGCATATTAGGTCATGGAAAAGTCTTCCCAGAATTCTCATTAAAAGGCTGCTTGTAATTTCAACACAGCCAGGATGTTTGCTGAGTTAGCAAAGGGTAACTGGATAAACAGATCGCTTGTGGTTAAACTTGGAGAGTATTTCCCAAACCACAAGTCTGTAAACCTTCGCCGTGTTTTTGTTGGCTGCCGTGTTGACTCTTCTGTGAGTTGAGTGTAATTGTGTGTACTTCGGTGGTGGATGCAGCACGCTGAGAAAAGATGGCGGTCTGAGTTAGCCTGTCTAACCCAGCCAGACTTGAATCCTGGAGGACGCCTGTACCATGTCTCGAACCATCCAGGGGCGCGGAATCTTGACCATGCTGGAAAAGCCATTTTCAAGGGCAGGAAACATAGCTATCTAAAAGTACATTCACTATACCAAGGGTTCATTAATAAGGCAAATATTTTAGCTAAGAGAATAAAAGGCAGTCAGGGTTAGCCAGGGGTAGTAGCTGCTCAAATCTGTCTCGGGCGACAGGGCACAAGCATGACAAACTCTTTGTAGTGTGCAAAAGTCTGTTTTAATGGGAACAGGCGCAAGCCTAATACTGGCATATCACCTTGCAATTAAAAAACACTCCTCACTCCGCAAGCAACTTCCTAACTCTCCTACCCGGAAACCTACCCTGTACTCATCCATCCTGCATCTAACCGTCCCCCTCTATTCCTTGCCCAACCCTATGCTTTGTCAAGACCCTCGTCTTCCTAGCATCTTTCGGAGCCTCACAGCTTAATATTACCCCGTCACTCCCTGCCACCCCCAAAGATTTCTTGCCCATCCAAAAGCCTTCCCAACACTTCTTCCACCAACTTACCTGTCCCAAACCTTGCCACTTACGGCCTTATCCTATCCCTAAACCGAGGCCTGTCCCACCAGCCGCAATCACGCCTCCACATCCTAACCAAAGTCTCCAACCATAGAGTAAACCCAATCATCCCAAACCCCACTTAAACCATCCCAGTAGAGGGTGGGCGGGCGGGAGTGCAGCAGGACCCATCGGGTGTGCAAGGCAAGAAAAGAAAGGGGAAGCCCTCCCCTATGTACCGACATTAACCCCACACCTTCCCTCCCTCCTAGTTAATCAGCCACCTATGCCCCTGTCAGCCTGCACCAAGCCGCCCAACGAATCAGGGGCAAAAGAAAATGTGCCCATCTTCCCATGGGTACATCCATCGGGCGGCACAGGGCAAGCACAACTGCCTCTTTTTGAATGGTGTACAAGGTTGCTTTAATGAGTCCAGGTCACACCCCTAATACATTCATCCTGGCATATCGCCTTACAACGAAAAAACCCCACCTAACTAATGCAAACAACATCATAACTTCTGCACTCTTAAAACTCCTCCTTAAAATTGGATTCTGCAACTGTTTAAACCTAGCAGTAAATAAAACTTCCCCTGGAAGATGATTCTCACACTCACACCGCACTCAATATAAACACAGCGTACTCTCTACGCATGCATGGTATAAAGGTCCATACTTCTACAATAGATGTCAAAATATATGCCCCACGAAAATCAAGGTGTAGTGCTTACACTTTTTTATTCTTTAGATCATAGGAAGCACATTCTCAATCTCTTAAAAATTCATTTTAGAAAAAACATATGCAATACAAGATAAAATTTCATGAGTTTCTTATACTCCTCATCCTAATACAAATCACACTAATAGTTAAAAACAGGTTAAAAACATCGGTGATGAAATACAATAAAACAATACCATGTAATCAAACACAAAAATAATAATAAAACAAAACAAAAGAAACCCTATAAGTACAGTTTCATTTAAGCTGTTACAGATAATGATCCACCATCTAATAAGCAGAAAGGCCGGTAGGATTGTAACTCCTATCACAGAACTTCATATGGTTGGATTCGGTATCGTTGGCGTCGACGCGTTTCGGTGGCATAAAATTTGGATATCTCAATCACCTTCTTCAGGACTCACATTTAGGGATTTCTCATTTGAGTTATGGGCGAATTTTTATCTACATATAAAAGGAAGACATTAGGTCAGAAAAAACTCTTATGAATAGTGCAAAAAAACAACTATTCTATATATAAGCCCACTTCCTATGCATGCTCTTGATTAGCTGGGCCTTTAATTAATTTTCTAAAAAGTTAATCAATATAAGACCATCAGTTAACACTACACCTCCATTTTAGATAGGGTAAAGAAGGACCTACAAAGGTACTAACCAAATGCATATGCGTGCAGCTATCTCATATATCATTTCCCTCATTTGTTCCACATTCATACATCTTAATAGGCATGCAACTTCACTCACCGCAATCTATATATCGGTACTTTTAATAGGGCTCTTCACTGGCCTCTATCCGGAAGGTGCCATCATTGTTATTTTGTGGCTTGCAAAGATATATAAACGATAATTCTAAAAGATAAGAAAACAAATGCTATTTCTGTTTCTAATTCTCTAATATGATAGAGCCTCTAATTTAAGGTGGTGGTTATATCTCTTACCTCCCACTGTTGAATATGTGGGTCTTAAACTTGATTCATCCCCATACAGTCTTTTTTTATTTTTTATTCGACTATATCGAGCTTCTTTGAATATTTTATATTTCTTATGAAGATCTCCACTGGTTTAAAAACAACAGTTTGACATGTCTCTAAATGACAAAAAACAATTGGGAAGGCTTGATCACTAGAGGGAACTAAATTAGATTCTCAAGATTTAATATCTAAAAGCATGGAATAAACGCTTACCTTCCAATTTTTAATTATGGCATGGGAGACTTATGTATTTAGTATAGTTTCTTTCTTCTATTTCTGGTCTCAGTACTATTGCGCTCACCGGTAGCCACCTATTTCATCAGGTATTCGTACTACCTGTAAATGAACCAACGCAATAAATTCCCTATTAACCCTCACACATAAATCATACAATGTTTCTCTTTAGATGGCATTTACCAACTCATATTATATATCCGCTTTATATGATCATTAAAATATATTTTCGTAATAATTAAATTTGTATTTAACTCAATGTCCTGGTTTAGATTTTATAAAAGTCTCAGGGTTACTAACTATTTACTGAATCATGTGAAACGACTCCCCAGATTGCTAGAGCAAGTTCTATATCCACCCATCATGTCGAGTGAATCCAAGCCTTCATATGAAATGTTTTAGTACTCGGGAATTTATTCGCATTTGAAGTGAAAACCTCTCCCAATGGCTGTGCATATTCTAAATCATATAAAGCCACATTCGACTATGCTCAAACATAATCTGTACCCGCTTTTTAAAAAAAAAGCTTAGGAACTACCTTTCTTACGTCATATAGCCATATTGTGCTAGTTAGAGGCCAAACAGTAGAATACTAACTGCCAGCATTAACGGGAAATTCTCGCCGCTAGCCAACGGAATTCCCTTCCCGGTAACCCAGAGTTAGTGCTAGCTTACCTTGTGGCATTTTGTCCCAGTCCATACTTAAACGTAATCTGTACCCACTTTTAAAGCTTAGGAACTACCCTTTTTGCATCATATAGCTAAGTTGAACTAATTAAGGGCCAGACAATAGAGTACTAACTGCCGGCATTAACGGGAAAATCTCACCGCTTACCAACAGAATTCCCTTCCCGATAACACACAGTTAGTGCTCGCTTACCTTGTGGCATGGGAAAACGGCGTCTTCGCGTCCGTACAGCTGCTAATAATGAGCTTGCTACCCTCGGGTTTATATAGTCCTCCCCTGTCAAATGCGCGCAAACGAATACGCGCGCATGGGAATATTTCCGACATGCATTACTTGATACCTAATACGCATGTCTCGCGGCCATCTTGAAAGAGAGAATCGGCCAAGTTAAAGAACCCGCTCAATAGTACTTCTAAATTACTGTTATGCAAGGGTATTATCAGGCTATATATTTATGGTGTTTTTATAAGACATCAATATAACCAATGCCCAACGTAAATCTGCCAAAATCTAACCTAGGCGAGTGCCTTCAACCACTATATATACCGTTACTTCTATAGACAACTAATTTTAGTAGCTGCAGACCATCTTATTATGCTGTTATTATTTTCTCCCAGTCCTCCCTGCTGTTCAGCCCTTTGTTTATTGTATCAAATTTCACAATGTACCATTGTTCACGTAATTTTCGTCTGTACACACTATTGTCACATCTTTTTATTTCTCTTATCTTTTCTAGTATTACCCATCTAATGTCTGTGACCTTATGTTTTTTCTCTGCCCAATGATTCACTAATGGCGCATTCTCTTTTTTAGTGTTTATGGCAGATCTATGTTCACACAGTCTTTGTCTGAACTCTCTCCCTGTTTCGCCTATGTATCCTTGCCCACATGGGCACATTATCAGGTATACTATATTCTTGCTTTTACAGTTGTTCTGTGTTGCCCCATTGAGAGTAACTCCTTCGTGTTTAATACAGATGTCAAGGAAGTTTACCCTATCAGCGCTAATGTTGGCGGTAAATTTTAAATTTTTAAATTTTTCTCTAGGCGATAAAACCACCATAAATAAATAGCCTGATAATACCCTTGCATAACAGTAATTTAGAAGTAC
Source organism: Calotriton arnoldi (assembly GCA_963921515.1). Classification (NCBI taxonomy): domain Eukaryota; kingdom Metazoa; phylum Chordata; class Amphibia; order Caudata; family Salamandridae; genus Calotriton; species Calotriton arnoldi. The sequence continues at coordinate 1,011,605 of CAWUFW010003638.1, forward strand.
TATTGAGCGGGTTCTTTAACTTGGCCGATTCTCTCTTTCAAGATGGCCGCGAGACATGCGTATTAGGTATCAAGTAATGCATGTCGGGAATATTCCCATGCGCGCGTATTCGTTCGCGCGCATTTGACAGGGGAGGACTATATAAACCCGAGGGTAGCAAGCTCATTATTAGCAGCTGTGCGGACGCGAAGACGCCGTTTTTCCATGCCACAAGGTAAGCGAGCACTAACTTTGTGTTATCGGGAAGGGAATTCTGTTGGTAAGCGGTGAGATTTTCCCGTTAATGCCGGCAGTTAGTACTCTATTGTCTGGCCCTTAATTAGTTCAACTTAGCTATATGACGCAAAAAGGGTAGTTCCTAAGCTCTTAAAAGTGGGTACAGATTACGTTTAAGTATGGACTGGGACAAAATGCCACAAGGTAAGCTAGCACTAACTCTGGGTTACCGGGAAGGGAATTCCGTTGGCTAAGCGGCGAGAATTTCCCGTTAATGCTGGCAGTTAGTATTCTACTGTTTGGCCTCTAACTAGCACAATATGGCTATATGACGTAAGAAAGGTAGTTCCTAAGCTTTTTTTTAAAAAAGCGGGTACAGATTATGTTTGAGCATAGTCGAATGTGGCTTTATATGATTTAGAATATGCACAGCCATTGGGAGAGGTTTTCACTTCAAATGCGAATAAATTCCCGAGTACTAAAACATTTCATATGAAGGCTTGGATTCACTCAACATGATGGGTGGATATAGAACTTGCTCTAGCAATCTGGGGAGTCGTTTCACATGATTCAGTAAATAGTTAGTAACCCTGAGACTTTTATAAAATCTAAACCAGGACATTGAGTTAAATACAAATTTAATTATTACGAAAATATATTTTAATGATCATATAAAGCGGATATATAATATGAGTTGGTAAATGCCATCTAAAGAGAAGCATTGTATGATTTATGTGTGAGGGTTAATAGGGAATTTATTGCGTTGGTTCATTTACAGGTAGTACGAATACCTGATGAAATAGGTGGCTACCGGTGAGCGCAATAGTACTGAGACCAGAAATAGAAGAAAGAAACTATACTAAATACATAAGTCTCCCATGCCATAATTAAAAATTGGAAGGTAAGCGTTTATTCCATGCTTTTTAGATATTAAATCTTGAGAATCTAATTTAGTTCCCTCTAGTGATCAAGCCTTCCCAATTGTTTTTTTGTCATTTAGAGACATGTCAAACTGTTGTTTTTAAACCAGTGGAGATCTTCATAAGAAATATAAAATATTCAAAGAAGCTCGATATAGTCGAATAAAAAAATAAAAAAAGACTGTATGGGGATGAATCAAGTTTAAGACCCACATATTCAACAGTGGGAGGTAAGAGATATAACCACCACCTTAAATTAGAGGCTCTATCATATTAGAGAATTAGAAACAGAAATAGCATTTGTTTTCTTATCTTTTAGAATTATCGTTTATATATCTTTGCAAGCCACAAAATAACAATGATGGCACCTTCCGGATAGAGGCCAGTGAAGAGCCCTATTAAAAGTACCGATATATAGATTGCGGTGAGTGAAGTTGCATGCCTATTAAGATGTATGAATGTGGAACAAATGAGGGAAATGATATATGAGATAGCTGCACGCATATGCATTTGGTTAGTACCTTTGTAGGTCCTTCTTTACCCTATCTAAAATGGAGGTGTAGTGTTAACTGATGGTCTTATATTGATTAACTTTTTTAGAAAATTAATTAAAGGCCCAGCTAATCAAGAGCATGCATAGGAAGTGGGCTTATATATAGAATAGTTGTTTTTTTTTGCACTATTCATAAGAGTTTTTTTCTGACCTAATGTCTTCCTTTTATATGTAGATACAAAATTCGCCCATAACTCAAATGAGAAATCCCTAAATGTGAGTCCTGAAGAAGGTGGTTGAGATATCCAAATTTTATGCCACCGAAACGCGTCAACGCCAACGATACCGAATCCAACCATATGAAGTTCTGTGATAGGAGTTACAATCCTACCGGCCTTTCTGCTTATTAGATGGTGGATTATTATCTGTAACAGCTTAAATGAAACTGTACTTATAGGGTTTCTTTTGTTTTGTTTTATTATTATTTTTGTGTTTGATTACATGGTATTGTTTTATTGTATTTCATCACCGATGTTTTTAACCTGTTTTTAACTATTAGTGTGATTTGTATTAGGATGAGGAGTATAAGAAACTCATGAAATTTTATCTTGTATTGCATATGTTTTTTCTAAAATGAATTTTTAAGAGATTGAGAATGTGCTTCCTATGATCTAAAGAATAAAAAAGTGTAAGCACTACACCTTGATTTTCGTGGGGCATATATTTTTACATCTATTGTAGAAGTATGGACCTTTATACCATGCATGCGTAGAGAGTACGGTGTGTTTATATTGAGTGTGGTGTGAGTGTGAGAATAATCTTCCAGGGGAAGTTTTATTTACTGCTGGTTTCCAGTGCCCTGTTCCCTTGGATAGTGGGGCCACCTCTCTAGTTTTATTACTGTTTAAACCTAACCATCCCCCTCTCTTCCCTACCTGTCGCCAGGGGTGGCTCCTCGATTGGAGCGGAGGAGCGTCGACCCACTTAAGTGCCCCCCAAAGCCCCAGAGATAAAAAGTAAAATGGTAATTTATTACCACTTTATTATTTATTGTCCCATCCTGAACCTAGCGTCAGGACGGGGCGGGGCCTGCTAAGTGACAGCAGGGTGGATTGGTGGGCAGAGGGCTGCCTTTTCACTGTCTAAGGTGCGCAAGTCTCTTTGGCCGGCCGTCTTGAGACGGCCAGCCACACATGCGCACTTTAAACCTCTCAATCCAGCTTTCTTAAGACAACTAGGTTGAGAACAAGTGCAGGCATCCAGTGCCCTCGGGAGCGCCGGGAGAGGCCGCAACCACCAATCAGGGCACTGCTCACATGTTGGTTAACAGCACGTGAGCAGGCCAGGATTGGTTGAGGGAGTGTGCTGGGTCCTGCACTGCAGTCCCAGCAGAAGAGGTCGGAGTGAGGAGGACATCATCAGACATGATCTGGTAAGTGTTTTTCTTTTTTCTTTCTTTTTTCTTTTGTTTGCCCGACTCTTCCTCTCTGTAGATGCCAGCCGCCACTGCCAGTCCCTATCTTTTGCCAACACCTTAGGCTTCCTAGCATCTTTCAGAGCCTCACGGCTCAGGTGCACACCCTACTCCCTCCCCCCTTAAGACTGGCTTGCTTGTCCAGGAGATTAGTCGTTCCTTCTTCACTCCATTACTTGTCTCTAGGAAAGCTCTTACACAGGTATCTTCCACCCCAACCGTGCTCTCCTTTCCCCCTTGCCTGTGTCTCCATGTCTCCCATTCCCCTACCAATCCTGTCACGCTCTTCCTCAAATCTAACAAATACAGCTCTCTGCCAGGCTCCGACACATGCATCCCATTGACTGTGAACAACTCATAATCCTCATATATATTTTCCATATTCACACATAAAAACCTTCTCTCTCACAAGAAACCTGCATCTGAATCTTTTTACGCACTCTATCAGTAGCTGCCGGCTGTATGGCCCCCTCGCGAAGCCTTTTGCACCAACTCCGTCAAGGCCACTGGAGACCCTGACCACTGCCTCTTCCCTTGCCTGAACTCTCTCTTTCAGAAGCGCTACCCTGGACAACTGAAGCAAATCGTTCTCACCCAAATTCATTACCAACACGTCTGGACATTGCCAACTTTTCTGCAACTGCACCCAATGATCCCCTCTTTTATCTACTACTTTCTCCTACTTGGCAGCCAAATCCTGGAGCTACCTCCCCCAACATGTCAGGGCAGCCACGCCACTTATGGAATTCCGCAAGAAAGTGAAAACCTGGCTCTTCACCTGAACCTCCATGCTTAGCCCGCACCTACTCAGCGCCTGGATACCCTCACAGGTGATAAGATTGTGCTGTACAAATCCACATTACATTGCTTTACTCTTATCTTCTCTACATGCACCCCCAGGTTTGCCCTTAAACCCTCTTCTCTGCTTGACACACCACCCATTTGCAGAATGAGTGGCCACAAATCCACACTGCCATCTTCTGGAGTCCGGATGTCACATACATAGTGAACAAAACAAAACATGTTAACTCATCAGCTCCCTGTCCCTAGCACTCATACTCATGACCTACAATCCAGCTGTGGCTCCTTTCTTCTTGTACTGCGCAAACAAGAGGACCTCCACCCCTTCCCCATATCCCTTACACCCACATCCAAAAACCACAAACCAATCACCTCCGAAGCTACCCTTATCCTGAAAGAATGCGTCCCAAATTTCTGCAGCCTCAACATCAACTTTTCCTAACCCATTCTTGGTACTCTCATCAACTGATCAGAAGTCAACCCCAACCTATTCTCCTATCCCCCTTATCGCCCCTCTCTCTAAAAACTCTACCTGTCTCAGTGCATCTGTAGATTCTGCTAACAACCTTTCAATCCACTCCTGCATTCTCCTTTGCCTAGTGCACACAACTCTGCTGATATCCTTGTATTTGTCTGTTCTGCCTCTGGCCCCAACCCATAGAACCTTGGCCACTGGAAATGAAACAAGGCATTTGCAATTTCATATTCAACAACTGGCACGTGCCTTGCCTAAAGATGATGTTGTGCATCAAACACTCCACCACAACCACCCTCAACAACCTCAGAATCCTCTTGTCTCTAGCTGATTGCCTGTTAACCAACTCTACCACTGTGATATTATCCACTTTAACATGCACTTGTTTGAATGTCAAAATAAACCCCACAACACTAGGGCAACCACCAGTAGGAAGAATTCAGAGAATGCCATGTTACGACTGTCCTTCATCCGCTTTTCTGGCCAGGGCTCCATGCACCATCTCATTTGCCAGTACATCCTGTCTCTGTGTTGCTTTGTCTCACCGTGTGCTTCTCTGCCCCACCTGTTCAGGATGGCCAAAACCCATTGATAAAGCCAATAGTTCCATAAGGCAAAACCTATTACCTTTACCAATGCTTATTAGTATTATCTGTCTTTTTTGTTTCCCTTGTGTATTTGTTGTTTCCTTTACTGTTGCTACTTTTTATGGTCCGGTTTCTCCTTTTCTTCAGTGCTTTGAAGCCTTACCAGTGTACTCGTGCTGTACAAGAATTGAACAGTTATATATTGATATCTGGCTCAATGGAGGGGTGGAATCCTGCAGCCATGATGGCACCAGAACAGCAAGCTGCATGTTGGCACATGTTGAGAAAGTGTGCTAGTCTATTATTCCGTAGGTGTCATGATATTCATTTTACCTATTTAGGAGTTATTTAGAGCTGTGTCTTTTAATTGCCACTTCAGAGTCTAGTGTTCTTTCTTTCTTTCTTTCTTTCTTTCTTTCTTTCTTCTTTCTTTCTTTCTTTCTTTCTTTCTTTCTTTCTTTCATTGTTTTTATAGAGCACGCAATTACACAAGGGTGTCCTAGCACTAACTAATGCACTCTATACAGCAACTCGCACACTCAATGGCTCCAGGCAAAGCCTATGTAAACAAATGGTGTTTTAGAGCCTTGCAAAATTTAAAGAAATTTGGCTCAAGGTGTAACTGGGGCGGCAGTCTGTTCCATGCCTGAGCTGTAACCACAGAAAAAGCCCGTCCTCCCAAGGTATTTAGGTACCATGATCAGACAGGCGAAGGTGGAGTGAAGCAGTCTGGTAGGAATGTATTTTTTTAAAGATATCAGATACATACGAAGAACGTGCTACTGGGTAAAGTGCCTTATGAACCATACAAAGGGCCTTGAACCGGCATCTCATATGAACAGGGAGCCAGTGTAATGGGCCAAGTAAACATGAGGCGCTGTCAAATTTACTCCTCCAAAAAATCCACCTCGCTGCCACGTTCTGTATAAGTTGTAACCTCTTTATAAGGTGATCCGGAAGTCCAACATAGAGAGCATTGCAGTAGTCCAGTCTGTTTAAAATCAGGGCTTGCACCAACAACCGTCGAGAATGCGGAGGAATAAAAAGGAGGATCTTCTTTAGTTGTTTCATTATCAGGAAGCACTAGACATTAACTTATTAATCTGATAGTGTTTCAAGATGTGGATCTGTGCACAATTAAGAAATGTATGCATGTTTGCTTTGTAATGATCTTTATATTGGCATTGACAAGCAATATTGCCATTAGATTCAAGCTTTGGAAGCACTAGCTGTGCTCTGTTTGAGGTAATTCGTCTTGACACCATTCTGCAGCAGCAGTAACTTGTCATCTATCGCCAAGTCCGCAAATTTAAAGTAAAACAATGAAATAATGTAAAATCCTTTGCATGCCAATGTGGTGAGATCTGCAGTCAGCGAAATAAAGCTGGCATTTTGTACTTTATTATTGCACGCATTGTTTATGCGGGTTCCTCCATTAAGTATATTTATTAAATATTGGATTTGATGCAGCGGATACAATGAAAACTATTTCTCCTAGGTCACTTATCGGTCATCCAGGCGTGACTTATATTTCTCACATCCACATGACGATGGGGCCCATGACATCGCCTAACAAACACACACACACACACACACCTGGATTTCCTCTACACCTTTTCGAATCTATACTCCTAGGAGAAAGAAAAACTAAATGAAAATCATCATGATGTACCGCTGGAAGGAGCCGGGATACCTTATTACCTTAACCTATCGCTTTCTTAGTTATTTCTTAAGATATTCCTGCTCATTGTTTGTCGATGGATCATCTAGTGAAAATCAGTTGATAGTGATCAAGACCAGCTAAATCACAATAACTAATTACTAATTTCACAACCATTTAGTAAATAATCACTGAGTCGTTTGATTTAAGAATTTCAAAATGTATATAATTTTAAAGGCATGGAAAAGAATTTCGACTTTATTATTCAATTATTCATACATTATTAAATCAAATATTTATTAAGCAAAATCAATTTTATTGCAGAAAGGAAATTTTGTCATGAGGAAAAATCCTAATTAACCTGCCTATCTTCCTAATTTAGCCTAATGATTTCTAACCTAAGTTTAAAGTTGAAAAATAACCTGATTCTCATACTCAACTGGAAAAATAAAACAGCAACAGAAACTTCAGCTCGTCCGCATCAGCTACCGCAACCCGTCTCATCTAACAGTCTTTCAGCATCTCCCGCTCAGTAAATGGATCGATCTGGAACTCCAAGTACTGGAAGCTACCCCTCCCACTAAGAGTAGGCCTACTTATACCCTAATTCTAACTTTGCTAACTAAATTGTTGCAACATTAATCACGCGCTTTTCTTTCATTGGTCCACTCAGTTCATTATTCAGTTTTAATCAAGTTCTCCCGGATCCAGCTTGTTCTTCTGGAATGCATATGTTCATTTCCTTTCTCACAGTTCATGACATGTTTCCATCCGCTTCGATCAGTACATTTGTAACTTCTTTCGATACATTCAAGAACTCTGCAGGCATTGTCCTTTCTCTTAAAACTGTTTCCCACGATTCTCTGCTGATCACCACAGCACATTATCAGTTCAAATAGGTCACATCAGCCTTGACCATTCTTGCATCCTAGCCTTTCAGCACCATCACGTGGTCAGTCTTTCTCCAACTTTTTCTCCCTTGTCATGTGTATTCTCAGCGCATGCGTACTCTAATAAACGGCAGCCATTTTATATCGCCACTCGATTAGACTATGAAGCACTATTTAGAAATAAACAAAACATAATTAAAATAGAGAAACATAGCCTTTTCGTTTCCCTCCCGTCATCTACGTACCCCAATTAGTTATTACCTAGCAGAAAGCAACATTTAAGCTGTTCCTTACTTACCATCACTATTGTTTTTGCAACGTCACGTTTTATATTCTATGAAGCACGAATCATGCATTTATTAATTATTTAGTACACAATTATTTTTATGTTATAATTAGACACACAGACATTTGTAAATAGATTATTCAGCACACATACTTGCGTGTTACCCTTCCCTCACATACATTGTTGATTAATACATTTAAACGAACATATTTATTAATTATTTATAAAATTTGTTAGGGGTTAAAAAAAAAATTCGTTTACTCTGCTCCATCAACTCCCCCTTTGGTGATTTTTAAATCACCACATAAAACCCAAGTTATACTTCTTTTTCAGGCAGCATATGTCTCTCATCCTTTTGCTTTTTGAAGTTATACATCTGTTTCCATTTCATCTTGTCTTCTTGTCTCTTTATACATATTTTCTTTCATTTTCTCTAACTCAATTTCACCCATTTCTCTCTCTCTCTCTTTCATTATTCTGTTATTTCTTTTTATCTTATTTTGTCTTTTTTCTTTTTATACACGTTATTACAATTTTCAACACCATGGCTAACAATATTGCTACAGTTGCTATTATTATAACTTTCCCTATCACTAGTCTACTCATTCTTGTTAACCAATTTGCTACTGAAGAAAACCCTTTACCAAGTTTTCCAAGGACACTTTCAACCTCCAGTGGAACTAGTTCTTTGTGCAAATTTGTAATATTTGTGATATACTTTTGTATATTTTCACTTTTATCAGGAATGTAAGTGCAACAATGTTGGACTTTCAGCATTCCACAAACTCCACCCTCTTTTGCCAAAAGAATATCAAGGGCAAGCCGATTTTGCATCACCATAGCTCTCATGGCAACCATTTCGGTATTTACCATCAAGAACCCTCCCGCAGTATCTGTAGACAAACGATCTACTACTGTGGATAATTTCCGAATTTTAAATGCATTCAAAGATATTCCCACTGCTGGTATTAATGCTCCAAAAATATCACCTACAATTTCTGAAAAACCTTCCCTCTTTCTACGTGTAAAGCTATTAATCATCTTGTATGTTCCTTTTCTTCTCTGTCCATATGAAATTTTTTGGAAAGACCAGGCATACATAACAAGTTCCATACCAATGGTCCGGTAACCTGTAATAAGCTCTATTCCCACAAATATAATAGATACCTGGAAATATTGGATCTTTTCCACCTTTGAATCCCCAACCTCCCAAAATTTGATAATTGTCATGGCAGATACTGGAACCTACAAAATAATTGTCATAGACTGTCTTATTTCTCCTAATACATAACTTTCCTGTTTGCTGCCAATCTAATGTCATTGCTGCATTTATCTTTTTCCCTTCAGGATTCTCTTCCTCAAACGTCCATAGATGTGTTCTTTTCTCTTTTATTGCTTCTTTGTGAAATTTCATTCTTCTTTCTTCAACCATTTCTAAAAATACCTTTTCTTCTTTCTTTAACTCACAGGTAAGGTTGTTTTTAGCTATTTCTTCTAATGTTAAAATTCTATGCTCTAAAAGAATTCTCCTAAAACTTTTGCTTGTTTTACTTTGTTTAGTTCTGAAACTACAGGAATATTTGCAAAATCTTATCTACATCAGTGTAATAAAATTCTAATCTACCTGTTTTATAAAATAAACTTGCTATGACACTACATGTTATTCCATAAGTTAGAGGTAGGTGATGATAAGTCACACCTTCTGTCACTGATGCAGGCAACTGCATACAAACATAACAATCTCTCACATCCATTGTCTCTACATATTCGTACAACAATTTTGTAAAAACATTTTTAGAAAAATCTGCTACTGACTTATCCTTATGTAATTCTGCACTACTTCTTAAAATAACTGGTTCTTTAATATTAGTTTCTTTTTCTGGTTTAGTATCATTCTTTGCTTCTACTACAGCTATACTAATAGGAATTGTGATTGCTAAAACTATCCATACTGTCATTAATAATCCCGTACAAAAGCAGCACATTTTACACCATCTTTTTAAAAACTCACATTTGTCTCTTCTATCTCTAGTATTCTCCATTTTTGTTCTTATCTTTTGTTAAACCTCAGAAAATTGTGTCACTACACCTCAGAAATGACTTAGATGCCACCCTTCATTCAAAAGTCTTTGCTTGGTACTTTCTTTTAATTCTTTTCAGAATTCTTTCGTTGTCACATCCGGTGATTTGTCATATCCAGTAAAATTGTCACATCCAGTAAAACTGTCACATCCGGCAGAAGCACTTTAAGTCTTCACTTCAGGTTTGTTGCACCTCACCTTTACCCATTCGGTTTCGTAGTCTCGGGTTCTCGTGAGTGTTTCTTTCTTCTTTGTAATCAGTTAGAGCGATGTACAACCACTCAGGTGACTTGTATTTCGAATTCACTTTCTTTATTCTTTTAGACTTTTGCAATCGTTTTCCACTTGGCTTTTCTTGTTCTTTTTGACTTGTCATTTCATTCACCTGTTCAGCACTTTTTTCTCCTGTTCTGATTATTCTGTATCTCAATTTTCTTATATAGTTGCTGGGCCAATTGTCTCCTTTTCTTGGCCTTTTGGCTTCACCTTCTTTTTCTCCTCTTTCTGATTTCCAGTTTCTTTTTCTTGATTCAGTTCTTGTTTTCTCTTCTTCTCCGCTTTCTTAAGATTCTGTTTCAATTTTCTCACAATTGTCTCTTATTTTGAAACTTATGATCTCATTTTCTTTTACTTGTGGTTCTATTTTCTCCTTCTTGTGTTCACCTATTACTGTCCCTCCTCGATGTTCTTCCGAATTGGTATTTATCTCACTCTCTGCTTCTAATTTTCCTGTTCTTTTGTTTCACTATCTGTCCCTATTGCTCCTCGGGGTTCTTCTCGATTTTCTAGCTTTTTAATTGTCTCTTTCCCTTCTTTGTCTATTAATATTACTTTTGAAGGATTTCCACCATAACTTGTACTTGGTTGCTCATTTAGATCATTTTCTTGTTCATTCTCTTCTCTAATTGGTTCAAATTTCCAAGTTTTCCTTCGAAATTCTTCACAGTTTTCAACTGAATCATCAGATCCTGAACTCGTGTCAGATATTTCTAGATGTCGACTTACAGGTCGATCTTCAAGTTCTGGAATTTCTGCAATTTCTCCTTCTTCTTCTTCTTCCTCTTTCTCTATAGAGGTACTTGCAGTTGGGTTTTCCAGATGTCGACTTTCAGGTCGATCTTCAAGTTCTGGCACCCTTTTTCTTCTTCTTTCTGTCTCAGTCGCTGAACTCTCATCCCACACTTCCAGATGTCGACTCACATGTCGATCTTCAGGTTCTGGAACTCTGATTGTGTGGCTGCATGGACCCAGTTTTTCACTCCTGCACACTTGATTGCAGTCGTTGTCACTAGGATTATCTGTCGTGGCTCGTCCCAGCGAGGAACTAGACAGTTTCTTCTCCTGTGGACTTTTATGCGGACCCAGTCTCCTGGATTCAAGTTGTGGGCTGGTTTTCTTTCAAGAGTGGTCGCATCCGGTCCAACCTGATGAAACACAGAACGCACCACATCAGCCAGTCCTTTGCAATAATCCAGTACTAGATCATCAGTTATAGTCAGTAACTTGTTGACAGGTACTTGTGCTTGTCTCATTGCTCGTCCCATGATCACTTCATGAGGACTAAGTCCAGTTTTCTTTTCAGGAATACTTCTGATGGTCACCAGGACAAGGGGCAGTGCATCGGGCCATTTGAGTCCTGTAGCTTGACACATTTTTCCTAACCTGTTCTTAATTGTTCCATTTATTTGTCTCTACTACCCCAGAAGCCTCTGGTCTGTATGCACAATGCAGTTTTTGTTTAATACTTAATGCTTCACAAATTAATTGAATCAACTCATTTTGAAAATGTGTTCCTCTATCTGTCTCAATCGTGACTGGAAAACCATACCTTGGAATGAACTCTCGCAGCATAAGTTTTGCTACCGTTATTCCATCATTCCTTCTAGTTGGGTATGCCTCCACCCAACGAGAAAACAAACAGACGACCACTAGAACATATTTTAGTCTGTTACAAGGGGGCATTTCAATGAAATCCAATTGCATTCTAGTGAACGGACCTCCTTCTCGTCCTATTGTTCCTAGACTCACTATTGTCTTTCTTCTTGGATTAAACTGCTGACAAATAAGACATCTTTGACAAAGACTTTCAGCTATGGCTCTGAATTTTGGGTTATACCATGTTTGTCTAAAAGTCTGATCATTGCATCTCTCCCAATATGAGCTTGTCCATGGTACATCCGTGCCATGTCTGAAATCATGCTATCAGGCATAACTGGTCTTTCATCTCTGTAAACCCACACACCATTGTTTTCTTGTCTTCTACATCCTGCTTTTATCCAGTAATCTTTTTCCTCATCATTTGCAACTTCCTGTAACTGTCTCACCTCATCCCATGTCTCGACAGTGTTAGTAAAAAGCAAAGGAGAAGAGATATGCTCCTTTCGCGATTCTTATTCAGGGATACCATGTTCTCTGCACAATATCTGGCTATCTCGTCGGCGTAATTATTTCCGACAGTTATGTAATCTTCATTTTTCTTATGTGCTTTGCATTTCACTACAGCTATCTGCCTAGGCAGCTGTATCGCCTCAAGCAGTTTCTTTACAAAATCTCCATTTCTGATAGGTGTTCCTGCAGACGTCAAGAAACCTCTTTGTGACCAAATCTGACCGAAATCATGCACTATACCGAAACCGTACTGGCTATCGGTCACAATCGTAACTCATACATTTCTTCCCAACTTACATGCTTGAATCAAAGCAATCAGTTCTGCAACTTGGGCAGACCTTATTCCTTTCAGACAAGACGCTTCCATCACAGTCGCCACTGTGCACACTGCGTAAGCTGCGCTTAAAACTCCTTCTCTCGTTCTCAAGCATGAGCCATCCACAAACATGACATAATCTGATTCTTTTAAAGGCTCATCTTTTATGTCAGCTCTTGGTTTTGTGCAATATTCCAGCACATTCAGACAATCATGATCTACTTCATCTTGTTCAATTATACTCTCTTCATCTGGCAATGATGTCGAAGGATTCACATTCATACATCTATCTATGGTCACATTTTCTGCACTCAAGATTACTTTTTCGTACTTAGTCAGCCGACTATGTGTCATGTACTGTGTTTTTGTTCTTGTCAAAAGAATCTCTACTGAATGGGGAACATATACTCTCAGTGGATACCCCATCACTACACCTTCACTTTGTTCCAGACTTACACAAGTAGTAGCAACAGCTTTCAGACATCCAGGCAACGCTTTTGCTATAGGATCTAAAACAGCTGAAAAATAAGCAATTGGTCTCTTCATTGTTCCATGTTTTTGTACCAGTACTGAAAATGCACATCCATCTCTTTCACTGCAATACAATTCAAAATCCTTTTCGTAGTCAGGCATTCCTAAAGCAGGGGCCTCACACAATTTCTTTTTCAACTCTTTGAAAGATTTCATTTCTTCGTCATTCAATTCAAAAGGGTCTCTTACATCCTTCTTGGTCAGTTTTTGTAATGGCTTAGCAATCAAGGAAAAACCACTTATCCATTGTCGGCAATATCCAACCATTCCCAGAAACATTCTTACCTCTCTTTGCGTCATTGGTGCTCTCATTCCTTGAATCATTTTTATTCTCTCTGTCGTTATCTTTCGCACTCCTTTCTCAATTTTATGCCCTAAATATTGGACTTCTTCTTGACAAAACTGCAATTTCGAAGGGGACACTTTATGTCCTCTTTTCTCTAAATGGTTCAGTAAAGCAATTGTATCGCTTACACATGCTTCTTTTGTTTTCGATGCCACCAACAGGTCATCGATATACTGCACCATCACTGTCGGGTTGTCAGTAGCACAAGAAGAAAGCACAAAAATGCGCCACTGACCTCTTCGTAGCGGCCAGCAGGAACGATGGCTAGTAGCGAGGCCTCCCTCCTTCCCGGAGCACTATCCCCCACAATGCAGGTATACACACTATGGAAGGGAGTACCCCGGGGAAAAGGGAAGGGGATAAAATAACAAAGAAAGATCGCTGTGGGGAAGAAACGCTTGCCTCCTTGGTCTAGAACATCTTTCTCCCTGATGGTCGCACTGTATAGACACAAGAGAGAGACAGAGATGAGAGGCAGCACAGGGAAATAAGCAGACAAAACAACATCAAATGTTTACCACTGTCACACACTCACAAGGAGCCCAACAGCAATCCTCCATTAACAGTCGTGGTCCTAGTTCTCCTAGGACTAAGAAAAGAAGTTCCAGTTTTCCATATGCACCGAATAGTGCACAAGCAGCAAGCAACGTTTATGTTCAAACAAATTAGGGGCCCTACAACGCTGTTCAATTCACAGCGTGTGAGCCTGAATATCCAGTGTTCCCTAGTCGCCGAAAATAGTCTCAGCAGGAAAAACAACAATGTCTCAAAGAAAATACGACGGGGTACTTAAAATATGGAAACACGATAGCGCTGTAAGCAGTTCCAGCGTTTGTGAACTATTTCTCAAGAAAGGAAAAACAAAGGAAATGAAAGTGGAATTGAGAGGAGAGCGGTCCGGCGCATCTCTCTCTCACTCTTCACGATACCTGAAAACTCCCTGGCCGGGAGTTCAGCCTCGTCAGCTTGAAGCCTTGAAATTGAACACCCGAGTGTTCCGAACGGACTCCGAAATCCTCAGGGAAATGCAGCGCCTCGGTGAATGCTGCTCCAACGGTATCCAGCGGGGAATACCTTCCGCTACTTTCGAATCGTGCAAAGATTGTCAAGCACCTACTTCCTGTAGGGGCGGTGCTTATATTCCTCTGCTGTGCCCCATTGCCTTCTGGGACTTGTAGTGCAGTGGGCTCCTGTAACAGGCAAACCGACATCCACGCTTATAGGGATGAAATGTATGGCGCGTATGTGCCCTATCTGCCCTTCCTTCATGTCTATGAAGTGTAAGCGCGACAGAACCCCCTCTCAAGGATCGCCGACTCGGCGGTCGTCCAGGTTTACCCGGATTTGCAGTATGGAAACGTTCTAATAACGCAGGGCAGTGGAGATTCTGTACTGGTTCCCAAGTTCTATCCTCCACCCCATAACCCTTCCAATCCACCAGATACTGCACTCGCCCTCTCACTACTCGGGAATCCAGGAGTTCATGTACCTCGAACTCATCCTGACCATCTACTTCCAAAGGGAGGGGTCGTTCAGGTAACCGTATGCTAACAGGACAGGGTTGGAGCAGTGAGACGTGGAATACAGGGTGGATGTGCCATGAAGAGGGCAAGGACAGTCTCATAGCTACAGGGTTGATGATTTTTTCGATGCTGTAGGGACCAATGTATTTGGGTTTTAGTTTGTCTGCTCCCTTAAGGTGTATGTTCTTAGTTGCTAACCATACCTTATCCCCCACCTGATAAACAGGTTCTTTGGTTCTTTTTCTGTCAGCAAAGTGTTTTTGTGCAAGTTGAGCTGAAGCCAGATGCTGTTTAGCGTCGATCAGCACGGCCCTGAGATGAGCGTGATGTTCGTGAATGCTCGGAAGTCTAGATTCTATTTGCCATTCGAAAGGGAGCATGTTGGGATGGTGACCATAGAGGCAAAAGAACGGAGAACAGCCTAGCGTGGAGTGTTCCGCATTGTTGTAGGCGAATTCAGCCATCCACAGAAGTGTGCACCAGTCCGTGGTGTTTTGGAGGGTGAAACAACGGAGGTACTGCTCCAGAGTTTGGTTCAAGCGCTCTGTTTTCCCATCCGTCTGAGGATGGTAACTGGTAGAAAGCCTGGCTTCAATGTTCATAGTTGTACATAATGCCTTCCAAAAACGAGAGGTGAACTGTGTTCCCGGTCTGTAATGAGAACACTAGGAATTCCGTGGACTCTCACCACGTGTTGAAGGAAAACAAGGGCTAATTCAGAAGATGTAGGCAAATGTTTCAAAGGAACGAAGTGTCCCATTTTTGTTAAATGGTCAACTACCACCAATATGGTGGTATACCCTTCACATGGGGGCATTTCCACAATAAAATCCATTGACACAGTATGCCAAGGTCGAGGAGGAATGGGCAATGGTTGTAGGAGACCTGTAGGTTTGGTATGACTGGCCTTTCCCTGTGCACACACAGAACAATTTCGTAGGTATGTCTCTGTATCCTTTCTCAACGTGGGCCACCAAAAGGATCGCTCTATACAGGCTATGGTCTTGTATCTTCCCAGATGTCCTCCCAATAGAGAATCATGAGCCCATGCCAATACTCGTAATTGTAAATCGCGGTTCGGAATATACAATGCATGATGGTGATACAACAATTCCTTGTTGTCTGTACGATGCTCAGGATCTTCTTGAATCCATGCCAGAGTATCTATGTCGGCTAAGGACACTCGGAGATCCTCTAGAAAGTCTTGTGAGGTGATTAATGCAATGGATTGGTTCTGGAAGGCTATCTCAGGGAGTATCGAAGGAGGTTCTAGGTTCTCTGGCAACTTTTTTCCTTCGGGTTCTTCTATGCGAGAGAGAGCATCCGCCTTGCCGTTCTGGGGGCCTGGTCGGTACTTAATTATGAAATCGAAATCGGAAAAGAAAAGAGTCCATCGTAGCTGACGAGGTGTCAGGGCCTTGGCGGTTTTCAGGAACAACAGGTTTCGATGATCTGTGTAGATCTCTATGACGTGGTGTGCTCCCAAGAGATAATGTCTCCATTCCTCGCAAGCCCGTTTTATGGCCAGTAGTTCCTTATCTGATATGGAGTAGTTCACTTCACTGGGGGTGAGCTTCTTTGAAAAATAGGCTACAGGGTGTAGCTGTCCTGTTTTGGGATGTCGTTGAGACAAAACCCTCCTAAGGCGTATTGAGAAGCGTCAATTTCTACAATGAAGGGGAGTTGTGGGTCAGGATACCTTAGAATGGGAGCTTGAGTAAACCTCCTTTTAGGATCTGAAAAGACCGCTCAGCCTCCTCTCCCCAAACAAAAGGGGTGTTTTTCCGCAATAGGCTGGAGATGGGGTGGATGATCTTCGAGAAGTCTTTTATGAAACGCCGGTAATAATTGGCGAATCCTAAGAAGCTTTGTACCCCCTTTATTTGTTGTGGGGTCTTCCACTGAGTGATTGCGTCGACCTTGCCTGTCTCCATCTGGAACCCTTGTGCATTAATTATGTATCCTAGAAATGCTACTTCTTGGACATGAAACAAGCATTTCTCCAATTTGGCATACAGTGAGTGTTGTTGGAGCCTGTTCAATACTGCTGTTACATGAGTCACATGTTCCGGGAGACTAGACGAATAGACAAGGATGTCGTCTATATACACCACACAGAATGTGTCCAGAAACCCCCGAAGAACCTCATCCATAAAATACTGGAAAGCCGCCGGGCGTTACATAACCCAAAGGGCATCACTCTATATTCAAAAGCCCGAACTTCGTCCGGAATGCGGTCTTCCACTCATCACCACTCTTGACCTCACCAAATGGTAGGCGCCTCGTAGGTCAAGTTTCGTGAAATAGCGAGCCCCTTTGAGTTGATCCAATAGCACAGGAATCAGTGGTAGTGGATAGCGGTTTTTACTGTGACTCGGTTAATCGCTCTGTAATCTATACAGGTTCGAAGTTCGTCACAATCCTTCTTAGGGATGAAAAAGAGCGGAGAGGAAGCAGGGGATGAGGAATGCCTGATGAAGCCAGAGGCTAGATTCTCATCCAGGTAGTTTTTTAAGTAGTGTGTCTCGGGTTCCGTCAGGGCATACACCCTGCTGCAGGGAATCTCGGCTCCAGGCATCAGCTCAATGCGGCAGTCATAAACCCGGTGGGGTGGAAGCTGGGTGGCTTTCTGTTTATCAAAAAGAGGCTGGTACTCCTGATACTCTTCGGGCAAGGCGATGGAACAACAGTATCTGTCTCTTACACATGCGGTTGCCAGTAAGCTTGCCTGGGTGCTCTCGGTTGTTTCTGGAAGGGCCGCTTGCTTAGTGCAGTGCTCTTTACAATAGCTAGAACTTAAGAGTACTGTACGGGCAGCCCATCGAACTACAGGATCATGTAAGGTCAGCCATGGCATACCTAGGATAAGACGGAACTGCGGTGCGTCAATGAGGTCAAACTGAATGTATTCATAATGGTCCTCACCGAACTGCATCATAAGTGGAACCGTATGGTATTTGACTGGTCCAGAAGACAGTGCAGTACCATCTACTGCTTTTACGTTTTCTGGGATCTCCTTCCTTTCACATAGCACACCTATAGTCATGTCGTATTTCTGATCAATAAAATTTCCGGTAGCACCAGAGTCCAGTAATGCCGCCACCTCAATATTCTTATCCCTCGTAACTTGAAGGTAAATACTAACAGTCAAGTGTGCCACGGCTGGTTGGATGGTATTGGCAATCACTGAGGAGATCGTAGTATGTCCGTCGCCTGAACCAGTGATCTCATCCTGACTCAAGCCTTCCAGTTTTCCGGCGGTTCTCGCTGCCCCATGGCTGCTTGCACTCGTGGAACGTTGGTTCTTTCTGGAAGCTGGGCCCGGGCGCGACATTCTCTGATGAAGTGCCCCCTTTTCCGCAATAGAGGCATAGCTTCATCTTTCGCCTTTTTCTCTCTCCTCTGAGGTGAGGGGTCCTCGGATGCCCCCTATCTGCATCGGCTCGGTCCCTTCAGAATGTTTGGGATGTTCTTCAGTAGCGGGTTTGAGTCGGGAAACAGAAAACGCGTGTCCCCCGGGTCCTGTCCCCTTTCCTTTCCTGTAGTCGGTGATCCAATTGTACGGTAAGATTGATCATCTCTTCACAGGTCTGGGGTAACTGTACCACCTGTGAAAGGACATCTTTTAACTCCCCACGTAATCCCTGGTAAAAAAGAGTGGTTCGTTTTTCCTGGGGCCAGTCCGTTTCCACTACTAGGCGGTTGAACGTCGTAATATAGGTCAATAGGTCCTGAGAACCTTGTCTAAGGGTGATTAGTTCACGATCCAGGGTCATCATATGGGATTTGCGATCAAACAGTTTTCTCATCTCCAAACAAAAGTCTGTGAATCTATGTAAAACAGGGTCATTTCGTTCCATCAATGGTATGGTCCAACTGGCTGCATTCCCTCCCATGTACGACATCATAAAAGCTGTCTTTGCCGCTTCATCCTGGAAAACTGCAGGTTTACACAAGAAATGCAATCGGCATTGGTTAAGGAAGGTTTCAAATTTCTTCGGTTCTCCATAGAAACGTTCTGGAGGTGCTAAAGGTATTCCGATATTTTGTATGACATGAACGGTGGGAGTGGAGTCAACTGAAGGTGGGGGAATAGGACTGGCTGCAAAGAAACCTCCCCCTTGTGTGGTACCTGGGGAAGGTGCCTGTACTGTATGCACCGAAGGAGTGAAGGTAGCTTCCCTAATATAAGAACCTGACCCTACACCTTTTCGAGATAGGCCGGCCACCTCCCTACGTAACGTGCCCATCTCTTTCCTTAGTTCTTGATTTTCCAAACGGGAGGTTTGTACCTCCTGCTGCAGAGCCGATAGGCTCTCCAACAGTGAGGTCAACACTACATTGGTGTCCATCGTCCAGGCTGGGCGTCCAACTTGGGCTTGACAATCTGTCGGGTTGTCAGTAGCACAAGAAGAAAGCACAAAAATGCGCCACTGACCTCTTCGTAGCGGCCAGCAGGAACGATGGCTAGTAGCGAGGCCTCCCTCCTTCCCGGAGCACTATCCCCCACAATGCAGGTATACACACTATGGAAGGGAGTACCCCGGGGAAAAGGGAAGGGGATAAAATAACAAAGAAAGATCGCTGTGGGGAAGAAACGCTTGCCTCCTTGGTCTAGAACATCTTTCTCCCTGATGGTCGCACTGTATAGACACAAGAGAGAGACAGAGATGAGAGGCAGCACAGGGAAATAAGCAGACAAAACAACATCAAATGTTTACCACTGTCACACACTCACAAGGAGCCCAACAGCAATCCTCCATTAACAGTCGTGGTCCTAGTTCTCCTAGGACTAAGAAAAGAAGTTCCAGTTTTCCATATGCACCGAATAGTGCACAAGCAGCAAGCAACGTTTATGTTCAAACGAATTAGGGGCCCTACAACGCTGTTCAATTCACAGCGTGTGAGCCTGAATATCCAGTGTTCCCTAGTCGCCGAAAATAGTCTCAGCAGGAAAAACAACAATGTCTCAAAGAAAATACGACGGGGTACTTAAAATATGGAAACACGATAGCGCTGTAAGCAGTTCCAGCGTTCAGTGAACTATTTCTCAAGAAAGGAAAAACAAAGGAAATGAAAGTGGAATTGAGAGGAGAGCGGTCCGGCGCGTCTCTCTCTCACTCTTCACGATACCTGAAAACTCCCTGGCCGGGAGTTCAGCCTCGTCAGCTTGAAGCCTTGAAATTGAACACACGAGTGTTCCGAACGGACTCCGAAATCCTCAGGGAAACGCAGCGCCTCGGTGAATGCTGCTCCAACGGTAACCAGCGGGGAATACCTTCCGCTACTTTCGAATCGTGCAAAGATTGTCAAGCACCTACTTCCTGTAGGGGCGGTGCTTATATTCCTCTGCTGTGCCCCATTGCCTTCTGGGACTTGTAGTGCAGTGGGCTCCTGTAACAGGCAAACCGACATCCACGCTTCTAGGGATGAAATGTATGGCGCGTATGTGCCCTATCTGCCCTTCCTTCATGTCTATGAAGTGTAAGCGCGACAATCACTGACTTTTCTGGCATTTTCAAATCTTCCAGGGACTTCTTTAAAATCTGATTAAAGATTGAGGGGCTTTCTGTATACCCCTGAGGAATTCGGCACCATGCCAAAATACGCTCTCCGAACCGGAACGCAAATAATGGCTGGCTATCTGGATGTAAAGGAATAGAGAAAAATGCGTGACACAAATCTATCACGGTGTACCACTCAGCTTCATGTGGAATTTGGTATAGAATTACTGCAGGGTTTGGCACTATTGGACAACAAGGCACAACTATTTTATTGACCTTTCTCAAATCCTGTACTATTCTATATGTTCCGTTTGGCTTTTTCAGTCCCATTATAGGTGAATTACATGGACTGCTCATTATTTCTTTTAGAATTCCCTGTTCAATCATTTTATTTATTACAGGAGTTATTCCTTCAATTATTTCTGGAGTCAATTTATACTGTGGCGTATTTGGGTAAGTTGTTCCTTCTTTTACTGTTACTTTTACGGGATCTACTTCTTTCATCAATCCAATATCTTCTCCTGTAAAATCCCACACATTCTCTTTCACTGTCTCTTTCAGTTCTTTTGGAAGTTTTTCTGCATCAAATGCAGGAAACAAACCATTCATTTCAGGTTCCTGATTCATCAATGTCACTTTATACAATACATCTTCATCTGGGGTCTGAAATCCAATTCCATCTGGCATACAATAAATTGTGCAGTTCATCTTACACAAAAGGTCACGACCTAAAAGATTTACGGGACTACAATCGCACACTACAAATTTATGCATTTTGCTAAAAGAACCAATTTTTACTTCCACTAATTCAGTAAGTGGTGTTTTAATCTGCTGATTCGCTACTCCAACTACTTGGATATATTCACCTGAGAGAGGAAGGTTTGGAATTTCCACTGACCTAACAGTAGAACGGGTAGCTCCAGTATCGACAAGGAATGTTACATTTGCACCATTCACTTCTCCATCCACAAAGGGACCAGACTGATCTACCTCTAGAGTTGCGCCAAGTACGCACTCTTTCCCTCTCCTAGGCACCGTCAGAAACTTTCATCCGACTCATCCTCACTCTGACGCAACCAATACTGAGAAATGTTAGCTGCTCGCGGCAACTGTGTTACCTGCTCTCCTCCGTAGAATCCTGTTTCTGTACTGTATCTTTGCTGGTTAACATTGTTGGGAAGTGGTGGTTGTGGCACCTGACCTTGTTGAACAACTACCTCATTCTGCACCTGTGGATTTAATGATTGATTTTCCGGATTAGGTTTAGGTGGGAACGTACACTCGTTTCTCCAATGCCCTAATTTTCCGCAATTATGACATGGCCATTTTTTCTTTGCCTCTTCTAGACTCATTTGACCTTTCCCTTTACCTATGTTAGGTCGGGATTTATTCTGTCCTGTTTCATTCCCACTATTATTCAATTGAGCTTCTTGTTTCTCTGCCACCTTCACCTGTGCCCACATTGCCTTCTCTTTCAATTTACGCTGTCTACTCTCAATATCATCACTACAATACTTAGCATACCTCAGTACCTCATCTACAGTGCCGTTTTGCCAGTTAATCATATGTTGTTTAATCATTTCACTAATCTCTGGTTTCAGTCCAAACACAAATCTATATACAAAATGACTCATATCCTTTTCACTCAACTCCTCATACCCACTATACTGCTTGAAAACCAACAACAATCTTTCATAATAAGCATGTACGGACTCCTTACTTTCCTGTGTAGTTCTGTCTATTTTTACCCAATCTGTTTCTTTAGGAGGAATCTTATTTTTCAAAAAGGTAATCACCTTATCATATTTCCTCATCACCTCAGGACCTGGAGCTCCTGTCTTAGGATCTCTTGGATATTCTGCAGTTGGCCAGTCAACTGTAATTTTACATTCAGACCACAAATCAGTTGGCACCACTATGTCAAACAATCCATCTAAATCTATCCACAACACCTTTGAAACCTTCACAAACCTCTCCACTTGTCGGTACCATTCAACTGGTTTCTCTCTCAGCTTCGGGAATTCGTTTGTAAATGACAGTATATCCTGTCTAGTCCAGGGAACATGCACATAACTACCACCTGGAGTTTCTCTCATAGGGTATTCTCTTGCAACAGGTTCCTTTTCAGTTATCATAAAAGCCAAAGAAGCTTTGTCTGCAGTCTTCTCATACTTTTTCGTCCATCTGACTTTCCATCTGTCCACATCACCCCATTTTCTCAGTAAAACAATTAACTCTTTTATATGTGTCAGCCTTCCTGCTGTGTTCAAATTTTCAATATCTTTCTCACAAAAGTCTACTCTGTACGGTTTCTGCAATGTTTTCACTTTCGCAAAATCTACTCCAATTTCACTTGCTATCTCTTCCAGTTTGTCATGTAAATTTTTAGCTCTCCATGTAATACTTTTGCACAGAAACATAATCTCATCATCCTGGTAATCTTTCAGCTTTTCTGTACCAATCGTCCCTAAAATTAATTCTTCCATGTCAATCTTTAACCTAATTACATCTAATGGTTTTTCTTCTGGTTCTTTTATTTTAAATGCCTTTATCCACTCATTTAACTCATCAGGAGTCGGACCTATAGGCGTATTATTTAGTTCTATCCAATTACCACTCTTTTCAGGGGTCACTGTTGCAGATTCTACCATTACATTCATTCACTGTCAAATTTGTAGGTGGACTTGGTCTGTAGGTACTAGCCAAATTACTTGTACTTGCACTTGGTTCCATCCTTTCTTTTTCTCTCTGAAATTGTGAATTCATAGGAATCACTAAAGATCGTTCATCAATTTTCTGATTCTCAAAAACTGGTATTACTGGACCTATTGTTACGGGTACAGTTACAGCTTCCATGTTTTTCGTTAATTCTCTAATTTTCTCAGTCAGCTCTTTTGTTGTTCTTGCTAATTCAGTTGCATTGTCACTTTCTACTTCTTCATTTTGTGAAGTTCTTATTTGATCTTGTGACCTATTTATTTCAATTCTTTTTACAGGACTTTTATTTCGTACAGTCTCTATTTGCGGTGCATTAGGTGTCACCACTGTAGAACTCTGCTGATACGGAGGGGGATTTCTATTTAGAATATCTTCCAGCAATTCATCATCCATTTCACTCTCATGCATATATTTTTCCCTCTCCATATGTTTCTTTTTCTCAGTACGTTTTCTCTTAGTCTCTTCCTCAACTGTAAAAGCCGGAAACAAACCTCCTGTCATGTTAGCACATCTCCATCGTTTTATTCTATCCTCATGATTTATTCCCCACATTCTTCCAGGCATAAACTCATGATCCCTTAAACCTCTGAATCTCTCTCGCTCATACATCTCATCTTCCCATTCCGTCAACGCTTCAAACTGTGTCGGTCTAGGTCTAGGTTCTAAATTTGTCATCTTTTCTCTCAAATTCCGCAAAACCACTACACTAAATGAACCATTCTCAGGAAAAGCTAATGCTCCATCATTCTTCGTATACTTTGCCCAATTTTCTAACCATATGCATGTATGATATCCATATTTCAGCATCATATGTGAAGCTGCTGATTTCGGCGGAGGAATTACTTGTCCCTCTCTAGTCACAACCTTTTTGTCTTTCTTAAAGAAATTCTTAATTTTTGTCATCCATGACGTTCTCTCCCTTTCATACTCATAATACGGCATGTTTTCGATTGGTTTTTCTCTTCAAAACCAGCACTGTTCCGTGTACGGAACTTCAACCAATCACAGCGCGATTCACACCAACACACCAATCCTAACGATTTCCTTCTTCCGCGCACCCACCAATCTTAGCGCAGCACTTTTCCTACGTCACTCCTGTTTTTGCGTTCACGTGACTAGCGCACTATCCAATCCTAGCGCGGCACTGTCTATGTCACTCTTGCTCTTTTACCCCTCCTTTACAAAAATTATCGGCAATTTTTCTTTTCAATGTTTCTTCGTTAGTTACAACATTTAAAACAATTCCATAGTCTGATTTGCTAAACAAAAGTGACAGCTTTGATCCTTTTACACAAGAATCCTGTATTTCCAGTAGGCAGCGCTTACCTCTACCCTACCACAGAATTATTAACTTTCGCCGATAAAGTAGCACTTCCCTCTACCTTACCCTTCTTTCAAGCAAACAGTAAACCCGTTTCTCTGGGGATAAGACACATGTGGAGACTATGCTCCTGAGAATTAAGGCCAGAGTTTCACAAGAAAACGTGATTTGCTATCCCAGTTACACACCTTTCGTACAGAAAATCCCTAACATAACACAATCTGTGTTATTACCAAAAATGAATTCAGACCATGTACCAAATTCCATGTGACTTCTCTTGCCACACGTGTTCCACTTCCTACATCCCAGAAGCGTGAAAACTCACATATAACATAACGCGACTCAACATATAGGGCCGATTCCGATCTCGGCCGGTAGTCTCCGAATCGGATTCGGCTTACCGGATCCGATTCGGAGCCCTGATTCCCGACCGAACCGGACGCGTGGTCCGGCCGAGCGAGTACGATGCGGAATCGCCGACCGACTCGTCCGGGCGTCCCGACCGCTCCGACCGACTCGCTCCCGGCTCGAACCGCTCCGACCGACTCGCTCGGACTCGACTCGCACCGCGCAATGGAGACGCTTCCCGGCCGGGTAGTACGATGCGCGCCGCGATGCAGTCCGACCGAGCCGCGCACTCCGGCTCGAAAGAGCTGTCGGAGCCGTACTTTGGGGTCCGTGTCGGACCTCCCTGTACGCGTGCAGCCGCGCGAGTCGCACACAGGGGGACCCATGGGTCCCCCTACCTGTGCGTGCACGGCGCGAATCGCTTCGCCGCGTACCCACTGTAGGGGCGCACTTGTCCGACTCGCACCCATTGAGTCAATGGGAGCCCGCGTAGCGCGTTGTACGACCGGCTCCCATTGACGTCAGTCGGGAGTCCGACCGACTCGAGTCCGATAACATACGGACGCATCGTACTCGTTCGGTCGGACTGCACGGGTCCGATTCGGTCGGAAATCTCTCCGGGTCCGGCTCGGTCGGAGAAATTTCCGGCCCGAATCGGAATCGACCCCATAGTATTAGTCATAAAAAATAATCAATAATCACCAAACTAATCTATAGAAACCATAACTCTGCTACCAAGAAATCTGATGCAGCGGATACAATGAAAACTATTTCTCCTAGGTCACTTATCGGTCATCCAGGCGCGACTTATATTTCTCACATCCACATGACGATGGGGCCCATGACATCGCCTAACAAACACACACACACACACACACACACCTGGATTTCCTCTACACCTTTACGAATCTATACTCCTAGGAGAAAGAAAAACTAAATGAAAATCATCATGATGTACCGCTGGAAGGAGCCGGGATACCTTATTACCTTAACCTATCGCTTTCTTAGTTATTTCTTAAGATATTCCTGCTCATTGTTTGTCGATGGATCATCTAGTGAAAATCAGTTGATAGTGATCAAGACCAGCTAAATCACAATAACTAATTACTAATTTCACAACCATTTAGTAAATAATCACTGAGTCGTTTGATTTAAGAATTTCAAAATTTATATAATTTTAAAGGCATGGAAAAGAATTTAGACTTTATTATTCAATTATTCATACATTATTAAATCAAATATTTATTAAGCAAAATCAATTTTATTGCAGAAAGGAAATTTTGTCATGAGGAAAAATCCTAATTAACCTGCCTATCTTCCTAATTTAGCCTAATGATTTCTAACCTAAGTTTAAAGTTGAAAAATAACCTGATTCTCATACTCAACTGGAAAAATAAAACAGCAACAGAAACTTCAGCTCGTCAGCATCAGCTACCGCAACCCGTCTCATCTAACAGTCTTTCAGCATCTCCCGCTCAGTAAATGGATCGATCTGGAACTCCAAGTACTGGAAGCTACCCCTCCCACTAAGAGTAGGCCTACTTATACCCTAATTCTAACTTTGCTAACTAAATTGTTGCAACATTAATAACGTGCTTTTCTTTCATTGGTCCACTCAGTTCATTATTCAGTTTTAATCAAGTTCTCCCGGATCCAGCTTGTTCTTTCTGGAATGCATAGTGTTCATTTCCTTTCTCACAGTTCATGACATGTTTCCATCCGCTTCGATCAGTACATTTGTAACTTCTTTCGATACATTCAAGAACTCTGCAGGCATTGTCCTTTCTCTTAAAACTGTTTCCCACGATTCTCTGCTGATCACCACGGCACATTATCAGTTCAAATAGGTCACATCAGCCTTGACCATTCTTGCATCCTAGCCTTTCAGCACCATCACGTGGTCAGTCTTTCTCCAACTTTTTCTCCCTTGTCATGTGTATTCTCAGCGCATGCGTACTCTAATAAACGGCAGCCATTTTATATCGCCACTCGATTAGACTTAGAAGCACTATTTAGAAATAAACAAAACATAATTAAAATAGAGAAACATAGCCTTTTCGTTTCCCTCCCGTCATCTACGTACCCCAATTAGTTATTACCTAGCAGAAAGCAACATTTAAGCTGTTCCTTACTTACCATCACTATTGTTTTTGCAACGTCACGTTTTATATTCTATGAAGCACGAATCATGCATTTATTATTTATTTAGTACGCAATTATTTTTATGTTATAATTAGACACACAGACATTTGTAAATAGATTATTCAGCACACATACTTGCGTGTTACCCTTCCCTCACATACATTGTTGATTAATACATTTAAACGAACATATTTATTAATTATTTATAAAATTTGTTAGGGGTTATAAAAAATGTTTTCATTTACTCTGCTCCATCAGATTCATGATCGATTTTCGCCAGGAAAAGAATCCTTCACCTTACGAACATATAAAACATTAAATCATTTGCCGCTTTACCCTCAGCACACTGCATGTAAAACATCTCATTACTTCAGATTACTTTAAATAGTGCTACGGATCCTTACGCATGTCCGGCACCTCTATATGGTTTCATTTCAGAAATAACTTGAAGCAAATTGCCTAGAACAAGCTGCACTGGCTCACAGTTTAGCTGTAGTGAAAGGTATGACTAAGAAGAGGAACACAAAATATGGTGCTTAAAGTTCATGTATAGGCACAAAACTAGCCTAAATAAACGTTAGGGGCTTTATTATGAGTCTGACAGTCCACTGACCACCAGACTCGTGGGGGTGCAGTGGTGGTAGTCTTCCAACCGCCCTATTATGACCAGGGTGGTCGAGCCACCCTGGGACCACCGCAACTGCCAGGGATGTGGCGCAATGCGGCGGTATTTAGGCCACAATATGCTTGGCAGGGCCGCTGCGGCCCGCGAAGCATATTACAAGTTTCCTCACTGCCACACTTTTCATGGCGGTGCGACTGCCATGAAAAGTGTAGCTGTGAGGGAATAAAGGAGGCCCTAGAGGGCCCCTGGTGCCTCCAGCCATGTGGATGCACACAGGGTGGCACAACATGTGCCCGCCTGTGTGCATGCACACCAGTACCTGCACGGCATGGACTGCAGCAGTCCATGCCATGCAGGTACTGCCTTTGACGTTCCCATTGTGGTGCTTATTTCATAGGGACCACCCTGGTAATGCCAAAGAACCGCCCGCCAGAAAGGAGAAAACTCCTAATCGGGTGGGTGGTTTGTACATGGGTTTAGTGTTGTGGGGCGGTCCCGCTCTGCCAAACTCATAATAAGGTGCGGGAGCTGGGCAGACCCACTCCTGCAGTGCCAAACTCATAACAAGGCCCTAAGTCATCATATCCAAAGCAGTTTGCGAACATGTTGCTGAATCTTGTAGTGGCAATATTTGTATAGCCATGGTGTATACCCTCATGACTGCCCCATTCACCTACCATAGAGTTGTTGCAGCCGTCGTCACACTGGCCTCACTGCTGCTCACTGTTTCTAGTGACTAGTGACTCATTGCCCGCAACTCTGAAGATTCAGTAGTGAACACTTCATGGTGCCTGCCACCACCACAAAGCCATTAACAGGAACCCTGATTTTGTAGGCTCCTCTCCCCCTTTGCCTCTAGTTATCATGTGGAAACACAACAAGGTGGTGGATGGAATGCTTGAATAGATCTTAGTCACTGGCAAACGATTGGGCCGCATCCCAATCCATCATTTTTTGCTCACTATGCCACCTCAGTTTGGATGCAGTCATATGCAAATTAGTCCTGACCCTGCTCCTCATGGGAACAGTCCAGCCTGAACTGCCAGCCCAGGTCCTCCCTGAACTCTTCTCCTTACAAACGTATGAAACATTGTATCATTTGCCGCTTCACCCTTAGCACACTACATGTAAAATATCTTATTACTTCAGATTACTTTAAATAGCGCTACAGATCCTTACACATTTCCCGCACATCAATATGGTTTGATTTCAGAAATAATTTAAAACAAATAGCCTAAAAGAAGCTCTGCTGTCTCACAGTTTTTTCAAAGCTTTATTTTAATTAAATATATATAAAAAATAAATGGTTGATTTTTTAAAAAAACTTTATTTTTCAGTTTTACAAATCAGCACAATATGAACAAGTCAGCAGACAGAAGTTTGCATGATGAGAGGCACAGTGTATGTGACACAATGCAATTGCAACACAGATAATTCCAGGGATACAGGACAATCGAAATCCCCCAGGTAAAGATTGAGTTCTCCCAGTGTGTGTGTCATGGAGCTCTGTTTTTGCTCAGAGTGTTGTCACTCCCCCTCATCAATCGTGCCATCCCTGTCCATTGAGGTAGCATCCGAGTCAGGGTCTAGGAGAGAGTTGACCAGGTCCCTCCAGTCAACTAGTTCATCATTCACCTTGTTGTCCCGTCTATTGAGCTTCACGTGGGTCTCCTCTGCTAAGGACCATTCTGAAACATCTTTATGCCGCAGTGTAATCTCAGGAGCCCTCTGTCCCATCCAGGTGATGGCGACCCTCCATCACGCTAAAGCTAAGACCAACTATAGGAATTTGTATAGTATCTTCCTGCCCTTCGGACGTTTTATGTTGTTACCTAGAAGGCAAAATTGAGGGGAAAGCGTCATGTTTAAGAGCGTGGTTCTGGTAATGTCGTCCACCACATGTCTCGAGAAGTCCTATACTAATCAGCACTGCCAAGCTAAATGCATAAAACCTGCCCCACTGGTGCTACAGCGCGGGCAACTGTCGGGGCGTGTCGGGGCCATACGGTGCATGTCCCTGGGGGTAGGATAAGTCCCATGGAGGAAGTTGTAGTGCACCAATTTAAAGCGGACATTGCAAGAGACAGTGTGGGTTAGTTCATTAACTCGCGTCCAATCCTCTTCATCCAATGGATTGTCCAAGTCCAGGTCCCAAGCTGCACAAGCCCGGGGTGGAGGACCCACCGCTTCCACACGCATAGATCTGTACAGCAGTGAAATCAAATGACGACCCGAACCGCAGCCGATGAGGATTCCAAGCGTTTGTGAAGGGCTGGGTGCTGTAAGATAAGATGGCCAAACCACCTTGGCTATTTCTGCTAGGGCTGCATGGTGTAGGAAATAACAAGGCCCAAGTGCAAACTCCTGGCGGGCCTCCACGAAGGAAATGAAGGTCTCCCCAGGGAACAAATCGCCTAAGAGGGTGCACCCTCCCCCCTGCCACGCCTGATATGACATGTTTTCCATTATCTGTCTGACTGGTTTTAGTGTTCAAATCGATTGTTCTCTGTGGAATGGGGACCGTTTCAATATGGTCCGAAACATCTTGGTGCCATAATAGAGCCATTTGTCGAACTATGTGGGGAAGGTCCTGCGAGACCCCTGCGCCTTCCATCAAAATTCCGGCAGACGTTCCGCCTCAACTCTTCCAGCCAGTAGACGTTTCTCCCAGTTCTTGTCTGGGTCAAGCCAACGAGCTGTATGGTGGAGGTGTGCTGCATAATAATACAGGGCAAGGCGTGGAACTTCCAGCCCCCCCATCCTATCGTTTGGTCAACGTTGTCAGCGCTACCCAGACACGACATCCCGCCCATGAAAGAGAAATAAGGATAGAATATAACTGCTTAAATACTTTCGGCGGAAGGGGGAAAAGCGAATTCTGCAGCACATACAGTGTTCTGGGTAGTAGGACCATTTTAGCTATTGCCATTCTGCCCATTAAGCAGAGCGGCAATATGTTCCAAAAGGCCACGGATGACCCCAGCACTTCTAAGACCCTATCTACATTAAGGCGTAGTTGTTGCAAGTGGGAGTACGCTACCTGAACCCCCAGGTGTCTAAAGTGCGCTTATTCCCACCGCAGGCCCAGAACTGGTAACCCATCCACCGGTGTGTCAACGAGGGAGTCCAGAGGGAATAGTACGGACTTACTACGATTAAGCCATAGGCCAGACAGGTTCCCGAAATCCTCCAGCAACTGCCGCAAGTTGGGTACCGTAGCCCAGAGTGAGGAAAGATAAGAAAATTATCATCTTCATAAAGTGAGATGATATGTCGAGCATCTCCAAATGCTACGCCCTAGTCCCACAGCTCCCTTCGCCAGCGGCTCTATTGCAAGCGCAAACAGGAGCGGCGACACTGGGCAATGTCGGATCTCATGGTTCAGTGTCCATGCCTCCGAGTGGTAATGCCCCACGTGCACTCTAGCACTCGACTCTGCATAGAGGAGCCGAACCCACCCACAGAACCGTGGGCCAAGAACCATAACACGTAGCACCTGGAGCAAGTAGTCTCAATCCACTGTGTCGAGCATTTTTTCCAGATCGAGCGACACCAGGGCCATCTTCTCATCTCGGTTTTCTACCTCATGGAGGATATGTGCCAGACGCTGTAGGTTCATACCAGTACTTCTCCCCAGAATGAATCCACATTGATCCCCATGAACCAAGTGCACCATGAGGGGCATCAGCCGGTTGGCTAGTAGTTTCCAGAGCACCTTCATAACAGAATTTATCACTGTGAGGGGCCTGTATGAATGAATGAATGAATGAATGGACACTTGTAAAGCGCATGGCTACCCGGAAGCATCCCAGCGCTGAAGCAGTAACCAGAGAACCGAAAAAACTAAGGGAAGAGCCACGTCTTGAGTTGTTTTCGGAATGCCAGATGGTTAAGTTCACTCCGAAGGTCCAACGGAATGGAGTTCCATAGTCTGGAGGCATTAAACGAAAAAAGCCGTCCGCCACTTCTGGCCTTCTTAATCCTGGGGACTACTGCCAGATGGAGTCTATCTGAGCGGAGTTTCCTATTCGCCCTGTAGGGGCGAATCATGCCGTTGTTGATAAGGGGTCCGCTCCCCACAAGCGCCTTGTGGGCTATGCAGAGTGCCTTAAAATTAATTCTCTGTTCCACCGGAAGCCAGTGGAGAGAGCGCAACGCAGGCTTTGCTGAGCACCTGATGGGAGTCTCCGTAAGAAGCCTAGCTGCGCAATTTTGAATAACTTGAAGCTTTGCGGTTACTGACTTTGGGGCTCCCAGGTAAAGGGCATTTCCGTAGTCAATCCTCGACAAAATCAGCGCCTGGATCAGTATCTTTTTGCTGGGAGGGGTAAGAGGGGAGAATTTTCTGAGTTGGGGGGCAGGGTTATCCACCTTGCCCCCCCAGTTTAAGGAGCATGCAGCTCTCACCCTCCCACATGGTCAGTGAGAGTACTCCAGCATCCCAGTACTCTAGGAATACATCCAGGAGCCCTTGTGAAAACGTGGCCGAAAATGCTGGGTAAAATTTGGATAGGAAGCCATCACTACTGGGCATCTTTGAATGTGGTAGCATGCCAAGTGAAGCTCTAAGCTCTTCCAGTTCTAACTGTTTATCTAAATCCTCTGAAGCGACAGGCCCAAGAGTAGGAATATCTAGCCCCTCCAAGATCGGGGTGTGCACATGTGTGTCTATAGACCGGTCTGCAGTATACACTTGTCGTAAGTGGTTACAGAACAGGTCCGCAATACCTGCCCTGGAAGTGACTCTGGTACCATCCGGAGCGGATAAATCTGTTTCCTGCATAGGATCCAAGCTAAAAGGTGCCCTGGTGTAATTTTTGTCGGTATTGTTGCAAAGTGTATTTGTCGAGTCGATCCCAAATGTCTGATATACGCCAGCGAACTCTGTGTTCCTCCCTGAGTCTGGCGGTACTAGGTGGGTGTGCATTGTGTGCCGTCACGAGCATCAGTTCCTCCCTTTTTAAGTCAGCCTGAAGCTGCCTTCAGAATCCACACTTTAGTCCTATGCATGTTCCCCTCAGAACTGTCTTAAGTGCCTCCCATTCCATGGACGTAGTCCCAGTGGAACCCCAATTCATTTCAAAGTAGCCTGCCAGTGAGAGCAATAGGGCCTCCCACCCCACTGGGTCTTCCAGTCTATCTTTGGGCATCCGCCAAGGCCTGGAGCTCTGTCTCGTGTCCCCCATTGTCACTGAGCAACAAACGGGCTTGTGGTCTGACAGAAAATGCACCATATGCATTATATGTATGTCCTCTAGCCTAGGAAACCCTACCACCAGTACCCTGTCCAGTCTACTGTGAGTGTTGTGTGTTGCAAAGAAGAAAAGTGTATATGCTCTGTGTAGGGTGTTTCAGGCACCATACATCTACCAACCCTATGTTGGCCATGACCGCACAGAGAGTAGCCATCATATGTGGCTTCATGTCTATCTTAAGAGGAGTCCTGTCTAAATTAGGGTCCAAAATGCAATTGAAATCCTCCAAACACAGCAGGGGCAAGTGGGCCTCTTGGGTGATCACGTCCTGCACTGTGAGAAAGAAAGCAGGATCATCTGTATTGAGGGCATATGTATTTAATATTATGAGGTCTCGTCCATCTAGAGGGCCCTGAAGCAGGACATATCGACCTCCTACATCAGCCTTCATATAAGTAAGTGAGAAAGGAACTTCCGGAGCTACCCATATCAAAGAGCCACTAGCATATGTAGAGAAAGCTTACCTACACCAAACTGCTCATTTTGTAAAATAAATTAGGCTGAAGTCCATGTTATTTTCTTTCTGCATGCAGCCTTCAGTTTGGTTTGCAGCCCTCTATCTGTAGAATACATTGAGGTGTCTTGGTCTGTATACAACAACATTCTCTCCACTAAGTAATTTAATTTGGGTCGTGTTATAATCGACATGTTATCACAGTCATTTACCACAGTTACATCACTGCCAGAACGATACTATGTCATCCAAAATGTTTGCTTTTAAAGGATTTTTTATATCTAAGAGTTTGACAATTGCTGATGTGTGCTGCTGTGAGAATGCATTTGGTGGGGTGTTTCTTTATCCATAATAAATGCTTCCGGTATGCTGTATGACCTGCATGGTAGAGTCATTTCAACAAGTAGTGTCGAGGATAACCTGGATCCTGTGAAGGGGACAGGACGGCTGCACCACCAATCCTTGAATATTTCGATAAGAAGATCCTGACAGGACTACAAGGCAGTCTGAGATTTGCTTAGACCTGTACCCTGCTGTTGGAAACTGGTATTTCCTGCTTTGATCAACCAAGGAGAACAGCAAGTTTAAAAACAACTACTGCGCATAGTAGGTGTCTTTTGTAACAGTTGTGGGAATGTTATTAGAGGATCAGCGCTCAAGCATGGCGGCGTGGGCAGATGGTCGTAGAATAGGTAGCATATTGTAATGTACATCCTCAGCACGTTAAGGCAAATATGAGTTGACGCGACCCTGCAATTTGGATTCAGGCAGGCACAACACAAGTTACGGCGACATCGCTTCATGCAGGAAGCATCTTTTTTTTGGGACATATTGACGCAAAGCTAAGTGAGTTATATGGTTCACGGTGTAGAAGCTGTGCACAGTGTGGTAAAGAGGCACACAACTAAGCAGAAGCACAAAAGCAGGGGTGGTATACGCTGACTCTATACACTACTGCAACTGTTGTGAGGAGAGCGTTGTGTAAATGCAAGACAGGTGTAAAGAATTAACTGAGCAGCAATTCAGCAAGGATACTGTGCAGACCACTGGTCGAACATTTAAAGAGGAGGAGCAATGGACAACTCCTAAAGCACACTGCCATTATTTCTTGGTAATTTGTGAAGACTCTATGTAACAAATTATTGCAATGTGGATGTTTAGAATTTTAGCAGTTTCCTGTGTTGAGCTGGCAGCAGGAGTGATTGAAGAATCTATGTAACAAAAGTGTTGCAATGTGGATGTTTTGAATTTTAGCAGTTTCCTGTGTTGAGCTGGCAGCAGGAGTGATTGAAGAATCTATGTAACAAATTATTGCAATGTGGATGTTTTGAATTTTAGCAGTTTCCTGTGTTGAGCTGGCAGCAGGAGTGATTGAAGAATCTATGTAAGATTGCTGCAAGGCGGATGTTTTGAATTTTAGCAGTTTCCTGTGTTGAGCTGCCAGCAAGAGTATTTACACTGATGCTTTGCAGTAAGGCTAAAGCAATATAACTGTTAATTCTTTACCTATGCCACATATGGACTAAGACCTTGATGTTACCCTGCAAATGTGGCAAAATATACACCGGATTACTATTATTTGTGTTTCATATTAACTTGTTGTTTTAATTCATAGTTTTACACTTGTTGTGTTAGTTCTTTATGTGACTGTGGCAGGTGCTAGCATGTTGGAGCCTCTACTCTTTCTCTCGGAAATAGGTGAACCTCTGCTTCCATGGAAAGAGTGGAAAGGATTGTTTGACTCCTATGTTATTGAATTCAGTGGTGAGAAATTCTCACAAGTGAGGAAATCAGTAGTGCTTTCAGATAATTTAGGGTAATGAAGAAGCAAAGGGCACTTATGCCATGTCGATAAAGATGCTGGAATATGCACTAAACAGAATCAGTGAATTTGGTGGTCTATCGGCCTCTTATACAAATTCTGCTAGTAAGATTCAAAATAACGGGGGGCGTGGCCTGAAGTGTCAAGATGGCGGTCGAACTCTAAGAGTGCTCCGGACCCCTCCGTCATCCGCTTTGAATCCTGCTGCCTTCGGCTGCCATCCATACCTTAAACTCGCATGCTGGCATCCCCTGAAGCTGGTGCAGTGCAACGGCGGTACAAACTGCTGCCCTGCTGAGCCTGGAGCCCGCTCTGACTCCGGATCCCTCGAGGCCCTCGGGCTGCAGTATGGCGGCTCCCACTGACCGGAGCCCTTGATTCTGGCGAATCCTGCTGCTGTGTGCCTGCCAGCGGTGTGGCTCCTGGTCCATTCGGAGCCCAGCGTGACGGGCGATTCGCTTGAGGAGAGTGCTGCCCTGCTGGACCTGGGACCCGTCCTGACTCCGGAGCCCCCTGCGGCCCTGGGGATGCAAGATGGCGGCTCCCATTGCCTGGAGCCTGTGATTCTGATGGGACCTGCGGCTGATTGCGGGCCGAGCCACGCGTGAGGAGCGATCTGTCTGGGGAGCAGGCTTGAAGAGGTGATGTGTTACCGGGTTGATCCGACCCCCGGGTGGCCTGTGGCGGGGGTCCTCCCGAGGCCTAATTCATCCTGGCTGGGGCCCGAGGCCGAGGCTGATTTCCGCGCCTGGTGAGTGAGGCAGGGGTCGGGGGGTCGGCTGCCATTTTGGGCAGCGGGGGGAGGCTTGTGTCTTGGGCCTTTCCTCCCCCCCTCTGGGCGCTATACTGCATGAGAGCGGGACCGGCCTGAACTGGCCGTTGTAGCCTAAGAGAACTCCGCGCAATCCCCTGCCTGTCCTTGCTCGGCTGGTGCGGCGAGGGCCCGACGCTGCGGCTTCACTCTGCGGAGAGGCGGTGGCGAGCTGAGCGGCTGCTGACATTGCGCAGCGGGAGTCCCGGGTGGGATTCCCCGGCCCCCCCTCCCCTCCCCGTCCTCCTCTCGCTTTCCTCCAGCCCTCACATCTGCCTAGGGGGCTGGGAGCGGACCGGTCAGCTGCCTTGGTCGTGTGGTGGGCGCCGGGGGAGGCACTCCTTGACCCCCACCTATTGTCCTCTTCTCCTGATCGTCCTACCCCCCCCCGGGCTGTCTCCAGGGGTAGGGGTTGGGTCGTTCGGCCATAGGAGTCGTGCGGCAGGGGTCTCGGGTGGGGCTCCCTGGGCCCCCCCAGTGCGCCAACTGCGCAGGCATACCGGACTGCCCGTCATAGAGGTCCCGTGACCTGCGAAGCACTACAAATGGGCCTGACCGCACGTTGAGGGTGGTCTCTGCGCCCGCTTGCCCAAGCGGCCGGGGCCTCGGTCCCAGACTAAGGAGGCCTGCCCATCCGGCCCCTGGAAACATTGAACAGCCGCTGCTTCTGAGACTATCACTGACGACCTCTGAACCCGGGCCACCCCCCGAGAGACCCTTTGGGGACCGGAGAGAGCCCCCACTGCCCCTGAACGGCTCTCTGGCACCGACTCCCCGATCGACCTGCCTGTGTCGTGGTGGCTTGGGGCTGGGGTGCCCTGTTCGAACCGGAAGAGGGTCGCGACTCGCCTGACTGTGTCACACTGCCCAAATTTGCATTGGTTGGAGGCTCGGCTGCGGAGTCGCGCAGCGGCGATCTCCGGTGGGCTCCCCTGACTGTGATCCCAGTGACCCCCAGAACAGCAACGGTTCGCTCCTGCGCGGCGGACCCCCGCATTGGTGCACCCCGGCCGGCGTGGAGGAATAGTCAGATTTTGAGGCCGAGGTCCGGCCCCTGAGGCCGTGCCACCCGCGCTTTCGGCCGTGGGGAGACGTGGAGGCCCCTCCCTGTGCTGGACCTTGGGTGTTAACATACCATCACCTGCGTGGACACACCACCCCTCTGGAGCCCGGGATGGGGAGAGATCGTGTCCCCAAATCAACTGCGGCGCTGACGCAAACTAAAATCGACCAGTACACCACAAGCGACCGTGGCATAGTTATTCTTCGCCGGGGAATTTTGGACCACTCATCCCTATCCCTACACCTGGGTGGGACCTCAGACGCAGCGCGGGTGGTGTGGAGACTCAATGCGTGGTTCCTGCAGGACAAAGAGGTTAAGACGGCTATAGAGGAGGAACTACGTCACTACTTTCTCACTAATCACGGATCGGTCCCCTCCCCGAGTACCCTCTGGGAAGCAGGTAAAGCCACCATCCGCGGCGTGGCAAGAGGCCAGGTACACGCGAAGCACCTGGCACAAACCAAGCGCCTGACCTTCCTCGAGGCCCAAGCCATACGGTTGGAAGAGACCCAAACTGTAACCCCCGATGCTCACCGAGACAGGCACCTGACGATCATTCGAGAGGAGATCAAACAGATCTCCCTGGACTCGGCCAAGATGCTGTGGCGCTCATCCGTGGCCCGCATTTTCGGTTGGGGAGACAAAAACGGAAGTCTGTTACACAGATTGATCTCCTACCCTCTCGCTAATAGGATAATCCATGAAGTCCAAGACCCCTCGGGTGCTAGCCAACACATTTCACCTGCCATCGCACATGCATTTGCCGACTAATACGCCCGGTTGTACTCTGCCCGCACACCGGAGACTGCCCTTTCCGATGTGCTCTGCCAAGCGGGAATCCAACTCCCTCGCCTCTCAGGGGATGAGGTGGCTGACCTGGACCTCCCCATTACCCTGGAGGAGATACATGGCACGATCTCCCTGCTGAAGGCCGGGAAAACTCTGGGACCTGATGGTTTCCCCAAAAAATATTATGCGGCATACCGGGACTTGTTGGTTACCCACCTCGTGCACCTCTATCAACACGTGGCTGAGATTGGCTCCTTCCCTCCAGAGACTGATGTGGCGACTATTGTCGTAATCCCCAAGACCCAACCACCTTCCCCTAAATGGGCGGACTATCGTCCAATTTCCCTTATCAATACAGAGATAAAAATATACTCTACGGTTCTAGCCCAGAGACTTCGTCCCCTTC
The DNA here is from genome assembly GCA_963921515.1 of Calotriton arnoldi. Taxonomy (NCBI): domain Eukaryota; kingdom Metazoa; phylum Chordata; class Amphibia; order Caudata; family Salamandridae; genus Calotriton; species Calotriton arnoldi. The sequence continues at coordinate 1,049,850 of CAWUFW010003638.1, forward strand.
TCCATAAGATGGTCCACGCGGATCAATGTGGCTTTATGCCAGCGCGGAGCACCAGACACTGTCTCCGCCGTCTCCATTTAGCCCTGGCCAACTGCCAGGTTCTTTCGCCCTAACTTGCGCTCCTCCTTGTCGACTTCAAAAAGGCGTTCGACACGGTGGATTGGCACTATCTGGAGGACGTCCTGCAGCTGATGGGCCTGGGACACCAGTTCCGACGCCTAGTCAAGGTCCTCTACTCCAGCCCCAGAGCCAGGGTACTGACCAACGGAACCCTCTCCGAGACATTTCCAATTCAGAGGGGCACGAGGCAGGGCTGCCCCCTCTCGCCTCTCTTATTTGCACTGGCAATGGAGCACCTGGCCTGCCTCATTCGATCCGATTGCCGAATACAGGGCTGGTCCTGGGTACCCCACCACACTGACAAAATCTCCTTATACGTGGTTGATGTCCTGCTTTACCTGTCAGATCCGGCCAGCTCCGGCCCTCGATCCCTTGAGGTCTTACGAGCCTTTGAGAGTGTCTCAGGCCTCCGCCTTAATCCAAGGAAGTCGACACTGGTGCCCCTTCACCTCTCCCGGGAATGCTTCGTCTGGCAATCCACCATCCCTATCAGGAGACAGTCCTTCAAGTACCTGGGGGTATGGGTCGCTCTGCTTCCTGAGCTGAAATGGGCGATGAATATTACCCCGCTGGTCAACAAAGCCAAAGCTGACCTCAAGCGCTGGCAAACCCTGCCACTCAACCCACTCAGGAGGATAGCGCTGTTCAAAATGATGATCCTCCCGCGCTTCTTGTACATCATTCAGAACACCACTTTTCATTTCCCACGCAGCTGGTTTAAGGAACTGGATGGAGTGACCACGAGGTTTCTATGGGGTGGAACGAGGCCTCAAATTGCTCTTGCCCGTTGCAGGATCCCACCCTTTGATGGAGGTATGGGTATGACCGATCTCCACCTATACTACTTGGCCACTCGGCTTCTCGTAATCCATGACTGGTTTACCGGGGGATGGTCGGACCCGGCATACATGACGGAACTCAGAAACATGGATTTCCCCCAAATACTAGCATGCCTATACGGGTGTCCCATACCCAATGGGATTCAGCCGATAACCAGGGCAGTCCTGATGGCGTGGCGCACGGCTCTTAGACATACGCGATGGGACAAACGACTGACACAACACACACCTCTCTGGCACAGTACATGGCTGGGGGAAGTGGCGGCACTTTCAGGGTTCAAGCAATGGGATCGCATAGGGATCTCTCTGCTGGGCCATGTATGGGTTGGCGACCACAATAGGACATTCCAGGACCTGCAGGAAGGTTATTCTCTTCACGCTTCACAGTTTTATAAATATCTGCAACTTCGTCATGCCCTCAACACACATATCCCAACTGGCACGTCCCTTCCCGAATTTAGCCCGCTAGAAGCCCAGGTCATGATGGGGAACCTGGGAAGGGGGGGGGTCTCCCGAATATACCGTACCCTTGTTAATAACGGACCGGCAACTTTAGACCCACTCCGGACCCGCTGGGAGGGGTGGGTGGGCCCTCTGGAGGAGGAAGACTGGCGTGATGCCCTCATGGCCCCTAAAATCGTCACGACCTCAGCTAGACTCCGCCTTATACAACTATACTACCTCCACGTGGCCTATGTCACCCCAGCACGCTTACACAGGGCAGGACTGTGTCCCTCCCCGGATTGCGGGCGCTGCGGCCATGCACCAGCGGACATCTATCACATGATCTGGACATGTCCCCGCCTTGCCCCATATTGGTCAGGAATAGAGACAGAACTCACACAGGTCCTGGGCTGGCCGGTTCCCCACGATCCCATACGTCTTGTCTTGGGGGTGATGGACGGCCTGGACGGCTCACGAGCAGACAAAGCATTCCTTGGGACAGCAATTGCGGTGGCCAAACGAGACATTGCCGCTTCCTGGGCGCAGGCCAAACCCCCAACCTTGGCGAAATGGCATCGGGGAGTAGACTGGTGTGCTGCACAGGAGAAACCTTTGTTCGAGGCCTGAGGGTGCTCTGCCAAATACAACAAAGTCTGGGGCAAATGGCTGGGCCAACTGATCTAAAAGTGCGAAACCTCCCCTTTGGGCGCGGGGGTGGGGCCGACATGTTATGATGGTGCTTCTAGCCAATGCTTTGTACGTACCTACAATTGGTGAATGCGGTCATTACTTGTAATATCAATCAAATGTCCAGTGCTGTTAATGTGTTTGATCTGAAAATCAATAAAGTTGATTATCAAAAAAAAAAGATTCAAAATAACCTCAGAGTACAGGAGAAGCTTCTTTAAAATCCAAATTTAAAGGAGACCATTGCTAGAGTAGAGGGAATAGAACACATGGTTGCATGTGTGGAAGAAGATGTTAGTGCAAATGAGGATACAACGGTGAGGAAAGTGAAGAAAGAAGATTCTAGCAAGGGTAGGACTCATAGCAGTATGGGAAAAGTTGGGAGGGGTGGGGGGTAGAAACAAAATGTGAAAGACTGAGAGGAGAGAAACCAAAATGATGTGTTTTGGTGTGGAAACCTCAAACATTTTTCTGACAATGTGAAGTTTTTTGCAACAAAACAAATTTGATGTACAGAAATTGTGGCAAGAAAGGTCACTACTTGATAGTGTGTGTGATGGATAAACTGCAACAAACTAAGGGAATGAATGAGTAGGCAAAGTAATATGTGCTACAAATAAGGAGTGTCAATGATAAGGCAGAAGATGCTTGACCATAAACGTGTGTCAGATGGTAAGAAAATTACTGTGCTCTGTACAGCTTGGTAGGTAAGAGTTTGAGAAGATATTTGGGAGTGCATGGAAGACTTTGCAGAGGCTGATATCAACCTGGGAGGTATGGCAAGAATAACATTGACGTATTTTGGTGTAGTGTGCATACAGATCATATTTAAAGGGGGAGTGGGGTTTATATGGCCAAAAGGGGCAAACACCTACTGTGCTGGAAACATCAAAACGATTTGGGAACATAGACCTGAGTGTGAAGGAGAAGTGGATGCTGGTTTCAAGGTTTTTGGAAGGTCAAGATATTCATGGGAATTTTCCCTGTTGTCTGGGAATGAGTTGAGGTTCCTGAAAGGATTTGCCACTGCCTAATTCATAAAACAGGTGCAGAACTGGTGGTTCATAAAGTGAGGCCGGTGCCACAAATCATGAAAGAACCATTGATGGCTCAATTAGAAAGAGTGGTTACTGCTGGGTCTACCAAGGAGATAGAACTGTTCTAAATGTTGGCCTGCTGAGTTTTAGAGGGCAAAGATGGGGTCAAGCAAGTGTATGGATCTTAAGCACCTCAAGAGGAGCATACAGGAAGCCAGCATCCTCTCTCAGATAAGTACTTAAACAGGCCAGTGTATTCAGGGTGTGGGATTTAACACCAGAGTACCATCTGTTGAAGCTGCAAGAAGAATCAAGATATCTTCTGTCACCTGTTATAATATTAGGTGCATGTCAGTTCATTCATATGCCATTTGATTTAGCTTCCACTATCGGAGTGTTGCAGATGGTTTTCAGATGTGTATTCCAGGGTGTAGAAAAAGTAATTATTGTTTGAAGAATATATACCTGTGTACGAGGGCAGGGAGGAAGATCTTGTTTGAAGTGTTGAGAAGGCTAGTGCTTGCCGTAGTGGCGCCAAAACAGCAAGTGAGGCCAGGAGTACAAAGGGCCGGTGGGTGGGGACACCCAGTCACCTCATGACATGCACATACGTAGGCACTGCTGGACTAGACGCCTGCAGTAGACACAGCAATGCTGGAAGGTCACTAATAACCTAGCAAGAGTGCCAAGGGAGCATGGATGCAAACCAGGGATTGAGTCCCATCAAGAACATACCTTATGCAATATGGAAAAACAATAGATGTTCTATTTTTCTTTTTTTGTTAGGTGAGGGGGCCGTGTGGCCCCCATTCTCTGGGCTGTTTTTGGCCCGAGGGACCCCATCCCCCGGGGCCAGGCCTTTTTTCAATGGAGGGAGGGGGTGCGCGCATCCCTTTCCCTGGGCCGATTTCAGCCCCGGGGCCCTCATCCCTGGGGCCCAGCCTCTCATCTGGGTACCCTGGTTCTAACCAGGGCACCCAGTTACTTTTGTTGGGGACCGCGAGGGGAGCCTCAAGGCCTCCATGGTCCCTGCCACCTCCCCGCCTCCTGCAGGAGCCGGCATTGCTTTGACAGAGAGGGAGTTGCTGAACATGCAGCTCCCTCTCTGTCAAAGCAATTCTGCTCTGCTTCCAGCAAGCGAGAGCATTTTAATGCTCTCGCTTGCTGGAAGTGGAGCACAGTTTGCTATAGCTTGGAGGGAGCTGCGAAGCTCCCGCCAAGCCATAGCAAACAGCTATGTCCCAGGAGTGGGCACCCCAGGACATTGCAGGAGCCAGCCCTGGGGGGTGGCGGTCCCCAGGGCCAGCTTTGGCTCCAGGAGGGGGGCCACGCAGCCCCACTCCTTTCTTATTGTAGGGCCTGCCTGGGGGAGGTGGTAGTCCCTAGGGCCGAGAACAGGCGTGGCTCCCCTCCCATTTAAAAAAAAATGAACTTGGCCCCGGGGAGGGGGTGGCCCCTCGGGCCCTACTAAAACTTGGTTATGGCTGAGAGAGGTGGTGGTCCCCGGGGCCAGGGGGGGTCCGAGAGGCCCTCCTGATTTGTTTTTGGTGCCTGGCCCCGGGGAAGTGGGGGTCCTCAGGGCATAATAAGCCCCCGGACTGGGGGCACATGCGTCCCCCCTTTTTTATATGGAAAATGCCCCCAGGACCTGATCCACCCAGGGGCTGATAATTGACAAAGCGTGGTGCCTGCGCTTTTTTTTTTTTTATTTCGTTGGGAACCACGGATCCCTCTGAAACTGTTTTACAAAAAAATTTGGGGGGGCCCTGCAGGGTCCCTGTGTATTTCCACCCTGCCCCTTTTCTTTTCTTTTTAAATTTTTTCTGGGACTCAACTTAAGCCAAGTCCCAAGATGACTGCCAACACTTCCTGGTTTGAAGTCTTGGCAGCCAATCAGATCTCAGCACGAGATTGGGAGGGGTTGCAGATCCTCCGCTTCCCTATATATACAAATTTGGATTTTCTTTAATATTTCAAAAACTACTGAACAAATTTACACCATTTTACAAAAAGGGCGCTTTCTGGACAAACAGTTACCTTTCTGCCAAATTTGGTGAAATTCCATTTAGCAGTTCGGGCTGTAGCCTTGTCAAAAGTTCCTATGGAAATTAACATGGTGAAAACTTGTTTTTGGACCCCCCTTTTTCTCAGCCCCTGCTTGACGGATCACCCCGAAACTTTCAAGACAGCAGATGAAGTTGATCGTCGAACTAGTTTTGAACATTTTGTGAGGATTCGTCAAACAACGCCAACGTTATTGCCAAATGAAAAAAGGGAAACTAGGTCCTAACTTTACCTACATACTGGCGACCCTGCCCCTGCTCTGCCTGCTGTACCTGCCCCTGCGCTGCCAGCTGCCCCTGCACTGCCTGCTGTCCCTGTGCTATCTGCTGTTCCTGTCCCCGTGCTGCCCTTTCCAGGAACTTGCCCAGCATCCAGGACAAACCATCAGGACCACTAATGGAGGCTGCCGCACGGCCATGCAGCTGATGCGCGCAGCGGGCAGGCAGTGTCAACGCACCACGGGTTGCACAATGCCCAGCGGCAGGACCCCTGGCCCTCCCGCCACCCGACGGTTCACCACCAAGGAACTCCTCGACCTGAATTTCGGACGCCGAAACAACAACTGCGTCTCCTCCTCCCCACGATCCACCAAAGGACCATTCACCTGCCGGCTCTGCCACTCCTCCTGCGACACAACCTACAAAAGAGCCCGCACCACTCCTGCCCACAAGACCAAGAATACCCCACAAGAGCTCCATTGTATCTTGCTCAACGCCCGCTCACTCTGAAAACATACCACAGAAATCGGGGACACCATCACCACTCTCTCCACGGACGTTGCCTTCATCAGCGAAACGTGACTCAACCCCTCCTCGAACCCTGACATCACCACCACCACTCCGGAAGGCTACAAGATGATACACCAAGACTGCGCCAACAAACAAGATGGAGGCATCGCCATCATTTTCAAGGAAACCATCAGATGCGCCATCACCAACGACGACCCATGGAACACCTCAACTTTCTACTTCAAACTGATGAGAAACCACAATAAGAGGCAACCTTGCCTACAGACCCCTGGGACCCGGAGCAACATTCTGTGCTGCCATCCCAAACCTCATAGTTTCATGGCAGCTCAGCAATGGAATAAACTCCCGTGGGGGCTTCGGATGGAGGCCTCGGAGCTGACTTTTCGCAAAAAGCTGAAAACTTTTCTTTTTCCCACTGAGTAGCTTTCTGGTTGCTAGACCGTTTATGGGGGGGGGGGGGGAGCCTGGAAGCAAAGTCTGTTTAGTCTGTACCATAGCGCGGGGACACATTATCCTAGTGTAACCATGCGCTCTATAAATGTCATTATTATTATTATTATAGTCCCCCTAGCAATCGACTCCCACCACTCCATCCTACTCAGCAACTTCCACATTGACAACCCCAACTACGCCAACTCCATCCCTCTTCTGGAGAACGTGGATTACATCGGCCTCACCCAACTGGTCACCGACCATACGCACAAAGCCGGAGATGCACTTGACCACATTTTCACCTCCAGAGACAGAATAAAATTCAGCCACATCACAGACTTCACCTGGACTGACCATACCATTGTACACTTCACCATCATCGACGCCCAGCACAACATCATCAGGCGTCAGATCTTCTCCCACCACAGCTGGAGAAAGGTCACTGAAACTCAGTGGTCACAAGCCCTCACCACCTCATACCCCGAAGCCTCAACAGACCTCAACCAGCCGTTCAGAACTTCACCACCTAGATCACTGACAGAGTCGCCCCACTGAAACCTACAAAATCTAAAAAGATCTCCAAACATGCCAGCTGGTTCACCCCAGAACTCAGGACAACCAAGTGCAACTGCCATAAACTGGAGGAACAATAGCGTGCCACCAAGAACCCCGCCGACAGGGCAGCTCACAAAACAGCCCTCAGCAACTATCACCGGCACATCAAGGAAGCCAAGAAAGCAACCATCACCACCCGCAGCAACTCTGCGGTCAATCACACAAAGGAACTCTTCAGAATAGTCAAAGAATTTTCTAACCTGACAGCGATAGAGGACACCATCCACCCCTCCCAAGAACTCTGCGACGCCCTCTCTGACTACTTCCACAGCAAGATCACCAACATCTACAACAATTTCAACTTCCAACCCACCACCCTCTACATCAACGACCTCAACCAACCGGCAAACCTCAGCCAAACCATTACCACGGGGTCCCAGCTCACCGCCCTGGCCACCTCAGCCATCATGTACTCCAGCCACTCCAGGGCGCCCACTGCCCCCTGCCCCCACCACCTCTACAACCTCACAATGAACCCAATCAGCACACAACTCACCAGTATCCTCAACACCTCCATCTCCACAGCAACCTTCCCACACAGATGGAAACACGCAAACGTCAGACACCTTCTAAAGAAAGAATCCGCCGACCCCAGTGATCTAAAAAATTATCGTCCGATCTCCCTGTTCCCCGACCCGGTTAAAATATTTGAGAAAGCCATCAACTAGTAGCTCACCGAATTCCTGGAACAAAACCACCTACTGAATGCCTGACAATCAGGATTCCGTGCCAACCACAGCACTGAAACCATGCTGATTACCACCACAGACGACATCAGAACACTCCTCAGCCACAGAGAAATGGTGGCCCTGATCCTCCTCGACCTCTCCACAGCGTTGGACACAGTCTCCCACAACACCCTCATCAACAGACTCTACAACATAGGCATACAGCAAGACACCCTCAAGTGGATCGCCTCCTTTTTAGGACACTCACAGAGCAGCCGACTGCCTCCTTTCACCTCCGCACCCAAAGTCAACATCTGTGGCATACCATAAGGATCATCCCTCAGTCCCACCCTTTTGAACATCTACATGACCCCCCTCACAGGCGTCGTCAGATCTCACTGACTCAACATAATCTCCTATGCAGACGACACCCAACTGATCCTCTCGCTCACCGAGGACCCCTCCAACGCCAAAACCAACTTCTGTAACGCCATAACCAACGTAGCCAAATGGATGAGAGACAACTGCCTCCAACTCAACTCTAACAAAACTGAAGTACTGATCTTCGGGAAGAACTCCTCCACATGGGACCACAGCTGGTGGCCTGCAGAACTCGGACCTACACCCACACCAACTAACTATGCACGAAACCTCGGCATCATCCTCTACATCTGACCATGAACCAGCAAGTCAATGCAGTCGCCTCCTCATGCTTCCACACACTTCGCACATCCGCAGAATCTTCAGATGGATCCCAACCAACACCAGAAAAACCTTCACCCAGACCCTCGTCACAAGTCACCTCGACTACGGCAATGCCTTTTACGCCAGCATCTCCACCCAGCTCCTCAGAGGACTCCAGACCATACAGAACACTACAGCCGGACTCATCCTTGACCTCCCCAAACGAACCCACATTGCCCCCCCACCTGAGAAACCTCCACTGGCTCCCCATCACGAAGAGATGCCAGTTCAAGATCCTCATGCAAGCCTACAAAGCCCTCCACAACCTAGGACCTGCCTACATCAACCATCGCCTAAACTTCCACCAACCTGCTAGACACCTGCACTCATCTTCACTTGCGCTTCAGATTTACCAGCTCTCTCTGAAGTAAATGCAAATTCTCTGAGGGTTCTAAATCATCAAATTAATGTATTAATATGTGCTGATGTTTAAGTATTGCTTGACCTAACTCCAGCCGCTTGCAGAGATATCTGAATGACTGAAATGATTATTGCAAAATTAACAGATTAATTATAAATACTAGCAAGACTGAGGTGGTATGAGGTTGGTTTTGTATTATTGCCAATTAAATGGTACAAGCTTGAAGAGGGTATCATATAATCAATACTTAGGTATCACCTTTGATGACAAACATGTTTAAATTGCATGTACAACATGTGGTCAAAAGAGCCACTATTCTGTGGCTATGTTGTTATAATAAATTATATGGTGGCTACTATGTTGCACCTTTACTGCAGGCATATAATGCTAAAAATAGTTTCAGTTTTTACGTAGGGTGTTCCTGGCATCTTACTTAGGAGCTTCCAAGCTTTCATGGAATCGGGTGTAAAATTATGGGTAAAATATTATGACAGGCCCTTGGTTTACCACAAGCACTTAGAGTCGAAGCACTTCGGTGAGAATCGGGTTTATGCTTCCGGAATCATCAGACAGAAGTACAATGTTTACATTTTATCAGGTCTTTAGTTCATTCAGATGTCAAGTGAGAGGCGACTGAGTGTGTTTTAAGGAACTGTGTGCTCAAAGTTACCTATAATTGAAAACTAAGACAAAGAGTAATAGATTTATGCACTGGTTATGACATTTTTTGAAATCGAACCATTTAATGAATCAACAAACAGTGAAAGCTTTTGAGAGAGAAAACGCACTGCTGTTTTTTAATTCAGATTTGGAAGGTAGAAGAAGTTTAAAATCACTGACTTTCCTAGTTGAATTAAAGATAAATTTGGGTCTTCAGATTGTTTGTTATATGTAGCAATTTATGTATATATATATATATATATATATATATATATATACACATATCTATAGATAGATAGATAGATATAGATATAATTAAATATTACATTTATTTTTAAATAAGTAGCATATTATATATAAAAAAGAAATTGATTTTTTTAAATAAAAATTGTGTAACCTTTTAAAAATGTCTTATAAAACATAATTGGTAAATTGAAATTAATCTATTTATAAATTAAAAAAAAAATTTATACAATTTTTCCAAAATTTATTATTGTTAATTTCATGTTTTGTGTTTTTTCTTTTTTAAATTTATGAATGTTAGTAAATAATGTTTACAAATTTTATTTGCTAATAGGAATTAAAATAGTAATTTTATAATTTAAAATATAAATATGCATATAAAGGTTTGTAGTTAAATTAGTTTGTTTTAGCTAATATTTTACAAACATTTATACAAATGCGTTGAATATGTAGTATTGATTGTCTTTCTAATAGATTTATTTTGTAATATGTTATGTAAAATGTTTCATTTTGAGTGGATATTATAAATTGCAACTATTTACTGTCCAGGACCTTCTCCCAATATGGTTAGATTGGAGTGCAAATAGTAAATGTCACTGCTTTAGTGTCCAGCTTCTTTCCCAAATTGGTTTAGATTGGAGTGGTAATAGTAAAGTCCTCCCTTAAGTGTCTAAAACCTTCCTTCAATATGGTTAGATTGGAATGGGAATAGTAAATGTCACCCCTTTAGTATCCAATACCTTCCCCAAATCGGTTTACATTGGAGCATAAATAGTAAATGTCACCCCTTTAGTACCCAACGCCTTCACCAAATTCATTTAGATTGGAGTGGGAATAGTAACTGTCAACCCTTTAGTGTCCAACACCTTCCCCGAATCGGTTTATATTGGAGTGGGAATAGTAAATGCACTCCTTTAGTGTCCAACACGTTCTCCAAATTGGTTTATATTGGAGTGGGAATAGTAAATGTTACCTCTTTAATGTTCAACAACTTTTCCCGATATGGTTAGATTGGTGTAGGGAAAGTAAATTTCATCCCTTTAGTGTGCACCACCTTCTTCAAATTGGTTTAGATTGGAGTGGGAATAGTAAATTTCACTCCTTTAGTGTCCAACACCTTCTTTGAATTTTTTAGATTGTAGTGGGAATAGTAAATGCAACCCCTTTAGCGTCCAACACCTTCCCCAATATGTTTAGATTGGAGTGGGAATAGTAAATATAACTCATTTAGTGTCCAACACCTTCCCCAATATGGTTAGATTGGAGTGGGAATAGTAAACGTTGCCCCTTTAGGGTCTAACACCTTCCCCAATATGGTTTAGATTGGAGTGGAAATAGTAAACGATACCCCTTTTGTGTCCAAAATCTTCCCCAATATCGTTTAGATTGTAGTGGGAATAGTAAATGTTACCCATTTAGTGTCCAACACCTTCTCCAAATTAGTTTAGATTGGAGTGGGGATAGTATATGTTACCCCTTTAGTGTCCAACACCTTTACCCAATATGGTTAGATTGGAGTTGGAATAGTAAATGTCACCCCTCTAGTGTCCAACACCTTCCTGATATTGGTTTAGATTGGAGTGGGAATAGTAAATGTCACCCCTTTAGTGTCCAATACCTTCCTTGAATTGGTTTAGATTGGAGTGAGAATAGTAAATGTAACCCCTTTGGTGTCCAACACCTTCCCCAATATGGTTAGATTGGAGTGAAAATAGTAAATGTCGCCCCTTTGGTGTCTAACACCTTCCCTGAATTGGTTTAGATTGGAGTGAGAATAGTAAATGTTACTTCTTTAGTATCCACCACCTTTCCCAAATGTTGTATAAACATGTTTCACATTTTTCAGTTTGTATTTGTTTCCAATTGTTTATGAGTCTATAGTTTTACAATTTGTATCATAAATACTTCAAGTAAAAAAACTAAAAATTAAAAAATTAAGTAAATAAAACTTTTTTCAGTATTTTGTAATAATAAAATACAGGTAAATCATATTTATATACATTTGTATGTTATATATTGCCAAATTTTATTTTTTATTGTTAACAATTTTTTCACATATATTAACTTTTTTTTCGTTTAAAGTATTTTTATTGGAAGAGTTTGTACAGCCATCAAGTGACTTTTCACTAAAACATTACAACATAATGATAAACAAAAAGAGAAAAAAAGTATTCAAATTCCGCAAAATGCGGAAAACACAGTATAATACAGCCAATGGATAATCTTATATTACACATTGTCCCCAATCTCATATAGATCCATTAATATCATATATTTTACTCCAAAGAGGAGGAGGAAACATCCCTCTGTTGCCCCATCTATCCCAGTGCCCTCCATAGTCTTTGAAATGTGTTATGAGATCCTGACCTAACGCATATTGATTTTCTAGCCCCTTGATTTTCAACATTTTGGACCATCATTGTTGGAAAGTAAGGGATCACTTCCTAGCGCCAATGTTGATGAATTATTGGTCTTGCAATTAAGGCAATTATAAAAAGTCTTTTTTTCTGCAGAGGTTCTATGTTGACATCAGGAGAGTACCCGAAAACCGCTGTCTGGGCATCTATTGACTGTTCGATCTCTAATGTGTGGAGGCAATATTCCTGAATCTCCGCCCAGAACTGATATATTGTTGGACAACCCCAGATGATGTGGGTCCAGTTGCCCTCCCCCTCCATTGAGCTCCTAAAACAACTTTCTGGTATCTGGGGGTTAATTTTATGCAAAAAAAGCCAGGGTTCTACAGAGCAGACATTTTGTATAGAATTGCATTCATGGGAAATTCGCTCCCTTAATTAGAGAAAAATTAAACAAATGTATCTTATTCCAGGTCTCTACTGAGATGTGGAGGCCTTCCTTGGACTGCCACTTGTCTCTGGCCTTTAAAAAGACCTCATTGGCCTTCTTTTGTCCAAGGATAGATACCATGCAACTAATGGATCTGTGGATTCTAGTCTCTATCAAATCTTCAACCAGATCCAGACTTATCAAGATTCTTCTGGGATCCAATTCATTAAAAAAATGTCTTATTCAAATGAAGGACCACTGCATCATTGTTTTAAAGTGCCTGATAGTATGCTCAACTTCAGTCCAGGTCTTCCAAGAATCTAAGTTAAGAAATTCCATGATCTTTCAATATCCGTTACTCTCCCATCTAGAGATGGTAGTCTTCTCTAACAAAAGTCGATCATCAATGTGAATGTCTGCCAAACAGGTAACTCCACTAATGGCAGGAATATCGTAATATTTAAAAAGTTCCTTATGTTTTAGGGACCGCTTCAGGGTCTTATATCTAACCTTTTTAGGTGATCTAGTGAGGCATAAAAAAAATCATCAATCTCATACTCCTGAAAAAATTTAATTTAGAAAAAAGTTGTCTATCCAGTATATTCCTGGAGGCTTAAAAACACCTATAAGAACCATGTGCAAAATTGGCAAAATAGTATTCTTTTAAAAAAAATGCAAGGTGAGGCCCCCTTCTTTCACTGACCTTAATAATGTGCCTAACACTAATCTAGGCGTTGTATTGGCCCAAATGAAGGAACAGAACATTTCCTCCATTTCCTTAAAAAACTTAATCTGAAGAGCCTAATGGATTGCAGCAAACAGGAAATTGCACAAAGGTAAAATTGACATCCAAATGAACGCAACACTGCCCATTATTGATAGGGGTAGATTAGTCCATTTTGCAAAGAGCGTCTTAATCTTACTGATCAAAGGGGAGTAATTCAATGCATATAAATCATTGATATTTTCTGAAACATATACTCCGAAATATTGCTTAGGCCTAGAATTAACAAGGGAGTGAAATTATATAAGTAAAGTGTTGAGTGCGCAATTAAATAATAAAATCTCAGTTTCCAACTTATTGATCTTATACCTACCCAGTACTTGGTACTCTTGGAAAATTTGAAAACCCCTTTTTTAATTCTCTATGTCCGGTTTTAAAAATAGAGCTATATCATCGGCATATAACTTGATGTTGGTCATCCCACTTATTGGTAGCTCTATGCTTGTATCCGTCCGAAGAGCTATAGCTAAGGGTTTTATAAAAAGAGCAAAAAGTATAGAAGACAGAGGACAGCTTTGTCTCGTTACCCTGCTAACCTCACAAGCACCAATATTATGATAATTGATAATTAATTGAGCTGTTGCATCTTTATATAGTCGAGATATAATCTGTATAAACCTGACAAAAACAACGAGGCTTTCCCAACATACTAGGTCGAATGCCTTTTCTGCGTCTAATAGCAAGACCTGGACGGGACTCGTTTTTGTAGAGAGTAGTCTAAGGCCTGAATCAGAAAATTCGTATTAGAGAACAGCTGTCTACCAGAAACAAAACCACACTGATCCGGATGGACAATTGTTCCAACAATTCTCCTCATACGTTTGGCCAGTAGCTTTGTGACAGTCTTATAGTCAACATTTAAAAGGCTGATGGGCCTATACAAGTTTACATTTTCCCTGATCTTATTCATCTTCAAGAAGCTGACCACTATTGCTGTACGAAATGATGCCGGGACTTCTCCCCTTCCTATAATATAATTTGTGAATTTTAATATCTAGAGATTTAAAACAGGTGCAAATTTGTTATATAGCTCAGCTGGTAAGCCATCTTTGCCACAGGCCTTCCCATTGGCCAAGGATTTAACTACCACCTCGATTTCCGAGAGAGAGTGAGAGAGAGAGAGAGAGAGAGAGAGAGAGAATTTAGCTACCAGAGCTTGGGCTTGTCTTTGTCATACCTTTGAAATGGGAAGCTGACTTAAAAATGCCTGAGTTGGGAAACAAAACATCTACCTTCTGTTGTACACTATTGATCCAGCGCGGCTAATATAAATTTTTCCTTAAGACCCTAATCCAGAAAAACACTCATGTCGGTGGGGCCCATGACACCGCATACATACATTCATTCAAATATTCTGGATCAAACGCCTAAGGAAAAATGAGTTGCTGGACAAGCGGGATACCTTATTAAAAACGACAGAATTATACTCTATACATTATATACATAAACTTCGGATACTGTCGGTTCTAAACATCAACCATCAACCGCTATTCAGTCGATGGACCAACTAGTAGAATTAGTTGATGGTGATTAAGACCAGCTCAATCACAATTAAAACCTTTGACATTTATAAATCACAATTTTATTTAAAGAACCACTGACTCTTTTAGAGTTAGCATATAATTTTATCGAAATTCTTTAAGCAAAAGTAAAGCTCATTTTTAGGCAAAAACATTTATTATATCAGTAAGCATTTAAGTAAAGATTAAATCAAGGATGAGAAATATTCATTACCCTCGGCCTTAGGGCGATGACAGGAATGGTTCATTAGGAAAAAAGAATGAACTGCAGATCACAGGATGGACTCCCAAACTAACTGACTGTCCCGCTAATCAACCTCCTCGGACGCAATCACCTCCCGGGCAAATTCCCACAACGGTCCCGTTCCTTCCCAGTCAAAGTTCAAAGTCCAAAATGACAGAGTCTCTCGCAGCATCAAAGTGGAAAAATGAAAGCAAGGAAAAATTTTAAGGTTAAGTTTTTTCACAACGTAAGAGCAGACTCTCTTATACCCTATTTTCTGGCTCTCTACACTCAGAAGTTGCAATCTTTAGGGGCAAGTATCACGCTAATTGGTCCATTGGAGGGGTGGTGATGGTCACCTCATCGCCCTCCTTGTTCGAACTGGTTTGGGGACAATAGCGCACACATTAAGTCTCATGACCAACATTTGTCCAAAAGTAGTCCAATTTGTTAATCCATTTTGCAACAATCTTCGATGGTCACACATTAGTTCATCCCCTGTCGCTTGACTTTCCCATCCGTTCCCAGGCATATATGCTGAACACTTGGCACGCTCCTCGTTGCAGGTCAGATTGGCCTTGACATCTCTCACTCCGAGCACAGGCCGCATACACGTGACTTGAGCTTTCACACTGCACTTGTGCGGGGCCATTTTATTCAGCGCACGTCATCTCGTCCTTTCCAGCGGCCATTTTAGAAGCATGGCCTAGCAGGTCCGAACGAAACTAATATAAAACAAACACAATGAAAATTAAAACATAGAAAATAAGCCTTTCTGTTTACCACCCGCCATTCTAAAGACCCGTGTTAGATATTACCTAGCAGAAGCGACATTTAAAGCCATTTTACTTACCATCTGCATTCTTTGCCAAAGTGCAATTTTACTACGCAACATAAATCATGCAATTCACTCTATTTACTACGCAAATCACAATATTAATTTTATTTTGCTTCACATTTGTAAGTAAATTAGATTTTGCACAAATCAGCATGTTGCCCACGTGGACTGTTTAATAAAGGGTGTATTTTGTTGGTTAGTTCATGCATTTCAAACGGTTTGTATCATTAATCGTTATGAGATCATTAATTTTCAAGGGGTACAAAAACATTTTGTTTCCCCTGCTCCATCAATTCCCCCCTTTGGTGATTTTTAATATCACCACTAAAACCTATCCCTACAAAAAAATTTCAGATAAATACTTCTTGTCCACTTGCATTTGTTAATTTAGACAATCGTGTTCTTTTCATCTTGTCTTTTTGACCTTTTGTACATGTTCTCTTTAAACTCTTCCAACTCGATCTCTCCCATCTCCCGCTGTCTTTCTTTATTTTTCTCATTTGCTCTCTGTGCTTTATTTTCTCTTTTTCTTCTTTTAACACACACATATACTAATCTTAATAACATCATTATCACTATTACTAAAGTTACTGGAATTAATATTTTTCCAATTAGTGCACTACCTATTTCGGTGAACCATTTCCTTATTGAGGAAAAACCTTTACCAAGTTTCTCCCAAGCACCTTCAACCTCCAGTGGGGCAATTTCTTTATGCAAATCAATAATGTTCTTTATATACTTCTGTATATTTTGACTTTTATCTGGAATGTAAGTGCAACAATGTTGTACCTTCAGCATTCCACAGACTCCACCCTCTTTTGACCAAAAGAATGTCAAGGGCAAGTCGATTTTGCATTACCATAGCTCTCATGGCAACCATTTCAGTATTTACCATCAAGAACCCTCCAGCAGTAGTCGTTGATAAACGATCTACTACTGTAGACAATTTCCGAATCTTGTATGCATTCAAAGATATACCCACTGCTGGTATCAATGCTCCAAAAATGTCACCTATTATTTCTGAGAAGCTTTCCCTCCTCCTGCGGGTTAATGGTTTACCTATCTCGCGAATTCCTTTCGTTCCTCTTTCCACGTGAAAAATCTTTGGAAAAACCAGGCCTAGATAGCATGGTCCGTACCAATGGTCCGGCAACCTATAATAAGCTCTATTTCCGCAAATATAATAGATCCCTGGAAATACTGGATCTTTTCCTCCTTTGAATCCCCATCCCCCTAGAATTTTGTATGTATCTCGGCACTCACTAGAACCCACGAAATAGTTATCATACATAGTGTTATCTCTACTAATACACAATTTCCCATGTTGGGGCCAATCTAGAACCATAGCTGCATTTGTTTCACCTTTGTCATAACTTCCCTCTTCGAACGCCCCAGATGGGGTTTTTGTCTTTTCTCCTGCTGCCTTTCTTTGAAACTTAGCCCTTCTGTCTTCTACCATGTCTAAGAAAACCTTTTCTTCCTTTCTTAACCCACAAGTAAGATTATGTCTGAATGCATATTCTAATGTTAATTCTTTTGTTTCTAAGAAAAATTCTCCAAAAATCTTTGCAAACTTCACCTTATTTAGTTCAGGGATTACGGGAACTTTAGCAAAAACAGCATCTGTGTCAGTGTAATAATACTCTAATTTACCTGTTTTGTAAAATAAGCTAGCTAAAACACTACAAGTTATTCCATACGTCAAAGGAAGGTGATGATACGTCACACCTTCTGTTACAGACGCAGGTAACTGCATACATACATAACAATCTCTCACATCCATTGTCTCCACATATTCGTACAAGAGTTTCGTGAAGACATTCTTGGAGAAATCAGTTATTGACTTATCCCTATGGAAATCAGTACTATCTATTAATGTTGCAGTGTTCTTTATGTTAGATTTCTTGTCACTATTCGTGTCATTCATAATTGCAGATGTATCTTCTACAGCTAATCTTAGTGGAAATATTATTGCCCAAATAAACTAAATAAGCATTATTAAACCTGTGCAATAGAAACACATCCTACACCATCTACGGAAAAACTCACATCTAGATCTTCTATTCTCAGTGTCTACCATGTTGAAATATTATCTAAATATATGTACAGAAAATGTGTTTTCCACACTTAAAAAAACTTAGCGTTGACTAGGATCAACTGTTTTTTGGCACACCTTTCGGTCTTTCAGAAATTTTCTTTGACTTTATCAGTTTGTGTGTCTAGTCCGGTTTTCTTTCTTTGCTTTTCAGGGTTTGTGCAGTTCACTCTCACCCACTTGTTCACAGTCTTTGTCTGCGTTCTCGTGACTACTATCCACTTCTTTAATGTCAGACAGTGCTATGTATACCCATTCAGGTGACTTGTATTTCAAGTTAGGTCTTTTCACTCTTTTGGGTCTCTGCAATTGTCTTTCATCTGTCTTTCTTTGTCTTTCCTGACTTGTTATTTCATTTACTTGTTCTGCATTGTCTTTGTTCAGATTTATTAGTTTATATCTCAGTCTTTTAATTTCGTTGGGTCAATTGTCTCCTTTTCTTGGCCTTGTCAGTTCACTTTCTTTTTCTCCTCGTTCCGTTCTCCAAGTTCTCTTTCTTGGTCCTATTCTTTGCCTTCTTTCTTCTTCACTTTCTTCAGTTTCTGTCTCTGATCTCACTTCACTTCCTCTAACTTTATGATCTCAGTCTCTTTGTCCGAATCCGAATCTTCTTGTGTTTCTTCTGCTTGAAATTCTGAGTCTAATCCTCCTCGTGTTTCTTCCGCAATTTCCCCAATCTCTCTATCTGAATCTAAATTTCCCTGTTTTTCTTCTGCTTGGAATTCTGAATCTGATCCTCCTCGTGTTTCTTCCGCAATTTCCCCAATCTCTCTATCTAAATCTAAATTTTCTTGAGTTAGCTCTATAATTTCCGGAGGTATTTCCCCAAAGCTTGTACTTGGCTGTTCATTGTCACTGTTTATTAGTTCGGTTTCTCCTGTTTCAATATCAGTTCTTTTGTTTTCGGATTCTTCTTTTTGTCGTTCACTGGATTCAGGTTGGTCTGTTTCAGATGCCGAACTGGTATCTGATATTTCCAGATGTCGACTTACAGGTCGAGCTTCAAGATTTGAAACTCTGATTATTTCAGTTTCTTCTTCAGTTGTCAAACTGGTACCTGATTTTTCCAGATGTCGACTTACAGGTCGAGCTTCAGGATCTGGAACACTGATTGTTTCAGTCTCTGCTTCAGATGCTGAGCTAGTATCTGATATTTCCAGATGTCGACTTACAGGTCGAGCTTCAGGATCTGGAACTCTGATGGTATGACTGGCATGAATCCAATTTTTCACACCTGCACACTTTACTGCAGTTGTTGTCACCAGAATCACTTGTCGTGGCTTATCCCAGCGTGGAACCAAGCAGTTTCTTCTTCTGTGGACTTTTATGCGGACCCAGTCTCCTGGACTCAAATCATGAGCTGGTTTTCTTTCAAGAGTGGTCGCATCCGGCCCAACCTGATGAAACACAGAATGCTTCAGCAAAAGTGATGGGATGCACACCATAATTATTCATTTGTCCATTTTAATCCAAAAGACTCATCCAAGAGTGCTTACTCACTGGAATTGTGCCTTGTCCCAGTGGCACACGGATAATACAACATACTGTGAGGAGCGGCATTTCACTCCCAGCCCAGTTGCACAGCAAAAAGAGAATTTTAGCAAAGTAGCTCCATTTTTTATCATTATCTTTTCTTCAATTACTCAATATTTTGTTCATGTTTGTTTGAAAATCAGCTTAATCATCTTATCTCCACATGCAGGGTATCATACAGTTTCAACGGCTCCTAATGCTCAGAATGTGCCCATCCAGGCCTCTATAATGAACACGATAGAAACGTATGATTCATCCAACGCAGTGTTCTTTATTGTAACCCAATGCATTTCGGGCTAAGCAAGCCCTTCTTCGGGAAATTGAAGAAAAGATAATGATAAAAAATGGAGCTACTTTGCTAAAATTCGCTTTTTGCTGTGCAACTGGGCTGGGAGTGAAACACAGAATGCACCACATCAGCCAATCCTTTGCAATAGTCCAATACGAGATCATCAGTTATAGTCAGTAGTTTGTTGACAGGTACGTGTGCTTGTCTCATTGCTCGTCCCATGATTATTTCATGAGGACTCAGACCTGTTTTTCTGTCAGGTATGCTTCTTATGGTCATCAGCACCAGTGGTAAGGCATCGGGCCATTTGAGTCCTGTGGCTTGACACATTTTCCCTAGCCTATTCTTTATTGTACCATTTACTTGCTCTACTACTCCAGAAGCCTCTGGTCTGTAGGCACAATGCAGCTTTTGTTGAATGTCTAGTGCTTCACATATTAGTTGGATAATTTCATTCTGGAAATGTGTTCCTCTATCTGTTTCTATCGTTACTGGAAAGCCATATCTAGGAATGAATTCTCTCAGTAGGAGCTTAGCTACAGTAACTCCATCATTCCTTCTTGTCGGATAGGCCTCCAACCAACGAGAAAACAAACAGACGACCACCAAGACATACCTCAATCTGTTACTTGGGGGCATTTCAATAAAATCTAGTTGCATTCTGGTAAATGGACCTCCTTCACGTCCTATTGGTCCCAAGCTCACTACTGTCTTCCTTCCAGGATTTATCTGTTGGCATATAAGACATCTTTGACAAAGGCTTTCAGCTATAGCCCTAAACTTTGGGTTGTACCAGGTCTGTTTGAAAAGTCTGATCATGGCATCCCTACCAATGTGTGCCTGTCCATGGTACATCCGTGCCATGTTAGAGATCATGCTATCAGGCATAACTGGTCTTTCATCGCTGTAAACCCACACTTCATCTTCCTCTCTTTGTCTGCAACCTGCTTTTATCCAAACATCTTTTTCCTCATCACCTGCCTCTTCCTGCAATTGGTTTACCTCATCCCATGTTTCAACTGTGTTAGTAAACAGCAAGGGACATGGAACATTTTCTTTTTCCCTTCTCCGATTCATTGAGGTCATATTTCTGGCACAATATTGAGCTAATTCATCGGCAAATTGGTTACCCACCGCAATGTAATCAGTTCCATTTTTGTAAGCAGCGCATTTTACCACCGCAATCTGTTTAGGCAGCTGTATCGCCTCAAGCAACTTCTTCACAAACTCACCATTCCTAATAGGAGACCCTGAAGATGTCAGGAATCCCCTCTGGGACCAGATCTGTCCAAAATCGTGGACCACTCCGAAGCCATACTGGCTATCTGTGATCACAGTAATTCGGAAATTCTTTCCCAGTTTGCATGCTCGAATCAGAGCAATCAGTTCAGCAACTTGGGCTGAACGAATTCCTCTCAGACAGTATGCTTCCATTATAGTTGCCACTGTACACACAGCATACGCAGCACTTAAAACTCCTTCATTTGTCCTCAAGCATGACCCGTCCACAAACATCACATAATCTGACTCTTCTAGAGGTTCATCCCTGATATCAGGGCGAGGCTTTGTGCAAAATTCAAGCACATCCAAACACTTATGATCAACTTCATCTTTGACTTCTGCATTTACTTCATCTGGCAGTGAAGTGGATGGATTCACACTCGTGCATCTTACAATGGTTACATTGTCTGCACCCAAGATCACTTTTTCATACCTAGTCAGCCGACTATGTGTCATGAATTGGGTTTTTGTTCGGGTTAGAAGGATTTCAACTGAATGTGGGACATATACTCTCAAAGGATATCCCATCACAATGCCTTCACTCTGTTCCAGACTCACACAAGTAGCAGCTACTGCTCTCAGACATCCAGGCAACGCCTTTGCTACCGGGTCTAAAACAGCTGAAAAATAGGCTATTGGTCGTTTCATTTTCCCATGCCTTTGCACTAATACTAAAAGTGCACATCCGTCTCTCTCGCTACAATACAACTCAAACTCTTTTTCATAATCAGGCATTCCCAATGCTGGTGCCTCACACAAACTTGTTTTCAGTTCCTCGAAAGCCTTCATTTCCTCCTCATCCAATGCAATCGGATCTTTGACATCCCTCTTTGTCAATCACTGTAAAGGTTTTGCAATCAATGAAAATCCACTTATCCACTGTCGACAATAACCAACCATTCCAAGGAACATTCTCACCTCTCTTTGTGTCATTGGGGCTCTCATTCCTTTGATAATCCTTATCCTTTCTGTTGTCACTTTTCGCATCCCTTTCTCAATCTTATGACCTAGATACTGTACTTCTTGTTGACAAAATTGCAGTTTTGATGGAGACACCTTGTGTCCTCCTTCTGCCAAATGATTCAATAAAGCAATTGTGTCTGTAACACATGCTTCTCTGGTCTTTGACGCCACCAATAGGTCATCAATATATTGGACCATTACAGATTTTTGAGGCATTTTTAAATCTTCTAAGGATTTCTTCAGAATCTGATTAAAAATAGAAGGACTTTCTGTATACCCTTGAGGAATTCGGCACCATGCCAAAATACGCTCTCCGAACCGGAACGCAAATAATGGCTGGCTGTCAGGGTGCAATGGAATAGAAAAGAATGCATGGCACAAATCAATAACTGTGTGCCATTCTGCATCATGTGGGATTTGATACAGTATTACAGCAGGGTTCGGCACAATTGGGCAGCAAGGAATAACAATTTTGTTCACCTTTCTCAAATCTTGTACTATCCTATATGTTCCATTTGGCTTTTTCAATCCCATTATAGGAGAATTACATGGGCTGCTCATTATTTCTCTCAAAATTCCTTGTTCAATCATCTTATTAATTACAGGTGTTATTCCTTCAATAATTTCCGGCGTTAATTTGTACTGCGGGGTATTTGGGTAATTCGTTCCTTCCTTTACAGTAATTTTTACAGGATCAACTTCTCTCATTAGTCCAATATCTTCACCTGTGAAATCCCACACATGAGACCTGACTATTCCTTTCAATTCAATAGGGATTTTCTCTGCATCAAACACAGGAAACATATCATTCACTCCTGGTTCTAGTTCTGCCATTGTCATTTTATACAGAACATCCTCATCTGGTGTCTGGAAAGCAATACCATCTGGAGTACAGTAGATGGTACAATTCATTTTGCAAAGCAGATCGCGTCCTAATAAATTTACAGGACTACAATCACACACCACAAAGCGATGCATCTCTTTGAATGGTCCAATTTCCACCTCTATTGGTTTTGTAAGAGGGGTTTTAATCTGCCTGTTTGAAACACCTACAACTTGGATGTATTCTCCTGAGAGAGGAAGGTTTGGAATTTCCACTGATCTAACAGTAGAACGGGTAGCACCAGTGTCCACAAGGAATGTAACATTTACACCATTCACTTTACCATCCACAAATGGACCTGACTAATCTACCTCTAGAGTTGCGCCAAGCACGCACTCTTCTTCCTCTCCTAGGCACCGTCATAAACTTTCATCCGATTCATCTCCATCCTGCCGTAACCAATACTGCGAAACTGCAGCTGCGCGCGGCAATTTTGTTACCTGCTCTCCTCTGTAGAATCCTGCCTCTGTACTGTATCTTTGAGGATTTACAATCTTTGTAAGAGGTGGTTGCGGCACCTGACTCTGCTGAGTAACTACCTGCGGTTGTTGCAGCTGTTGGTAACTCACCTCATTCTGCACCTGTGGATTCAATGATTGATTTTCGGTGTTAACTTTCGGAGGAAATTTACACTCGTTTCTCCAGTGCCCTAATTTTCCGCAATTATGACATGGCCATTTCTTTTTAGCTTCTTCTATACTTAACTGACCTTTTCCCTTACCAATATTCGGTTTGGACTTGGTCTGTCCTGCGTCATTAGACTGATTATCCAACTGAGCTTCTTATTTTTCTGCAACCTTTACTTGTGCCCACATTGCCTTTCCCTTGAGTTTACGCTGTCTACACTCAATATCGTCACTGCAATATTTTGCATACCGTAGTACCTCATCTACTGTGCTATTCTGCCAACACAACATATGCTGCTTAATCATTTCACTTATCTCAGGTCTCAGACCATATACAAATCTATACACAAAATGACTCATGTCTTTTTCACTCAAATTCTCGTACCCACTATACTGCTTGAAAACCAAAAGCAATCTCTCGTAATAGGCATGTACAGATTCCTTACTCTCCGAGTTGTTCTATCAATTTTTACCCAGTCCGTTTCTTTTGGTGGAATCTTATTTTTCAGGAATGTGATTGCCTGTTCATATTTTCTCATTACTTCTGAACCTGGGGCTCCTGTTTTTGCATCTCTAGGATATTCTTCCTTCGGCCAATCAATTGTAATTTTACATTCTGTCCATAAATCTGCAGGAACAACAATCTCAAACAGTCCATCCAAATCTTCCCACAATACCTTTGAAACTTTTACAATCCTTTCTACCTGTCTATACCATTCTACAGGTTTCTCTCTCAATCTTGGAAAATCATTCGTAAATGACAATATATCTTGTCTGGACCATGGGACATGTACATAACTTCCTCCTGGAGTTTCTCTCATGGGACATTCCATCACCGTTGGTTCTTTCTCTTTAACTGGAAAAGCCAATGATGCTTTATCAGTCGTTCCCTCCTTTCTCCTTATCCACCTACTTCTCCATTTGTCTACATCTCCCCATTTTCTCAGTAACACATTCAGTTCTTTTATCTGTGTTAGTCGTCCTGAAGTGTTCAGATTTTCTATGTCCTTTTCACTAAAATCTACCCTGTACGGTTTCTGCAAACCCCTGATTTTTGCAAACTCTACTCCTAGTTCGTTCGCTGTTTCTTCCAATTTTTCATGCAAGTTCCTAGCTCTCCAAGTGATGCTTTTACACATAAACATTAATTCATCATCTTGATATGACTTCAATCGATCGGTACCAATAGTCCCTAGAATCAATTCCTTCATATCTATCTTTAATCTGACCACATCCAAAGGTTGTGGTTCAGCATCCTTTTTCTGCAAGCTCCTCACCCAATCATGTAATTCCTCTGCAGTCGGACCCACAGGGGTCTTGTTTACTTCTGCCCAATTTACACTTCTCTCCGGAGTTGCAATTCCTGACTCAGTTCCCATAGGAATCCTATATATCGGACTCTCATTAATTGTCAAATTTACAGGTGGACTTGACCTAAATGGACCAACAGAATCTTCTTTCTCTCTATTTTCTGGAATTATTCCTTCTCTTACTTTTCGCATACTGGAATTTAATGGAATTGTTAAGGAGTGTTCATCTATCTTTTGATTTTCAAATACTGGGATTACAGGCCCTATAGTTACTGGCACAGTCACAGCTTCCATATTATTTGTCAGTTCTCTTATCTTTTCAGTCAATTCTCTTGTTGTTCTGGCTAATTCAGCTGTATTACCATTATCATTTTTCACAGTCTGTGGTGCTTCTAGTTTATTTAATGGATTATGTATCTCAGACAATCGTTCGGGGCTTTGGTTTACTACAGTTTCCATTGACGGTGCATTTGGTGTCACCACCACAGAATCCTGTTGATATGGGGGAGGTCTTTCATTTAAAATGTCCTCCACCAACTCATCCTCTGTGTCGCTAACTCCATACCCATATCTCTCTGCTACTGCATGCTTCTTTTTCGCCGTACACTTTTTCCCTGTAAAATCCTCAACTGTTCTGACAGGAAACATGCCATCCGTCATGTTAGCATACCGCCATCGTTTCATCCTATCTTCATGATTCAAACTCCATACTCTTCCATGAACTAAACTATAATTCTTTGCACCTCTGTGTCTTTCCCTTTCATACATCTCATCTTCCCATTCACCTAAGGCTTCGAACTGTGTCGGTCTAGGTCTCGGTTTAAGTCTCATCGTTTCTCTCAAATTTCGAAGTACCGCTGTGCTAAACGAACCATTTTCTGGAAATGCCAACGCTCCATCATCTTTGGTATACTTCGCCCAATTTTCTAACCAAATGCAAGTATGATAGCCATATTTCAACATCATATAAGATGCTGGCGATTTCGGCGGAGGAAGTACTTCTCCTTCCCTAGTCACAACCTTCTTGTCTTTCTTAAAAAGATTTTTAAGCTTCGCAAACCATGACGGTTTCTCTCTATCATATTCATTATAATAAGCCATTTCACTGTCCTTTTTCCCCCAAAAAATTTACACAATTCTTCACCACTCTGTTCTTTCTACTGCTCGGTTATTCGGACCTATCTCAGCGCGTCTCACACCAACGCACCAATCAGAAAGCTTTTACGTCACTCTCACACTAACCTATCCCAGCGCGTCTCACACTAACGCACCAATCAGGAAGCTCTTCGTTCTTCCACAACTGGCCAATACCAGCGCGGTTTTTGTTGACGTCAGCTCTACTCCTGTTTCTGCTGACCCCTCCTTTACAAAAATTATCGGCACTTTTCTCTAACTTTTCTTTTCAACAAAATCGATTAGTTACAACGTAAAACACATTTCCATTGTCTGTTTCTCTAAACAAAAGAGATAGTTTATTCTAACTTACAAGAATACTGTTTCGTTCGATAAGTGTAGCACTTCTCTCTACCTTACCCTTCTTTCAAGCAAGAAGTAAACCCGCTTCTTTGGGGATAAAACACATGTGGAGACTACACTGCTACTGAGTATTAAGGCCAAAGTTTCACAAGAAAACCTGTTGCTATTTCACTCAAATACAATTCATACGTGAAATTTCCCTAACATAACACAGTCCTGTGTTATCACCAATTTGAAATCAGACAATGCACAATTCCGTGTGACTTCTCTTGCCACACGTGTCCACTTCCTACTTCCCGGAAGCTTGAAAATTCCGACTTACACATAACGTAATACAAACTCAACATAGAGTGTTAGACATGAATAAATCAATAATCAATAATCACCAAACTAATCTATAGAAACCATAACTCTGCTACCAAGAAATCTGATCCAGCGCGGCTAATATAAATTTTTCCTTAAGACCCTAATCCAGAAAAACACTCAT
Source organism: Calotriton arnoldi (assembly GCA_963921515.1). NCBI lineage: Eukaryota > Metazoa > Chordata > Amphibia > Caudata > Salamandridae > Calotriton > Calotriton arnoldi. Next base: position 1,076,608 of record CAWUFW010003638.1, read on the forward strand.
GTCGGTGGGGCCCATGACACAGCATACATACATTCATTCAAATATTCTGGATCAAACGCCTAAGGTAAAATGAGTTGCTGGACAAGCGGGATACCTTATTAAAAACAACAGAATTATACTCTATACATCATATACATAGACTTCGGATCCTGTCGGTTCTAAACATCAAGGCACTCCGCTATTCGGTCGATGGACCAACTAGTAGAATTAGTTGATGGTGATTAAGACCAGCTCAATCACAATTAAAACCTTTGACATTTATAAATCACAATTTTATTTAAAGAACCACAGACTCTTTTAGAGTTAGCATATAATTTTATCGAAATTCTTTAAGCAAAAGTAAAGCTCATTTTTAGGCAAAAACATTTATTATATCAGTAAGCATTTAAGTAAAGATTTAATCAAGGATGAGAAATATTCATTACCCTCGGCCTTAGGGCGATGACAGGAATGGTTCATTAGGAAAAAAGAATGAACCGCAGGTCACAGGATCGACTCCCAAACTAACTGACTGTCCTGCTAATCAACCTCCTCGGACGCAATCACCTCCCGGGCAAATTCCCGCAACGGTCTCGTTCCTTCCCAGTCAAAGTTCAAAGTCCAAAATGACAGAGTCTCTCGCAGCATCAAAGTGGAAAAATGAAAGCAAGGAAAAATTTTAAGGTTAAGTTTTTTCACAACATAAGAGCAGACTCTCTTATACCCTATTTTCTGGCTCTCTACACTCAAAAGTTGCAATCTTTAGGGGCAAGTATCACGCTAATTGGTCCATTGGAGGGGTGGTGATGGTCACCTCATCGCCCTCCTTGTTCGAACTGGTTTGGGGACAATAGCGCACACAATAAGTCTCATGACCAACATTTGTCCAAAAGTAGTCCAATTTGTTAATCCATTTTGCAACAATCTTCGATGGTCACACATTAGTTCATCCCCTGTCGCTTGACTTTCCCATCCGTTCCCAGGCATATATGCTGAACACTTGGCACGCTCCTCGTTGCAGGTCAGATTGGCCTTGACATCTCTCACTCCGAGCACAGGCCGTATACACGTGACTTGAGCTTTCACACTGCACTTGCGCGGGGGCCATTTTATTCAGCGCACGTCATCTCGTCCTTTCCAGCGGCCATTTTAGAAGCATGGCCTAGCAGGCCCGAACGAAACTAATATAAAACAAACACAATGAAAATTAAAACATAGAAAATAAGCCTTTCTGTTTACCACCCGCCATTCTAAAGACCCGTGTTAGATATTACCTAGCAGAAGCGACATTTAAAGCCATTTTACTTACCATCTGCATTCTTTGCCAAAGTGCAATTTTACTACGCAACATAAATCATGCAATTCACTCTATTTACTACGCAAATCACAATATTAATTTTATTTTGCTTCACATTTGTAAGTAAATTAGATTTTGCACAAATCAGCATGTTGCCCACGTGTACTGTTTAATAAAGGGTGTATTTTGTTGGTTAGTTCATGCGTTTCAAACGGTTAGTATCATTAATCGTTATGAGATCATTAATTTTCAAGGGGTACAAAAATATTTTGTTTCCCCTGCTCCATCACTATATATCGATTTGTAGTGTTTGAGGAATTTTTCCTGAATTTGAAGAGGGTCTACGATATGAGTTTTTGTTTCTTCATCAAAAAGTGATGTTATCCTGTTCTGTGCTTGCCGCTCTCGGACCTGCCAGGCCAGAAATTTCCCTGCATATTCACTTTCTTTATAGATCTTTTGAAGTTAAGCAGCATTAGCGACATACCCTTGCTCATAATAATAATCTTGCATGTGCAGTCTAGCTTGTCTGACCGCCAGCTTGTTAGCGAGGGTTCTAGTTTGTCAGTATTCCATGCTTGCCTGATGTAGCGCCAATTCTAACCCTGTCCTGCGTTCTGATAGGCGTTTTTTCTTCAAAATTCATTTAGAAGTTATGCAGCCGTGAATAGTTGCATTAAATGCATCCCAGATGTTTTCCACACTAGCCGTGTTCACTTTCACCATAAAGTAATTTACAATCCCAATTTGGATCCCTTTACACCATTCTTCATCTTCCATGTTCACTTTGCTTAAATACCATCTCCCACCAGACCTTTCTACTTTAATCCCTGTCACTTCCATCTCTATCAGAGAGTGATCTGAAAAACCGTCAAGACATGTGTATAGCTACTTAACTTCAAATCAAATGAAGAAAAGAAAACATCTAATCCTGCGGTGGATTTATGCCTTTAGGAGATACAGGAGCATTCAAGCCTGTCTGGAAACTTCTCTTCCCATAGGTCCACCAAGTTCAGACCCTTAATATAATCTGACATAACTCTGCCCATTCGCTGCTTATTCTGCTTACGAGTGTCAGATGTTGAATCTAGCTCCGGATTTAGAAGAAAATTGAAATTCCCTCCTAATATCCATTTCCCTGGGATGGTCAATAATGTTTGGTACAGCTCGATCATTGGGGCTGGATCATCTAGTACAGGAGAATAGACTGTAGCTATAGTTACGCTAGAGTTCTTAATTAAGCTGCTAACCAGAACCCACCTTCCTCCTTTATCTGTTTGGGAAAAGGTAACTTGATACAGAAAGTATCTATTTATGTAATTTGCAACCCTCCCTATAGGCAGCACTTGCACGTGAAGTACACTGATGCCCTGTCCATTACTTGAGCATTTTATATTTTGGTTCCCTTTTGTCCCAAAAATATGCCTCTTGAATGAGCACAATATCTGGTGAGTGCCCTTTCACCCAATCTTCGATTGCCTGGGCCTTGCGCTTGTTATTCAAGCTATTAGCATTGATCAAAACGATTTTCAAAAGATCCTTATAAAGCTTCATCTAAATCCTGGGTTTCAGTATGAAATAGCAATTCAACCTAAAGTACGGTGCAATAGTGACCCAAAAGGAACTTATAGGCATGGATTCTCTATCCAGTCAGTGTTTATTCCACATTGCATACTTAGAATGGTGGCACACACATAACTCCATTTATTTCTTGAAATGAAATACAATTTAAATTTAAGAGAAGCCCAAAGCATTTATAGCTTCCAGAGAAAGGAAACGTTTCTAACGATATGCTATACCATAAACTAAAGTACAGTGCGAAAGTATACGTATGCTTGTTCTCAAACATTACAGACAATTAACATCCTTTCAGTTTGATTTATTTCACTATTGCACTATTCCGTATATAAAGTGCAGGAATACATTTCATAGCACCTCAATAATGACCATAGATGAGAAAGTGCAGTGTGCTTAAAGTGGAATAAAAGAATGCTTATAGTGGTGGAATACCTATTCTGCCAGAAGCTAAAGTACAATGCGAGGATATATATATATACTTATTCTTTAACATTTCAGACAGTTTAAATCCTTACCATTCATTTCACCCTATTGCGCGCAACGCCCATTGGGAAGAATAGGCATACCTTTGTAAACTGGGTACCGAGGCTTGGTTTTTTTTCTTCATTCCAGTACCCCCTAGGCCCCCACTCTGCCTATTCCTTACATTGTATTTTACATTTACTGCGGTAGTGTGGTAATGCATTTCATGAAAAGGAATATAAAGTAGGTTTGCCAAAAGAAAAATGCCTGCCGTGTGTTGTTTAAAGAGCCTGCAAAAACCTCGTCTTGACACTAAATAGGGTTATAAATAAAAACGTATGTATTCATATGTAATGTGACTTCTCTGTCTTTGTCCCCTTTAATTATTAGTCATGGATTATTCAGGCAGCCCTAGAACACAATTAAAAGTGCTCTCTATTTATATTTGCTGTTGGAAGTATGCACAGATAAGTGCTGAAAATACGGCTTTAGGTGACTGCTTATTTTTGTACCGTCTGGGACATCAAATTAATAAGCTGGCAACCCTAATCATAAGACTGGAAGTTTGTTGCAGGATCAGCACATTATTTATTTCCTCACCCTCGATCCCTGATTAATGCCATAATAGCAGGGCTTTAAGTGGGCCGAGTCCTGCCAGTGCTCAGCACCAGCAGTTCGTAAAAGCAGGCGCCGAGACGGGTCCCTATCGGGCTCTCCATTTTCACCCTCACACTCATTGTTCGTTTCTCCCCTGCTGCCAGATGGTGTTTGTATGTCTGTAAGTTTGAGTCTTTTTCAAGAAACTGCAGGGACCATATCAGTGTTTGACTATCATCCCGGCATCTCTATACCTAGCTGGATAGGCTGTTCACTTTTCAGGACTGGAACTTTGTCTCTGGGATCCTTGGAGGAGGAATAACTCGCTGCAGTATGCAAACACATCAACGTAAAACAGTGAATAGTACCGCTGCTGTAATTAGTCAATCCACCCCGGTTCAGAAACTGAAGCGTAGAGGGGGTCAAGCAAAACCAGCCATAACCCGGATGAACCGCAACGTGCTGCAAAGGATGGAATCTAAAGTTAGAGAGCTCCTTGAGGCCAAGAAGATCGGGATATCCAACAACCAAATAGAGAGCGAGAAGTGTTCAGAAACTGAGAGCGAGGGGTGGCTTCAGATCCCCAGTTGTTGAACTCAGGATCTTATCTGTGGTCTGGAGTTCACAGATAACAATATTGAACTAGGAGCTGGTATAACTGTGAACACCATGGAAGGTGCTTTAAGTCCAGCTAGGCCAAAACGATACCCTCTATTTTCAAAGCATTTGAAATCTACCACGCCGGTGGATGTTTCAGCAGTGCCCCAAGCATTAGAAAGTAACGGACGACAGGTTCCCTCAACTGACACTCCCTCTGGTAGATGTATCCCAGACCACGAAGTCTAGCAATGAAATGACACATATTACCAGAGAATGAAGTTATTCTGAGGGGCCATAATTTGCAGCAGGAACTTTGGGGCACTGGTGGTGGATCTGAGCAGTTTATCAAAAGTATGTTTGAAATCATCCTAGTTGAGATTAGAGAATTGAAAGCATCGCAGGCGAAGGAAATTGCTGCTCTCTATGAGTGACTGTCAAAGATCAAGGAGGGTATGGCCGAGAACCCGGGTAGGCTGAAGAAGGCTGAAACTAGAATCTCAGACGTGGAGGATAGGGTCCTGTCTATGCAGCAGGAAGTGAATCAGATTGAAAAGAATAAAGGCCTTCTCAAAAATAAACTGCAAGATTTGGAGAATTATAATAGGCGGTCAAATCTCCGAATCGTAGGAGCACCGGAGTGGAGTAAAGGTCAGCCGATACCTGAATGGGTAGACGTCCTGTTGAAGAAATGTCTGTCTGAATTAATGGGTGACTTGATGATCACTCGGGTGCATAGGGTGCCAGCTCAAGGCTCTTCCAACGCTAAGTACCCCCGCACAATACTGGTGAACTTTACTGACTATCAAGTTAAGGGGTGCATCCTGTCTAAAGCCATAGAAAAAATAACTTTTTAAACTACGGAGGTGCCTCCGTTATGAATCATCTCAGACATGTCTGCACTTACGGCACGGAGACTAAGAGCATTTGTAAGGATGATTGACTCCTTTAAAACTAAGGGGGCTCTGGTGGATTGTACAGCAGGCCAAGCTTAAGGTCTTGGTGAAAGGACAATTCTATCTTTTTTTGGACATATATTAACTTTGTTTACATAGATATTTTCAACATCATTTTCACGTTTTATTAGTATATATTAAACAAATGTATATATTATATAGTATTTTTAATTTATACTTTACAAATTTTCTATAATTTTTTATAACATTGATTGATATGTCTTATGTGTTTAATAATTTTTTTACATTTCTGAATTTTTTGTATATATTTTTAACATTCTTTTACATTTTTTAGTATATATTAAATAATTTTATATATATATATTATACTATGATTTAATTTATGCTTTACAAATTGTTTTCATAATTTTTTATAACATTGTTTGATATGTTTCATATGTTTAATAATTTTAAACAATTTGTAAACATTTCTTCAAATTTTATAGAATATTCTCATGCATTTCTATGGGGATATAGTCTTTTTATTAGTTTCATTTAGCAGTCAGTTTTCTTAACCACTACCTTCTATTTTATAATCTATTTATGTTATTTTTAGTCTATTTTCCCAGGACCAGGTCGCGGTAAGGTGCTGCTGTACGTCGAAACAGGCAAGTCCTTTTTTAAGGATTTTGTAAAGGTTTTGAGGGTAGCGGGCTTTAGGAAGGAGGTTTAAAAGTTAGTTATAGTGTTGTTTGTGGGTATATTTCGATGTACATGTACTTTTGGGAATGCAATGTGTTTTATGGATGGGTTTTGTCAATTTCTTCTACAGGTTTTTGTCAATAAACGCATACTATGGGCATTTGGAATTTGGAGTTGTATTTTTTTTTTTTTAAAGGAAATCAGTTTGGTTTATAATAAACCAATGGTTTTTACTTTGATTTCCTTTTTTCAGGTTTCCTGGAGTAGTTCGTTTTAAAACTGTTTTTCAGGTTTTTTATGGAACTTTGATGCTGATGGAGTCAGAGAAAGATCTGCAGCTACAGAACAATAAGTTTTAATTCTTTCATTTATTTTGGATGGGAAATGTGATATTACATTGTTTATATTAAATATATGCGATTGATATGTGGAATTGTTTGGATTATGTGTTGTTATTTTATGTGATGGATTGAATTTTGTTTTATCTATTTTGGTTGGTGATATTTAAATTAAAAAAATAATAATTTATATATCACTTTATTAATATTGTCCAATGTAATTTTATATATATATATTTTTTTTAAATAGATTTGGTATGTTGGTTTACAGTTTGTAGTGGGCACCTGGACACCAACCCTGCCACCTCCAGTTCCTGCTTGTTTCAGACTGATCTAGTCACCCCACCGCTGCCCTGGTTTTCCCGCCTGGGTTTTCCTGCCTGGGTTTTCCAACTCATTGTCCTTCCCGACAACAGAAGCCCCGCCCACCCAAGACCTACTTAATGCAGGCCGTTGCTCGGCCACACAGCCGGTGCACCGCTGGCGTGCCAGAGGCACTCCAAAGACAAGCCTGTCTGTGCCCGTCCATGCCGGATTCGTGGTACTATGCCTAGCCCTCCCACCCCCTGAAGATACACCATTGCCAAGCTCTACACCCTCGACCCAGGACACCACAACAAACACTGTCATCGCACTGACCCACGTTCCATGGTAAGACCTTTCACCTGCACCCACTGCCCCTTCATCTGCCACACCCTAACACACCACAGACACCACCTGAACAAAAATATCAACTTGCATGCTCCCTTCTCAACACACGCTCACTACGCAAGCATTTCACTGAATTATGGGACCTCATCGCCACCCTCGCACCTGACATCGTCTTCCTCACCAAGACCTGGCTCGACCCCACATCTGCCTGTTGTAATGACAAGTTGTTCTTGTTTCTTTAAGAACAACTTGTCTTCCTCGTGCGCCTGTCCTCGGGCGCTGGTTATGCTCAATGTCCACTCCACATTCTGGCGTTCTCGTCTGATCCGCTGAAACTGTTTACTTTGGCGGTTACGACGAGAGCACCAGAATGAGCGGTTGTGGGTTGCTTCTTCTCCCACGCTTGTTATTTTAATAAACACTTTGAAAGTGCAACGATTCTTGGATTTCCTTATCTCAACACCACCCCAGACATTGCCACAGCGATCCCTGATGGAGATAAAATTACTCATCAAGACCGCACCAACAAGCCGGGAGGAGGAACAGCAATCATCCACAAAGAGACCATACAGTGCACCACTGACACCACCACCACCACCTCTATGGAACATCTCAACTTCCAGCTCCACATGGATGACAAGACAACTATCAGAGGCACCCTCGCATACCGACCCCCAGGCCTGTGCTCCATCTTCTGCAACACCATTGCATACTTCATTGCACCCCTAACCCTAGAATGCAAGGACTACATCTTCCACTGTGATCTAAATTTCCACAACGACGACCCCAACAACAACAACACCGCACACCTCCTTGGCAGTATGAGCAGCCTTGGATTGACCCAGATCATCCATGACCATACACAAACCGCAGAACCACACGCTGGACCCCATTTTCACTTCCAGCAACTGCATCAAATAAAGCCATGTGACAGAACGCACATGAATGATCACTGCACCGTCCACTTCAGCATCTCCAGCCCCCGCACTGCCACCCCAAAATGACCACTATTCTCGAACAGGGATTGAAGAACTTCAACACCTGGATCACCAATTGCACCAACAGCATCACCCCCATCAAGAGCAACATCTAGAGAAAATCCCCCAAAAAGGCCAACTGGTACACCCAAGAACTCAGATCAGTGAAATGACACAAAAAACAGCTGGACAGGAGATTGCGCGCCAGCAAGGACACCTTCGACAGGGCAGCCTTCAATACCTCCCTCAATCTCTACCACCACCTGCTGAGGGCAACAAAGAAGTCAACCCTAGCCACATGCATCGAAACCAGCACCAACACTAAGGAATTTTTCAACATCATTAAGAAATTTTCCAACCCGGCTGCCAGTGAAAATAACATAACACCCTCACGATAGCTGTGCGACAACCTCACCGACTTCATCCACAAGATCCCAACCATATACAGAAACTTTGAACCCTAACTCACACCTACAGACTTCCTCAACATATACGCCACTACTGCAACCGACATGAACCTCAGACTGACCACCCGGTACTTCCTCTCCACCCAGGACACCACCTCCACCATGAAATCCATCCACTCTGGAGTTCCCACAGACCATGCCCGCACCACATCTTCAACCTCGAAAACCAAACAATTGGCCAGGAGCTCACCACCCTGCTCAACACCTCTATCACCACCACATAATTTCCCTACTACTGGAAACACGCCAAAGTCAGACCACTACTCTAAAAACCCTCTGCCGGCCCCAGCAAACTCAAAAACTACTGGCAAATCTCCCTACTCCCATTCTCAGCGAAGGTACTGGAAAAGATCACCAACAAGCAACTCATGACACACCTGGAGCAGAACCAGCTACTCGACGTCTCCCAATCCGTCTTCTGCAGCAATCACAGCACCAAAACCGCCCTGATCGCAGACACTGATGACAACTTAACCCTCCTCGACCAAGGAGAAACAGCAGCTCTGATCCTCCTTGACATTTCTGCAACCTTCGCCCCACGCTCTTCAATACATATATGACCCCTCTGGCCAACACTGTCTTAAGAAACCTGGTACAAGCACCGCAGTGCATACACCTCCTCTCAGCTCCTCGTAACGTTTCTTAGTCCTTTCCTTAGCAACTACGCTACATTCCACCCCATGACATAGGTACATTCCAACTCTCCCATAGTAATATCACAACACATCTTCCCTTTTTACAGAAATAAATAAAATCAAAACAAAAAAAACAACCAAGAAGAATGTAAAAACATATCACACTGTAATGTACATAATTTCCACAAAACAGTAAAAGTTCTTTACCCACAAATATAATAATTCAGTTTCGCAGGCTTCCTCAGAACTCTACCAAACTTGCCTGTACCACACTCCTGTTCCTTGTTCCTTCCCACAGGAGAAGGTCCACTTTCTTCATTAGAAGTGGAAACATCACCAACATTGGTATTAGTTATGTCCTTTGTGGACATAGAACTTCCTCCCTCATCAATTAGCCAATCAAATGTTTTGTTTCCTTCACAAGTTTCTTTACCCAGCTCACCCACTGGAACTTCTCCTTTGTTACACTTGGATAAGAAACTCATATGTCTTACCTTCCTGTTGCTTAATAAAGGAGCGTTACAAAATATTTTCTACCCCTTATGGAGTCTTGAATATCTATTCTGCTCACTTCTCAAAATTCCAATTTTTTTTACTCTCATCATATCTCACCATATCACCTACTTGCAACTTTACAGTTTTGCATCCATGTTTTACATCATAATACCTTTTGTATGCAACCTTTGCCTCATTTATTCTCTCTCTTAAAAACCTTTGGATCCCATGCCACTCTTTGTTTTTTTGACATCCGCCCAATATTATCCTTAGGAAATGCGGTCCTCCCTCACATCAATTCAAAAGGGCTATGTCCAGTGGTAGTACATTGGGGAGAGGATGTAACCTTACGGCTAGAGTGGTCGACCTCGATGCTGGGGAACCGGGTTCGAGTCTCAGCAACGACACTCAACATCCTGTGAACCAAGCACTAATTAGAACTGTTGAATGGCTAGGTGACAACCATCTGAAGCTCAACGCAAAGAAAACAGAATTCCTCTTGATCTCCCCGCCTAAAAACGCAACCAGGACTAAGGAATGGACCAAGATGATCACTGCGCTTAACGGCTCCCCAATTCTAGTAGACTCTACCAAATCTCTTGGAATCACTCTGGATAAAGAACTAAACATGCGAACCCACATCAACACTATGGCCAAATCTGCTCGTTTCCATCTGAGCTACCTCAAAAAATTGAAGCCGTTCATCGAATCAGAGGATCTCAAAATGGCAGTCCAGGCACTGGTCATATCAAGAATTGAGTACGGATGCGCGACCCTCTCAGGGCTCCCTAAGATCTCTACAGCCCCCCTAAAAGCATGTCTCAATACAGCAGCCAGACTTATAACGGGATCAAACATTTTTTACCACATATCTCCACACCTGAAAGCGCTCAATTGGCTACCGTACGAGGCAAGAATACAATTCAAGATTGCATGTATCACTCACAAGGCAATACACCACAAAACTCCACGTTACCTGGCCCAGAAAATCACGTTATCGGGAGGCAGTAGACCCTCCAGAGGATCAAAGATTTTTTGCTAAAACCAGCATTCTTCCGTAAGAAGAGATCATACAACAGAGCGTTCACGGGAGCTGCACCAAGGATCTGGAATTCGCTACCACCGAATATTAGGAGAATCACGTATGGTCCACGATTCAAAAAGGAGACCAAGGCCTTTCTGATGGGTAAATTTCTCCCATAACTAATTCTAGGCTACAATAAGACTATTCTGAACAATATACCTCGAACAATATATATCTGTTTTATAGTAGCAATATTATAACCATCGTAGACAGTTAGGATATCGGGAATGGACCTATTTTTGTTCAGAAGAATGTGTATAACATATTTTACTTTTACCGAATGATTTCCTTATTCTTCAATACGTGACAGATTGGACATTGGTTAACATCTGACATACTATTGAACACGTTTTCACGCTTATATGTAAAGAAATGAATATCCTCTGATTGTAAAGGGGTGTTGATGTAAAGCGCTCTGACACTCAATTTCTTGGGTCTTGTTCGCGCTATAGAAAAAATACTGTGATTCTGGGCAAATCACTTAATATGCCTAACAAAAATGAATGTGTCCATCTGTAATAAAACTGGTGCTCATGTAAAGCGGTTTGATACCTGATATCTTTGGGTCTTATTCGCGCTATATAAAACTCTAAAAAAAAATGGTGTTATTCTGAATGCCCAGATAGTGCGGAACAATTCCAATCTATGCCATTGTTTTTTGCCACCTGTATGGCCACTTTGATAACTCTATTAAACCTTTTCACCACTCCATTTCCTGCAGGATGATAGATGGAAGTAGTGGAATGTTTAATGCAATTTTGCTTCAGGAAATCTTCAAAAATCCCAGCAACGAATTGCACTCCAATATCAGTTGTGATTGATTTAGGTAATCCTTCTCTCTGAAAAATGTTGTCCAAAAACTTTACAACTGTAGCAGAATCAACAATTTAAATCTCCGGCCATTTCGAAAAATAATCAACTACTACAATAAGATATTTTTGTACTGAACCGTCACCAATGGGGCTAGTTTTGTCAACACCAATTTTTTCCCACTGCATCTCTGGGACAGTGACAGGACACAAAGGTGGTCTAAGTGTAACCTGACATTTATCAGGATTTATGCATGACAAACAATCCCTGATTTTTTTTTCGATTTCCAACCCCATACCTAGCCACCAGTACTCCTTCATGCGGTTCTTAGTTTTAGCAATACCTAAATGCCCTTCATGGCACAGATTTAGTATTCTGGTCAGCAAACTCTTTGGTGGCACAATTCTGCCATTTCTAGGTACCTTGTCATCTTCTATGGACAACTTCTGCCTCAATTCCCAATACCCCTTTATATCATCTTGTACATTATTCTTTGCAGGCCACCCTTCTAACATTTTTGTCTTCACTTTAATTAAAGTAGAATCTTCCCTGTAAGCTTTGCTCCACTCTTCCGGTGAAATAACCATCAACCCTTCTTCTACATTCGCCACACTAAACTGTTCAATATCATCAATTGGTGCATCTGTAACCGGAAGTGGTAACCTGCTTAAAAAATCAGCAACTTTGTTTCATACAACTGGCATAAACTATACTTAAAATCAAGCAGTTTAACAGAAAATGTCGCCAACCTGGGATACGCCGCATATAACCCTTTTGTGGACCGTACTTTTGTAAGTGGGTTATGGTCGCTCCTCAACACTACATGACTACCCCAGATGAACTGTCTGTAATGCTCTAACCCCCATACATAGGCTAAATCCTCATGCTCAATCACTCTATACTTTTGTTCAGTGGCAGTCAATGAATGTGAACCAAATGCTACAACACATTCTTTCCCCTGCTCATTCATCTGAGTAAGCACTGTTCCTATGCCCTTTTCTCTAGCATCGGTGGTGACTATGGACCTTAATTGGGGATCAAAACCTTGAAGTGGTACTTCTGTGCACATTTCTTGTTTTACTAGTTCAAATTCTTGTAACATTGTGGTGCCCACTCAAACTTATTTTTATTCTTAAGAAGTTGCCTAATGTTGTATGTTTTAGTAGAGAAGTTCTCAAAAAACCTTGAATAAAATTCAACAAGTCCCAGGAATGCTCTTACTTTAGGGTCGATTCTGATGCGCGTTGGAAAAGCTTCCCGACCGAATCGGTTGGGAAATGTTTTCCGACCCACTCGGATCGGGAAAGTCCGACCGGCGGAGTAGGATGCATCCGGATGCTTCCAGATACGATTTGGTTGAACTCCCATTGACTTCAATGGGAACATTTGTTCCTAACCGCATCAGAATTGGGCCCTCAGTCGCGAAGACACGTTCCCGATCCGATTTGGAAGGAGCAAATGCCGTTAGGAGGCCTTCCTAACCGCATCAGAATCAGGCCCTCGGTCGGGAAGCTTTTCCAACCCGCATCAGAATCAGGCCCTAAGTCTTTACTGTTAGGTACAGGTGATTTTCCTATCGCTTCGAGTAACTCCTTCTTTGGTTTAATGCCCTCTGCAGACACTTAATGCCCTAAGTATGTTACGCTTTGTCTGGCAAATTTACACTTATTAAAATCCGCCGTAAGCCCTTTGGTTCTCAAGATGTTCATGACCTCCTTCACATTGTCATCATGCTTCTTTCTCGTTTTTCCCATAATTAAGATATCATCTTGGAAAAAAATCACTTTTTTCACCATCTTAAACAACTCAAACATGATGCGTTGAAACATTGCCACTGCAGACGCCAACCCAAATGGAACTCTAACAAATCTAAAGCACCCAAAAGGAGTAATGAACGCAGTGTAACCCCTGCTCTTCCTGTGTTATGGAACCTGGTGATAGGCTGCCGTGAGGTCAGTGGTCGTGAACCATCTAACTCCCTTGGTCACAGATAGCATCTCTCTAATCTTAGGCAGCGGAAATTGGTCACTAATCATATTCCTGTTAAGAGCTCTCATATCCACACACCACCTCAGTTTCCCATTAGCCTTCCTGGCAAAAACTAATGGAGAAACCCATTCTGACGCTTCAACTCTCTCTATCACCCCCTCAGCACACAATCTCTCCAATTCTACTTTAACTTCCTCCCTCAAAGCTAAAGGTATATTTCTTACGTTATGGATATGAGGTACAGCATCTCTCTTTAGCATGATCTCATGCTGGAATCCTTTTAACTCCTCTATTGCACCTGAAAAAACCCCAGGATACTCCTTCAAAATCTCAAATTCCAATCCTCTGTTAGATTTTACCACTTAAACAGGGTCTAAACTGTTGGGATCTAGCACTATTCCCAATTCTCCTTGATCCCACCAGCCCAATACTGAAGGTCCTGATACCGCAACAAATAATTTACACCTCGCCTCTCTATTTTTAAATCTAAATAATAACTCTTTTATTCCTACCATATTAATGTCCTCTCCTGTAAGCGTTTTTGGACACTATCTGTGGGCTCTAAAATGTTCCCCAAAGTCGTAAAGAATTTATCCCTCCACACTTTCTCATTTACTATGGTGTAAGATGAACCTGAATGGTTATAGTCACCCCACCCATGGTAATGTCACATTTGGGTATTTTTCTTTGCTGAACATTCACCTCCAGAACTCCCTCATCTGCATTTAATACACACATATTTACATTTTCATCATCAGACCCTTCCGAACCTGTAGTGGATGTGCAAGAAGATTTACACTCTTGCCGTTTTGTTTCCTACACACCTTAAGGAAAAGCCTCACTAACCCACAACCAGAACATCTTTGGTTCCTAGCAGGGCATCTCCTGTCATTAGCTAAATGACCTTTGTAACCACACCTGAAACATGTCCCATTAAAAGTAGCTAGAGCAGTGCGATCAGACACCTTCCCTTCCTTAACGTCTTTCTTCACACTAGGCTTAAAAACACTCAGACATTGTTTTAGAATGTACTTTCGCAACCACACCCTTGTCTTCATTATTTTTCTCCATTTTCCCTGGAATCACTGCTTTGGCACATCTGCCAGTCAACTCTGCTTTTTTCACAACATCAATCACTTCTTGGAATGTAGACTCTCCCATAGTCCACAACTTGTCTTGAATGTTAGAATTTGCCGCATGCATGTCGCGTATGAACTCATCATGTAAAGCCGAAAATCTACAAGCTAGTGGTAGGTTCTTTAATGCTGCCACATAGTCTTCCACAGGCTCATCCTTCTGTTGTTCCCTATGAAAAACTTTGTACCGGTCTACTGAAACGCACACCGTAGTGTTAAAGTACAAGTCTAAATCTTCTAAAGTATTCTTATATACAACATTCTGTTCCTGAGACCTGACTTTCTTCTGTATACTATAATACATTTTTAAACCACAGGCTCTCAAACAATAAAGTAAAATCTGCTTCTTTTTTTGATGATAACTCTTCTTCATCCTCAAAGGTGGATATGTAATTTTCAAAGTACTCCTTCCATTCATTCCATTTAGATTGGGCTCACCTTTAGTTGCTAAAAAATGCTTGTGGTGGAGATAAATTCCACACATTTCCTATTGCCATATTAATACACAAAAAGTGTCCAGCTAAGGTATAGAAAGCTAAAGAATAAATAAATCACAACAGTGCAATATATTCCAGCACCGTGATGTCAAAGTACTTACACCCAACAGGCTTTTAACAGAATAAATCGTGCCTGTCGCTGAATAAATCAAGCTGGCGATATAGTTGTATCAATCTGTAATAATATCCCGCAGATCCATTGTACATGAAAAATGCCGATCCCAAAATATTGTAATAAACCAGTGGGAAACCCAATATACCCTTGGAGGCTTGGGCAAATAAACAAGTATTGAGTAGAGATGCCTACAAGGGATATTATTCACTGAACTTAGTCAAATTTCATATAAACTTATTACTGATTCGTTAGGCCCCAATTGGTGGCTAAACATTGCAGAAGTCTACACATCAATGTAGTTGTACACAAAATCAATGTTCAACAGAACAATTAGAAGACAATTAGACAACACGGGTATATCTTTCTTTCATAAATACACAATTTTTAATGTGGAACAAAAATGTGAGGGGTACATTCAGAAACAATAAAACACTATGATGGAGGATACATAAATGAACCTGCAAATCATAAGTGTAAACATCTATTCCAAAAGAATAAACAGAGGGAAACGAATCTACAAAGATAGAAAACAATTCCTCAAACGCCTTAGTTGTTAGGGAAATAGATGTGATAGTCGACGTTTCGGTCTGTTGTGGCAATAACATCCGTCAGACCATCTTCAGGACATACAGTTGTTTGTAAAACAAGTCCCCTGTATAAATATAATATATACAATTATTTACAATAATCTATTATGTACAAAGATTTAAAAGAAGAGAAAAGATAACCCGTGTGAAGAAAAAAGGAAAAGGCAACAAACAGAGTTTGCCGATGATAAGTGGTTTAGACCTTAACCCGATGGTATGGTGAAGATCGTAAAAGATCATGTGTAATCATGGAAATGAATTCAGTGACACAGAAACTATCACCAAGAGAAGCTTAATATAGACATACTACTTACTCAAATCATATTCAGTAGTTATCTTGAACCAAAAATGATTGAGTAATAGAAATGCAGAGAGGGCCTTGTAAATAGGCTCCTAGAGGTATTGAGACAAGAGTGTCTATTAATACATCTCAAAGTGACTTTAAATTATTTCAAAGAAAGAAAAAAGAGGGGTTTATAAGGGATTAATTGGACTAATAGTTCACGTATACCACCCTAAGATTGTAGATGACACTGCTTGATAAGGATTAAGTCTCAGTCTAACCTGAACCGTCATATACTATTAAATCTCATATTATATCAGTATATAGTGGCGATATCTGATTGACTGTGACTGCGCCATATATGTAGCCAGGTGCAAAAGACTTACTGCTCTATGTTCAGGATAATACTGGTGTTGATATCTCTGTTCAACTTACATACATAGAGAAGGTAAACACTTAATTCAAATAACAAAAACTAATAGCTGGCAGACAAACATATTAATTATTTATTTATTTTGCCTGAATTGGTTAGGTTTTCAATCCTCGATATATCTCATAGCAAGGCTATGTAACTATGATACATAGGTAATATGATATAATACATCGGTAATACGTGTGTCAGATTCTACTGTAATAAAAGTATCACAGTAAAAGTATATATAGATACATAGAGGACTGGCTTACCTCTATTAATAAAGTAAAGAAACCCCTTTTGCAGTTCAAAGTCAGGGATGCAGTTAAGTCTCACGACTTTGTCGGGGGAAGCAGGAATCTTGTTCTGAAATGTCTTCCCGGAGTTCAAGAGAGTTACGATAAATCAAAACTCCACACAAGCTGGGAGAGAAGACAAACCCATGTAAATAACTGCAATGTTAAAAGTAAGGCGTGTTTCATCTAAAATAAGGGAAGTCGTGCCGCTTACCGAGTTGTAAATGACTCGTCGTCTCTAGAGAGTCCCGCACACAGCAAATACACGGTACACGGGATGCTAAGACGGGTGCAATTTTATATCCGTCCGGAAATTTAAAAAGCACTGATGTGGAGAGAGGACTCGCCTGGTAACGTGTTAATCGAAAAAACTACTGCGGCCATTTTGAAGTGACCAAATCCTACTGGATCTATAGCTAATATTACTCGCATCTGATCGAGGTGCATTCTGCTGTTATGCTGTTAAAATATAAATCAGATAATATGTAGTTTTAATGGACTAACGTCTATTTTTGAGACGCTAAGGTATGGAAAAACGAAATGACCATAAATTTAAAAATATCTATTATGGCGTCTTACATTAGTCTCAAAAATCCTTAATACAACAAGAAGACTAAGAATGTCAAAAGGTGGCAGAAGAACACCCAAGGTGTGGAAAGGCAAAACAGATTTAGACACATACTACAAAAATGTATATATACAACATACACTGTGTCACTCAATTTTTCAGATTGTAACCACATTAGTGATAGCTTTCACATCATGATATTAATTCAAATACAATGTTAACTCTTGTATAAAGATGGTGGCAGCAGAACTTACTTGTTCTATTCCTCATTAGTTAACAAAATGTATATCTTGGGGACAAGTCGAAAATGAATTTAAACATTGTCTGCTACATAAAATCATTATGTCAAGTACTTTTGTTTACGTGATTACACTGGACATCATCATTTGAAAATATAGTCTAGAAATGCATTCTACTATACAGTCGTGAAAAGTACGTATACATACGATGGAATGGTAACAGATCTTTGATTCCAACATTCTGGACAGTTTGAATCAATTTCACATAAAGCAAAACTCATAAATGTTCGCAAAGAATATAAAGACATAAAAGTGGATCAGTACATAAAAATATTAGAATTAGCAGATACAGGCCAGGGTGTGCCATTCATTGGCTGAATTTAAACCTTTGGAGATGCTGTCAGTGCGGCATATCCATTGGTTTTCTTTTTAAGTAAGACTTCTGTCTACATTCATCTGTCTAACTGAAGGTTTCACTATCTCTATGACCCACCATATCATGTCCTTTTCTGAATGTTTGGCCTGACTGTAATGTTCAACTAGAGGCGCATTCTCCACTTTAAACCGAATCCTTGATTGGTGTTGAAGGATTCGTTTCTTCACTGTTTGAGTTGTTTTACCTATATAATAAAGGCCGCAGGGGCATTGAACACAGTACACCACATTGCTTGTGTTGCAGTTAGAGAAATGTTTAATGGAATATTTATATCCATTCAACTCAAAACACTTGATGGTCTTGGTAGTACTACATGCTGCGCATGAGTTGCATTTGAAGTGTCCTACAACCGGAATTAGTTGTCTCATGTTATCAACAATGTGTGAGTCTGATGTCTCATAGGCATGCACTAGTCGATCCTTCAAGTTGGGGCCCCTTTTAAAGGAAAACAGGGGGTTTTGAGTCAACTCTGGGAGTCCTGATAATAAAGACCAATGTTTGTTGATTATTCTTTTAATACTGTTCGTAGCTGTTCCAAATGTTGTTACACACACTAGCTGGAGTTGTGTTGGTTTATTCTTTACTTCTAGTAAAGCGTCACGGTTGTTATACCATGCACGCTTTAATGACTTTTTAAGAAGTTTGTTTGGGTAGCCACGCAGTCTCAATTTTTCTTTGAGTTTTTTTGCTTCCAAAAAATAATCCTCCCTGCGCGGGCAGTTTCTGCGCAAGCGCAGAAACTGCCCAAAGAGTAGGCCATCCTTGAGCGCTTGTGGATGATGACTATTATATTTCAGCAGCGTGTTTCTTGCTGTGGGTTTAGTATAAAGAGTGGTATATAAAAGGTTGTTACTATCCACTTTGATTGAAATGTCTAGGAAATTCATAGAGTTGTTGTCACATTCTAGTGTGAATTTAAGGTGTGGATTTCTGGAATTAATCCAGTCATGAAATTGAAGTAAAAGATCTTTGCTACCTCTCCAAATGAGGAAAACGTTGTCTATATACCTGAGCCAACAAGAGATATTCGACATAAATGGGTTCAGGGCATCATAGACGAACTTACTCTCAAAATCAGAGACATAGATGTTAGCTATGTCGGGAGCATAGATGGCCCCCATCGCTACTCCGTTGAGTTGTTGATAAAATGTTTTTCAAATAAGAAAAAATTCTCACACAATGAAATTCTAACACACTCAATGATAAAGTCAGTTGGAACATTATGTGGTCTGGGTCGGCTTTCTAAAAGTTGTTGAATGATGTTAATCGCTTCTGTCTGTGGAATGTTGGTATATAGACTTTCAATGTCCATAGATACCAATAGTTCACAAGCTGGATCGAACGGATGTCTCTCAACCACATTGATCACTGCTTTGGTATCCCTAATGTATGTAGCTGACTCTGTGGCAAAAGGCCGGATGAAGAAGTCAGCATATTGGGCTAGCGGCTTGAGAATGGAATTACAGCCCGAGACGATCGGTCTACCAGGCGGTGTTGTGGCATTTTTGTGTACTTTCGGTAAGATGTATATTACCGGTACAGTTGGTGTTTTATTAATTAAGAAAGAAGACTCTTTCTCACTAAGCCACCCGCCTTCTAGTCCTTGACGGCTCAAAGTTGAAATGATTTTAGAAAGATGATTCGATGGATTCCCTGACAACTTCTTATAGTGTGTTTCAACAGACAGTTGTTTAAGTAGCTCCATTCGGTATGCTTCCTTGTCCCAAAGGACAATCCCTCCACCCTTATCTGCTGGTTTGATTATAGTACCAGATAGAGTCTGTAAATTGCGGAGAGAGTTTTGTACTTCTCTTGTGAGATTATACTTTACAGATGGTGTTTTTTTAAACAGATTTTCAATCTCCGTGATTATGGCATTCTCAAAAGTAATTACTTCTTTTGAAACCATTGTGTTGGTAGGAAAGAACATTGAGCGATTATGTAGACCAGTAGTGTCCACCTCAGGAACTGTCATATTATGGGCAAAGAATTTATATAATTCCAACTTGGTTTGAGAAAGAACACTTTTATTGGTTGGCACAAATGAGACTGACAAAATCCCTATTTCTGATCCCAAAATATGGCAGCCGACGCAGCACAACGTCACTTTCCAAAGGAATTAGAGCTGGCTCTGCACGTACGTGTGTAGGCATCTTCTTTCAACTGTCAATAGACCACACAATGCGGTGCTGATTCACGCGCCGACAAAGCAGACAAGAACTATGCTCACGTGCCGGAGACAGCTCGCGCTTCCTCTCACAAACCTCTGGGTTAATAAATAGTAATTACCTTGGAAATGTCCCAGGAAGATACCGTTCCGACTTGATCTTAATCACTCCCCAAAAAAACAGGGTCTGCGTTATGAAGACGTGAAGCGGTTGCCTTAACTGCAGTGCCAATGTTCGTACAGACACAAATCTAGTGTCGCCAGAAACGCGTAGGTTCCTTGTACCAGGACTGCACAGTAGATTGTCGCCAAAATTGTAAAGAAGACTGTTCAGCAGTAACTCATGTAAGACTTTATTGTACAACCTGGTACAAGCACCGAAGTGCATCCACAGCCTCTCAGCTCCTCGTAACGCCTCTCAGTCCTTTCCTTAGCAACCACCCTACATTCCACCCCAAGACATTGGTACAGTCCAACTCTCCCATAGTAACATCAGAAGACATTGTCAGATCCCACGCTCTCAACATAATTTCCTACGCAGGCAACACCCAACTCATCCTCTTACTCACCAATGACCCCACCACCATCAGAAACAACTTCCACAGATGAATGACAACCGTCGCCGACTGGATGAAGAACAACTGCCTGCAGCTGAACACAGACAAGACGGAAGTACTGATCTTCACCAATAGCAGCAGCACATGGAACAACTCCTGGTGGCCATCAGAGCTAGGACCTTCACCCACTCACTCCGGCCAGGCCAGAAACCTCGTAATCATTATTGACAAAAAGCTCACCATGAAATCACAGATCAACACCGTCTCCTCCGCCTGCTTTCTCTATCTGCACATGCTACGTAAGATCCTCAAGTGGCTACCCCTACACACGAGACACACGTCCTCATCACCAGCCGACTGGACTACAGCAACACTCTCTACATATAAATCGCCGCACACCTCCTACAGAGACTTCAGACCATACAGAACGCCGCAGCCAGACTGATCCTCAGCCTTCGCCGACGAATCTTCATCACACCCCACTTCAGGCAACTCCACTGGCTCCCTCTACAGAAGAGAAGCCAAATCAAGCTGCTGACCCACGCACAAAAGGCTCTACACAACCAAGGACCCGCCTACATTAACCACCACCTGAACTACCACCAACCATCGAGAAGACTACGCTCCACCTCCCTCTCACCTCTCCATACTCCCCGCATCTATCGAAGCAGAAGTAAAGGATGCTCCTTCTCCCACATCATAGCACAGTCCTGGAACAGCCTTCTCAAGCAACTCCGGACCATCACCTCACTTCTGGAATTCCGAATGGCCCTCATGTTCGAATAAGCCTGTGGGACCTGCAAGCACCTGAATACCATATGGGGTGTAGTCCTTTGTTATTTATGAAAAGTTTAACTTTAAATTGCTGCATGTTGTACATTCTTTTGGTTTGTTTGCTAAGTTTAGGGCCAATTTGACTAACATTGCTCCAATCTTAGTTATTGGTATCTATACTCTTTTTGTAATGTTTCTATAAATTTGTATAGTGTAGGTTGTGTTCTGCCGAGTGTGGATTGGAAGGCATTGTGCCATCCTTCCACTGCGTTGTTTGTTTTGGCTTCCTGTGCCAAGGTGCTGTCATAGACATTCCACCATGATATTTGGAATTGTGGTTGGCGTCTGTGTCCAGAGCGATGCAGTCTGCCAACTCAAGTGCCTTCAAAATAGTCTGTTAGGGGACTACGTTTATCTTTATTTTGTTGTAGAAAGGGCTTTCTTTTAGTAAATTGTAGCGGTTGGCTACCTCTGTGACAGGGGCATAAGCTAGTGCTATAATTATTTTGATTTCAAAGGCAAATTAGCTGTTTGTAGAATATTCAACACTTAGGGCCTCATTACGATGTCGGTCGGAAAGCAATCCGACCGACTCCTTGTCGGAATCGTTTCCGACCAACTCGGGTTCAGGAAGTCCGACCGACTGATTACAATGTTTCTGAACACTGTTCGGTCTGACTCCCATTGACTTCAATGGGAGCCTGTGTTCCGACCAACAACACAGGCTCCCACTGAAAAAAGGGGTGGTTGCTTAAAACCTTGCACCCTGTGGCGCGCACCCCATGGTGCCTGCCACACTGTGCATGGTTGTAAAGAGGGGTCCCATGGGTACCCCCATGGGCCCCACCTGGAGGCCTCTGGGTGAAGGGGGGCCTGCTGTGGGCCCCCAAAGTCAGTTTCTGACAGCTGTTTTGTGCACAGTTGTAATCTGTGGTGTCAGGGGGTCAAGGCTAGACCCTAAGATGAAGGTGCTTCCTGCCTCACACTCCCTGGTCCCGCTGATGACAGTGGAGAGGATGGGCGCGAAGGCGGTGTCCCTGGATTTTGTGGGCCACCTGCACAAAGTGAGTGAGCTGAGTGCAAAGCAAGTGCAGTCCATGGTATCTCCCACAGAGAGGACACAGGTGTGCCATGTGTTGAAGCCTTCTCCGAGCCTCAGCCTACACACGGCACCCATCATAAACTATCTAGATCCAGGGGAGACCTGGGCGGGATGGACCGGGAATCAGAGCATTGCAGCGGGACGAGTGCTTCCCCTGCATGACCAATGTATGCGAAGAGGCCCACACATCGCCAAGACCATGGGGGTGAGACGTGTACATCCTGCACGACATCGTTGTCCACAGAGGGGCCCTAGCTGTGAAATACCGAATGCAGTATGAGTAGTAACAAGCCGGGGGCAAGATGGCATGTAATTGATTTCTGGAGCATGGTGCACCCGGAGGCTCCCACTGACTACCGCAAGGAATAGCTCCATCACACTGTCGCACTCACAACCCCTGGGGGCGTAGACTTGTGCGGAAATCATCGAACCCCTGAGGTTTGAGGCCCGAGCCTAGCGAGAGGTCTTACATTGCTCTGAAATGTGGGGTACGGCAGCAGAGTGGCCCGATCCTCATCTTACCGCTTGCAGGGCCACTGACGTGAGCCTAGGGGTGAACAGTCCTAGATGCATTGGACATCAAGTATGGCCCAAGTGAAAGCCGGTAAGGGTGGGGAGGGATCACAGATGACGATGTGACCCGCAGTGGATTGTGGCCATCCGCCCAGCCAGACTTCAGTGGAACGTCTTCTGCAGGACCACATGGAGAAATTTGTGGTCTCAAGGACTCACTAGAGCCAACACTGGACACCCTGATGACTGATGTAGGGTTCCTACAGGAAGACCACAAGAAATTGAAGGATAGGGTACATGATGCAGAAACAGAACTGACTGAGGTACGCCATGCAGTGTCGGAGCATCGTCAACAGATCGAATCGCTTCAGAAGGAGGTGGCAGTGCTGCGACCCTGGGTGGATGATGCAGAGAGACTCTCCAGAAGAAAAAAGTGGGGCTGCTCGAAGGCGTGGAGGGGCCAGGTATGGCCGAGCAGGTGCTGGAAGGCAAGACGTACACATTCTCCACCGCCCTCCTGGACAACCTCGCCAACATCGGACTGAAACAGCTCGTCACCACGCCCACCCACAAGGCAGGACACACCCTCGACCCCATCTTCGCAGGAGGTAACAACATCCACTTCAGCCACACCACGCAACCCCCTTGGACAGACCACCACTGCGTACACTTCCACGTCGACAAACCCACGCCGCTCAAACATGCACCGCGCCCCCCACGAAGGAACTGGAGCAAAGTCACTGAGGAACAACTCAACTCCACCCTCAACCGCGACACCCCCACCACGTCGACCGGCTCCAACCTCGCAGCCAAAGGACTCCACACATGGATCTCCAGCTGCGCAGACAAGCTTGCACCACTACGCAACCCCGACAGACAACGCCCCAGGAAAGCCACCTGGTTCACCGCCGACCTCCAAGATTCCAGACGCACCTGCAGACATCTTGAGAAGAACTGGAGAAACAGCAAAACGCCAGAAGACCACACCACCTACAAAAACGCCATAACGGAATACCACCAACGCATCAGATCCACCAAAAGGACCTTCATCCAAAACAAGATCCTCGCCAACGCCGGCAACTCCAAGCAACTCTTCAGCGTCATCCAGGAATTCACCAAGCCCCCCAGCGAAACCACGGACATCACCCCTTCCCAGGACCTCTGCGACAAGCTCGGATCCTACCGCCATCTGAAAATCAAGGCACTCTACGACAACTTCAACGACCAGACACCCACTTCCGAATCCACTTCCTGCTTCAGCAACGCCATCCAGCCCACCATCTCCTCCTGGACCCCAGTCACCACCGAAGACACCACTTCAACCATGAAAGGCATTCACTCAGGGGCACCCACGGACCCCTGCCCCCTGCACATTTTCCACAGAGCCGCCATCGCTCCCGAACTACGACACACCATCAACACCACCTTCAAGACCGGCACCTTTCCCGATGACTGGAAACATGCAGAAGTCAGACCCCTGCTCAAGAAGCCCTCAGCAGACCCCACCGACCTCAAGAACTACCGACCCATCTCCCTCCTCCCCTTCACGGCCAAAGTCACAGAGAAGACCGTCAATGCACAACTAACCAAATTCTTCGAAGAAAACCCATCCTCGACCCCTCCCAATCCGGATTCCACAGCAACCACAGCACCGAAACCGCCCTACTCGCCGCCACAGACGACATCCGCACCCTCCTCGACCAAGGACACACCGCAGCCCTGATCCTACTCGACCTCTCTGCAGCATTCGACACCGTCTCCCACCGCACACTCACCGCCAGACTCCATGATGCCGGCATACAAGGAACCGCCCTCGACTGGATCCGCTCGTTCCTCACCGGCAGAACCCAAATAATCAGACTACCACCCTTCCTCTCCGAACCCACAGAAAACAACTGCGGAGTGCCCCAAGGATCATCGCTTAGCCCCACGCTCTTCAACATCTACATGGCCCCCCTCGCCGCCATCGTCAGACAGCACGGACTCAGCATAGTATCCTACGCCGGCGACACCCAGCTCATCCTCTCCCTCACCAAGGACCCAATCGCCACCAGACTCAACTTCCAGGAAGGAATGAAGGACGTCGCATCCTGGATGAGCAGAAACTGCCTGAAGCTCAACTCGGAGAAGACAGAAGTACTCATCCTCAGACCCTCCCCCTCGGCATGGGACAACACCTGGTGGCCTACCGCCCACGGCAGCCCCCCCACACCCACGAACCACGCCCGAAACCTCGGCATCGTACTCGACACCTCCCTCTCCATGACCCGACAGGTCAACGCCGTCACCTCCAACTGCTTCAACACCCTCCGAATCCTCCGAAAGACCTTCAAGTGGATCCCCCGCGAATCAAGGAAGGCCATCACCCACACGCTCATCACCAGCAGACTGGACTACGGACACGCCCTCTATGCCGGGATCAACAAGTCTCTGATCCGCAAGCTCCAGACCATACAGAACACCGCAGCCGGACTCGTCCTCGACATTCCTCGACACAAGCACACCACCCAACACCTACGGAACCTCCACTGGCTCCCCATTAAGAAGAGAGTCACTTTCAAGATACTCACCCATGCCTACAAATGCATCCACAACACCGGACCCCAATATCTCAACGAGAGAATCTCCCTCCAAGTACCCAAGAGAAACCTCCGATTCGCCGACCTCACCGAAATCCCGCCCATCCGCAGAGCCAGAACAGGTGGAAGAACCTTCTCCTACATCGCAGCCAAGACCTGGAACGAGCTCCCGCTCAACATCAGATGCACCCCCTCCCTGAACATTTTCAGGTAAACGCTCAAGACCTGGCTCTTCGACTGAACGGAGCTGCTTACCCCCCCCCCCAAGCGCCTTGAGACCCTCACAGGTGAGTAGCGCGCTTACAATTCCCCTGAATGATTGATTGATTGATTCTTCTCAGCGGAGAGGGCTCATAGAGTCCCGGGCTGCCCCCCTGCACCAGGAGCTCCACCGTGGTCAGTAGTCACCAGATTGTTTGACTTTAGAGACAGAGACAATATTCTGCAGATTGCTAGAACCAAGGGTCCATGGACTGTCCATAATAGTACTGTCACAATATTCCCAGACTACACTGTAGATGTCTGTAAATAGCGGGAGTCATATCAGGATGTGAATCAGCACCTCAGCACTCTGGGTCTTAAGTATGCTCTGCTATACCCGGCGAAACTCAGGCTCATCATAGGAGACGAGACTCTCTTTTTCTTGTCCCCAAAAGAGGTATGGGCTTGGCTTGAGACACAGGGAGAATTCCAGTGCACATCTCCACCAGACCATGGCCAAGAATGGAAGACGCAGCGGACTAGACTGCAATCCACCAGGAATATCCGAGGCAAACCGACCAAGGCACAGGCGGTGATGGAGAGAGCAAATGTGTTAGCCATAGTTGAACATTCGACTATGGCCCACCCAGACAGCTGGGAATCTGACAGAGACTCAGCAGGGTCTGTGGACAAATCACAGGTGGGTGAGGTCCCGGAGGAGCTCAGTGGTGGCCTTCAGGTCACACCAATTACAGCTGACTTACTGATGTGCTTCTGAGCAACATGATATCCTTTTACCAAGGGGCTCTACTGATTGGGGAGTTCTCAAGCTGAGGGGAGGTGTGGGGCAGAAGGCTCCTGAA
This sequence comes from Calotriton arnoldi, assembly GCA_963921515.1. Taxonomy (NCBI): domain Eukaryota; kingdom Metazoa; phylum Chordata; class Amphibia; order Caudata; family Salamandridae; genus Calotriton; species Calotriton arnoldi. The sequence goes on from CAWUFW010003638.1 coordinate 1,103,487, forward strand.
TTCCTGTGCTATGGTGCCAGGGGACTGTTCATGCAGTTCTGTCAGTGGGGACTTGGACTGCAAAGTTATGTTATGTTATGTTACTGAGTACTTATATAGCGCACATCCACCATAAGGTCTCTTGGCGCTAGAGCTACAGAAGCAATGTCCCAGTTTTTCTCTCTGACAGATCAATCATAAGCCACCCTGAAGAGCGGAGTCTTCAAGAGTTTCCTAAATTTGGAAAAACAAGAAGCAGACCTGATATCGAAAGGTAAAGTATTCCGGATACGGGGAACAAGTGCTGAGAAACTGGAGCCACCCAACATCTTCTTCTTAAAGGAAGGAATAGACAGAAGATTCAAATGGAAAGATCTTAGATTGCGACCAGGTACATATTTGTGGAAGCGAGTTGAAATAAAGGCTGGGTTGCAACCCTTTAAGGATTTAAAAACTATGCAGCAGGCCTTTAAGTATGATGGTTGCTCAATTGGTAGCCAGTGCAACTCCCGCAGCAGGGGTGGAATGTGACACCTGTGGGGTAATTGATACAAGAGCCTTGCAGCCTGATTTTGAATTAATTGAAGCCTGCCAACTAGGCCTTTAGGAAGGCCCAAGTAGTGTGAATTAGCAGTCAACTCTAGAGATGACCAATGCAATGACGACTTGTTTTAAAGCTTCAAAATAAAGTTTAACATTTTTTTTAATTTTCTGGAGTTGAAAATAACAGGCAGAGCCTATAGCCCCTACCTGGGGTTTCATTGTCACATTGGAGTCAATCACAACTCCAAGACTTTTGACTGAACTTTTGAGCTTGGGAGGAGTGCCCATTGAAACAGGTCAGAAAGCAGCATTCCACAGGTTGGGTTTGTCTACCAATGATAACGATTTTAGTCTTATCTGAATTCAATTTAAGTTGGTTATTATTCATCCAATCCTGGATGAGCACCATAGTGAGATATTAGAGCATCTGTATCTCCCCCAATCATGGGATGACTATGTACTGGATGCTGACTCATTGATGGGATTGAATGGCTGTACCTGATTGATGGGGCGGCCAGGGTTGTGGGCTTGTTGTGGATTGTTTCTGTTGTCTAGTTGGGATTTTTCAATTTTCGCTCTGCTGCTCTCTCCTACACCAATCTTCCCTTCTGTGCATAGACCGAGAGGATACCCGACACACATGACTCACATGACAACATGTGAATACTGCATTGTGACCTTAAATGTGAGGGTTCCTATAGCAAACGGTAGAGTGTACACTCATACCTCAAATGGCGCCAGGTCCAGTTTGTCTGCCTTTAGGAAACCCATCTGACAGCGGGGGAACTCACTAGGTTGCTCAAGCACTGGCGAGACATGTTCTATGAAACTACTTACTCTGCCTACGCTACGGGGTTCTGTTGTGGGTGGCTCCCAGGGTTCCTTTTGTAGTGGAACATACCTTGATAGACCCGGAGGGTCATTATGTCTTCATGGAGGGTACTCTGGATGGCGAACCCCTTGCGCTGACGGTGTTGTACACCACAAATGTGGGAAAGCCCATCTTTTTTACCTCCCTAACACCCGCTAATTTCAGGTCTGCGTTGTCTTCGGCCTTTTGGTGTGGGGATTCCTATTGTGTCCCAGTTCTGATGTGTGACTGATCCACCCCTCCTGTGCAGGGAGCAAAGTCACATGCCACCACTAGACAGCTACAGCAATTGGTACACAATACACAGGTGGTGGACATTTTGCCCGCCCTACACCCGCAACTGAGGAAATACTCCCACTGCTCGACACTCCATGCCCTTCACACATGGATTGACCTGATCTATGGTAGCGGAGCACTGGTGGGCAATTGTAGTCATATGGAATACCTGGGTAGGATGTTGTCTGATCTTTGCCCACTGATGGTGAATTTTTTATGGGGGTGGCCCCAACCGGTAATACCCACATGGCGTTTACAACCATTGGCACTAGCTGACACATTGTTCGGGATGCAGGTGGGGGAGCACATTGATAGAAACTTTACCGACAACAAGGGGTCCGCCACGGATGCGGTAGAGGAATTGGACGCCTTCAAAGTGGTGATGCAGGATATGCAGGGCCACACTGTATGGTATGAGGAAAGTTCTATGGACTGAAGTATTGAGTCTTGAAGATAGGTCGAAAACAGCAGAAAGGGAGTAGACGACTGACCCCTCACTCTACCACACGTTAGCTGATATCAAAGTGGAATATAAGGAGGCGTTGCGACAGCTTTCTAATCTGGACTATAAGGAATACGTTAACTGCCAGCATGAGCTAGGCGATAAGGCCAGTGGACTATTGGCCTGGTTATTAGGATCTGAATGCCTGTGTTCCCCTATAGGTGCAATTCGATTGAGGTCCGGGTCCATAGTGAATTCCCAGCTAGCAATTAATGTGGAATTCAAGACTTGTAACAGGGTACTATATAGGGCCCCCAGAGGCGCGAACTAGGAGGCGATATTAGCCTACTTGGGGACTATAGAGATCCCTCTTCTAGATCCACTGCATAGACAGGAGCTAGATGCCCCCCTTAATGCTGGAGGACATCAAATGGGGCAACAAGCAAATGGATAGAGGCAAGACCCCGGGCAACAATGGGCTGCCAATTGAGTTCTACTATATGTACAGAGCGCTACTGGCTCCTCTTGCTCTCACGGCTAAATGAACAGGCCAGAGAACATGGACAACTTTTGGACACCATGAGGGAGGCCTTGACTGCAGTGCTACCAAAACCTGGGTGGGACCCGCTTGAAGTAGCCTCTTACCGCCCCTTCTCTTTACTCAACCTTGATTATAAGATACTGGGAAAGGTCCTGGCCAATAGGTTGACCCCACTCGTCCAGAATGTAGTACACTCAGATCAGAATGGGTTCATCCTGGGTAGAAACACGTTTCTGAACCTCCGGCGCCTATTCAGTGTCATGGACTAGGCACAATGAATGGTGAATGGATACACCTTGCTGGATGGCATCCTTAGACATTGAGAAGGCGTTCGACACATTGGGGTGGGCCTACCTGCAGTCCGTGTTGTTTAAATTGGGGACGGGCCTGGAGTTCTGTAGGTGGATAGGGGTCCTGTATGAGTCCCCCCTTAACCAGGGAGCACACTGGCAAGATCATCTTCGGCAGTTTTAGCATCAGGCAGGGTACCAGGCAGGAGTGCCCTCTATCCCCCTTATTGTTTGCCCTGCCCATGGAGCCTCTGGCTTGTCTACTATGTGCACATGCTCCTCAGTGGGGTTTGTAGGTTGAAGGACATTCGTATGTGGTGTCTATGTATGCCGATGACACCTTGATATATTGGAAGGCGGATCCCTCTGTACTCCCAGAGGTTATAGAAGTATTAGATGACTTTAGGCGCATTTCTGGGCTATGTATCAATTGGGTAAAGTAATTTCTGTTTCCTCTACTGCAGATGTCTGAACTTATGTGCTGGGAGGAAGGGATTGATTCCTTGCATTGGCCATATGATACTATTAAATACTTAGGTGTCCAGATATACCACACAAAGCACGTTCTGGTAGAGGGTAATTTGGGTAAGGTACTTACCTCGATCTGACAGACCTTGCCCTTTTGGACACAATTACCCTTGTCTCCCATGGGTAGAGTGTCAATAGCGAAGATGTTGATTCTTCCCCGGCTTTACTTCTTCACAGCGTTGCTGGTAATAGGGACTTACAGCGCCTGCTTGCCTCCTTGATCTAGGGAGACAAGAGACATAAGGTGGTGATTGCTACTTTATATGCTGATTTGAATGATGGGGGCCTCAGGATGCCTGACGAGGAGCTTTACTACGCTGCGGCCCAGCTTGAATGGCCATTGCAGTGGATGAGGAACACTGCAAACCCGTTGCGGGATATGCTCTACAGGCCTCGAAAAAAACTACTTGCACACTCGCTATGGCGAGTCAGATTTTATCAGGTCGAGCTATTTTTAGCAAATACTCGTCTGTTCTGGAGAGTGAACTTAAGCTGGAAAGGAACAGGTGTTCTGTTCATTTAGAAAGAGAATGAGCAATAAAGACGCCTTTAAATCTTGTTTTTATCTTGACACATTTGCTGTCTGCTCAAGGACAGAGGTCAGATGTCAGTATGTCTTTTTACTAATTGTTGCTTATCTTATCCTGGAAAATGGTGTTTACTTTTCTTTCTCTTATTACTGTTAGAAGCTTTTGTCAAGAGAGCTGTCTGGCAATCATTGTGAAACAAACGGCTGTAAGATGTCAGTATGTTTTTCTAACACACAACATTTAAACAGCTTGTAAATAAATAATACACATATTTCAAAATATATCAAAATATATCAGTAATTACGAAAGAAAATATTTTTTTGTAGTTCAGAAGTGTGATGCAAACAAAGATTTAAATAGGAGCAAAACAAATCAGAAAACTTTACTTGGTGATGTGCAAATGACAAATATGTGCAGAAACTTGATTTCCAAACATTACATACACTATATAGTGTTATCGGTAAAACCACATCAGTGGGAAAGTTTGTGGCCATTTCAATGGAGAATCAGCTGATTGCAAATAAGTGTGTTAGCACTTCATAAGTCAGGCGTGTATTTATTAAAAGTGATAGTTTTTAAACATGATTTGAGAAACATTCCTGCCCCCGCCCTGATGCAAAAACTAAGAGGCAAGTCAGAGGTCATGTGTAACTTACATCCGTGAATTAAAATATTTGCACATAATCACATAATTTGAAACTAGTTTATGGGTCAAGAGCATTATAACTAGGTCGAGTGGATTATTTAAGTTACTAGACCTGCAGGTCTAGTAAAATTTTAAAGATTTTTTGAGACCTGCTCGCCTCTGTTTTTCAAGGTATGCCGCTTCTGGAGTGGTTTCTACAATGCCCTGCTTTCTGTACCATCCCGAATGTGCTACTGAAGTGGAAGTTTGGTGCTGGAGAAAATACATTCACCAAGGAAAGAGGAGGGTGACTTATGCCTCGGGTCTACCGCTGTGGGCCCCTCCGCTATGTAGGTGGTTGACGGTGATTTACCAAGTCCGAAATGGGATGGAAGTGGTATACACGAAGTGGGGTGATGTGGTATTTGAGGGAAGGTTGCGCACATTTGAGTATTTGGTTGCTATGGGCAACCTGGATTCAGGACAATACCTGCTCTATTTGGGCCTGCGTTGGGCGGCTGGCAAGATGTGGGGGCCTGCTGGTGACTTACCTCTGGTGGGTGGTGGGCTTATTGGAAATGATGGTATCTTCGATAGGCGGGGAACGAGTGATGCCCGGTCTGTATGGAGCACTACCTAAGGACCACATTAATGTGGGCATTCAGGCACGTAAGGGGTAGTGGGAGGAACAATTGATGACAGATTTTTTGGACTCCAAATGGAAGAGATGCTTGGGATCAATTAGGACGACCACACGGAACGCTTGCTTCCGCTTCACTCAATTTAACTACATCCAACACACATACCTTTCACCAGACAGGATAGGGAAGATGTGTACAGGGGTCATGGCAGTCTGTCCTAGATGTCATAGTGTTAGCGCAGACTTTTTCCATATGATATGGACCTGTACAGTGATTGTCGACTTTTGGTGGGAGGTGACCCATTGAAATTACGGCCTCTCTTCTCCTACAGGTCTTTGCCCGATACCTTCTTAACACTGGGGTGGTGAATAAGCAGACAAAGCAATTGGCTGGGTTCCAGGGCTTAGGTCTAATGCTCGCAAAGTGCTGCATTGCCAAGTCCTGGAAGGCGGCAGAGGCCCGCCTATATAGTTGTGCAGAAAGATGTGGTCCGATGGGCAAATGCAGAGTTATCGGTACGCGCTGACACAAGGGCTAGGGATGGGAGATGTCATCTAATGGATCTTGGGTTCTTGGATTGACTGAATGAGATACTTACCCCAGAGGCACATGGCACCAAAGGTTAATTGCAATATTAAACATTGATGTGGGGTGCTGGATGACACCTCCCCCCCTCGTGGCCATCCAGGGACTGGGTTGGAGACACAACACAGGAGGCACACACGCACGACAACGGGTCAGTTACTGGGGGACACAGGCAGTGGTTCCATAAGAGATGAGGATCAGGGGTTGTGAAACGCTGACGAAGTTGAGAAGGTGATGCATATAAATATATTTATGATGGGATGGGATAGTGGGTGGGGGAGGATGGGCAATGAGAATGTGGTTTATGTTGTGTTAGTTAGATACTTTGCAGTGATCATGTGGTCCCTCTGTCTGTGGATGGGTAACCCCATAGTTATGTTACACTGTTGTTGCACATATTCAACCTGTTTCCCCTAGAGAATGATGTATCGAAGATATGGCCCACTGTTGCTCGTAACATGAATGATACTGTTGTGATATGTATTAGGCAATTGTTCTCTACAAAATTAATAAAGGTATTAGAAAAAAATGTATAATATATAGTTCCATTTTCAGGGTGAATGGTATATATTTTGTTGATGTAATATATTTTTATTTAAATTAAATATGTGTATAACGTTTTTTTCTTAAAGTAGTTGTTTTATGTGAAAAGAGTTTTTTTATTATTTTATTAATGATGATTTAATTATTTTGGCGATATTATTGTACTCGATATTGTGTGGAACAATATGTTTGACATATCCTATGTTTATGTCAGGGTAACAACGATATTTGTGTTCTAGATATTTGTGGTTTTTGTAGTTAAGTATATGGAGTCGATATTTTTGTTATCGATATTTAATTTCCAATATGCTTGTGTTTTGATACTTGTTGGATCGATAGTATGTCAGTGATCCCTGTGTGCTTCTCCTGTCATGCGTGCACTCACCCCATAATGCTTAGCGAGTTCGTGTGATGTCAGCATTGACAACCATATTTTGGGATTGATTTAATTTACCGCATTCGAATAGAAGTGCCCATACTTTGGGGAAAGGCTGATATTAATGCTGACGGTAGCGTTTATAATTTAGTATGCAACCATTGCTCATGAGTTAATATTTCAGAGTAGAAATGTCTGGACATTGAGGTTTCAGTCTACTAACTTGGGGCAAAGAAAAGCTGTTCTTTAGGCCTTCTTGCAAGTAGTTTAATCCTTTAAGATTACCTATCTGCATTTTGGAGACTTGGCCGGTATTTTTGGCATCAATTGTTGTTATATGGGCAGGGCTATCCGGAGTAAATATAGAATCATAATGGCTTTGTCACAGGCAGTCAGGCAGCCATCTGCGTTTTTGCAAAGCCCAGGAAGCCACCCATTAAATGGAAACAATGTATTTGGATTTTCGAGAACTACTGTGTCACCACAGAGTCAAATATGATGCTCCCAAAAAATAGGACTTTTTATTTGATCATATGGGGCAAGGAAGTCAGCAGGTTTTCAACAGCTTATGGGATGAGTATCAAGAAACACTAGCACATTTACAGAAATAATGCTCTGACAAAGTAAGTGTATTGCTGGAATGTCATCAATTTTTTATTTAGTATAAAACAAAGCAGCCATTAGTCTACATAGCATTTCTATATGTTCTGACAGCTAGTTTTAGTTTTGAGACAATGTGGGCATATATATATATATATATATATATATATATATATATATATATATATATATATATATTATATACATGATCAATTGTGTTTGAGAGCAGTTGTAAAGCTGCAGGAATTCTACTCTTTTAGAAGAAATAGATTTAGTTGGGCTACCACAATAATTTACAGTCGAGAGTTGCTTCAGATTAAAACGGATAACAATCGGATAGATAAAATACCATCTATCTTTGAACTTCTGTTGGGGAAAGAGACCAGTGGTTGTTTGTGGCGTCAACTACATGTTAGTTACTACAAAAAAGTCGGGTTTAAAACCCTCTATAGCGTTTTTAAAGTATGGAGTGCCATACGGAGAATTTTAGGAATTGGTAGACTATCTTTTTATACACCTTTAGATAATAATCATTATCTCCCAGAGGTTTTTAGAGATTCATGTATGGGAAAGTGGAACGGAAATTGATCGGATAGGCTGCTTCTTTTCCCCCGCTGGTTTCCGATCCTTTGAAGAATTGAAAAAAGACTTTACTTTAGAATGGCGGGACTTTTTTAAGTTTCTCCAGATTAGAGATTTTCTGTTACAGAAAGGGGGCGGGGGGGGGCAAATTTGAGAAAGTGGAAATCATTGAAAGAATAACCCAGGACAAAGTAAGGTCTATTGTGAGGTATATATGTCTATGAATGCAGCCTTGCCAGATGACCTGGATAAATATTTGCAGAAGTGGCAGGCAAAAGTAGGGGTGTCAGACGGGACCTTTATGTATGCATATGAGCTGTCACAATCCATTTTAATGTCTACTAGGTTACAGGCACAATTTTATAAAACCTGCTTCTTTTTGTATTACACACCTGACAAAATCGCCAAATGGGGAGTAGAAAGGGAACATTTTTTCCTCGATGTACACTTTATAATGCAGATAGTGTTCATCTCTTCGCATCATGTAATGGGTTTAAAACATTTATCAAAGATATAGCGAAATTTTTAACCGAAGTTTTAAAAACCGAAATAATATTTACTGAAGAAGTAATTCTGCTAGGGACCTCCGAAACTAATCTCGTAAGAATGGGACCTGAATTGATTTTTATCGCTATGGCAGTTTTAAGAATGTGTATTTCATCTGCCTGGTTGGATCCCAATGCTCCGGTTTTCCAGCAATGGCTTGCCAGGTTGTTAGCAATGTATAGTTTAGAAATAGCCATTTATAAACTAAAAGGGAGTAACCTGCGTAGAAAAGGTATGAAAATTTGGAACCCCCTACTTACTTGGATCCAAACCCAAAGTGGGGAATGATGCAATAAGAACACTTACCCCACTCTGTGGGATCCAAAAAAGCAAGAAAAAAAAACTTATATTGTATTTTATTATAAGGGAAAAACACTGCACATATCACTTTAGTATTTTATATTGGTGTCACATTAGCTGTTTATTGTCGGTTGGATTAAGTGTATTGTATTAAGTTTAGCTGATGGCATTAACTTATTGTACATCATGAAATATTGTAATGAAGTTTTGGGATTTAGCTGTGTATCATAATCATACTTGTCTGAGTTGGGGAGGGAGGTGGGAGGGGTTTGTGGGGGTTGAAAATGCAAAATGAATAAAGATTGTTAATTAAAAAAAGAAGAAATAGATTTAGCACGTAGCATACAGAGTTCACTTCTTTCACCGAAAGTACTTACATCAGATACAGGTAGTTCATCAGTAGGGAGTATCAACAATTATTGTACAGTATGTGCAGTGAATTATAAGGCTAGAGGGACCAGTGTACAAAATAGGAAGGTACGTGGTTCTTGCTAAAGATGTGGTTCAAAATCCGATTTGGGAAACAGTTTCTCTTGCTCTGCTGAGGAAATTATGTAGTATTTGTAAGAAGGTTGCCCATTTTTACTCCGTGTGTAAGAGTCATAGAATGTCTGTGAAAGTAAACAGAATTGATTTAGAGTAAGATGGGTATTGCACTCAATTGGATAAAGTCATTTTGACATCGCAGGTGAATGTGTGAGCAGTAGGAAACACGGCCAATGGGCCACTGTATCAAGTGAAAATAGGCAAAGTACAAATGGAAGTTATGGTGGATTTGGAGTCACCTATTACAGCATTTTCAGATAACACATTTTATGAATACTGGGGTAGACCCAATCGTGGCCAGTGCAGGTAAGCGTGGTGGGGCGGTGGAGTGGGGCGGGGGGGAAGTCGAAAGACAACGTAATAGGTTTTATTTAATTTTGCCTATTCTGTCATCTGTCGACTTACCCCCTCACACCCCACCCACCACACCACGCTTTCCTGCACCAGCTGCTGCTGGGTAGAACTAGTGAATTGTGTAACACAGATATTAGTCTAAAGGCCTTTGGTGATTACTCTATTGATATGCTTGGATTGATTGATTGATTTATGTACTTGTAAAGCGCAACTATCACTCAAAAGGGAGCATCCTGGCGTTGTGCGGAAATAAAAAAGAGATCCAAACATGCATGGGTTGTATCGCAATCTAAACAAGTGAGGAACATAGTGTGTCGGTGGCTGCAAAAATCCAGGTCTTCAAGGATTTCCTGAATTGAGTTTCTGATTCCATCAGTCTTAGCTGTATAGGCATGAGGTTCCACACTCTAGTTCCCATGGTTGCCAAGGATTTTCCTCCTTTAGTTTTGTATCTAAATGTAGGGGGTTTTAGCAAGTTTGCTGAGGAGGATCTAAGTGTCCTGGCAGTGACATACGGTGTGAACCTGGCCGCTAGGTATTTTCACCCTGATTCTCTAAAGGCTCAATTGTTTTGTTGATTCTTTTGAATACTTAGGTAAGTAGACTGTGTTAGACCTGGCACCATTGGCGTGGGTCTCCCCTCCATTTCTCGCTTTTTGTCTCCTCTGTGTTTGCTGGTGTTAGATGCTCTGGGCGCTGTGCCACGGCCATTCCGTGCCACAGTGCGAATGCTCCCTATGGTAAATTGACTGTATGAATTGATGTTCCCATAATTGGCTCATTTGGTTTACCTGTTAGTCTCTAGTATAGTGCACCGTGCGTGCCCAGGACCGAATGCTGCTGGTGGGCCTGCAGTGCTGATTGCGCCACCCACAGAAGAAGCTTGTAAAGTGGAAAGTCGAATTTAGTATGCCTGAGCTCAGAATATTAAAGTACATCTTTTAGTGAGGGTTATTTCTATATTCTGTGTCTGAAAATACCACTTTGGGAAAGTGGGTATTTTCTTGCCTAAGTCTTCCAGTGTGCTCTGCTGTTATGTTTATTGGCTGTCTGGTTTTGGAGGGACAGGGTAGGTTGAACCCGACCTGGGTCGAGTAGAGAGATCTGCAGCTGGAGTATGGGGAGGGGTGACCCTTTGATCTGAGCAGGGCTGCGCCTGGCAAGGTGAATGATGGCTCCCCCTCCCACCGTGCGTCTGATGGCAGACCCCCTTTCCTAAAGGGCAGGATGCCGCCTCGTAAACAACGTGCCCCCAGGACCTCCCCGAACTGGTTCTGACTGGGTTCAGTGACTTGTGACTTTTGAGAGAACAAAGGTGGGGGGGTATAAAGATGTGCGCGAAAACCCCCACGAGTGTGTTACTTCTGGATGCCAAGACGAACCTCTGTCCGTGTAACTAGAGGGAAAGGACTTTGAAACTTTCATCCATCTTGCTGAAGCAACTACCCAAGGGCCTGATTTGAGCTCGCCTCCTGCTGAAGTCTCAGGGACATTAGACTTCACCCATCAGCCGTCTGGATTCCTATTTGAGGGGTATTCTACCCGCAGGTGAGGCCTCTGTTGAGAATTCCAGAGCCTCTGGTTCTACTGCGGGGAACGCAGGTTGAAAGTCGCTATCGCTATCGTGGGACGCTGCAGCTGAGGAGCTGTGCCGCTGAGTGCCCGCATTTGCCATCCTACGAAAACCATCGCTATTGCTATTGTGGGCCGCTGCAGCTGAGGAGCTGTGCCGCTGAGTGCCCGCATTTGCCATCCTACGGAAATCATCGCTATCGCTATTGTGGGCCGCTGCAGCTGAGGAGCTGTGCCGCTGAGTGCCCGCATTTGCCATCCTACGGAAATCATCGCTATCGCTATTGTGGGCCGCTGCAGCTGAGGAGCTGTGCCGCTGAGTGCCCGCATTTGCCATCCTACGAAAATCATCACTATCGCGGGCCGCTGCAGCTGAGGAGCTGTGCCGCTGAGTGCCCACATTTGCCATCCTACGAGAATCATCGCTATCGCTATTGTGGGCCGCTGCAGCTGAGGAGCTGTGCCGCTGAGTGCCCGCACTAGTCACCACTTCCAGGATCTTGTTACCACCTGCGGGTACCGCTGGGTGCCCGCCTTTAAGCCCCGTCCCAGGATTATCGTGAGTGCACGCCGCGGACCGCTACAGCCGGGAGCTGTGGCCGCTGCGAGTCCGCCTGTCATCACCGCGGCTTCCTTGTGAGGCTGCGTGCCGTGCACCTTTACATCTCAGGTACATTGTGCATCACCGGGTCGCATGGACCCCGGCCAGGGGCGTAACACAGGCCCCCGCAGCCCCCGCAGTGCGGGGGGGCCCCCACGCTCCAGGGGCCCCCTCCGGCTGCACAGCCAGCAACCACTTAGCACTCCACACATCCGATCCGTCTCGGATGCTGGGAGTAAGTTACGTAACTTACGTTACGCTCGCCATAGTTGCACACGCGGCGGCCTCCTCATAAATTGAATGGTGCAGGACTGGAATGGTGCGCAACCGTGTCTGCGCGGTCTTCACCCTATGGCGAGGCTGGTCATTCTCATGCCACTTTGCGCAATTAAAAGAGCGCGTGAGGTGAGGCAGCTGAGAGGGACCGTGCGGCCCAGCCCAGGACGGACTGGTGCTGCCTAATTTAATTATTGCCCGGTCTTCTGCCGCCCGCTCGCGCCTGCCACCGAAGCTGCAGGCCAAGCCTCAGGTGAGTCAATCTGTCGCCTATACATTCTCACGTTTGAAACATTTCCTCCACCCACCCACCGCCATCAGCATGGGCTGGGAGTGCCGCTTTCATTTTTGTGGCATGTTGGTACTATTCGAGGCTCGCAAACACTGTATCCTTTTCTACAGTGCATATTCTTTTCTAATAACAGCTACGAAGACCCGGTGAACATATATTGGTTTTCTTTTAAATCCTTTCATTGTTTGGTTATATATGACTCATCATTTTAAGACAAATCCTGTGATTTTGTTTTGCTTTATTTGCTAACTGAACAGTTTTTTACATTTTGAATGAATAACGCCCTTGCTCAAAGTTCCCAGGTAAGAGACCAACAACTACTTTTTTTAAACCTTTCAGGTGAAAGAAAACTACTAATTTGTGTATCTTTAAACCTTAAACTTTCCACTTTTGGAACAAGTGGCTGTACTGCCGTCTTGTGGACAATACCATAAAATACTCCATTGATGCATTCTGTGAAGTAGTGAACCCACGTTCCCAGTGCCCCGTACACTCGTCTGTTCCTTTTACAATGCTGGCCAGTTGTGGAAACCAACTGGGGCAGTTCTGTGGTGAAAGCTGAGGGCTTTTTGTGCATACAGGGAGCCGAGTAATGGAACAATGAGACGTTTCTGAACACTTGAGTGCTTTTCACACTCGTATGTCCAGGTCTTTGCGTTTCCTTTGTCTGGAAGGATCCTTCTAAAACCAAAGCGAAAAAAAGAGAATGTGTCCCCAGCAGACCTGTGCAAACTGAGCGCCTGTCCTGGAGCTGATGTCCAACAAGGGGTAAATTTAGAAATCTTGTGGGGGTTCCTCAAGTGCGGACATTGCTTAATTTGTAAAAAAACAAAAAAAAAACAGTAAGTGCAGGGGCCCTTCTCGGTAGGCCACTACAGCCAGCACCACCCATTGCCCCTGCCAGTGCTGCCAATGACAGTACCATCACAACCAACCATCACACTCCTACAAGGGTGACAATTCAGACTATTCCAGGCCACCCAAAGCTATATGAGCGACATGTATTTTTATTTTTTAATGGATATTGACTTATTAAACACTGTTGTTGTGCTCATCTCATAATTGGACAGATAGTGCACCATGTGGTGGACTATTACTAGAACCGGTGCTGACAATTGCCAGTGCCGAGCACAAGAAACCACCGGCTCAAATTAAGCAATGTGCGCAGCAGAAGAATTCGTGATGCTGGTATCCGCCACTTCAAAGAGTCCCAGCCAAAAGCACGATTACACAGTCAGCAGGGATGCCTCATAGAACCCAGTCCACTTGAGTGGAGTAATGAAGGAATCTAACCGCCATATCAGAATTCTAACCCTGCCAGCTAGAGGCTACTGCTGCGTAGATGACACCGATTCCTGGCGAAGAGCAGAGCCCTCCGTGTAGAGTACTCAGACTATTCTCATGTTTAGGTTGTAAACTCTTTCTTCTGCTCTTTGGAAGCAAGAACTCTCAAGATGCTGATAGTTGGACATAGCTCTAACTTATGTGGAATTCATTATATATTAATATAATAATACTAATATTAAATATTAATATTAAAGCATATGAAATATTACATGAAAGTAAACATTCATATTTAATTAAATTAATATTAAATATTAGTTATATTGCATAATAAATTATAAAATTTGAATTATATGGAATTCTTTAAGGGTGAAGGAAAGTTGAGCCCAGAATACTCCATCCTCTTTACTAGGACAGTTAGTTATCTTGTTGAACTGGTATAGCGTGACAAGACCATTTCACAGTTTTCAAGATAACTAGTTGCTTTCAACCCAATAATAAACTTTCACTGTGGGGTAGCTCCTAAGAGGGAAAGATGCTCATTAGACCTTAAACATATACCTAGCCTGCTTTGTTTGGAATGTAATGCTTAGTACGGGCTGGAGAGCTGAGAACCAGAGGTTTCATGGTGACCTGGGTGGTTTCAGAGCTCTGCAGTGAGAACGTATCCTGCTGAGTGGTTGAAAGACACTCCAAGCAGCCCAGCCGGACAGGGAGGTGCCCCTGCAAGAGACGCTGCCAGTGGCCCTCCGAGGTGCATCCTGGGGGCCCCACGAAGTACGACTGTACATAAGGAGGTTGATTTGCATTAGGGTCCAGTCTCGTGGACCACACTATTCTCGGTGTCTGACCGTTTGTCCTTGGCAGTTGGTGCATGGTTGTACTAATTATGCCAGAGTTTCCATTTATAATTTAAAGATAACCAGCGAGAGAATAGATTATTGAAACTTGAACGTCTATGGGGTTGGTCTGCAGGAAGACCTGTCACCACACATTCAGGGTGCAGCTTTCTAGGGAAGATGCGAACTGTTCAGCGACCATTTAAGACTGTGGAGGTATTTTCCCGCCAGTGGGTGTTCTCAAAAGCTGCTGAGCTGGTAGTGTTTCAAAAGTAGGGGCACATCTCAGTCGTCCCATAACAAGAGTACACCTTGAGGGTGGCTTTTCCAGTGCTGCATAATTATCTGAAGATGGTTGGGGATTATTACTTAGAAGTTACTCTCTGGCAACAGTGCCTAGACGCCCTTGGGCATTCGAGCGCTATACTAATTTTCAAATCAAATAACACATCTAGAAGTTGGAAGGCGAGCACTTTCTCCAGAATGTTCCCCTGGAAACATGATTATAGACCTACGGTTATAGTTGTCCAGAGATGTTACAGCTCTGCCAATGTACCGAAATCCTGACATGACATTCACTTCTGTTACAGTGCGACACCTTCCAATGTACCTCATTCTCGACCTGTACAATCATCAATTCCAATAATGTCTTGAAAGGCAAGGTTTGGAAAGCTAAGACATTTTTTTTGGTAAAGTAAAGAACAAACGATCATATGCACAAAACATTTTTGGAGGTTGCAAACGGCCCAATTCGCAGAATAAGGCCATTTGCGACTGCAACAAAGCATTTTCATATGTACAAAAATCAAATTGCTATTAATTAACTTGTTACAGAATCGCAGTGGTATGTATTAATGTTTTGCGACTGAATTACGGTTACAAAACTTTAATTTTTTACTGACACTTCGAAGGAGGTGGTAACCATTCACATAGGAAGGGGGCCGCAAGGGACCTCTTGGACCCCTTCCCGTTTGAAAATGTTTAACAAAATATTTTTTCAGAACAGGCAGTGGTACCACGTACCACTGCTTACTCTTAAACAAGCATTGGCAAAGCCAATAGGTCTCCGCAATGCAAGAGCTATTGGTTTTGCCAATATGTTTTAGCCCTGTTGTACACCAGCTTGGCAGCTGTTCAGCATGGCTAAAAGATAGTTAGTGTCGTAAAGCAGAGTGTCGTGGAGTAGAGTGGGCTGTTATGGAGTGGCGTAGAGTCATGGAGTGGTGTAGAGTAGAGTTGAGTGGAGTGACATGGAGTTGCATAGGGTGGACTGGCATAGTGTTGTGGAGTGTCACGGAGGTAGTAGAGTGTCGTAGATTGGAAGGGTGTAGAGTGTATTAGAGTGTCATATAGTTGAGTATTGTAGAGTGAAGCAGAGCGTCATAGAGTGGCATAGAGTGTTGTGGAGTGGTGTAGAGTGTGTTGCGTAGAGTGGAGTACAGAGTTATAGAGTAGAGTGGTGTGGAGCGGAGTAGATTGTTGTAGAGTAAAGTGGCATAGAGAGGAGTAGTGTAGTAGAATGAAATGGCATAGAGTGGAGTAGTGTCGTAGAGTGGAGTGGCATAGAGTGTCAGAGTGGAGTGGCATGGAGTGTAGTGGCGTAGAGTGGAGTAGACTGGAGTGTACTGTAGAATATAGTGGAGTAAAATGGCATGAAGTGGAGTAGAGGGAGTAGCATAGAGTGTCGTAGAGTGGAGTATTGTCTCAGAGTGGCATAGAGTGGATTAGAGCATCATATAGTGGAGTGTTGTAGAGTGGATTAGAGTGGCTTAGAATGAAGTGGCATAAAGTACAGTGGTGAAGAGTAGACTGGCTTAGAGTGAAGTAGCTTAGTGCATTGGTTTTGAGTAAAGTGGCATACAGTACATTGGCGTAGTGATGCAGTGTAGAGTGGTGCAGAATAGAGTAGAGTGGAGTGGTGCAGAGTAGACTGCAGTGCGTAGAGTGCAATGGCGTAGAGTGGAATGGCGCAGGTAGTGTCATAGAGTGACAGAGTGGAGAAGAGCGTCAAAGAGTGGAGTGTTGCAGAGTGGAGTAAAGTGGCCTAGAGTGAACTGGCATTAAGTACAGTGGTGCAGAGTAGATTGGCATAGAGTGGATTGGTTTTGAGTAAAGTGGTATAGATTGCATTGACGCAGAGTGCATTGGTGCAATGGGGTAGAGTAGAGTGACGCAGATTAGAGTGGAGCAGAGTGGTGCAAAGTAGACTGCAGTGGAGTAGAGTGCAGTGGCATAGAGTAGAGTGGCGTAGAGTTTGGGCCATCAGCGCAGTACTTGTAGTGCGCAGCTGCAGCATGGGTGCACCAGTTGCCTCATATCAGTCCTGCGGCCAGCCTCATAAATTAAATGGTGCGCTTCTGAGCCTCTCAATAGTGAAGATGGGTTGCCCCTCTCCTCTCTCCTGTTTACCAGCCCAGCATCATCGTCTTTGTTGTAGCACATTCTGATGACCAAGTTATAGATAGAGCTACACAACTATAGGGGCAGCAATTACATGTTATGTTACGTTATTTATGTTTATATACTGCATTCTATGGAAAATATGGCCCACGGCCCAAATGCCATGTCTGTGCTTATTTAGATGTAAGCAAAATGTTCTATTTAATGTGTTGTGTTGGAGGTTTGTGTGTGTTCCATGCTATTGAAAAGTGCTCTTCGGGGCCACATTGCAGCCAGCTGAATAGTATATCTGCGCTATGTGGGGTGTATGCAAGGTCTGTCCAGTGCGTTCTGTTCGATGCTTGCGTGTGTTTTAAACTACTTACAATCCTCTTGGGAGCTGCGTGCCATCCAGCTATATGGTATTTCTGAGCTATGTGCTATATAAGCTCTACCCAGTGTGCGCTATTACATGCCTGCGTGTGATGTACATTATTGAAAAGTGTTGGGTGCTACAGTGCACCACAACAGTCAGTTGTACGCTCTATCTGAGGTGCACAGTCAACATACATTAACTGGTTACCGAGGCTTAGTTTTTTTCTGGTTCCAGTACCCCCTGGGCCCCCACTCTGCCTATTCCTTGCATTTGAAATTGACATTTACTGCTGTAGTTTGAGAATGCATTTCATGAAAAGGAATATAAAGTAGGGTTGCCAAGAGAAAAATGCCAGCCATGTGTTTAAAGAGCCTGGAAAGGCCTCGTCTTGGCACTAAATAGGGTTATAAATAAAAATGTATGTATTCATTTGTAATGTGACTTTTCTGTCTTTGTTCCCTTTAATTATCAGTCATGGATCTCATCATTCAGGCAGCCCTAGAACACAATTAAAGTGCATTCTATTTATATTTGCTGTTCGAAGTATGCACAGATAAGTGCTGAAAATACGGCTTTAGGTGACTGCTTATTTTTGTCGGTGGGGCAAAGTGGTAGGTGGTGGGCCGGGACGCTGGGGGGGCCCCCTCCATGTGCTTTGCAGGGGGCCCCCTCAAGTTTCGTTACGCCACTGACCCCGGCCCCGAACTAAGTCCGTTCCATGCCCGTTTCGAGTGCCTTTATTGCTTTTGAAGTGAATCTGTAATTGTGTGCATTGTGGCTCCTTGAGTGAGTGCTTTTAGCCTCGTGTTCAGTCTATATAAAGATAACTATTTTTCTATAACTACTTGTGGTGTCCGTTTGTAGCGTCTCTCCTGTGTTATTGTGTATGGTCATAAATGCTTCACACACTGCCTCTGAGATAGGCCTGTCTGCTCGTGCTACGTTACCACAGGGTTGAGCAGGGGTTATCAAAGGGTGTAGCCCCCTTACTCTGACTTAGGAAGAAAGATCCCTATTTGGACCTCGGCGCCAGCCGCAGCCAACTAGAGATCCCCATTTCTAACATTGGTGGCAGCGGTGGGATTCGAACCCACGCCTCTGAAGAGACTGGAGGACAGGGAGAGAGATAGGAGGCATAGTTTGGAGATGGCCAAATTAGAAGGTCAGAAGGACCTAGAGAGTAAAAAATTGGATATTGAGAATAACAGGTTGGCATTTGAACTTGAGAAAATGAAACTGGCGCATGAGAGAGTATTGAGGGAGCTGGAGATCAAGGCTAAGAGCTTAGAGATCTCCCCCTCTGGTGGCAGCATACCGTTAGTACCTACCGAGAGTAGAATGTATATACCCAAGGATGTCATCAAGGATTTCCATAAGAGTGAGGATATTGGGCAATGGTTTGCCGCATATGAGATAGCCATGGTGTCCCACCGGGTCCCTGAGAAGGATTGGGGAGCGGGGTTGTGGGGACGCTTTGTGAGTGATGGGAGGGATACCCTGTTGGATCTGCCTGAAGAGAGCAGGATGGTGTATGCCCATATGAAAGAGGCCTTGATGACACGATATGGTTTGACCCCAGAAATGTACAGGCAGAGATTTAGAACCTGTAAGAAGTTAGAGGGTACCACTTGGGTCGAATATGTGTCTTTTTTGCAGAGCAATGGATCGCTGGGTAAAGGGTAGCAAAGTGGAAACTTTTGAGCAACTGTATGATTTGTTTGCATGGGAGCATTTATCTAGTAACTGTTTTCCAGAGCTACGCCAGCACCATGTTGATAGCAAGCTAACTAACCCTAGGAAGCTTGCTGAGGAGGCGGACCGCTGGGTGAGCACCCGGGTTCGCAAGGGTCCTGTGGGAGACTTCGCCAAAGGTGGGCAGGGTCCCCAGCAGAGAAGTGGAGGGACAGGGGGAAACCGAGGGAGTTCCAGAGAGGGCCCCAAAGTAATTCCCAAGGGAACCAAGGAGTGGTGTCCCAGTCTCCCCCTGAGAAGAAGCCAGTGCCCCCGACAGGTAGGCCTGTTCATAGGGGGCCCCTTACTTGTTTTAAATGTGGTCAAGTGGGCCACCGGTATTATGATCCCCAGTGTCCCCAGAGAGACCTCAATGCCCCATCCCGCGCACCACCCCGCCAGCTTGCTAGTGT
Source organism: Calotriton arnoldi (assembly GCA_963921515.1). Lineage (NCBI taxonomy): Eukaryota > Metazoa > Chordata > Amphibia > Caudata > Salamandridae > Calotriton > Calotriton arnoldi. The sequence goes on from CAWUFW010003638.1 coordinate 1,122,948, forward strand.
AGCCCTGGGAGGGGAGGAGATGGGTGCCCAAGGTGGGTGGGATCCCGTGGAATTGACCCTTGTCTCGCTTGGAGACTTTGAGAAGGTCCCTAACCCCACGCTGCCTGATAACACTAAGAAGTACAGGCAGTGGGTGACCATCAATGGCCATAGGGTGGAGGCTCTGAGGGACACCGGAGCTAGTGTGACTGCTGTCAGCTCCCGGTTGGTGTCCAAAGAGCAGGTTGTCCCCCATGCATTCTGCCCAGTAGTGTCAGCAGACAACTCTGAGAGCCAGTGTGAGGTGGCTCAGGTTCCCTTTGAGTGGGGGGGGTCTCAGGAACTCTTCAAGTAGCTGTGAGGCCAGCCATGCCGGTAGACTGTCTGTTGGGCAATGATTTAGAAAACTCCCCGTGGGCTACGGTGGAGAGGAAATCTCACTTGGAAATGTTGGGTCTGCCTGAGTGGGCGTGTGCGACCACTCGGTCCATGGCAGCCCGTAAGGACGTTCAGAAGGACCTGGAGCCTGAAAGTATGGCCCCTGCCTTACAGAGAAGGGGTAGGGGGCACGGGAAACCGGCCCCCATAGTTCCCACGGTCCAGGAAGGAGCAGACCTTGAGGGGGATGCCCTGGAGCCTACAGGGGAACAGTTAGCCGAACTGGGGGACCTGCCTGAGCTGACCCATTGGCAGCAGGAAGGAGGGCCCACCAGGGAGGAATTTTGTGAACAGCAGAAAACGTGCCCTTCTCTCGAGGGGCTGCGGCAACAGGCTGCAGCCCAGGCAGCAGGTGATCAGTCAGGGTCACATCTGATCTATTGGGAGAATGACCTCCTTTACAGCGAGCCTAAGGTTGCTGAGCCTGGATCAGCCCGTGTGCTGGTGGTACCCCAGTGCTTCAGAGCCTTCCTACTGGGGTTGGCTCATGATGTGCCATTGGCAGGACATCTGGGGCAGACCAAGACCTTCGAGAGGCTGGTCACCCACTTTTTGGCCCCAGATGCGCAGGAGCTCAGATGCTCACTGCAGGACATGTGAGACTTGCCAGGCAAGTGGGAAGAGTGGGGGAAGATCAAAGCCCCACTCCAGCCCTTTCCAGTTGTCAGTACCCCGCTCGAGCGAGTGGGCATTGACATTGTGGGGCCTCTGGACCCCAAGACAGCCATGGGCAACAGGTTCATCCTGGTCTTGGTGGACCATGCCACCCGGTACCCTGAAGCCATCCCACTCCGGACAGTGACGGCCCCCGTGGTGGGACGTGCACTGATGGGGATTTTTTCCCATGTGGGGTTCCCCAGAGAGGTGGTGTCTGATAGGGGTACTAAGTTCATTTCCAAATATATGAAGTCTCTGTGGGAGGAGTGTGGGTTTACCACCCCTTACCACCCCTTACCACCCCCAAGGGAATGGGCTGGTTGAGAGATTCAACCGGACCCTCAAAGGCATGATTATGGGCCTAGAAGAGACCATGAGGCATAAGTGGGACGTCCTCTTGCCATGCCTGTTGTTTGCTTACCGTGAGGTGCCACAGAAGTCCCTAGGGTTCAGCCCCTTTGAACTACTCTATGGTCACCCGGTAAGAGGGCCTCTGAGTCTGGTCAAGGAAGGCTGGGAGCAATCTCCCAGGAAACCTCCCCAGGATGTGTTTAGTTACATGCTGGCCTTCAGGAACCAGACTCGGCGTTTCAGAAAGCTTGCTGAGGCAAATCTGGAAGCCAGCCAGGAAGAGATGAATCGTTGGCACGATCAGAATGCCACTCTGATTGAGTTTTAGCCTGGCCAAAAGGTTTGGGTCATGGCCCCAGTGGAGCCTTGTGCGCTCCAAGATAAGTGGACCGGACCATTTGAGGTGGTGGAGCGCAAGAGTCCTGTTACCTACTTGGTGGACTTGCGGTCTCCCCGGAACCCCTTGCGGGTCCTGCATGTCAACCGCCTGAAGCCCCACTTTGAGAGGTCCGAAGTGGGCATGCTCCTGGCCACAGATGCTGGGATGGAGGAGGAGAGTGAGCCTCTTCCTAACCTCCTGTGTGCAAAGGAGCAAGACGGGTCAGTGGAGGGTGTGGTCCTCTCCGCCACACTGACCCCTGAGCAACAGAGTGATTGTCGCCAACTGTTGGGACAATTCAGTGATCTGTTCTCCCTGGTGCCTAGTGTCACTGATTGGTGTGTCCACGAAGTGAACACTGGGGACAGTCCTCCTGTTAAGCACAAGGCTTACCGAGTGACTGACCGGGTTAGGGCATCCATTAAGGAAGAGGTTTCCAAAATGTTTGCTTTAGGGGTGATTGAGTCCTCTAGCAGCCCTTGGTCCAGCCCAGTGGTCTTGGTACCAAAAGCTGCAGCGCCTGGTGCCACCCCAGAACTTCGGTTCTGCGTGGACTACCGAGGTCTCAATTCAGTCACAAAGACTGACGGCACCCCATCCCCAGAGCTGATGAGCTCATAGATCGGCTAGGAGCTGCACGGTACCTCAGCACGTTTGATATGACATCTGGGTATTGGCAGATCGCCTTAACTGATGGGGCAAAGGAGAGGTCCACATTCTCCACACCAGATGGGCACTACCAGTTCAGGGTGATGCCCTTTGGGATGAAGAATGCCCCTGCCACCTTTCAGAGGTTGGTCAACAGGGTGTTGGATGGGCTGGAAGATTTCAGTGCCGCCTACCTGGATGACATTGCAGTGTTTAGTTCCTCATGGGAGGACCACCTGCGCCACCTCTGGGAAGTGTTGACGGCACTGCGAAGGGCAGGCCTCACAATCAAGGCAAGTAAGTGCCAGATTGGACTGGGTTCTGTGGTGTACTTGGGACACCAGGTGGGGAGCGGCCAGGTGGCGCCCCTACAGCCCAAGATTGAAACCATCCTGGCTTGGGAGCCCCCCAAGACCCAGACACAGGTGAGAGCCTTTTTAGGACTCACGGGTTATTACAGGAGGTTTGTCAAGGGGTATGGCAACATTGTTGCACCCTTGACTGAGCTGACTTCTAAGAAGCAGCCAAAGATGGTGAACTGGACTGACACCTGTCAGAACGCTTTTGACGCCCTGAAGACTGCCATGTGCACAGCACCTGTACTTCAGGCGCCCAACTTTTCAAAAGAATTTGTTGTCCAGACAGACGCTTCCAAGCATGGTGTGGGGGCCGTTCTGTCACAGATCAATGAGGAGGGCCTAGACCTACCTGTAGCCTTCATTAGTAGGAGGTTACTTCCACGGGAACAGAGGTGGAGTGCAATTGAGCGTGAGGCATTTGCTGTGGTCTGGGCACTGAAGAAGCTGAGACCATACCTGTTTGGGACTCACTTCCGGGTTCAGACAGACCACAGGCCCCTCAGATGGTTGATGCAGATGAGGGAGAGAATCCAAAGTTGTTGAGGTGGTCCATTTCCCTACAGGGTATGGACTTTATGGTGGAACACCGCCCTGGTACAGAGCACGCCAATGCTGATGGTCTGTCCAGATTTTTCCGCCTTAGTGATGAGAACTCCCAAGTGGGTGGGTAGTTCTCCCCACATTTCAGCTGGAGGGGACACATGTTAGACCTGGCACCATTGACGTGGGTCTCCCCTCCATTTCTCGCTTTTTGTCTCCTCTGTGTTTGCTGGTGTTAGATGCTCTGGGCGCTGTGCCACGGCCATTCCGTGCCACAGCGCGAATGCTCCCTATGGTAAATTGACTGTATGAATTGATGTTCCCATAATTGGCTCATTTGGTTTACCTGTTAGTCTCTAGTATAGTGCACCGTGCGTGCCCAGGGCTGGTAGACCGAATGCTGCTGGTGGGCCTGCAGCACTGATTGCGCTACCCACAGAAGTAGCTTGTAAAGTGGAAAGTCGAATTTAGTATGCCTGAGCTCAGAATATTAGAGTACATCTTTTAGTGAGGGTTATTTCTATATTCTGTGTCTGAAAATACCACTTTGGGAAAGTGGGTATTTTCTTGCCTAAGTCTTCCAGTGTGCTCTGCTGTTATGTGTATTGGCTGTCTGGTTTTGGAGGGACAGGGTAGGTTGAACCCAACCTGGGTCAAGTAGAGAGATCTGCAGCTGGAGTATGGGGAGGGGTGACCCTTTGATCTGAGCAGGGCTGCGCCTGGCAAGGTGAATGATGGCTCCCCCTCCCACGGTGCGTCTGATGGCAGACCCCCTCTCCTAAAGGGCAGGATGCCGCCTCGTAAACAATGTGCCCCCAGGACCTCCCCGAACTGGTTCTGACTGGGTTCAGTGACTTGTGACTTTTGAGAGAACAAAGGCGAGGGGGGTATAAAGATGTGCGCGAAAACCCCCACGAGTGTGTTACTTCTGGATGCCAAGACGAACCTCTGTCCGTGTAACTAGAGGGAAAGGACTTTGAAACTTTCATCCATCTTGCTGAAGCAACGACCCAAGGGCCTGATTTGAGCTCGCCTCCTGCTGAAGTCTCAGGGACATTAGACTTCACCCATCAGCCGTATGGATTCCTATTTGAGGGGGATTCTACCCACAGGTGAGGCCTCTGTTGAGAATTCCAGAGCCTCTGGTTCTACTGCGGAGAACGCGGGCTGAAAGTCGCTATCGCTATTGTGGGTCGCTGCAGCTGAGGAGCTGTGCCGCTGAGTGCCCGCATTTGCCATCCTACGAAAATCATCGCTATCGCTATTGTGGGCCGCTGCAGCGGAGGAGCTGTGCCGCTGAGTGCCCGCATGCTATTGTGGGCCGCTGCAGCTGAGGAGCTGTGCCGCTGAGTGCCCGCATTTGCCATCCTACGGAAATTATCGCTATCGCTATTGTGGGCCGCTGCAGCTGAGGAGCTGTGCCGCTGAGTGCCCGCATTTGCCATCCTACGGAAATCATCACTATCGCTATTGTGGGCCGCTGCAGCTGAGGAGTTGTGCCGCTGAGTGCCCGCATTTGCCATCCTACGAAAATCATCGCTATCGCTATTGTGGGCCGCTGCAGCTGAGGAACTGTGCCGCTGAGTGCCCGCATTTGCCATCCTACGGAAATCATCGCTATCGCTATTGTGGGCCGCTGCAGCTGAGGAGCTGTGCCGCTGAGTGCCCGCATGCTATTGTGGGCCGCTGCAGCTGAGGAGCTGTGCCGCTGAGTGCCCGCATTTGCCATCCTACGGAAATCATCGCTATCGCTATTGTGGGCCGCTGCAGCTGAGGAGCTGTGCCGCTGAGTGCCCGCATGCTATTGTGGGCCGCTGCAGCTGAGGAGCTGTGCCGCTGAGTGCCCGCATTTGCCATCCTACGGAAATCATCGCTATCGCTATTGTGGGCCGCTGCAGCTGAGGAGCTGTGCCGCTGAGTGCCCGCATTTGCCATCCTACGGAAATCATCGCTATCGTTATTGTGGGCCTCTGCAGCTGAGGAGCTGTGCCGTGGAGTGCCCGCATTTGCCATCCTACGGAAATCATCACTATCGCTATTGTGGGCCGCTGCAGCTGAGGAGTTGTGCCGCTGAGTGCCCGCATTTGCCATCCTACGAAAATCATCGCTATCGCTATTGTGGGCCGCTGCAGCTGAGGAACTGTGCCGCTGAGTGCCCGCATTTGCCATCCTACGGAAATCATCGCTATCGCTATTGTGGGCCACTGCAGCTGAGGAGCTGTGCCGCTGAGTACCCGCATTTGCCGTCCTACGAGAATCATCGCTATCGCTATTGTGGGCCGCTGCAGCTGAGGAGCTGTGCCGCTGAGTGCCCGCACTAGTCACCACTTCCAGGATCTTGTTACCACCTGCGGGTACCGCTGGGTGCCCGCCTTTAAGCCCCGTCCCAGGATTATCGTGAGTGCATGCCGCGGACCGCTACAGCCGGGAGCTGTGGCCGCTGTGAGTCCGCCTGTCATCACCGCGGCTTCCTTGTGAGGCTGCGTGCCGTGCCCCTTTACATCTCAGGTATATTGTGCATCACCGGGTCACGTGGACCCCGGCCCCGAACTAAGTCCGTTCCACCCCCGTTTCGAGTGCCTTTATTGCTTTTGAAGTGAATCTGTAATTGTGTGCATTGTGGCTCCTTGAGTGCTTTTAGCCTCGTGTTTAGTCTATATAAAGATAACTATTTTTCTATAACTACTTGTGGTGTCCGTTTGTAGCGTCTCTCCTGTGTTATTGTGTATGGTCATAAATGCTTCACACACTGCCTCTGAGATAGGCCTGTCTGCTCGTGCTACATTACCACAGGGTTGAGCAGGGGTTATCAAAGGGTGTAGCCCCCTTACTCTGACTTAGGAAGAAGGATCCCTATTTGGACCTCGGCGCCAGCCGCGGCCAACTAGAGATCCCCATTTCTAACAGACTGTCAATAAGATTTGTGTGACTTTGAACGGTAAAGACATGGTCGGGGGCAGGATTTAGCAAAAATGGAAATTGTGTTGAAACCTGGTGTGGAAAATCCTGTAGTGCTTGGAGATTTACCTATTGCCAGTGTGAACTTTGAAGTGATAAATGATGATTTGAGTGGTCAGATTAGGGTGAAGAAATTGCTGGAAAAATTCCCAGAAGATTTTAGTGAACAAGTGGCTAAGGTTTTGGGATTTGAGTACTGTATTAGAGTTTTTTTTAGAAAAATCCACTCCTGTGGGACATAAACTTAGACCAGTACCTTTTTAAGAGTCAGAGGGGATTTTATAAAATTATAAGACACATTGGGGCCGATTCCGATTCGGGCCGGAAATCACTCCGACCGAGCCGGACCCGGAGAGATTTCCAACCGAATCGGACCCTGGCAGTCCGACCGAACGAGTACGATGCGCACGCATGCACTCGGACTCGAGTCGGTCGGACTCCCATTGAAGTCAATGGGAGCCGGTCGTACAACGCATACGCGGGCTCCCATTGACTCAATGGGTGCGAGGCGAACAAGGGCGCCCCCTTACAGCGGGTACGCGGCGATGCGATGCAAGCCGTACATGCACAGGTAGGGGGGACCCATGGGTCCCCCCTGTGTGCGACTCGCGCGGCTACGCGTACAGGGGGGTCCGACGCGGACCCCCAAAGTCTGGCTCCGACAGCTCTTTCGAGCCGGACGGCGCGAGTCGGTCGGACTGCTCGCGGCGCGCATCGTACTTGCCCAGCCAGGGAACGTCTCCATTGCGTGGTGCGAGCCGTGTCCGTGCGAGTCGGTCGGAGCGGGTTGGACCCGCGTACGAGTCGGTCGGCGATTCCGCGTGCGCTCGCATCGTACTCGCTCGGCCGGACGCACGTACGAATCGGTCGGAAAAGAGGGCTCCGAATCGGATCCGGTTAAGCCGAATCAGATTCGGTGCCCTACCGGCCGAGATCGGAATCGACCCCTATGTGTCTGAGTAAATAACCTGTGGACTCAGCGGAATGGGTTTCACCTTTGGTAATTACACCGAAAATAATCAGGTGAAATTCGTTTATGTGCTGATTTATGAACTTTAAACAGTAACATCTTAGTGGACTGCTGTTCGTTACCCTAAATTTTGGATTTCCTATCCAATATTGGTGGTGCCAAGTAATTCTCTATTATGGATACCATCTGTTTCCATTATCACCAGTGTCTCAAGAGTCAACAATGTTTGTCACACCATTTGATGCATTTAAGTACCTGCACTTACCATTTGGTTTAACTTCTGCGGAAAGAGTGTTTCAGAAACGTATGTATTGTCTGTTTTCAAATGTGTCAGGGATGCAGGTGTTTTAAGACGATCTCCTGATCTATACTCAGCATCCAGAAGATCATGATGGCATACTGGGAAAACGTATTAGTGACACTTAAAGATAGAAGAATGACCATCAGAGGAGACAAATGCAGATTTTTCATGCAACAAGTAGATTATTTAGGACATAATGCGTCACGTCTGGTATTAGATCCAAATTTAGTCTCATTCAAGCCATAATTGATGGGCAACTGCCTCAACACAAGGATGCTTTCAGGAGTTTTTAGGGTTGAGTGAATACTATGCACTGTTTTTGCACTGGTATGCTTTTGTAGTACAGCCGTTAAAACTATTGTTAAAAAGGGATCCACGTTTGTCTGGTCACTAGAATCACAAGATACTTTTGTGCATGTCAAACAAATGATTATTGATGCACTTTTATTAGGTGCTTTAACAGCGGGCAACAAATGTATCATCCAAGTGGATGCCTTCATGTTTGGTGTGGGTGCAGTTTTGAGTCAAATGTGGATGGACATGAACGTAAGATTGCTTTTGCATCACGGTCATTAAGACAATCAGAAGCAAACTACAGTTCCACTGAGTGGAGGCATTAGCCTGTTCATGGCCAATTAAAAAAATTCAGAACTATATACGAGAAGTCAGATTTGGGATCTTCACTGATCACAAACCTTTGATTTTCTTCCTCGATGGCAAATGTGTGGCAAAGCCTTTGGCAAGACTTGTGAGGCTTTTATCTAGGTTACAAGAATACAATTTTGCAATTAAATCCTTGGAAGGTGGCAAGAACATTATGGCAGACTCTCTTTCATGAATCCCTTTACTATTGGATGGGGATGTAGAAGTTCTGGATGACTCTGAGTGAGTGGTTGCAGCGTAGGACGCTGTTCTGGAATGCAATGGGATGATAAGTGAGAATGAGTGGAAAGAAGCATTTGAGAAAGATGAGCTGTTAAATGAAGTAATGAGATACATCAAATCTGGTTGGCCTAAAGAAAAGTCCTTGAACAGAAACAAAGGTATTATGCCCATGTGGCCCCGGAACTGTTTTTGACATCTTTTTTTTCTATTGAAGGTGCACCACAATAAATGGTCATACACAATAGCATTTTATGTCTGAAAGCATGTTAAATTTCATGGCCAAATATGACATAAAGCAGTTACAGATAGCTTTATATAGTCCTTCATCCAATGGTCTTGGAGAGACAGCCAATTGTTTTTTTAAAGAAGAGGTACAGACTGCTCTAGCGAGGTGTTTCCAGGTGGATGAATTCTTGAAACAAAAAGGGTGAAACTATAATATCACACCTCATAGTACAACTTGTGTAGCACCTTTCACTCTATTGAGGAAAAAGGGTTTCAGCAACGATTTTATGTCCTCAGTAGTTAAAGAAATCCATGGTGGAGTCTGATTAAAAAACACACAAATAGTGTTAATAGAGTCTATGCACAACAGAGCATGTACAAATTAAATTTTGACAAAAAACATAAAGGTGAATACTTTACAGGTTGATGTGGGTTATTGGGTCATGACTAAAGCTCCCAAGAAGGTAATGAAAGATGAGTCTAGGTTTTCAGAAACTGTCAAAGTCTTGAAGGTTTCAAGTGTGTTAGTATTACTTGCAGGTAAAGGGCAGTGGAACAAAACAAATGTTGTGTATCTGATGATCAGGCAAAAATAAATAACAAAGAATATTGAAAAAGAGCGTAATTATATCATTAAAAGTTATATATATATAACTTGGTCATGTGATCAAGGCCCGGACGGGCCAAAACGCGTAATGGCTGACAAATAAACAACTTATTTACAGCACTCATCGAGCGGTCCGTGTCTGTTTTGCTGAAAATCGGCATAAGAAAAGCAGAGGATTAAGATATATATATATATATATATACACACACATATACACAAAAAAAAAAGGTTGCCCTCAACGGAAAAGCCGCTGACTATGACTACGTGTCATCATGGACTGGTGGTTTTCTTGATGTAGGCGATGGTATTGGCAGGGAGCACGCTGATACATGGACACCAACCCACTGTGGTAAAAAACCTTGGCTTAAAACAGTGAGCAACACAAAGATCCACTGGGGTAACACATTGCAGCACTACAAATACCAGGATGCTCGGAGGCCCTTTGGGGGCGGGACATCGTTATGAATTTAAACGAGTGACTCCAATTCTGGTTGTTGACTGCATGCCGAGCCTGTGACCAAGGGCGTGGTAGCCCGAAACGCGTCAGGCTGTATTTCAAGGTCTCCTGTTGTACGTTTTGCTCGCTGCACCTGCATTAAAGAATTATGATCTACCTGTGAGGCTTTTCCGTTGAGGGCAACCTTTTTGTTGGATATAGTGCGTGTGGTCCGGCCGTGGAATTGCCTGCCGCATAAAAGCGGATCCGCTGACTACGACTACGTGTCATCATGGACTGGTGGTTTTCTTGATGTAGGCGATGGTATTGGCAGGGAGCAGGCTGATACATGGACACCAACCCACTGTGGTAAAAAACCTTGGCTTAAAACAGTGAGCAACACAAAGATCCACTGGGGTAACACATTGCAGCACTACAAATACCAGGATGCTCGGAGGCCCTTTGGGGGCGGGACATCGTTATAAATTTAAACGAGTGACTGTAATTCTGGTTGTTGACTGCATGCCGAGCCTGTGACCAAGGGCGTGGTAGCCCGAAACGCGTCAGGCTGTATTTCAAGGTCTCCTGTTGTACGTTTTGCTCGCTGCACCTGCATTAAAGAATTATGATCTACCTGTGAGGCTTTTCCGTTGAGGGCAACCTTTTTGTTGGATATATATATATATATATATATATATATATATATATATATATATATATATATATATGCACTATATCGCTGGGTCCACGCTCGTTATTTCTGGTGGCAATGCAGAAGTGAATACGAGTTTACCTCATATATATATATATATATTAAGCTAGGCACTTTGAGGAGAGCCACGATGGCAGCCCAGTATACTTACAATATTTTGCTATTGACACCATTCCGCCCCTGAGAAGGGGAGGTAATCGTGAAGCCCAACCGTCTTTTAGAAACGAGGTACATATTGGAGCTCGATACTAAGACACCTCTAGGGCTAAATGCGAGTGAAGATTTTTATACTTGCTTATAATGGGCTAGTCCGGTCATCAAAATATACAGCCTTTGGGTTGTGTTAGCGCCAGTTTTCTGTATAAGAGATAGTGTATATGTATACACATATTAATACATCCCTGTTTGTTTTATACATTTCAACCCCTCAGTCATAATAATTTTTACATATTTATTAATTTATGGCACTCAGCACTTTTTTGAACCCATTGAGGTTAAATAGGGTGACACTTCTGCACTTTTCACATATTGACTATAATAAGATATGGAGTGATTGTATGGAGTGATTGTAAGCCCACTTGGGCTCAATTGTAAACAGCAGCATAAAAACTAAGAACATATCATCCTGACACCAATATAAGAATGTTTTTATCATTTGTGGCGAACCAAAAAAAGTGCTTGCTATTCATTATCATAGTGACACTTGCCTTGACAATCTTTTATGTTTACTATTGTTTTACATAGGGTTTTTTTTACAATGTGCAATATGGATCGTGGTATATTTATGACCAGATTATAGTGTTGTAAACAGTGGCATTTTTAGCTTTTGCAATTCGTATTTAAGAATGTTTTAATAGATTTTAAATGCCATACATCAGGTCCAATGTTTACATTTATATTTATTTATAGGTACATTTACGTATTTATTGATTCAGAATGTATGCTCATTTGCACATGGTGTACCTTTTGTTTTAGCGCTCATCAATCAATCAATCAATCATGTCACTTATAAAGCGCACTACATACCCGCGAGGGTCTCAAGGCGCTGGGGGAAGAGGGGGGTGGTGCTGCTACTGATCGAAGAGCCAGGTCTTGAGGAGTCTTCTGAAGGCCAGTAGGTCTTGGGTCTGTCGGAGGTTGGTGGGGAGGGTGTTCCAGGTCTTGGCGGCGAGGTGGGAGAAGGATCTGCCGCCGGCGGTCGTTTTCCGGATGCGGGGGACTGTGGCGAGGGCGAGGCTGGTCGAGCGGAGCTGGCGGGTGGGGGTGTAGAAGCTGAGTCGTCTGTTGAGGTAGGCTGGTCCGGAGTTGTGGAGTGCTTTGTGTGCGTGGGTGAGGAGCTTGAAGGTTATCCTCTTGTTGACAGGGATCCAGTGCAGGTCTCTCAGGTGGGGTGTGATGTGGCTGCATCGGGGGATGTCGAGGATAAGACGTGCAGAGGCGTTCTGGATGCGTTGCAGCCGTCTCAGGAGCTTAGCCGTCGTTCCTGCGTAGAGGGCGTTTCCGTAGTCCAGCCTGCTGGTGACGAGGGCCTGGGTGACTGTTTTTCTTGTTTCGGTGGGGATCCACTTGAAGATCCTGCGGAGCATTCGGAGGATGTTGAAGCAGGATGAGGAAACGGCGTTGACCTGCTTAGTCATGGAGAGGGTGGGGTCGAGGATGACCCCTAGGTTGCGTACGTGGTCGGTGGGTGGCGGGGCTGTTCCCAGTGATGTTGGCCACCAGGAGTCGTCCCAGGCTGAAGGGTTGGAACCAAGGATGAGGACCTCCGTCTTGTCCGAGTTCAGCTTCAGGCGGCTGGTCCTCATCCATTCGGCGGCGGCCTTCATTCCTTCGTGGAGGTGGGCTTTGGCGGTGTGAGGGTCTTTGGTGAGGGAGAGGATCAGCTGGGTGTCGTCGGCGTAGGAGATGATGTTGAGGTTGTGCTGTCGGGCGACGTGGGCGAGGGGTGCCATGTAGATGTTGAACAGCGTTGGGCTGAGGGAGGAGCCTTGGGGTACGCCGCAGATGATCTTGGTGGCCTTGGATCGGAAGGGGCGAGGCGGACGCTTTGTGTTCTGCCGGAAAGGAAGGATGTGGTCCAGTCCAGGGCCTTCTCTTGGATCCCGGCGTCGTGAAGGCGTGTTCGTAGTGTGTGGTGGCAGACCGTGTCGAAGGCGGCTGATAGGTCCAGGAGGATGAGGGCTGCTGTTTCTCCGTTGTCTAGCAGGGTCCTGATGTCATCGGTGGCGGCGATGAGGCGGTTTCGGTGCTGTGGTTGCTGCGGAAGCCGGACTGGGAAGGGTCCAGGATGTTGTTCTCCTCGAGGTAGCGGGTCAGTTGTTTGTTGACGATTTTCTCGGTGACCTTCGCGGGGAGACGGGAGCAGAGAGATGGGTCGGAAGTTCTTGAGGTCCTTGGGGTCTGCCTTGGGTTTCTTGAGTAAGGCGGTGATCTCGGCGTGCTTCCAGCTTTCCGGGAAGGTTGCTGTCTCGAAGGAGATGTTGATTATTTTCCGGAGATGGGGCGCGATGGCTGTACTGGCTTTGTTGAAGATGTGGTGAGGGCACGGGTCTAGCGGTGAACCGGAGTGGATGGTGTTCATGATCTCGCTGGTGTCCTCGTCGTTGATGTTGGTCCAGGAGAGCAGGCGGTTGGTGGTTGTGGGGGCAGTGGTCTCGGTGGTTGCCGGGGCGGTCGTGGTGTTGAAGCTGTCGTGGATGTCGGCGATTTTGCGGTGGAAGAAGGTGGCCAGTGAGTCGCACAGGTCTCGCGACGGCTGGATGTCGTTGGTGTTGGAGCTGGGGTTGGAGAGTTCCTTCACGATATTGAAGAGCTCTTTGCTGTTGTGTGCGTTGTTGTCTAGGCGGTCTTTGAGTGAGGCCCTTTTGGCGGATCTGATGAGGTGATAAGAAAATGAATGCTATAAGTATTTTTTCCATATCTATGAACAAGTCACCTGTTTACACACGGAATGTTATGCACTAGCACTTTAAATATTGGTTAAACATCAAGCAACGCGTCATGTGATCAAGGCCCGTGTGGGGCTGAAACGCGTTATGGCGGAGATGCAGGGCATGGAATAAACTCACCTTTGCACTAGGAACTTTGGGTCCGCGTTCGTCTTTTCCGAGGGGAATTGGATGCTTTGTGGCGAAGCCAGCAATAAATATATATATATATTCCAACTATCCTTAATGCATAAGGAAATGACGATGCCGTGTTCTGGCCAAAAAATCTTTTATTGTCGGCTAAATTGGACGCGTTTCGCCTGTCCCGCAGGCTTGCTCACCAAGCTGGTTGGTGAGCAAGCCTGCGGACAGGCAGCAACGTCCAATTTAGCCGACAATAAAGATCTTTGGCCAGAACACAGCGTTGTCATTTCCTTATGCATTAAGGATAGTTGAAATTTAATCGGACTGTGCTTGGTGGGTCCGCAGCGACGACGCGCCCTCTGTTTAGGCGAGCGACGGACTGCAGCAAGCAACGAGTGGACAATATATATATATATTCTATTCCAATCCCAAATTGTCAACATCAGCCAAAAGTCCAAAAATCAATCCAATATATGGAATTTAACAGAATTAATCCTCCAGGAGTCTTGCGAATATGTTCAGAATCCAACTTTTATTCATGTTCAAAATAAACACATTTTTCAATCAGCCCAGCCGGCTGGGCTGCTTGAAAAATCAGTTTATCTTGAACATAAATAACTTTTTATGATACAATTACCCACCTTTTCAATGTTCTTTGGGTTTCTGATTGATTGTTGCTTCGAGGCAGTGGGGCCACGGAAAGTTGAGGGTAGGAGTGCTTGAGATTCTTTCACTATGACAAGCTACTGCGAATTTAGGTCCTACACTGCAGAGGCACATTTTTCTTAAAAATAAACAACCAAGAACGAAAATGCATGTTCATGGATTCTGAAAGTGTGGATTATTTCATATTGGATGATAATACAGTTGATAATGGTTGTAGCAAGCATAGTTTGTAATAACAGATTAGCAATATTACTGAAAATTCTGGAGAAATCAGGTATACAGATTCAGAGTATTCTCAGTCACAGTTGTTAGCAGCAGAGTCAGGGTCCTTTGACGCAATGCAAAAAGAGGTAAAAACAAAGCCTTAACATAAGAAAAGACAGATAGATACCTATTTACTTGCTGGTTTCTACAAAGTGAAACCAGAAAACCTAGATAAATCCAGGCTTCCTCCCTGAAATTATGTGATTTTAGGGGAGTATTTTATTTCACCCAAACTCCTTTTTTTCATGATCGCATATGTAAGCACTTTAAATATGTGAGTTCAGAATACCAGTTGTACAAAAACCTATTGTGCTTCATTCAATAGACTATAATGTTACTCTGTACCAATGTGGGCCGCGTACACGGTTTACAATCTGTTGCAAGTAAAAGATTCTCTCTTCATGAGTAGGAGTCAAGTAGCCAGTTAACGTAGAATGACAGGTTGTAGGTTTATTGAAGAAGTTATAGTTTAGCATACAGATTGGAAGTTACATAGTAAAGTACTCCACCAGGAGCAGCAATCTCTCCGCTCAGCCCACTCTATCTAACTGCCAGGCAACCTCCTGTCACTCACCAACATTCCATGACATCACACACACTGCTGTGCAGAGCAGGGAACAATGGAGGTGTGCACAGCATGCATCACAAGCATAGCAGATTATAACACAACTGTCTTGTATCTTTGTTCACTAATCATTCATCTTTACAAACCTATCACTTTTATGAGTAATTCTCAGTGCTGTGCTATAATGTGACCTAATGATGTCAAAGCATTCACAGGTTAAAAAAAATACAGTTTGTTTAATTTTGAAGAGACTTTATCAAACTTTACGTGATGTTTGTTCTCTAATTTACACAGCAAACATTTTCAGGGCTCAGCTCGTGCACAGGCTGTAAGAGTCGAGACAGACCCATGGCTTGTCTCTGGCTCGGCTCTTCCTGTTAATTTGTTGGCTCTCCAACCTCTTACAGTTACATTACACAAGGTCAAATTCATTTTTTAGGTACAGGGCTCCAAGTGATTTGCCCAGACTCACACCCCGTTTTTCTGGAAACAGCTGTCTCAAGGAGGTGAGACTACCATTAACGGTGCTTCAAATGCGTGCTTATCTGCCTTTCCGAAGTTCTTGGTCGGCGCGTATGTATGTTGCCTTTTGAATTGCCACCATCACAAGCTTTGTGACCCGCGCATAGAATTCTGGGGCGCGTCTTGTCTACGTCAGCTGCAGATAAAATTCTGGGGCATGAATCGCCTGCATCTGTGATGCCTGCTGCATGCACAGTGAATTCTCAGCTTCAAGTGTACTGCTTTTCTGACTGTGATCACTCACTTTCCTACTAAGGTGAGTGTGTTGTTTTAGGAGTTGAAAGCTGTGTACTTTCATTCTTTAATATGGCTAATCACATGCATGCTGTCCAAATAAGTCTGTTCTTACAAAATCAAGGAAAACCTTTGATAAAATGGCGGCAATGGTTGCCATTGATGATAAGAACTATTCCAATGACAGAAAGAAGGCTTTACTTTTTAGCTTATTGGGGTATGCTGGCCAAGAAACTTTCAATAACTTACCTGAATGTGATCTGCCCTCAGGACAATTTATACCTTGGGATGTTTACACTGAGGCGGTTAAAAGACTGGAAAAAGGTTTTGTGAACAACCCAACATTATGATTGAAAGACATAGTTTATTTCAGTGGAAGCAGCTTGTTTATGAGACCATTGGGGAGTAGATTTCAAATTTGCGTATGCTAGCTTCCAAGTGTGAATTTCTGGAGAATCTGGCACATATTAACGTGCCCAGTTTGTTTTCAACTGTTTTAGCGAAAAAGTACAGGAACGCCTACTTGCTTGCAGAAATCCTACTCAAAGTGAAGCTCTCGACATTGCCAAGAGCATTGAACATTCCTCTATGTCGACTGAGGCTGTTACTGGTGCTGATCTCAGCAATGATGCTATATATGCTATTTCAAATAAAAGATGGCAGCAAAACAATTCTAAAAGGAGGTTTGGCGCAACTGGTTCTTAGAAACGTATGTTTTACCGATACGGTTCCAAACAGCATCTTAGTAACAAACCCAGTTGGCCAGCTAACAACAGGAAGTGCAACAAATGTAAGAAACAAGGACACGTCCAAAGTGTCTGCATGTCTAGTTCCAGGTCCAGTAATGCCTGTAAGCTGTGGAGCCAACACATGAGGAATTTAAAGAGGACATGATCCGAAAACGTTTTCCTCTTATCCCTCAGCCTGCACGTAAGCAGGTTGCATTAACTCTCGTTATGTCCAGATTGGACTATTGTAACTCACTCTATTCTGGGCTCTAACATCAGCGCTCAGCACAAACTCCAAGTAGCACAGAATGCGCTTGCTAAAATTACTCTCTACATTCCCAGGAGTCAATCGGCTGCCATGGGGTTAGAGGCCCTACATTGGCTCCCCATCAGAAAGAGCATTATGTTTAAGGTGCTTTGAACAGTGCATAAGGCCCTTTTTCTCCCAAGTCCTGCAAGGATTAAAGCTATGTTTCACTGGCATACCCCAAGTAGAAACCTGCGTTCGGCACACCATTACTAGCTCGTTGTGCCTAGGACTCGAAATAAGAAATGGGGAGATAGAGCTTTCTCGATTGCTGCAAGTAAACTCTGGAACTCTCTTCCACAGAGCACAGTTGTTGTCTTTTAGGAAAGCTTTAAAACCTGGCTTTTTGCTTTATAGGCAGCTTTTTAGGTGGATTTTCAGCTAGGTTTTAGCACTGGGTAGCCGGTAACAGCGCCTTAACGCCTTTGGGTAATTGTGCGCTCTATAAATTCAAATCAAATCAAACCAATCTTGTATTAACAATTGATGATAATGTTGCATGACCTTCTTTCAGGGCTCCTTTAGGCATTGATGCAGAAGAAATGACTGACTCAGGTTCACCCTTCTCTATTTTATCTGATGTAACTTTTTACTCTAAAAAGTTCAATAAGTCTTTTAAGTGTACAGATGTTCATCCAAAAGCCTTCTGTAGTCAGGACAAACAAATGTTGGGGTATTTTATTGATGTTTTGTGTTTGCTAGGGCGCAAAGTGGAAACAAAAATATATTTTGCAGAAAAAGGACATGACATTGTAGGTTGGCGTGATTTGGCTAGTATGTGTAGAACTAAATATCCAGACGACTGAACTTAGAATACTTTTTAAAGATATAACAGCCCTGATGAAGTTGTGTATACAATGAAACATATGTTGGCTAAACTGAAAAGATTCGAGACAATAAAGTATTCCTACTATCAAGATTGAAAACGATGATTGAAGATTGATTACATCACTTTTGTTTACACTCTTGCATGTGCTAAAGGCTGTGTAATGTTTATGAAAAACCTTTGGGTTTGATTGAGGATGTTGGGTGGGCATCCCCCCTTTTTGAGCACTGCATTACTTGGGGATCATTGATAATATAGTGTCGACGATTGAGTGAGCGTCCCAGAACCTAGACTTCACCCTTCTACAGTACTTAATTGTCTTGCCAGACTATTATTCTAAGTGGATAGTTTATGATTTTGTGTCACTGCCCGCCACAGACACGGTCATTGAGTTTTTGGAAACAGTCTTTGCCGCTGAAGGAATTCCAAAGGTGTTGGTATAAGAGCACTTATTTTGTGTCCAAGAAAATTACTGAGTTTCGATATACGCATGGTATTAAACATGAGAAAACACCTCTTGACTTTCCAGCAGTTAATGGTTTGGTGGAGAGGTGTAATAACTTTTTTTAAAAGGCATACAAACAGCGCTGTCTTCCAATTTGGATGTACGTGTATACTGGCGTGAGAAAATTTGGAGCTATTAAAACACACTCATTCCATCACAGGATTTTCACTTTTTTTTGGTGGCTGAAAGGTAGAGATGCCAGAACCAATCTTATTCCAGACTGGCATGATCTAACTGCCCATAACTCGTGCCATAAAGGGTTGAAGAATCATTCTTGTGTTGATGATTATGTCATGGATAATTTTGAAAGTAAGTACGCAGTTTCTTGATCATTACCTGACAGATTTCAGGCTCCAAAAAATGTTGGGATAGGGGAATGGGTTTTGGTCGAGAAACCTAAGAAAGCTGTTTAAAGTGAGTCTAACTTTTCTGATCCTGCACAAATTGTCAGGGTCACACGTTTGCTCAAAAATCGTGGTTGGTGGAACAAGGTATTATTAGCATTAAACCCCTTCAAAAAGATATTATGAAGAGAATGGAACATGGTATTGCTGGTGGAGAAAGTTGTTGTGTTGGCTGGGATTTTGGTCATGATTGTGCTGTACCAAATTCAGAGCAGGTGGCTGCAGATTCCACTGCTCATTTTGAGTCACACAGAAGTCCAACTTGCATACAAGGAAGTGGAACCCCTGAAAACCTAAGGTCAGCTAATGGTATGGACTCATTCACAAAATGTTTCTGAGTTGCCTAATTCTGGCTCCATTGTCAACCGTGTTAAGCGTAAAATTGTTTTGCCCACAAAGTATAAGGATTATCACTTGTGTTGATGCTATAACTGTGTTCTCTTTGTTCTGATTGAAGAAAGGGAGATGTTGTGTATTGGGTTCCTATTTATGTTCTCTTTTTTTTATTTCCAATGAAATAAACCTACTTGGATTTCTACCTACGGCTACCGGAGCTTTATTTGTGGAACTTAACATGTGTTTACTTCCGGCTCAGGCGAAGCAGTTACCATATCTTTTCCCCGTTTTCTCTTACTTTTGTAGCTTCCGAGTTACCACTTGACAACTGGCCTAAGCCCCATCCCTATCCTACTTCAAACCAATAAAGCGTGAAAACGGCGAGAGAGGTGGTGCCAATCAGGGAGCTTTGGCTAACTCTACCACCAATCCGAGCCTTTGTTTAGACGGCACCCCCTCCTCTTCTAAGAGCCCGTGGCAACCTCGCCTGTCAAGTTGACTGACAGCAGACGTGCGCGTAGGCGTCAGATTGACATCCAATCAGCAAAGGACTGGAGAGCTCCCGGAGGGGCGGGTATAGCTCTAAGAAGGAAAGGGCGTGGCCTTGTGTCAGTTGGACTTGGTACGGCACGAGCATTACCATCGGCTTTTTTTGCGGTGGGGGGTGCGTCAACTAGGGAAGGTAAACATAGCGGCACCGGCTCGCTGCCCGGCCCCCTGGGTTCTTCAAGGAGAACCACAACTGCGAGGAGACAAGAGGCGGCCCTTTTAATTGTCAGCGGCTTGTGAAGAAAACCTCAACGTTCCTGGGGCGGTGGAAGCTTTTAGCGGCTCCAGTGAGCCCTCTGGGGACGGGACCAGCCGTTCCCGAGGGCTCTTAGGTGGCGCCCCTCTTCTTCAGTCCTGCGATGGCTTCTGCACTACTACGGCCACGGCCCACCCAAGGAAAGCAGTGAGCGGCGAGGGGGGAAAGATGCGGCTTCTTGGACCGAGCTCTTTGGACCGTTAGGCGCCGAGGGAGCTCGGGAGCCTGGACCTGACAGTCCCCGCCACAGTGGCTTGGCTGCCACACCCCCTACAGAAAGACCGGACACCCGCTCTCCACCTGGTAATGCGCCTTCACAACCCTTCCACTGTCGCCTGACAGCTCCGACCCCCGAGCTCTTTCATTACCTATTACGTACTTTTCCTTCTCCACCCCCACATACATATCACATACCTCTGCTGGTGTTGTCCACTCCCAACTGGAAGGCCTGCTATCCCTTCCTGTGTAGACCTCCCGTAGTGCTCCTGTGCCCCCCTTCACCATGGTGGAGAAGCAGCGCTGCCCCTTGGAGAGGGCCGCTGCCTACCGCTGGTTCTCGGAGCTGAGCCCGGCTCAGCGGGTGGAGTTTCTCTGCGGCCTGCTAGACCTGTGCTTGCCGCTGGAACTGCGCTTCTTGGGCTGCTGTCTGGAGGACTTAGCCCGCAAGGACTACCACTCGCTCCGGGACTCTGAGATCCGCGCCAACAACCCGGCCGATCTGGCGCGCCTCACCAACCTGACTGACGAGCTGGTGCGCAGCCGGCTGCTGGTGTCCCTGGCGCTGCTGGGCTCTGAGAGCCGGGAGGCAGCCGCCGTGCTCTGCCGCACCCTCACCCACATGGACTCCATCATCAACAACTACGGGCTGCAGCTCAACGAGGCTCGCACGGCCGACGAGCTGCTGCTGCTCTTTACTATGGCCTGCAACCACCCGGCCTTCAGCTTCCACCAGCGGCAGCTGCTCCGGCAGGAGCTGGAGCAGCTGCAGGCCGTCATCGAGACCAGCGCCTCACCCGGGCCGGGAAGCCCCGGTGGGCAGAGTAGCCCTGGCTGCCGCAAGGTAGGTAGTTGGCGGCGTCTAGAGCGTGTGTGACCCAATAACTGAAGCGTACGAGTTGAATCTTTGGGATGAAGGGTGTAGTTAGTACTCAGCCAAAGCGCTGCTTCGCTAGGTAACTGTTTTTTGCGATATGTTGCTGGACATTTAAATGTATTCACGACAAGGGCGATCTGCAGGACAGCAGTTTACAGGAGCTTGGTACATTTAGGATATTTTTCACACGTGCTTAAGTTAGATTCTTGTAGTGAACTCCTTGGAGAAAGAATCTAGACAAGGCCAGAAGGTAACTTCCAAGTTGAAGTTTTATTCACAGAAAGGACCCAGCAGCACAGTTCTAGAAGATTGGTGAAGGGAAGAAGTGGCTTTTCTAGGAATTTTAAGTGAAAGTCATTTGAAGAAAGTAATGTACAATTACTTCTCGTCGGTGGGTCCTGTAGAATCGTCGCCAAATAATGTAGTGAACTCCTTGGAGAAAGAATCCAGACAAGGCCAGAAGGTAACTTCCAAGTTGAAGTTTTATTCACAGAAAGGACCCACGACCTCCAGCATTAACAACACAGCAATACTGACCACATAATTCTAACACTAGCATATTCATACATTCTACTTCTAAATTCTACATTAAAGGAACATGCCACTAAAACCAGAAGTACAATTACACACTTACCATACTACAATTCTACTCTGTCTAATTTCTGTTTTTATGTGTACTCTGCAGTTACAATACATTGGTTTGTGAACCTGTTGGTTATATTGCTGAATATCTGTTCACTGATTCGCATGGCTGTGCTTTTAGCTTTTGATAAGTTAATAGAGGTGAATGTTTAGTTTATGTGGCAGCTGGTATATTGCGTAGTTTTTAAATGTTCACCTATTATATGCAGTATTTATGTGTCTGTCTACCAACATTTTTACCCCGTCTTCACACGAAAAATTAGACTAGGGGCCATTCCCATGTCTCTACAATTGGAAAGACCAAAGGATCAGACGCCCCGCCGCAAGGTTTCGGGTCTCAAAGTAGCACATATGACATGTAAGGGTTTGAGGAATTTCCGGATGGATGACGGGAAATTTCCTCCTGCTCAATGCAGCCAAAATCGAGATTCTGCTATTTGGCAGTGCTCAAACGCAGTGGTCCCCCGACTGGTGGCCCGCAGAGTTGGGCCTAGCCCCCACCCCGAAGATTATGGCTAAAAACCTGGGTGTCAGACTGGACCACTCTCTTACTATGAGAGACCAAGTCATGGCCACCTCAGGTACTAGTTACCACATGCTGAGCCTTCTCCGTAGAGTGTTCCAGATGCTTCCTCTATCAGTCCGCAGGACCCTGATTCAATCCTTGGTAATCGGCCACCTCGATTACTGCAATGCTCCTCTTGCATCCGCCAACTAATCCCTTCTAAATAGAATGCAGGTGATTCAGAATACAACAGCTCGCCTGGCTCTTAATATGCCCCCCAGAACCTCACCCCGGCCATTGCTGAGGCATCTTCACTGGCTTCCCATCCGTCAGAGAATCAAGTTCAAAATCTGCAGTCTAGTCCACAAAGCACTTCATGGTGGAGGCCCAAGCTACCTGGCGGAAAAAATTTAAGCTGTATCTACCGGGCACATCTCTTCGTTCAGGGGGAAAAGGCCTGCTCGTTGTCCCCCGCTACAGAAAACTCCGGGCTGTGGGCAAAACTTTTGCTTATCTTGCTCTGAAATATTGGAACTCACTACCTGTTGAGCTATGTAAGTGCACCAATCTCCTCCTCTATAGGAAACTCCTAAAGACAGATCTTTTCTGTAACTGATTGCTCTGACGTGGCATACTCCTCTCCTACAGCGCGGAGATACCCCTTCGGGGGCGATTCTGGCGCTTTATAAATTCCAAAATGAATGAAATGAAATCTACTGTGAAAATCGAATAAAATGGGACATTAGAGCTCCAGATTGAACAAAGAGGAAGCTTTACTACAGAGACGCCAAAGCCAGGGAAGAAAGTTCATCATAGTTGTATTTCAAGCCTCACTTTTCAATCATAAACATTCTAGAATGGATATGACCAGAAGGGGATGAAACCAAGATAAATGGCAAGGGGAAATACATATATGTGAATGAAAGAAGATACAACGCATCTGTCTAAAATAATTGAGGCATTCTTCCTACTCCTTATGCCCTCCGCCTCCCGTCATTCTCTCTACCTTCCTTTTCTTCTCCCTCTAAATCTCCTCTCCCATCTTCTCTATCTTCTTTCTGGTCTTCTTCTATTCTGGACTATAACTCTTAAATTTAGCATGTAAAGCCGCTGTTGGAATACTTCTCCAAATCATTATAAACCCACCATCCTCCTAAAGAACTCATCTAACCTATGAGTACTAAAAATGTAAAAAATGTAAGCGGCACGGAAGCAGCGCTGCTTGCAGATACAGAAGAATTTATAGCCATCCTGGATGAAGAGGGGGACAGCTGCCCTAATCCTGTTCGACTTGAGTGCAGGTTTTGACACTGTCTCCCACCCAGTGTTAGTAAAAAGGCTGTAATAGGCAGGGATAGCCGGAACAGCTCTAAAATGGCTCTCCTCGTTCCTCCATAGAACAACATTCCAAGTCTGTGAGGAGACTATTTTCAGAAAGTTACTCCCTAGGATGTTGAGTACCACGGGGGTCCTCATTGAGCCCCACTTTGTTTAACCTATATGTCCTTCCTCTGACAGATCATAAAGGCTCATGGTCTTTTATCGATATCCTATGCTGATGACACCCAAATTATTTTCTTAATCTCTTATGAAATGACCAGATCTTCCAACCAGCTCAATAACTGCCTAAAAATGTGACTTGATGTCAACCAGCAGTTTAAAGCTAAATGGGGAGAAAGCCGAAGTCTTGGTGGTGGGCAATAACCCTGCTAGGTGGATGGAGCTCAATTTCCCACATTCAATGGGCAAACAACCTGCACCCAAAGTAGAGGCCTAGAGCCTAGACAACAAACTATTGGTGGCAACAAAGGCAAAAAAAAATGGTGGCAACCTGTTTTGGCCTATTAAAGTCTTTGAAAAAGCTATTCAAGATGGCTTCCTGAACCATCACACAGAGTGGTAGTAAAAGGACTGTCCCTCTCACGATTGAAATATGGGAACTCCCTATATTTGGGAAGCCCCAAGACTGTCATAAAAAGGCTACAAGTCACACAGAATGCTGCAGCCTGCATACTATTGAAAATTCTCAAATACCAGTCGGTTACCAAGGCTCTGGCAAACTTGCTCTGGTTCCCAATATTCTAAAGAATTTACTTTAAGACTCTATGCGTCGCTCACCAAGCCATGTATAAGAAGGGCCCAGAGATGATCCAAAAACTATATTAACAGCCTATGATCCAACTAAAATACTGTGCTCCACCAGCCAGCAACTGTTTGATATACCAAGGATAAAGCAAGCAAGGAGTGCAGGACGGCCCTTTTCATTTCTGGCCCCAAAACTCTGGAATTACCGGTCACAGCTTATAAGGAAAACAGAGTCTGAATTAAAATTTAGAAAACTGCTAAAAGCTGCCCTTTTCAATTTAATTGGCGGACTTGAATGTTATCTGCAGGCGATCTTAGCACTGGGAGGTCGGGTGGATAGCCATTTGCTCTACAAATACCCATGAATAGAATGTATATTAAAGGATTTGGTTTGTGCTATGTAAGGTATAGGCTAATTTACTGACTATATGATTTATCAAATATATTTTAACTTTTAGCCAATGTTTTTTTTCCCCCTCAGATTGACTAGGGCCCAACAACTTTCCCAGCAATAACTTTTTACAAAAACAAAACAAGCATTCACCACATCAAGAGTCTGACAGCCGACACCAGACTTACTTGCTTTGCCAGGATTTATTATACCATGGTCTCGCGGACAGTAGGCGTGTACCAAAGCGTAGGAGTGCATACTTCTTATTTGGAATACTCTTTTTAAAAAAAAAAAAACTCATTGCAACCAAAGCCGCAGTATAATGTCACAGGTTAACCCGGTTGCATTTTAAATTATAGATTTGTCTGCAGGTATTCATACATACCTCTTTAAACAATGATGACAGCAAACAGTCTTTTTTTGTGACTTTATGGTGTGAGACCGTGAACTTAACTAAAGTATAAAAATTAAGGGCAGGTAAGTTTTAACTAATTGATATGGGAGACGTTTCTATAGGTTGTATTTGGAAAAAAAAAACATTCATTGGGATAGCACTGTTACAAGTAGGCAAGAACTGATATCTTCTACATTTTCAATACCAGTGTAAGTACAGCACCACCATCAACAACTTGCCGTGACAGCCATCTTCCACCTCTTCTGTAATAATTTGTCCAGCAAACTCATCACACCTTTACATTTAGCAGCTTAGACTAGGAAACGCACTGATGTATATTTTTCACATTATGAACATCAATATAAACCATTTATTTCAGAGATTTTCAAAACATTACTCACTAAGTGATAATTGCTAACAATTTATTGTTATGTTAGCTTTTAAATTGTTAGTCCTGAAGTAGTATTTTTGTGTAGCATGATGTACCCATTTCACTTCGAGCCTAGTAATCTCTCCTATCCGTTGTTTACCTTTTGGGAATTCAGTTACGTTGTGGAAAGCACGAGTACTACTGTGAGGTCTCCTTCCAAAAGTGTGATTAATGAACGTTTTGATATTCATTACTCTTAATGGTATCACTCTATGCTTGGAATACTTTCACACTTTACGTGGTCTGGTATGAAAGGATTTCTTTCGTGGTTGACCCGGTTTGGTGTTCCGAGAGTCTTACTAAACCCTGTGGGGCGACAGCCCGGTCCTATATTCAGACCATTTCCCCCAATCAGAAATGGGACTTATTAGAAGTCTGAGCTCATTTAACATCCTCCCGGTGTGTGTTGTCATTGCACTGTGTAGCAGTTGTGTGTTAAATGATTAATAATTCAGGGTATCTTTACTTATGCATTTTATCATATTTTCTTTGCAACTGTAGGTTAAAAAGTCCAAAATAGTTAATTATGGGATTTTCACTTACTCTTGTTTTTTTTTTTAATACACTTGTTTCTTTACTCAGGCTTGTTTGCTTACTTAGGCCTCATAAGTGGAACATTTATCATAATTGTCATTTTGTGTTCCCTTCTAAGTTTCTCATGTATGTATAATACCAATGACCAACTTTGACTACATCTTGGAAAGCAAGCGCCACAATTTGCTTTAACTGTGCAACAGTAAAATCCATATGTTTAGTCCTCTTCAAATAGAAAAGGAAATTGTTATACTGGGATGGACTGCGATGTACCACCGAGATACTATTGCTTATGAACCTTGAAGTGCAGAGAAACCAATGGTAGAGCTGTGAGCACACTGCATAGGAGAAAGGTGCAGGGTTCTTTGTGATCACAAAAGTTTTTGGGAGATACCCTAGTGCTTACAAAAGGGATGGGTATATATGTAAAAACACAAACAGAATTCCCTTTTACTTTTGTTCTTAAAAAAAAAAAAAAAAAAAAATCTAGATCCTATTCATCTCATTAGTCAAGGCCATACACAGAAATCACATAAACCAAAAGCAATTTTTTCCCAGGTTGCTAAATATTACAGTCATGTGCAAAAAACATCTATAATGAAAATTCAAACATAAAAATGAATATTCGAAGGAATGTATTTTCAATGATCTTTTATTCAAATAGTTGTATAGTTTATGTTATCAAATGTTTATGCAAAATAAATAAAACCATTTATATTTAAAAACATACATTCATCATTTAAAAAAAATTACAAAGTGTACAATAAAAAGAACTGTCGACGCGGCGTTTCGGTGTAAAGGTGGATCATCACCTTCTTCAGGACAATAATTCAGTGTTTAAAATCTAAACAAAATATAAAAACTTTATTAGATACGCAGAAGCTTATTTTTAATATCCAAACATTCCTTCGTTACATCATTCACGATTTTTTATTTATTTAGCAACCCAGAAATCAATCCACTATTGCATGAAACATGTGGGCCTTGAAATTGTTAAACATAGTTTTTGAATCTGTCCATATTCAAACCTATAATAGGTATGTTTGTTATCTACCTGTCAGATTAGATGTCAACTCCTATTTATCTTCAAGGAGGTGTTGAGTAAATTTTGCATCAGGTTCTCGCTCGAGTAATGAAGCGAAATTGTACTGTGAGAAAAGGATATTTCATAAGTATAAAACCCCTCTAAGGATATGGTATCATGTGGCAAGATCAGAGACTGCATAGAAAGACTTACCACTATATGCGTGTTGTAAACAGGACTTTGTCATTACTCAGTCTCTCGCCTGTTTCTGTCCATATACACAGGGATTCATCAATCACCCTTCCATAGGACTATTCACCAATGAGTTTTATATCATAAGATCCCTCTTGGTTTCGGGTATTTACCTGTAGGGAATTATTTAAATTAATGGCTCTGGTATATTATAAGACACTCACTCCTTTATATTTCAAACTCAAAAGTCTATAATCTCACCTTTAAGGCAAAACCTTGTAGATTGAATCCAACACCTTTTTCTTTAGGGTTACTGGTTCCAGTTAATACAATTCTGGTCCAGAAGTATTTCTGTAGGGATAACATCAAGGTGACTACTTAGTCATAGGCTAGTTTATCATTAAGTTTCCCAAGGTTTTATCCCATGAAAAGGTAATTCAAAAGGGAATTTTATTTACAGAGAACCTTGTTCTTTTGGAAACAAGTCCTTATTAAAAAAGATTTGAAGAATTTGGATAATTCTACCTAAACCTGACCATTATGAGGTACCAGCCTCAAAACTAGCATTATCCCTGCAATTTCTCTTACCGAATTTGTAGCTGGAGAGCAGCCATCCACCTTGCTGGTCTGCCAATTCGAGTCTAAAGGCAGTGTGTTTTGGGCTCCTTATATACTCCCTCTTAATCAGTCTTAATTTGCTAAATAGGCCCACCTGTTTTCCAATGACATGGAGTCAGGTGGAATACAGAGTATTGTCTTGATATTACGGCGGCCATTTTGTAATGTGCAAAATACCCTGATTTCGAGTGTTTGTTTGCTTGTACCATCTTCTAAAAACATATACAACTCGCTACAACATAGTAATTCTATTTAGACATTAACAGCCCTTTTGATCTCATTTTTGGATAATATTACAACTTCCCAAAAATTTTTGGGGTGTTTTTTGTAAACGGCGGCCATTTTGTAATGTGCAAAATACCCCGATTTCGAGTGTTTGTTTGCTTGTACCATCTTATAAATACAGAGTATTGTCTTGATATTACGGCGGCCATTTTGTAATGTGCAAAATACCCTGATTTCGAGTGTTTGTTTGCTTGTACCATCTTATAAAAGCATATACAACTCGCTACGACATAGTAATTCTATTTAGACAATAACAGCCCTTTTGAACTTATTTTTGGATAATATTATAACTTCAAAGAAATTTTTGTGTATTGCAACTATCGTTTATTTGTTTTTAAAATATTCACCGATATTATCGAAAAGAGAATGGAACAACTTCTAAGCCTTCAAGTTTTCACCGCATATTGGGCATTTGCAACTTTACCAAATGTGCTAGAGCCGAATATATGCCCAATAACGATAGCTCGATAATGGCAGCCATATTGTAGAGCTGAATTTACCATTGTCAATATTCTGTTTTTGAGAGGGATAATGCATATTGTTTATAGAGGGGGTAATGCTATATGTCATGTTAAATAATTCGGTCCCATTCCTCCTTGCTGTTTAATCCGCATCTATATGTATTACATTTTGACATGTAATATTGTTCCCTCTTTTTCTTTTTATTGTCAGATCTCCTCCTCTTGCATTTGTTTGAACTACCTCAATGATGCACCACTTGAGTTCATCAACTCCGTGTGCCATTTCGGTCCAATGTTCTACTAAGGGGGCATTCTGGCGCCTTGTTCGAATCGCAGATTTATGTTCATTTAGTCTTAATCTTACTTCTCTAGAGGTCTCTCCAATGTAGCCTTTGTTGCAAGGACATATTATTAAGTAGATTACATTTCTAGTCCTACAATTCACCAAATTTCTATGGTGATGTGTTATTTCATTAAAAATTATTGAAGTTCCTTTCATGATAGTGGCACAGTTCTTACAAGATCCACAAGGGAAATTGCCTCTAGGACATGAACCATCTATTGTACATACTTGATTCCTATTGGATGTTGAGGGATATGTATGTACTAAACAATTTCTGATTGTTTTGTTTCTTCGAAATGCAAACAAAGGTTTCGGTAGAGGATCAGAGCCACTATTATTTAATAGGTTCCAATTCCTATTGATAACGTTCTTCATCTTATTACTTATACTTGAAAAATTGGTGACACAGACAAGTTGCTTCTGATCTTCTACTTTCTTAGTTTTATTTCCGAACAAACTATCTCTATTGTAGTACTTTGCTCGTTTATATGCTTGTTTTACTATTTTTTGGGATAGCCTCTATCAGTAAACTTCCTAGTCAGGGTTTTGGCATGATGTTCAAAATCTTGCATACTTGTACAATTTCTTCTAATTCTAATGAACTGTCCAAACGGGATATTATTTCTCTGGCTAACAGGATGATAACTATCGAAATGCAACATAGTGTTGCGATCAGTGGGCTTAGTGTATAGTTCCACGGATAAAGTGCCCTTGGTATCCTTAATTATAATATCCAGAAACTCACACATTTTGTTACTAGATCTTCTTTGGTACCTTGCCAAATAAAAAATACATCGTCTATATATTTGATTTTCAAGACAATGGCTAGTGACATTAGACATAGAGGCCCTCTACACAAATATTCCTCAAGACGATACAATTCGTATGATAGAGGGCCTCTTAAATAATGGTGAAGGAGATTTGACACCTCAATCTATCTTCCTAGTTGAATGTATAGAAATTATATTAAAAAATAACATCTTCCTATTCAAGGAGAATTTCTATAGGCAAATCAAAGGGACCAGTATGGTAGCCACCTGCGCTCCCAGTCTGGCCTGCCTGTATGTATCAGCCTTTGAAGACAAACATATTTTTAACGAGTTAGCTCCATATTATGAAAATGTGAACCAGTGGTCACGATATATAGACGATGTATTTTTTATTTGGCAAGGTACCAAAGAAGATCTTGAGTCCTTTATACAATGATTGAATTTAGGAGATGATAATTTAAAATTTTATCATCATATAGTAACAAAATGTGTGAGTTTCTGGATATTATAATTAAGGATACCAAGGGCACTTTATCCGTGGAACTATACACTAAGCCCACTGATCGCAACACTATGTTGCATTTCGATAGTCATCATCCTGTTAGCCAGAGAAATAATATCCCGTTTGGACAGTTCATTAGAATTAGAAGAAATTGTACAAGTATGCAAGATTTTGAACCTCATGCCAAAACCCTGACTAGGAAGTTTACTGATAGAGGCTATCCCAAAAAAATAGTAAAACAAGCATATAAACGAGCAAAGTACTACAATAGAGATAGTTTGTTCGGAAATAAAACTAAGACAGTAGAAGATCAGAAGCAACTTGTCTGTGTCACCAATTTTTCAAGTATAAGTAATAAGATGAAGAACCTTATCAATAGGAATTGGAACCTATTAAATAATAGTGGCTCTGATCCTCTACCGAAACCTTTGTTTGCATTTCGAAGAAACAAAACAATCAGAAATTGTTTAGTACATACATATCCCTCAACATCCAATAGGAATCAAGTATGTACAATAGATGGTTCATGTCCTAGAGGCAATTTCCCTTGTGGATCTTGTAAGAACTGTGCCACTATCATGAAAGGAACTTCAATAATTTTAATGAAATAACACATCACCATAGAAATTTGGTGAATTGTAGGACTAGAAATGTAATCTACTTAATAATATGTCCTTGCAACAAAGGCTACATTGGAGAGACCTCTAGAGAAGTAAGATTAAGACTAAATGAACATAAATCTGCGATTCGAACAAGGCGCCAGAATGCCCCTTAGTAGAACATTGGACCGAAATGGCACACGGAGTTGATGAACTCAAGTGGTGTATCATTGAGGTAGTTCAAACAAATGCAAGAGGAGGAGATCTGACAATAAAAAGAAAAAGAGGGAACAATATTACATGTCAAAATTTAATACATATAGATGCGGATTAAACAGCAAGGAGGAATGGGACCGAATTATTTAACATCACATATAGCATTACCCCCTCTATAAACAATATGTATTATCCCTCTCAAAAACAGAATATTGACAATGGTAAATTCAGCTCTACAATATGGCTGCCATTATCGAGCTATCGTTGTTGGGCATATATTCGGCTCTAGCACATTTGGTAAAGTTGCAAATGCCCAAATATGCGGTGAAAACTTGAAGGCTTAGAAGTTGTTCCATTCTCTTTTCGATAATATTGGTGAATATTTTAAAATCAAATAAACGATAGTTGCAATATACAAAAATTTCTTTGAAGTTATAATATTATCCAAAAATAAGTTCAAAAGGGCTGTTATTGTCTAATTAGAATTACTATGTCGTAGCGAGTTGTATATGCTTTTATAAGATGGTATAAGCAAACAAACACTCGAAATCAGGGTATTTTGCACATTACAAAATGGCCGCCGTAATATCAAGACAATACTCTGTATTTATAAGATGGTACAAGCAAACAAACACTCGAAATCAGGGTATTTTGCACATTACAAAATGGCCGCCGTAATATCAAGACAAAACTCTGTATTCCACCTGACTCCATGTCATTGGAAAACAGGTGGGCCTATTTAGCAAATTAAGACTGATTAAGAGGGAGTATATAAGGAGCCCAAAACACACTGCCTTTAGACTCGAATTGGCAGACCAGCAAGACGGATGTCTGCTCTCCAGCTACAAATTCGGTAAGAGAAATTGCAGGGATAATGCTAGTTTTGAGGCTGGTACCTCATAATGGCCAGGTTTAGGTAGAATTATCCAAATTCTTCAAATCTTCTTTTTTAATAAGGACTTGTTTCCAAAAGAACAAGGTTCTCTGTAAATAAAATTCCCTTTTGAATTACCTTTTCATGGGATAAAACCTTGGGAAACTTAATGATAAACTGGCCTATGACTAAGTAGTCACCTTGATGTTATCCCTACAGAAATACTTCTGGACCAGAATTGTATTAACTGGAACCAGTAACCCTAAAGAAAAAGGTGTTGGATTCAATCTACAAGGTTCTGCCTTAAAGGTGAGATTATAGACTTTTGAGTTTGAAATATAAAGGAGTGAGTGTCTTATAATATACCAGAGCCATTAATTTAAATAATTCCCTACAGGTAAATACCCGAAACCAAGAGGGATCTTATGATATAAAAATCATTGGTGAATAGTCCTATGGAAGGGTGATTGATGAATCCCTGTGTATATGGACAGAAACAGGTGAGAGACTGAGTAATGACAAAGTCCTGTTTACAACACGCATATAGTGGTAAGTCTTTCTATGCAGTCTCTGATCTTGCCACATGATACCATATCCTTAGAGGGGTTTTATACTTATGAAATATCCTTTTCTCACAGTACAATTTCACTTCATTACTCGAGCGAGAACCTGATGAAAAATTTACTCAACACCTCCTTGAAGATAAATAGGAGTTGACATCTAATCTGACAGGTAGATAACAAACATACCCATTATAGGTTTGAATATGGACAGATTCAAAAACTATGTTTAACAATTTCAAGGCCCACATATGTTTCATGCAATAGTGGATTGATTTCTGGGTTGCTAAATAAATAAAAAATCGTGAATGATGTAACGAAGGAATGTTTGGATATTAAAAATAAGCTTCTGCGTATCTAATAAAGTTTTTATATTTTGTTTAGATTTTAAACACTGAATTATTGTCCTGAAGAAGGTGGTGATCCACCTTTACACCGAAACGCTGCGTCGACAGTTCTTTTTATTGTACACTTTGTAATTTTTTTAAATGATGAATGTATGTTTTTAAATATAAATGGTTTTATTTATTTTGCATAAACATTTGATAACATAAACTATACAACTATTTGAATAAAAGATAATTGAAAATACATTCCTTCGAATATTCATTTTTATGTTTGAATTTTCATTATAGATGTTTTTTTGCACATGACTGTAATATTTAGCAACCTGGGAAAAAAATTGCTTTGGTTTATGTGATTTCTGTGTATGGCCTTGAAAATGAGATGAATGGGTTCTTTGTGATACCTTCCTCATATTGTCAGATTACAACATAGGTTTTGTGAGACTTTCACCATGCTGCAAATGTTTTTATTTACCTTTTTTATTTTGTCAAGGCTGTCTACTAATTGTAATTACCCTTTTTGTTCTTTTGCCATATACAAGCATAGTGCATGAGAGAAGGTATGACGTGCTCTTCACTAACCTCTTGGAACCTCTATGGTGGGGAGAATATAGAAAGCCCAGCTTAGTCTTTGGTTAGTTTGCTGGAGCCCCTATACAGACCTACCCTCTTGTGCATTTATAGGATTGGCCAGTGAAGCCTCTGTTCCGCAAGCTTGCAGGGAATTCTTGAGAGTCCTGGGGGCATTTTGTTCATTGAATCCTCTGCATACTAAAGTGGCACCCAGGGTGGGAGGGGGGACCCCAACCAAGTGTGGTTCCCAGATACCTATAATCTGAGATGAGTAAAAAAAAAAAACTGTAAGGTAGGGGACATCCTATGGTACCTTTTTTAAAATAAATTCTCTCCCTTGGATAGGCGAGATGCCCCTTATTCTGAATTTGGCCAGCTTGTAGAACAGATACAGGGTTGGTGCACACGAGCTGAAAAACTAAGGGCATTCAGCAATATTTCCTTCTCTGTCTGCAATATTTGATACTGGGGTCCCTGCGTTACTGTGATTATCTTGGGGCTGGGAAAGATGAGGCTGCCCATCACAATTCTGCAAATGCCCCAGTCTTTTCGGCATCAACACGTTTCTTACAAGTTTGATTACATGTAAGAGTGGACTACACAAATCTGATGCAAAGTAACCTGCGTACTTGCTCTTTTAGTACATGTTATGTCCCCTCGGCATATTGGATATGGCTTATATCTACAGTGTTGACTTTGTTAGAAATAAGCAGGTCCTATTTGCTCCGTACAAGGGTTTGACCAAGAGCAGTGGTATTGGGGATCCCTCTGACAGGTAACCAACTTGGATGTAGCCAACCTGGTTCTGTCCACAGCAATAATAAATCAAATATTATATGGCTGGTCTCTGTTGGTGTATTACCTTTTCTTACTTCCAACAAATTCTCGCTACAGAGAATACAGTACACATTTATATACATGCAACCTCAAGATAACATCTTCAGGTAGAGCCAAGAGAGGTAGAATTTATTTATATATTCATGTTTTAAAATTTTCCTAATGTCAGACTGCTTAAAAGATAGTATATAAAAATATGCGATCACCTTACAAGAGCAACACTACCAAGATTTAGTTACGAATTTTGACCACCAACCCAGTTTCTTACCATCATTGTTCACTTAGAGGAAAGATAAGAGACGCACAGTAGAATAGAAAGTGGAGGGTGGTAAGGACATAGTTATTTTCTCTCCTCCTGTGTAGCAACTAGCTCCTAAGTCTGCCCCTACATATCCAGTGATGGGTGGTGTAGCCGCCTTATACTAACATGGCACAAGCTACTCATTACTAATCTTAGTGAGATGCACACTACAATAGTCAGTCTCTATAACACTAAAATGAGTGTCTGACAATATCGCCTCATCAGACTTAATTACCAGTGTGTCTACATACCATTACACAACAGTATTTGCTGATAAAATAAAGGAAACATCACTTTCTAAAATTTTGATAAGGTTCTCTGCCTCCTGCTTGCGAATTCATCACAACAAAGGCTTGTTTCAGGCCCTAAAGCCCTTATTATATACTTGCATCTCTTTTTGTATTCCAAAATAACACAACTTCATAATACTTGGGGAGAGAGACAGTAAAATGATTTAGCTTTACCTGTTGGGCCTTAAACTCTTTACATTTAAAAATAGTCCCACAGTGGAATTCAGATGGTACTAACCATCCATAATAATTTCACTTTATTCTCGGCTTCTGCATCTTCCTCTCTTTACATACAAGTGGAGTGAAAACAGTCGACCTGATGGATTTTTTTTTCTATATTATCAATACTTCACTAGAACCCTAACCAGGGAGTAATATAGACGTGGCCCTTTATTATGACTCACCCCTTCAAATGTGGAAGCTTACATGAGTTGCGTTTTCCATGTAATTGTTTTTATATGTTTAAGAATTATCATAGACTTTTGATATTCTATAGAAAG
This sequence comes from Calotriton arnoldi, assembly GCA_963921515.1. NCBI lineage: Eukaryota > Metazoa > Chordata > Amphibia > Caudata > Salamandridae > Calotriton > Calotriton arnoldi. The sequence goes on from CAWUFW010003638.1 coordinate 1,157,989, forward strand.
TCAGTAAAACTGATCTTTCACCTGACCTGTTCCAAACTGTAGTCGACCATACGTCGTTGAAATCAAAAAGCATTCACAGTATTTGGGAGCCTAATGTCATTTGCACATCAGCACTGTTTTTCTTAGTTCTGCCGAACATGAAAATAAAAACATACTTGTAGAAATGTATGCTATACTGCTAATAAACTATCATGCATTTGTTGCCAATATACTGTAATACCTTTATACCTCCTCAAGAGTTTTCAGTGTCCAGGGAAAGGTACGACAAAACATCATCCAGTTAGCAGTACCTTCCAACATAGAAGAGGGAGAAGGGCTTAGTCTTGGTTGCTGTGATATTCTTATGTGCAGCCGCAACTAAAGCTCCAGAGACAAGCGGAAGCCTTGACAGTGTCAAATGAAATATCTCCCAAATGTTCAAAATGCCTCTCTGATTTTTCCAATAAATCAACTTGGTTCTTCTGAATTGCTTTAAAAATTATCTTAGTCGGTCATTAATGATTGGCAGGTATAGGCACTATATACACCAGCCCTTAAAGGCAAATGAGCTCTCACATACACTTTCTTGAGGGCCCAATGAACTTTCTTTTCATCTGGATTCTTTAAGATATTTTCCTCCGCCATCGCTGATCTCCCCACCAAGCTTGCCACCAGTGTCTACATGAATAGAATCCGAAAGAATCTACTCCATCCTCTCAAAGGGTAAAGTTTTGCCATAAAACTTGGTGAATTAATTTTGTCTGGATCTTTCCATTCATTCAAAATTGTGTCCATCACATAATCAAGAATTAGCATTCCTACACATAACGTTTTCTTGAATTGCCTTAACACTATCTTTAGATGAACTAGGAGGCTCTTCCAATGTAAAGTCCATATTCTCTTTAATATGATTCAGTATTTCTGGAAGTACTTCATTAGAAATGTTCTTGGCTTTCAAATCGGGTGCCGAAGTAGAAGAGTCATCTGACTCCTTAGAGTTTGAAACATCAGAATACATGCCAGCCTCATGTGAATCCTTTACCTCACTCTTCTTCCCTTTTCAAAGATGCCAAAGTTTCCCCAAAAAATCTTTTCATTCTCTCCTCCTCCATCTCCCCTTTTCTTGCACTTCTTAGGAGATGCAGAAAATGATCTGGACCTCCCTGAGGAATTTGATGAGAAGGAAGGAGAGGAAACATGGATCCTTTTCTCAGAATGCTTTCCCATTTTGATAGCAATCAGGCAACCAACATCAGCAGGATCGTAATTTATCTACCAATGTGACAGCGCTTTAAATACTGCTTGCAGAAGAAAGTAAAACCTCGAGCGTGCTCGGTGCCACTGCTGAGGATAATTCCTAGACCACTAGAGCGCAGCCTCCCCATCATGGTTTTGCAATACGCATTGCGACTTGTAAGCTCTTCCCCCCCAGGCTGGCCCGAGTCGCAGGGATAACATGATCCTCGCGTGATTTTCGGGCACACCAAACTGGCCCTGAAAAGCCGGCACAACCACGAGATATGATGATAAAGAGAATGTGAACCCCAAAACTCATCTCTGCAATTGATCACTAGCAAATTCTCTAGAGCCTGGGAATGCTTTCCCAGCTTCCCGCTCACCTCACAAGAAGCCGGGTGTCCCATAAGCCCTGCAGGTGGAACCCTGGCTTTAATGTTGGAGGCGCCAGCTGCGCTGGAACCTCAGCCGTCTGTGTCCTTGTTCCAGTCGTGGCCAGGAAACAAAAACAGTAAGTGCTGAGGGGATGCTAGTCCTTAAGTGTCTCCCAGCTGGGGGTATGGTTATGGACTAGTATTTCCTGTTTTTGTTTCCTGTCCTGAGGTGGTAATAAACCTCAAGTGATGACTGGGATGAGGGATGTAGAGGTAATGATTCTGCATCGTAAAAACACTTGAATAATTTCCACTGCATGCATTGATCAAAGAACACATTTCTGTATAGTTTTTCTTCCATGGAAATAACATCACAGAATGTCTTAATACGTGGGATTATGTATAGCCACAAATAAATGGAAGCCTATCAAAAGCATTATTTTTTTTAATAAAAAATTTAAAACATCTTTTTATTAAACTTATGTCAGTTACAGTATACAGTGTTACATTAACGATCACCTAAAGGTATATATACAGTCACCGTTACATCAGATTCCATATTTTGGTGCAGCAATCAGGACAAAGGCATTATTTTTTATCTTTAATGTGCATAGTAAAACTTCAAGTTTTATATATCCAGCTGCATTGCAGCATCTAGCATCCAGAAAACATTTCAGATCTTGACTGCATGAACTTAAAACAATTAGGCTGATAGGCTTACAGTTAGAACAAAGAAAAAAAGAATCCTGTCCTTTAAGAACCTGCAAGGCTCCCTCTCCCATAGTGCATTGTACTCTCAGTTGCCTCCCGGAGCTAGTTCTTTTTTTTTTTTTTTTTTTCCCCCTCCTCCCAGCTTGTTAGAGAAGGATCTCCGCACACATATGAGGACTTCACACCTCAATAAATCTTCAATTTTCTGGCAGAAATGAATTACCATTTTCACTTGATGTCTTCTGTCAATTGATGCTAGAAAGATGAGCCTCACAACCTTCTTCGGTGAGTCTACCACTTCCTGAGGAAAAACTCCTACAGAGGGAGATCTATGGAGAGGAAGTCCCAAGGCAGAGACCTCACCACCATTCCCGACGGCACATGAGACAGACGTCAAAGTGATTGATGTCACCGTCCAGGGCAGTGGTACGGACGTGCTCACTGAGGGACGGCTAATTGACGACTCAACAACAGCATAGACGTTCTAGGCCTTTGACGTGAAGAAGCTCTCCTTTGCCATTGAAAGAGCTCCAAACATTGGCTCGATTGACGTTGAAGTATAGATTGTCGCCGATATTTGTACATTCAAGCCCTGATCAAAGTCTATTCATTCACAATCTTAAAAGGCAAGAATATCATTACTCCCAACCCCAGAGACTTCCAAGGCCTGGGCACTGTCTCCTTTGACAATTCATTCCCTGCATTCAGAGTCGCCTCAATCTGTCAGAGCCTCTATTCATTCCCAGCGTACTCCAGAGGAAAGGCAAGAAGAAGAGATTCATGTCGTGCCTTTCCAGAATAGCTCTTGGGCAGATCCTGCATCTCTTGCACATTTCCCATTAAGGTCTATTATTCCATTTGAAGATCAAGTCCAAACACTTTTGAAACCTCTGGATGTTTTGTCACCAACGAAAGCCTCAAAGGTGACATCAGTGTCTCCAACCTGGAAGTGAAAGCTGTCTCCTCCCCATCCAGCAGAATTAAGACGGTAAATCTCTCCAATCAGTATAACTGTCCGTAAGAAGCACATATGTTAGGGTTGTGTTCAACTTACTCAGGGGATTCTCATTCATCAAATTCTCCAACCTTGCCAGTGCTTTCTCCATCCAGAATGTCACCTGTGGATGAAATCCTGACTAAAGGAAGTTCTTGCCAAAGGGTGGCAAATGTAAACTTCCTTTTAGAAACATCTCAGCCTGTGGTGTCAGTAATTTTTAAATAAACTGCAACCTGGGTGCGCCCCAAACATCTCTTCTAGCTTTGTTCTTGTTCTGCTGTATTGAGCAGAATAGAAATTCATGTCATCAGTGTTGTAAAATGTGTTATTCAGTTATATTTATCATCGCGACCCTCTTGGCTGTTGTATTTTCCCAACTTGCCTTTCCTCACAACCTTTCCTGTCCTCTCGTACCTTCCGGGTTAGTGAAACATTCCCTAGCTGTTGGGCTGGCCACTGTTATACTGTCACCATTCTGGGGCAGGCGTTCATTTTATAAATATTTTAATATAACATAACATTCTAACTGGCACTCTGAGCTCTGACTGAAGTGTGATGGTGAGAATAAATCCTTCTGGAACTACATATGCCTTTTGTTCTTCTATATAACACTGGCGATGGTTTCAAGCTGTGTGTGGATGGGGACACCTTCACCCCCATTACTGTACTGACCAATATGTATGAGTTACTGATTTATCTGCGTTCTACCAGTTGCATTGGGGAACATTAAGGAGTAAGCCATTGACTGTATGCCTCCTTCATAAAGTCTCTCACTATGGTCACGAAATGTATACGTTGCATAGCTGAATTTCAGTGCACCAACTATTACTTTAATATTTTTGTCAAAACATACTTTGCATATGCCTCAACTGTGCTGAGTAGCATGGGGTTAAATGTCTCTCCCAGCGCTTTGTTATATATCCATATCAGCTCTGCCTCTGCACTAAAGAACCAGGCGGTGTGCACTTCACAGGCGGTGTGCCTGTTTGTATGACATTTAGGCTACCAATTCTCCACCAGCGTACCGGGCGGTGCGCGCTCGAAGAGCAGCATGTCTGTGAGGGAACAGCAGAGCTTCGCGTCTGTCAGGGAACAGCGCGTATTATTGTAAAGTGGATATACATGCGCACTTCAGCACTCCATTATCGTCCTTCTCGTACAGAATTTGGCTTAAAATCTTAAAAATTATATGCAAGGGACCCTTCAGGCAAATTTCTCATTTCACTATCCTGCATGTACTCCCAGAATGCATCCTTAAGGGAGGCCCTAGATAGATGTTTCTTAGCAGGAGGTGATGTCCAAAATTCTCCTAAGCTGAGTTGGGTTAAAAGGTTTTTAACATTGGTTAGCCACCTGATTTTACTATAATTGTCTACAGAGGCCACGTCCTGAAGAGCTCTATAGTGATCCTCAAGGCCCAAAGAGTATTTCAGGCTCCGCCAATACAATAACAGTCTGAGTTGGGCCTTTTGGGTCATAGGCTGTATGCCTATATCCCGATGTTGCGTAATTAACAGGGTATTTTTCGGGGGGTTTGTTAAGGCTTTCAGGAACGTATTTTCAGCCTCCCCAAGTGGGGCCAAATTCGCATTACCCCATACTTTTGCCCCGTACAAAGCACTGCCCTCAACCGTAGCCCTAAACACCTTTAACGCAGAAGAATTGCGCTTTACTCGAGAGGACCTATAAAACCTTAGAATAGCAGCGGAATGCTGGATTAGGTTCATACTGGTCTTCTGAACTTGGGGCAACTATGACCTAGATCTAGTTAACTTAATTCCCAAGTAATCAAACTCTGTAACCTTGTCCAATGGACTGCCTCACAGCATTATCAGGCCCCTAAAAGATTTGTGAGCGCTGATGGCCATAAACTTTGTTTTGTAATGGTTAATCACCAGCCCTCGTACAGACGAAGTCTCAAACCTGTCCACTAAGTGGCCACTAGGGATCTTCAACATCAAAAGGGTATCCTCGGCAAAAAGTAAAAGGGGATCTTACGACCAGCCAGTCGGGGGGCGTTGTTTAATCTGGCCTCTTGATATGTGACCACATCATTTTAAATATAAAGAAAATAAGGTAGGAGCAAGGATGCACCCCTGCTGGACCCCTTTCTTGATATCTATCCTTTCCGTCAGCTCCCCTCCCATGCCCCATCTGACTTGGGTGTGCAAGTCCTGATGAAGGCGAACCAAGACATCCAGAAGATCAGGCGGAACTCTTCCATTCTTTTAAGGACCTCCCACAACTTTCTTGGGGGAACTAGATCAAACTCCGACTTTAAGTCTACAAAGACCAGGTATAAGTGTGCCTTTTTGAAGGACTACCGTCTTCCAGTAGATCTAAACCTAAAAACTTGGTTGATAGTACTTGTCCCTCTTCTAAACCCTGCCTGCAAGGAGAGGCCCTGGGCTACATCAATGATGCTGATTGGCCTATAGTTAAGGGGGGAGTCCCGCAGACCCTTTTTATAAATGGGGCCAATTTCAGCCACCTTCCATCAAGCGGGAATGCTTGCCACCTCTAAGACATAGTTCGATAATTTGTTGAAGTGCATAGCTCAGCCCTTGATATAAGTAAGAAAGAGATCGCCCGAGACACCATCCGGCCCAGCAGCTTTTCCAGCTATCATGGCTTTTATTGTGCTAACAGACTCACTCCAACTCTATCATAAGTGACCCAGAAGGGCGAGAATTCATCACATTTGACTGGGCATCTTTGTCAGCAGCCAACCCCATCGGGTGCTTGTAAAGATCAGAGAAATGGGATTGTCATACCACAGGAGTAATAGAATTGGCCAAAAGCTTCGGGGCTCGCTGGCCTCCATTGGCCACCAGCTTCCAAAATTTACTAGTATTGTCGTGCATGGCAGCTTCGTATAAACTTTCCCACACCAGAGTCTCCCTATCCTTACACGCTCTTATTTGGCGCAGTTTATACTCCTTCCTTTTCTCTCTTATCAAGTAAGTGTCGACGTTTGTGAAGGCTCGGCGAAACTCGTTCTTCCTGTCATTACAGGCCTTATTAAACCAGGTATGCTCTGGCTTAGGAGTAGTTCGAGTGGACTCATGGTGATGCATAAAACATTCCCCAAGAATTTTGAACACATTCTCATTAATCTTTACAGTTTTAGAGTTCCACAACTGATCCCTAAGGACCTGATTCATTGAATCGCTAAAGCGTGAATTCTCAAATACTTTGCCCCACTTGACCCTTCGCCTGTCATTAGTAGGAGCCAGGTTGTAACTTAGGGACATTGGCCAGATGGTTAAATAAGCCTCTTAGGGAGCAATAGGCAGCGTTGTGAAGACGGTCTACCCTATTCAGTATCTTCAAGTCAACCAGGTTACCCCAAAGTTGGAGACCGATTAGAAAATTGTCGATTCTACTTGTATGGCCGAGGGTTGTATGCTGAGGGTTGGATACTGTGCGACCATTACAGACCATATAATAAGGTGAAGGACAGGAGTTGATAAGCAGTGCCTGTTCAACGCTTTACTGGTGTAGTATTGAGCTCAGGAATAACCCACACCTCACCTTCCTCACTAACAGGGGAAGCTCTTCCCATGTCAAGTGGGTCATACGTGGTGTTGAAATCACCAGCAATGATAACAATCGTGCGCATTATAGAAAGCCCTATGTAAACTAAGATCACGCATTAACTGTGTCCCCCCGCCCCCCTTCAATCACCCGATTATAGACATTATATAAGTAATCGGTGCTTGCGTCCTCACTGGTGATAGATATGCCCAGGATATCATGCGAAATAAAAGACAACAGGCGTATTTTTGCGTTAAGGGCCACGCTAACCCAAATGAGGACGGCGCACGACGGGCCGGTATCTGGTAGGACACACAGCCCGACCTATGAAGCGGGTCAAGACACCAGGTTTCCTGAAGGAGACCTAGATCGAACAGGTCAATGAAACTCCCCCAGGGACTTAATCCCTGCTGTATTCCAGGACAAGTTGTTAATTGAAGTACAGATAATGAAGTGAAGTTCAATTGTGACCAGAATGGAAGATCACTTATTGGACAAAGTGGCTCAGAATTAGTTAAAAGGGCCCTGCCAATGATAGATTGACTGGGCAGTGTGGCTCCGATATCTACTATCATAGATGTGCCCATATCCTTTCACTGGTTACAGGGTATCTCCTTCTGCTGGGCTAATAAGACAAAGGAAGATTGAGGATTGAGTTTAAACCTAATCAATGTACTGGGTGGAGATTCTCTGTGCAATTCTATATTTACCAAGCCTTCCACCAGGGATTTCGACTTCAGCTCTAACCTACTATACTCAAAGTGCCCTAGGGGTTCAGAGGAGTCATGAAAACATTTTGCATGCAAGATGTCAGAACGGATAACAGAGCGGCAGTCGTAGACTGATCGTATATGAAATATACATTTATTTATCAGGGACTTGTGGTCGTCATGAACTTTCTTAGATAGTTTGAGGACCTTTACAATGTTTTAGGGAGCTGGATTTCCCAACACAGAAACTCTAATTTCGACTTGCCCCCATCATGGCCCCCTTTTAATTCAAGATCAGGATAGACCCGACCATCTTGGCTTTTGTGTGATGAAGCCACCAACCGTGGCATATTGCATGGATTTTAATTACCATGCTGAAATCTTGACTGACTCAGACACCAACCAGCTTACCATTGAAATGGATTCTCTGGGGCTAGTTCAAATGATGACAGGCCCAACTCACACTGCTGGACATACCCTAGACTTACTATTCACCAACTCCCCAGGTGTCAGTCGAACCCTCCCTCCCACTACTGTGGTCAGACCACAATCTTGTAAAATTCTCGATTCCTTCTTTTTTAGAAAAGATAGAGCACAAAAATGAACTAATTTGGCGCAGGTCCTGGCGAAAGGTCACGGCCTGCTCTTTTTCAGCTTTTTTCAGGCCACTCTCAAAAGACCCGGCCGAAAACGTAGACAGGATGGCAACTACCTTCGAAGATAAAATCACTCGCACCTTAGATAAGATCGCCCCGTTTACTAAGGTGAAAATCAAATCTAGATCTGCTCCTTGGTTCACGGAGCAACTAAAAATAATAAAACATTCCTGTAGAGTGACTGAACGCAAGTGGAGAAGGAGTAAAGATCCTACGGACCACAAAGTATAAACCTATTCATCGTAATTACATGGAGAGCATCAAACAGGCAAAAAAACAGTTTTTACTAAATTGCATAGAAAAAGCGGCAAACTCTAACAAGGAGCTCTACAAGGTCCTAAAGGAGTTCACGTCCCCCCAACTAAAGACAGGGGTCATCCTTTCGCAGGATTGGATAGATTCCCTCTCCAAGTTCTTCGATGATAAAATTAATGTAATACATAACTCCTTCCCACCTCAAGAAGCTCCAATTAAAAACCTGGAAATTAACCCGGTCTTACAAACATGTCAGTCCCCCGTCCTGGAGGAATTCTCCCAATTTGAATCCACTGAAGTGACAGAAGCCATGTTGAAAATAAAATCTGGCTCACCAGCTGACCCTGTCCCACCACGTTTCTTAACGATAGCCCCCATTTTCCTTGAAAGCGTCACAGATTTACTCAACTATTCATTAGTCCAAGAAACAGTTCCCAAAATATGGAAAACCGCTAGAGTTAGACCCATCCTGAAGAAACCTACTGCAGACCCTAATCTCCTGGTTAACTACCGTCCGATCTCACTGCTCCCATATTTTGGGAAAGTACTCGAATCCATGGTCAACAGACAACTTGTTCACCATCTTGAGAGTAACCATCTATTGGACCCCTCAGTCTGGTTTCAGGGCCGCCCATAGCACCGAGACAGCGCTGGTAGAGGTAGTGGACAACATCAGACTATCACTGGACAGAGGACAATCCTCTATTCTCATTCTACTAGACCTATCGGCAGCTTTCGACACCATCTCCCACAGCATTTTAATACAACGGCTAGGGGAGATTGGTGTCAGAGGGAAGGCCCTGGGATGGTTCAAGAGCTATCTGACGGACCGAGTTACCACTGTCCAAGTTGGCGACATCAGTTCCTGTAGTAGGCCAGTCACGATGGGAGTACCACAGGGCTCTATCCTGAGCCCAACACTTTTCAATCTCTACGTAACACCACTGGCCAGGGTGATTAGATCGTACGGCTTTGACGTAATGTCATATGCTGACACTCAAATTCTAGTCACCCTTGGTCAGAACCCACATAGACACCAAGGCCCGTTTCAGGGACTGTATGAAACACGTTAACAGGTGGATGAACGAAAACCGTCTACAACTAAACAGCGATAAAACTGATAGTATTCTTCGGGAACGCACAAAAACACTGGACTAATGATTGGTGGCCGGCAACCCTGGGTCCTAGTCCAATACCCAAACAATCGGTCCGAAATCTAGGGGTCCAAATCGATAATAACCTATCGATGAAAAACCAGGTGAACCATATAATCGTGTCCTGTTTTGGTACCATGCGCAACCTGCGTAAAGTTTTTAAATGGATCCCCATGGAAGCAAGGAAACCGTTGGTCCAGGGATTGATTATCAATCGCATGGACTACGGAAATGCCTTGCTGTCGGCTATAAATGAGGATCTTTTATCTAGGCTGCAGGTCCTGCAAAACACTGCAGCCAGGTTGGTCTTAAATCTTCCGTCCGGTTCTCCCTCGGCCCCAAACCTGAGACGGCTCCACTGGCTGCCTGTGAGAAAGAGAACGCGTTTTAAGATTCTCTGTTTGGCACACAGAAACATGTATGGCAGTGGCCCCCTGCTACTGGAAAAAGGTTGAACTGGCATCAACCAAGCCGGCCCCTCAGATCCAGCACCTCCTTGCCTCCATTAGAATCCGCACAACTCGTAATGGAGGAAGATCTTTTTCATTCTTAGCCCCCACCCTCTGGAATAAATTGCCTCTACACCTCCGCACTTTGGCTGATCACCATCGTTTTCGTAGGGAACTAAAAACATGGTCTTTCGACAACTGACCCCCTGTTTTTTTTTTTTTTTTTTTTTTCCTCTATCAGCTGTTTTTAGTTGGAGATGCCTGTAAGCGCCATGAGACCTTCGGGTGATATGAGCGCTTTACAAATGTCCCATGATTTGATTTGATTCAGACACATGGGCCTGGCAGAAGGAGGATCATTAGGGATGCAAGAAATAGAGCAGGGCACTGATTGTATAATAACATTTTTATTTTTCACACTATTTCTTTGGTCGATTAGTGAGCTGTATGTGGGACATAGTACACCTGAAACCGATTTAGAGGTGAGCGGCCTAACAGAAAATCGTAGCTTCCCACTTTCTGCTGTTAGTGAGGCTAGTTTGGACCTTAGATCAGACACCTCAGCCTGGAGACTTTCGACCATATGAACTACATGAATAAAACCCGGTTCCCGTCTGGATTTATGTCGGTTACGGCCAATTCTGAGAGAGGCATGTGCAGAATGGGAAGAGTAGAGACCTCACTAAGTTCAGGAGAGCCATCCTTGGTACCCAAATCGGGAGGTGGAGAAGCAAGGGGCAGGAATCTGTTTACACAGGTTATCAAAGCAGGCAATGGCACAGGAATACAATTTGACAATAGGGGATTTAGGCAAACTAAACGTGGGCTCAGCCTGAGGGCCACCCACAGTCGAACAAGTGATAAGAGTCAGAATTAAATTGACCTTGTGGCACCGAATGTACTTTGACCTTTCGTTTCTTTAGGAAGATAGAAGCAACTTTCTTCTGGGCTGTACCAGGATGTAAGCCACAGGAGTTACCTTCTCCCAAAATAGTTTCAACTTCTATTAATAAGTCCATATCCTTAAGAGCTGAATTATCCAAAGGTCCACTGGAAGGAAGAGTCAAAGCCGACTTGTTTTTTTTTTTACCCTGTTTCCCTGGAGAGTGTCGGTTGCTTTGCGTTTCCCCGTCATGTGCTTCATCATCCACTCTACTAGGTGCCTAGATCTCAAACGGCAAAACGGATGGGAAATACGCAAAATTCGCCAGAATTACTTTAAAAGCTCCACAAATGGTTTCCCAGAGTCGCTAAAGAAGGGAGAAATCTACCCTCGGGGAGCTCACAACCAACACCAGACTCTGCCTGCTCAGGAAACCAAACACCGCCAATTTGCCAGTCCACGTGTGATAAACCTCTAAAAAGAGAGAGGGTCCAACACACCAAAGGGACAGGACACCACTAAGACACTAGGTCTAAAATAAACTCCCTTTGGGTTATTTATACAGCATTTAAATCAAACTCTCATACCACAAACAACATAGAATTGTTCCCAGATGCCAGAAAATCCAATTTTTAGCAAAATATTTATTAGGTTGGTTCAAAAAAGATATATTCATATACTACATTAATAAGAATCTTCCATATTCATTAAAATACATAAAAAAGGCACATAAATGCAAAAAGGTTAAAATCACATGTATAACACAAATAGCTGAATATTTATGGCAGAAACAATCACATTACAATCAATTAGTATCTCATTTCATAGTCCTTTACAAATATTACACATTAGCCTATGAGCATTCTAGGAACTTATTTTTCCACAAGTAGGCCAAAAAGCTACGCGTTTCGGAGGCATACACAGGTCCAACCTCCTTCTTCAGGCTTGCTACTAATCTGTTCCAACACTGTTATCAAGGTATACACAGGTCAGTGTTTCATAATAGGAAATCTCCTTTTCTGATGCACAAAGAGATGTAAACAACACCCACAATTGTAGTAATCTTGTTGGGAGGTGACACGTCTCCACTCTCTTTCCAATTGATACTGTTCAAATGTCCTATAAAAAACAAGAAACGCGTTTGGAGTATGTTCAGGAGATTTTTTAATCCCGGACACTCGAGTGGCGCAGAAATAGAATTACAGCCAACGAAGAGAAATAAAAGAAAATTTTAAGTTTACGGTTTTATTCATTAAGACAGTGTGGATTTTCTTGTTTTTTATTTTTATAGGACATTTGAACAGTATCAATTGGAAAGAAGAAAATAAAACTCAGCAAATAATTAAATACAGGCCCGTTTGCCATGACTATTATGAGTGTCTAAAAAGAGTGGAGACGTGTCCCCTCCCAACAACATTACTACAATTGTGGGTGTTTACTTCTCTTTGTGTATCAGAAAAGGAGATTTCCTATTATGGAACACTGACCTGTGTATACCTTGATAACAGTGTTGGAACAGATTAGTAGCAAGCCTGAAGGAGGTTGGACCTGTGTATGCCTCCGAAACGCGTCACTTTTTGGCCTACTTGTGGAAAAATAAGTTCCTAGAATGCTCATAGGCTAATGTGTAATATTTGTAAAGGACTATGAGATGAGATACTAATTGATTGTAATGTGATTGTTTCTGCCATAAATATTCAGCTATTTGTGTTATACATGTGATTTTAACCTTTTTGCATTTATGTGCCTTTTTATGTATTTTAATGAATATGGAAGATTCTTATTAATGTAGTATATGAATATATCTTTTTTGAACCAACCTAATAAATATTTTGCTAAAAATTGGATTTTCTGGCATCTGGGGACAATTCTATGTTTGTGGTATGAGAGTTTGATTTAAATGCTGTATAAATAACCCAAAGGGAGTTTATTTTAGACCTAGAGCACGTGTGATAAACACCATTGAGCCAGGAAAGCAGGTGCAAAGTTAGCCCAGAGAGTTCTAGCTACATATCTTACCCCTGTAAATCAAAGCACCACAGCAGAGGGCCAAGACTGGGTCACTGCCTCCTCCTGGTGCTGATGGGCACAGGACGGACCCGTATGCGTCCTGCGGGTGATCTTTAGACGCTTTATAGCGCGTCAGACAGCAGGAGGCAGCTGAGTCCTGGCCCCTCCTCCATGGGTCAGAGAATTGTGGGATATGGAGTTCCTTTCAGGATGGCCAACAAGGAAAATAGCAACAAGTGTCCTTTTTTTTTTTTTCTTAATGAGTAAGGTGAACCCACTCTTCCATGGAAACAGTGGACAAAATTATTTGAATCCCATTCGATCACTAAAAATTCACACTGTTACGCCAACACATTTTATCACACAACTTAGGCATTGAAGGGCGCCAAGTATATGAAAATATATCCCATATAGAAGATAAAGATGGACAAAGGGATGTGTATCTAACTACTTTTAACAGAATACAAGAGCATTTCTAAAATAAAATAAATGTAGTCTTGGAAAGACATGCATTTTTCACCAGGGTACGAGGCAAGGCAGAAAATGTTACATAATACATTGCTGCTCTCAGAGGATTATCCAATAATTATGATTTTTGCCTTTTGACAGACTCTTTGATCTGTGACCAACTCATCAGATGCACCAATAACCCGAGGGTACAGGATAAACTCCGTACACAACACCTTGACCTAAGACAATCAATTGATGTAGCAGTAGGAATAGAACATACTGCAGAATGCTTGAAAGAAATGAGAACAAACACAGAAAACAATTACCTACTACAGAAGTGAATACCATTAAACTGTAAAGTTCTCCATCCAATAAAATTGATGACCCTCCCAAATATTTTGCAGTAAATGAATAGGTTAAATGTTATTGTTGTGGTATCATGGGGCACCTTGCAAGTTACATACACTGCCAAGCACGAACCTCCACATGTAGGAAATATGGTAAAACCGGGTATGTAAAACCCTACAAGTTAAGCAGACACATATGATCGAATCTAACATACAAGAAGTGACTGATGATGCCAAGATTGTGAAATTTCCATCCTGCAAAATCTTAATGGATAATGAACCTGTAAATGTTTTTGTTGACTCATGCTCCCCCTAAACACTGTTGGATAAGAATGTATTTGAAGAGCTGTTTCCTAAAAATTACAGGATATTTGAGTTACCACATATTAAACCTGGGGGTTTATATTGGGGATTTGATACCGTTGAAGGGTATGATAAAGATGCGTATTTGTTTTAAAGATAGAAGTACTAGGGGGCTTAGCCAATAACGTGGCTGAGTAGCTGTGCTCTCCTTTAGCTTCGGCTGAATGAGACAGATTAGACTCTTATCCTGCCTTAATAAGGGCCATCCAACTATGTCTAGTGGCCGCTGATTGTGGCGCGGCCACCCTGAACTGCTAGCTGATGATTCATAGCCATGGGAAAACCGCAAGCTGCTGTTGGGCACCCGCGGATCGGGAGCTGACTCTGGAGGCACAAAATGGTGGCGTGCACGGAACGAATGGTTTGCTGACTGGGCTGCCTGTATGCACCAGTGCGGCTGACACCAAGGTGGTGAGTGCCCCAGCAGAACCAGAGGGACAAGAGAACCCTTAGTGGGGAGGGATGGGCCCTGGAACAGAGTGCTTGCTCCCCAGCGAGGTCGGCTTTCACACCGATGGGACTGCGGGGTCAGAGTCCGACCCTGTGGGCTCGGGGTGGAGCACAACAGTGAGCCTTGGACGTGAGGTGTGGCACTCCTTGGCCCTGACGACTTCAACGGCAGCACACCCTGGGGGCGTCCGCGACGTGAGAAACCCACTCCGATGACGAGTGGTTGCTGCCCGGTTTCCCCACATCGCCGCCCGTGACTGCAGGTGCTGCTGGGGCCGAGACGGTGAGTATCCCACATGTTGGAAGGGGGACAGGAGGGTCCTCCTTGGCGAAGCTGGGCCTTCCTTGAGACTGCGCGAGCAGCCCACCGGTAGGATCTGCGGCCACCAGAGAGCCGCGCAGACAGCTGGAGCCATGCTGCGGGTGAGCAGCCTTTGCTGCCTGGATCTGAGGTGGTGCTTGAGGCAGGCCCTAGATAGAAGCTTCCCTGTGTCCCGTCGACGCTATGCCCCCTGGAGTGCTTCATGGCAGCCCTGCTACTGTTGAGAGTTTGATGGTGACTGGAATACCCTCGGTGGGAGCAGAGGTGGCACAGCTCCCCTTGGCGCCCCTTCTTGCCTGTGAATACGGGCCACCCCCCTCCCCGGCTGATACCGGGCTGTGGACTGAAACCCTTCATTGCGCCCCTCCCCCCAGCTGAGGCTAACTGAGGTGGCAGTGTTTCATACCACCCCTGTAAGACTATTGCCCACCCTGTAGGCATGGCAAGGGATAAAGAAACTAAACACCCTCGGCAGGGCAAGATGGACCGCTATACCAAGGTCGTGGCCTTCAGGACGGACCAGGAAGACGGCGCCCATCCTATGCCGAACAATGCCACGCTACTACAGGCAATTCAGTCCTCTTGAGACGTATTGGAGGGCAAGATAGAGGAGGTGTTCTTGAAGGTCTCCCTTCTGCACCAAGACCTACGCAATGTCTCCGAGACGGTGACAGAAACCAGACTTTTGGAAGTTGAGGATATAGTGCAAGACCTTAAGAAAGGAGTAGAGGAGCTCCGAACCACAAAGAAGGATGTTGTGTGGTGCCTCGAAGATGCAGAAAATCACACACGATGGAATAACCTTCGCTTTGTCGGCTTCCCAGAAGGGGCGAGGGCACTAATATGGATGAGGGACACCCTCCCCTCTGATAAATTTTCTGCTTGTTTTGTGATAGAAGGGCACACAGGGCACTGGGTGGTAGGCCACCACCAGGAGCCAAACCTTGACCCATAATAGCAAAATTCCTCAACCTTTTTTATGACCTGATCCTCCAATGAACGCGAGCAAAGGGGATGTGCGATACAAATACCAAATCATGGGCTTTCCCCTCCGATACCCGTGAGGTACAATGTCCACACCGCCCCTTCGACCTGGTAAAGATAAAGCTGAGAGCCCTTCAATTGCAATACATGCTGTTATTCTCTGCAAAGCAGAAGGTCCTTTATCAGGGAAAATCCATCTTCTTTTAGACGCCAGAGGAGGTGTGGGCCTGGTTAGAGGAGTGTCGTCGTCTCCCTCCACTAAAAGGACGGGGACTGGGCAGCGGCCGTTCCAGGATGTGGGAGCCAGACCCAAGGACAGACTGCAGAGGGGATCGAGAAAGGACTGCACAACAGCACGGAGAGGGACTCCATACCCATCAAAGGGGCCGGGTCACAGAAGGGGGCTGTCATCAGACACAGAGGAAGAACGCAGACAGACCCCAAAGAAAGCTAGTGGATTCCCCCTGTCAAAGACCTCCCCCCCCCCCCTCAGGATCAGGGGAGGAAGAACTATCCTTGGACTCCGAAGGAACACACCCACTTGTTGCAGCGATAACTGTCCTAGAACAGGGCACTGAAAGTCAGGGACCGGAGCCGCAGACTAATGCCCTGGACCTGGGACAACAAGGCCTTTGAGAAGGCAACTAACTGTAAGCCTGAGACAGGAGTGATGGATACCCGCTTACTACCCATGGTATCCCTGAGAGCTACTGTTTGAACTCCGAGTATTGTTGACTATTCCTTTCTCTGTTTCTTTTCTTAGCTTTTCTGTTGCTATATTACGTGTCTGGGTTCTGAATAACAGCGGGAGGTGGGCAACTTACTTCTCCTTATCTTCTTGCACACAGTTCTAAAAAAATGTGGTTAAATGTTGTAGGGACACGCTGGGGAAGGGTGTTGGTTGTGTGGGGGAGTTTTCATTGTTCCCTTTTTTTCTGTTGATCATGATTATTTTTGGAGGGCACACATGAGCACGATGGCACGCCGGCTATATGAGACATGTTAGTATCAGCAGGCAATGTTACCAAAGGCCTCCATGGCATTAACTAACTACCCAGTGGACAAGAAAGAGCCTGTCTGTCTTGACATGGAATGTTAATGGCCTGGGAAATACGATCAAGCCTGGATTGGTGGCACAATATAATAAACTCATACAACCGGATGTCGTTATGTTGCAAGAGCGACACCTACAGGGCACCCAATGCTGATTCTTGGGACGAGGAGCATACACAACCCTGGCACTTGCAGGTTGCACTTCTGGGTCCCGAGGAGTCGCAATTTTGATTAAAAATTCTCCCCCTTTTCCAGTGGTCCACAGATGGACCAACTCTCAGGGTAGATACGTGGAAGTGAGAGGTACCTGGGGACGACAGGAGGTTACCCTTGTGTATGTTTATGCCCCCCGTGACTACCGGCCCCCACACTGGCTGGAGTGGTTGATATCCTCTTGGACACACCCTCTGCCCTTCATATTATAGTTGGGGACTGCAACGATGTAATGCAAGTAGGGTTTGATAGATGCGAAACACCTGATGCAGCACCACAAACCACCCAGCTAGCCCGATTCCTGTGCACAATGGGTTTGTCTGACTTATGGCGACATGCACCCATGAGACCGGCAATACTACTATTTTTCAGGGGCACACAGTCTATTCCCGCCTGGATTATATCTTTGTACCTGATGGTGAGGTGGGAGAGGTAGCACAGGCAGATTATCTTGCCCTGGAACTTTCAGATCATTCCCCTCTCCTCATTAGATTGGGACCAAAATCTAGACATCAAGCCACAGGGTGGAAATTAAATGCCTGGGACCTGCAGGATAGAGATGTTGTCAGGGGTCTCAGGGTAGATACAGAACTTTTTTTTTTGTTGCTGAAAAAAGAGACCGTTTACTCCAGTGTTATGGGAGGCATATAAGTCAGTTCTTAGGGACAGGGCCCAAAACCTGTCCCAAAAAAAAGTGAGAGGTGGCAAAACTGTAAAACCTATATCAACTGATCTTTCATCTGGAGGAGCAGTCGGTTGCCTCACTTGACCCCTTGATCCTTAGGAAGCACTACGCACAGAATACTATGATCTAACACAAGACCATGCCAAAAAGCACGTTAGCAACACTGCACTGATTATACGAAGTAGGGGATAAAGCCGGTAAACTCCTCACCTGGCTTTGTAAAAAGGAAATGGAAGCACAATGGGTGCAGTCCATCATTGACCACGAGGGAGTAGCCCGCAATACTGATGTACAGATTACCCAGATCTTTGCTCCATATTACCGATCATTCTATGAAGCACGTCCCCTTAGTGATCCCTTAGATATCGCTCAATATCTGGCTGACATCCCAACCCCAGTTCTGGGAACGGACTATGTGGAGGCACCGGAGGGCGACCTCACTCTCAATGAGGTGCAAGCTGCCATCTCTAAATTGGAGACCAACAAAACCCCAGGCACCAATGGCATCCCTGCTGAATTTTGCAAACTTTACATAAATCTTTCGGGGCCCCACCTGCTGAATCTCCTCCTAGAAGTGAGCGAAATAGGCGCTCTCCCCCAAACCTTCAGAGGGCCTTGATAACGGTACTACGTAAGAAGGACAAACCCAGAGATGGGTGCAAATCACATCGCTCAATCTCGCTATTGAATACAGAAGTTAAAATTCTGGCTACCATATTAGCGACATGTTTACTACAGGTCATCACGCTCGTAAATCCACAGTGACCAGTCAGGCTTAATGCCAGGCCATGCCACTCGGTTGAACCTACGTCGCACACACAACTGGATGGTGGTAGTGAAGGACCGAACATCTCCTCACGTTTTCCTGTCCCTTGATGCAGAGAAAGCGTTTGACTCTGTACACTGATCATTTTTAGAACATACCCTCGTTAAGTTTGGATTTGGACCTAAATTCCAGAATTGTGTGGCATTATTATACCACGACCCGATAACAAATGTAAAGATTAATGGGATGGTTGGTGTCTTTAAACTCACACTGAAATCAAACGATTGCGGATTACCCCTAATAATGACGTAGAGAAGATTTCCCTCTACGCGGACGACATCCTTTTATACATAATGGAACCCAAGATGGCATTCGGGATATAAGATTAACTGGGATAAATCCATGATATTTTCCCCCGGCCCGCCCCCAGACTTGCCATCATTACCCGGATGCCTGAAGGTAGTGCCTGAGGGTTTTGAATACCTCAGAATTTTTATGACACTCCATAGAGAAGTATCCCATAACCCCAGTCGGGGGGGAAGCCATGTCCAACTTTCAGAAAGATGCAGAATAGGACAGGCAGCCCTGTTTAAAATGATTACCTTACCTGAGCTATTCTATTCCTTCCAGAATTACTACCATCCACTCCGTAGAGCCACGTTCACCAGCATCAATGGGAAAGTGAGATCTCTAATAAGGAAGGGCGGGCATCTCAGAATAGCTCTTAAGACTTTACAGCTCAAGCTCTATAATGGCGGGATAGCACTCCCTGATGTCAAGGCCTACTATTGGGTGGCACACCTAATCCTCATCAATGACTGGGTACATTCTCCACAAGACCCACCCCACCTATAGGCTAGAAAGGGCTCTATTGGAGCCACACTCCCACCTACATTACTTATATGGTGGCAGAGGTACTCTGAGATCGCCTCTGGCAACTCTGGTGACCCTTGAGGTGTGGGAAAGGCAACAAGGGCTATTGGCTGGACCTGCAGAATTACTAGAGGGACACCGTTATGGAAGGGGACGTGGCTTAAGGGGATAGGTGAACTTAAAGGATTTGGTACATGGGACCTGATTTGAATCTTAACTGTTGGAGACATCCTAGAACATGGAGAGCTCAAATCCCTTGCGTTGTTTCGTAAAGAGTACAACTTACACTGGTCCCAGTTTTCAAATATGCACAATTGAGACATGCATTGTTAGCGGAAGGGTTGGTGGGCACTGAGATACCCGAATATGTACCATTAGAAGGAAGACTACTACAGGAAGAGCTGTCCAGGGGTGCCATATCCCTCACTTATAAGACTCTGAACAATAATATGCCCAACAATTTGGGTCACCTTCAGGAATGCTGGGAGCGAGTTGCAGGAGAACTAGAGCACATTGACTGGGAAGCGGCCTTAACCCACCCCAGAGAAGTGGGCATAAAATTCCAATTGTGCCTAATTTAGTATAAAATCCTGCACAGGGTTTACTTCGACAGATATAGGCTCCACATAAAGGGCAGGGCAGCAACCCTGACATGTGTTCGATGCCAGGCTGCAAGGGGTGACTTTCTACACACACTTTGGGGGTGCCCCCACATCCAGGCATACTGGAGTGAGATCATAGAAGAGCTTAGTGCTATCTTTAGGTCACTCTCCCGACAGATCCCAAATATATACTATTGGGAATTCCAAACGACGTAGACGCTCCATGTCCTCAACTTATCACTTGTGCTCTGGGTCTGCTCGTTGCCAAGAGGGATGTGGCCAGGTGGTGGGTAGCGGCAGAAGTACCCACTACCCAAGAATGGAAGAGAGGGATGGACCTTTACATGGCAGCGGAGAAAGTCACTTATCACAGTAGGGGCTGCCCTCTAAAAGTTAGCGGAGTAGGGGGGCCGTTGGATGGATTACTATGGTCTGGGTCTGATAGAAAGTTTCTCAGCTGGCACAGAACCATGCATAACTCATGGGCGGGTGGTCAGCCGACATAACTGATTTGCACTTAAGACGAGGATGCGATGGTGCTTTAATGTGGACTGTAGAGCTTAGTCCGAACTGTACTGCCCTTTTCATATGGACTTACTGCTGCATGGGCAGCTGTGTATTGTGTAATTGTCCTCCATGCAACCATTACTGTTTGAATAACAAGTTGTTACTGCATTTAAAATAAAAAGATCTAAAAAAGAAAGAAAAAAGATAGGAGTACTATTGGTAATGTGCACATCACTAGTAAAGAGTCGAACCTTTTAGAATGAAAGCATCAACAAGACTTGGGAATTAAGTCGGACCGTAAAAATGCTGAGCCGGTTCTTCTTGTGAATCCCTCCATATATAGAGAGGACATATGTAAAGACTTCCCTGAGGTATTCTCTGAGAGGTTGGGTTTGTTGAAGAATTACCAAAAACACATTCGTCTCAAATCCAGTGTCACAACGATAGTACACAAAGTCAGACCTATTTCTCCCTTTTTACATACAGCACTCAAGAAAGAATTAGATAAACTGTTTGAGTTCAATGTGTTTGAACCCATAGAATGTTCAGAGTGGTTGGCCCCAATTGTTATACCTAGTAAATCCATAAAAGGACAAATTAGACATTTTGTTGATCTCCGATATTTAAATGGTATTATATGGGTATACTGGCACCTTTTGCCTCGTATTCATGAGATTTTAATGCTTATTGATGAAGCCTCCTATTTTAATGTCTTAGATGTATCTGCAATGTATCATCAAGTAGAACTGGACCCCGCTTCAAGACACCGGAAATAATTTTCACTGCACAAGAGCTTTCCAGTATAGACGTATGCCCTTTGGCCTCGCGTCGGGTGTTTTCCAAAGAATAATGCAACACCTTCTCGAGATATTCCCAAAACCATCTGCTTCCAAGATGAAATGTTTATATTTAGAACCACTGAAATGTAACATATCGCCCTCAAGGCAGTATTAGAAAGACTTAAAGAGGCTGGATTGATCATTAAAAAAGAAACATTTCAAATTGGTGTAAGGTCTGTGGAGTATCTAGGTCACACAATATCCCAAGAGCGGATCAAAGCCCCTTTTCCTACCTGTAAGGAAGAACTGAGGTAGTTCCTAGGGCTTGCTGAATTCTATTCTAAATTTGTTCATGGATTGCAACCATAGTAGATCCCTTAAAAAATCTGCTAAAAAAATCAGTTTGATTGGGATGTTAATTGTCAAGATGCTTTCCAATATATAAAGTCAGCCATAGTTAGTTCTCCACCCTTGGGAAGGTTTGATCCAAACAAACCTACTCATCTCACCACTGATGCTAGCAATAGAGGATTTGGGGCTATGCTCACGCAAAAAGTAAATGGAACCGAACATACATTTGCCTTCGCATCAAGCGCTCTGAAGGGAGCTGAACTTAATACTCCTTGCTAGAGAAGAAAGCTTTAGCCTGGTATTGGGCAGTCAAGCACCTCAAATTCTGTTTGATGGGGAATCCCTTTCACCATCAGAACAGATCACAAACCCTTAATTTATGCATTTACTAAGAAAGGGATGAAGAGGACTACACCAAGAATACCTCGGTGGGTTTTGGGTCTTGAAGGGTACAATTTCAGGATACAGTAAGTACCTGGATCTCTCCTGTAGACCCCCTGAAAGGATATGTAGAGAACATGGACGACATTCCCAAAGATATGGTCTTGGAAGAAACTTAATCCTGATGAATGGGAACTATGCATGGATAGAGATGAAGAAATCAAAACTTTTCTCCCATATATCCATGTGGGTGGCCAGAAAGCAAAGTGAAATGCCTGATCACTTAGCCAAATATTGGGGGGTGAGAATAGAATTGACCGTTTCTAGGAAATGTGTTTGCAGAGGGGATAAGATTGTTCTTCCTCACGGAATGAGACCAAGAATCATAGAACTAACCCACGAGGGACCTTGTGACGTAGCCTCAAAAAAACACAAGATCCAATCTGACTACTGGTGGCACCTTATGGGCACCGTGATTGAAAGTGTGATTAAAAACTGTACAGATTGTGCTGATTGTGACAAAATCCTTAGCACACGAAGATCTCGCTGTCTCCTGTTGAGGTTCCAAGTAAACCATGGGTCCAGTTAGCCCTGGACATTATTGGACCACTCAATTACAAATCCTTAAGAGAGCATTTTGTACTTGTCTTAGTTGACTGTCACACAATTAGGGTAGTAACCAAGTGTGCCCATAGCATCACCACAGATGTACTAATCAGTTTCTTGAGAAACACATTCTTTGAGGAAGGGGTACCTGAGACCCTCATTAGTGACAATGGGGCACACTTTACTTCTCTCCAAATGCAAGATTTTCTCAAAGAATTGTCCATGAAACACCTGAGAACTGCCTTTTATTCCCCAAGAGCGAATGGAATGGTGGAACGTATGATAAAGGAGTGTATGCAGAGAGCGAAAGTAAATCATATCTCCATTGCTAAGGCTCTTCAAGAAGCTATATGGGCTTATCACACTACTCTGAGTAGTGCTATGGGAATTTCACCATTTGTTTCACTAAAAGGCAGACAGCCGAGTTAACAATGTATTGGTTGTGAAGGCAAGATCCAGTGGTGGTGTGTAGGGAATGTGTGATTGGAAAAAAAAATTGAAACATGAAAAAAAAATACAAGGAAAGACATGATAGTAAAAATTGTACCGTCCAAACTAAATTTAAAGGGGGAGATTGGGGAAAAGTCAGATTGCCAGAGAAAAAGACCATAAATGGTAGTCATTTCTCTAATCCCATAAAGATTATACAGCTAGGAAAGAATGTGGTCACTTTAAAAAACGTCCAGACCTAGGGTATGGACAAAATCTTCAAGTGTGTTATGGTAAATCACACTACACAACCCACACACACTCATATGTTACTCCCGGTGGGGGAAGGGTGTGGACGGAGTGACTAATTAAAGAGAGCACTGGGCACCCAAATTTCACAAGGATTTTATAATGAATTGATATGTGTCCTGAATTTACTCATAGTTGATTTCAGCAATATCCTTATCAAGTTCGATTAGCTTGTTATGGTTCTGATAGTTCCTAGTTTATTATCTCCTCTATTCTCTTCCGAGATTGCACTAACTTGTTCCTCCTTGCATTTGTTGTTATGTGGCAAGCAAAAGTGTAGAAATGTGTAAAATGTTTGTATCCTTTATAGTTCCATGGAAATGTGAAATATTTGCTTATCCCTTATATTTCCTTATTCAATTACATTTATCATCTTGTTCCTCTTAGCTATTGCATTTTCCCAGTTTACCTTTCCTTTCTCCCCTGTTCCCTCCGTGTTAATGGAACATTCCCTAGCTGTTGGACAGGTCACTGTTGTCCTGACAACATCTGAGCTCTGACTTAAAGTGATGGTGAGAATAAAACCTTCTGGAAATACATATGCCTTTTGTTCTTCTTTATAACAATCGGCATAATTAAGGTAGTAACTTTTCACCTTTTGAAAAAATATAAATCCTGCAACAAGATTTTCTCAGGATGGACATAAACCTGATTCAAATATAGTGACTGCAGGTTGACACAAGCACACTTCTGCCCCAGAGTAAGCTGCCCCACCTTGGAAAGAGACAGCACGATACTGTATTCTACAGTGAAGGAAATGTGTGACACAGCTATCACATGGACATGTTGGGATATTTTATTGCAGACGTGACAACTTCGGCAACAGGACTTTATGGAGCTGATCAAAGAGGAATCTGTAGTTTGAAACCAAGTGATCTGTGCTGCTGTAGACTGTCAGGCTTATGGCAACCTGCTGTTGTCAAAGAATTTATTTAAGAACATCGTGGTTTCACCTCTCCTTCCTTCAACCTAATGTCACAGACAAGATAGTTGACTTGCCCTCTTCTGGCTCCAAACTCTTTAGGCAACACACGAGATGCTTTGAAAGAAAAACAAGGCAGAAACTCTGAAGGCAGTTGGGCTTGAAAAGTAAAAGAAATTCTTCAGATAACAATACAGGCCTAAGTAATGACAATGCTTCCATCAGAGGGTTCAGTCCTCGAGGTGATCGTATCAAACCCAACAACTGTGTCAAGGTCAAAAAGAACGGTCCCAGAAGAGGTATGACAAGCCAGACACCACCTCACCATAAAAAAACATTCCAGAGAGAAACTCCTCTGGAAATGGACAGTGATGGTCCTACACCCATCCTTCAGTTACGCACAACAGTAGGCGGAGTGATGATATCTTACCTGAAAGAGTGGAGAATAACCACTGCGGACAGATGGGTTCTGAACATCATGCAGCAAGGATACTCGATCCATTTCAGTGCAATTCCACTACTCGTTCCACCAAAACAGACAATGAACTGAGTGTCTCAGTCGTAAAATGGCTACAGCCACGTCTTAGTTGATGTGGTGGCAGTCAGTCATATTTTATCTTTACAACTGTTGGATCCTTCACAGCGTGAAATACAAATACTTTGAACATAAATTTCTCTAAAACTACTGAACGGATTTACACCATATCACAGAAAGCACACTTTCTGGACCAAGTTCTAGTTTTCTGCCAAGTTTGGTGTAATTCCGTTCAGCCGTTTTGGCTGTTGCTGTGTATAATTTTCCTATGGAAAATTGCATGTAGAAAACGTGTTTTGGGCCCCCCCTCTTTCTCATCCCCCGCTTTATGGATCACCCAAACATTCCAGGAAGGAGCTAAGGTGGATGAAACTTTTTTTGGGGGGTGAATGTTTTGTGAAGATTCTTCAAACGGCGTGTTTCCTATGAAAATATTGACCTAACTATAACAGTGGCCTCGAGCTGTATTACTTATGTGCCAAAGCACGTTGCTCCCACTGCTGGTACCGCTCCTGCCTGATCCAGCCACATACGTTGCAGGGACTGATATGATCTGACTAGGCTCCCTCAAGACGCCCGTTTGTTCTTGCGCTTAAGGACACATTTAGAAAGTACAAACTGTACAACGCACAGTCTGGGCCTGGGACAGGCTTTGCACTAGAGCTCACATTGACCAGATTTATGCACAGGAAATCCTACTACCCAATGACTTCATGTTTCCACTTACATCTAAGACAAGTCTGCACACAGGTTGTGTGACAGCAATTGAATAAACTAAATGACTTATACCTGGGGAATCAAGCCCTTTCTCTTAATAACAATCGGGATATGACTGGACACACACCCTTTGACATTTTCTTGTATTTCTTCCTGCAAGAAACTTATAATACCTTCTACAAAGACTCCTCTAACCTCCTTGCGTTCCCTGCTCTGAATTTACTATTGGAGTCCCCAACCGCTAGATGCCTGGTGTCTAGACTTTGTGCTACAGTGCAAAACACCACAGCAGTGTGTGTTTCTATTGGCAGATCCAAATTGTCTGCAGATCTAGACTCGTCTCTGTCTGGCGATCAATGGAAGTTCTGCTTCGCCCAGACGAGATACTTATCACCCAACTATAAACTCTGGCGTAGCCACAGGAAATTCTTATATCAAATATTCCATAATCCAGAACACTTGCACAGATTGGGACCTGGGGACCATGCCGTGTTTTAGGTGAGGCCCTTCAGGAGCCAATTTTTCTCCAACTGGCATGGCAACACTCAGGGGTTTGCAACCTACGGGATTCAAGTGCTGAACATAGTGACTGATATGACTGCCCTAACCATACCTGCTACACCACTGGTAGCTCTTTTAGCTGTGAATTGCAGACTGTTGGCCATGGCTCTGCTGGTGGCTTTTCAGAAGAGTGGCCATGCACCAGGGGAATGATCCTGACTCGCAGCTAAGGACTGATTACTCGATCTGACTTCCTACCAGGAACAACTGGACGGTTACTGGGAATTGATGCCGAATCACTTGGGACCTAAAGAAATATGGGCCCCCTTCTGAGCATGCTTATTGATTGACCCGACAAAACTCCCATCCCCCCCCCCCCCATCTGAGGTGCTAGATTGAGTGTTGGGGAACTCTGTTTTCACATATATTCAACATCTTCCCAGTTCTGAGTGACCATGCTAAAAGGTTTTTTTAACTTCTGATTGCAGGGAGGAAATAAAGCAAAGGTACCCTCTTCAGTACTATTTAAGAAAACGTAGGAGGGACCATGCCTCTGACACCTTAAGGGTGTTTTTCTTTTAGCTGACTAATAATAATAATAACCTCAATTGATCTGGAATAATGTATCTCTTTATCCATATGGACCCCACCACAACACACTGCTCCAATTTAGGAAAGAGCTGAAGACTCAACTCTTTAAAAAAAAAAAAAAAAAAAAAAACATCACAAAGCATTAACAGCCCACGTTCACTCGTTGATTTCAATTTCATGGTTGTGTTTGACCCTGTACAGCACTTCACTGTGTCTTTTGGCTAGGTTTACACATAAAATCAATCTCTCTATTTTTTTTCTTTATTGCTTATAATGCAGCCCCACTTCTGAGGCCTCAGGGACCACCACCTCCCTAGGGTTTTATTAATAAAGTGGAGGGGGGCCGCGCAGACCCCCCTCCATTGCCCTTAAGGGCCCTGGGACCACCACCTCCCCGGGGCCATGAATACAATTTAAACTGGAAGGGGGGCCGCGTGGCCCCGCTCCCAGGCCATATACGGCCTTGGGGACCACCACCTCCCTGGGGATTGGCCAACTTGTAAAAAGGGAGGGGGGCACTCTGCGTGGTATCCAGTGCACCCAGCATCAAGAGGCCAGGCCCTTGGGTATGGGATCCCGGGGTCCAAAATACACCCGGGAAGGGGGGCCACAGCCCCACTTCCCCATAAGTGTTTTCTTGTCCTCTCCTGGTGAGAGCAGAGTCCATGGTTCTTCCTTTTAAATTACGAGTATGCAAATGTTCAAATCACCTGGAAGCTCTTACCATTTGGCCCCTCCCATATACCTTAGAACAGTGGTTCCCAAACTTTTGACTCCTGAGAACCCCCATTGAGTCACTGCTGTAAGCCAGGGACCCCCAAGCAATTTGTAAGATTTAAATTTCAAACATTAAAACAGTATTTCGAAAAACACGTGTGCACACCAAACAAATACTCTAATAAAAATTTTAGTATTTTATATTGAGAAAATTAGCAAAAATCGAAATATTTTAATGGGAAGGTACCTGGTGCTGCACCTCGACAACTAACTTTTTAATGTTTGGTTTTATTTCACAGTACGAGGCTCCTGCTCCAACCAGGGCTGGACTGGAAACCCAAAGCAGCCCTGGCAAATGTTGTCAGACCAGTCCTCGTACGGTGCACACCACTACAAAGTGGGCTTTGGGGGGCTGTCCTTTAAGAACATTTGGGAAAAAATGGTGCATTCTACAACACGTTAGTCATTATTATATTGAATTGTATTAGCTTTTAAAGCATAGTAAATGATGACCGTAATATGCACCAGAATATGACCGTTTGTTGGGGCACTTCAAGCATTCCCTTACTATCACCCTCCAACAGTGCCTCTCATCTCTCCATAGCTCCTCTGTCACATGTATTTCATTTGTTTTATACGACCTCTCGTACCAGTGTTGGGTGTCAGAGCACTTTACATCACACACATACAGAGGCAATGATTCTCACTTGTGTAAATCAGTGTATAGAAAATGCTACATAAGGCAAAGGGGGCTACACGGTGTAGGATTCACATGTCATCCATACTGGTAGGCATTTTTTAAGAGTGCTTGGTCTGGAGAAGCACAAACTCAGGATTCAGAACATAACACAGTGGTTAGCTTTGGGTAGAAATAAATTCTTATTATTAAAGTCAAACAAACATTTTCAGTAGCCTCAGGATATTGAAAGACTGGGGGGAAAATACAACTTACTAACTTGTACCATGCAGTTTGCATGCAGCTCTTGATGGCCATTCATAGCTCACTGTGCTAGATTACGATTGTAACTTATGAACCACACAGTAACAAAAGCATTTCTGTGACAAAAGCAGTAACCCACTGAGCTATGCACATAAAATACTCTTTTTTTTTTTTTTAAATGCATGGTATACGTTCTTTGCAGCATCTGCGCTCCCCTAGATGAGTCAAAGCTGCCAATGGACAAAATTCCCATCTCTCTCCTCCAGCAGGTACATTAATCACTGAAGTTATCTTGACACTTTTATTGTTGCCCGAAAACTGCTGATATACAAGGAAGTTTGCAGTGCTTTTAAAACTGCTGCCTGTGGACCCCCTGGGAATGTGTCATGGGCCCCTGGGGGTCAGCGGACCACAGTTTGGGTAGCACTGCCTTAGAAGTATACAAAGGTCTTCCAACATTTTGCCAGTATAAAGGACATCTTACAAAAATGCCCCTCAGCACGTTTCCGGATTATTTTAGTGATGCGTTCTTGATGCCGAAGAATATAAGGACGTCTCCACCAAACAAAGAAGCACTTTCTTCATATAGTTAAGAGGAAGGACCATTGTTTGATGGAGATTTACCTGTTTGTAGTCTTGATGCCTCCTCTATAGGAGGATTCAGGTTGTCACAGATTTCTGGATGAAGACGCAGAGGAACAATCACGTTGCGGAAACACACACACATGGTCACTGGAGACATTTCCCCGTAGTCCGTTACGCAGCTGTAGTGTAGAATATGCACTAAACATTTACCCAGCAAGGTACAATTACTAATTAACCAGTAGAAAGTACTCCAGTTGGGTAGACATTTTGTGCAATACTGTGACCTCTTGTTGGATAAAGCGGCAGGTGAGGTTCCGTTCTGGCCTAGTCACTCAAACAGACACTCAGTCACCCACTCATACACCCATTCAGGCACTCTCACGTGCACTCAGACTCTCACAGCTACTTGCACATGTATAGACACACACCACCCACACACACCACACACACATAACCACTCGCACACCCACCCACAGACCCAAACAGCCACTCGCACAGCTACTCACACACCCAAACAGCCACTCACAACCCACTCACAAATCTACTCACACACCCACTTAGACCGATATAGCCACTCACACACCCAGTCACCGACCCATACAGTCACTCACACACCCACTTACAGATCGATACAGCCACTCACACACCCATACACTTACTCACACACCGTCACCAACCCATATAGCTGCTCACACACCCACTCTCAAAGGTTACAGGTTACAGTTAGTATATAAATTTAAAAAAACCTTCGAAATGAGTAAAAACACAAAGGTTACAGGGGCGTTATAGTTAGGAAGTAACATTGAAAAAACGATAGGAAGTAACTGAAAAAAACGAAGGTTATAGGGACGTTATAGTTGGTTTCAGATTTCACTCGTACAAAACTATTGAAATTCAGCAGTTATAGTTACCTGAACTGACTTGCGCTCATGCATGCACTGCTCATGACCTTGCATGTTACATCACCCATGACATTGTCAGTGACATCACTGATGACCTTTCAAATGACATCACTGATGACATCATCCACACACCCACTCACTCGTCCATAGAGCCACTCTCAGACCCCACTGACTCACCCATTCAACCACTCACACAGCCACTACTCACCCATACAGTCACTCACATAGCCACTTACTCATCCATACAGCTACTCGCACACACTCCACCCAGTCACCCATACAGCCTCTCAACAGAGCCACTCACACATCCATACAACCACTTACATACCCATTCACACAGCCATATAAACACTCACATGTCTACTCACTCTCCAATACAGCCACTAACACACCAACTCACCCACCTATACAGCCACTAACACATGGATACACAGTCACACAGCCACTCACATAATATATGTTAGAAATAGTATCACTCAGTAGCACACAAAATATACTAACTTAACTTTTGTAGTACCTTAGCATATATGCTTAACACTCATAAACTTTTAGAAAACACTCCCAAGCACTGGATGATGTCATCAGTGATGTAATTTGAGATGTCATCAGTGATAGTGATGTCACTGACCATGTCATCAGTGATGTAATATGTGAGGTCATAAGCAATGCATTGTGGAGGCGTAAGTTAGTTAGGTCAGGTAACTATAACTGATGAATTTAAATGGTTTTGTATGAGTGAAATCTGAGCCTACCTATAACGTTCCTGTAACCTTTGTTTTTCTTGTGTGTGTGTGTACATATATATATATATAATATAATATTTGGACATCTGATAAATCTCTTTTGGCTTTGATCCAGATTATAGAAAATGAGGTCTAACTGAGAAAGTGTTTAATGCATGAATTAATAATTGCCAATGCCCAAATTCTGAATGTATGGAAGTTTAATCAAGTTACGTATTATGGCAGATGGCATTTTGGATCTGATTGCATGCTACCTTTGAGGAGGTATGTCCTACGAAATGAGACAAATGGATAAATATGACCATACATAAGATGGGGAAACTACAAAGTTGAAATAATACAGGCGTTTGTCTTTCAACAATCCCCCCCCACTACCCGTTTTAGTTTCTTAGATGCTGCAGGTGCTCATTTGACATTAAAGGTGTCACTTGTTATTGGATCCAGATAGCATCAATTTTATTTGGTGTTTAAGGTGGACTCAGTGGTAACAGGGAACATAGTGTTTAAAGTAGACACGTTGGCAACAGGGAACATTTTTGATTCATTATATGTTCAGTTACTCCTTGTATCGTGTCAGAAAAAGAGACTAGAACCAATACAGACAGTTTACTGGACCATGTTAACATCAGGACCCATCACTATAGAAACTTTTCCCTAGCTCTACGGTGTGTTATGGATCTGGAAACTCTTGTATGAGCAGTACCGCTGCATGCCGTCAGGTGGTGCCGTTCAGTTCCGCACAGCGTCCATGCCCGTTGTGACGTTGCGGTCACCTATATAGGCTTCACCCAGGCGTGCAGGCGCTGGTTCTTTTCTTTCTGTGGCAGTTAGCACTGATCCGGAAAAGAGCTACCCTTCTCTCTCGTTTAGTCAAAGATTTTTTTTTTTGTGTGTCGAGGGAATGCCCTCTAGAAAGGTAGGGTTCAAGGGGTTTGGCGCCCCTCACTGCACCATGTTGGTTACTGACCGCACCATGTGTGCTTATGGTGTCTCGAGCGTGACCACGACTTGAAGCCGTGCTCGTACTGCCTGGTCATGGTGCTGGAAACTTTGAGGGAGCGGTCCCTAAAGCTGCTGGATGCTTGGCAGTCGACACCATTTAATGCAAATCCTAGGAGGTCTCAGTCCTTATTAAGAAAAAGAAGGTCGCAGGACTGCTCCAGGAGACCTAAGTCGTCTTCATTGCACTCGTGGTCCTTGGGACACTCGGAAGAAGCACAAAAAAGGTAGTCTAGACAGACTTCGACTTCTCATCTGTCGGCTGGCGAGACAAATGGGGAATATTGATGTTCCAGGCACGGTTCTGCAGAGCCATTGCCAGGGAAGACTCCCCGCCTCCCCTCCCCCATTTCCGGGAGCCCGAGCGACCCCTCTGCTCAATTAAAAGGAGATTTACGAGGCCATGCACTGAGTATTTGAGCGGGCTGACCCCTCTGGAGCACCTTCGGGCCCCCCGGCTTTGGTGGAGTCTCATGGATCCGGATCGGCGTCAGTCGTGCCAATGCGACCTTCTCAGTTGTCGGTACCGGTGCCGCCAAAGTCCCCCAACGGCACCAGCCCCATTCTCATCTCTAACGATTTGGAGTCGGAACGGCGTTGGTCGTCGATTCCGGCGCCAACAGGGCCCAATGGTCCTAGTTAGTTTCCTGAACCTTTTGAAGGGCAGCCAGGCATGTTGGGAAGAGTGGGATGGGTCACTGGACCCTTTAGAACACCAGTTATACACCCCTGGTGAGAATCTGGACTGATATGAAGAACTAGCAGAGTCCAGTGGACTGGGCACCTCTCCAGATTCTGGTTTGCTCTCTTCACCTACCGTGGCTACAGAGGTCGGAGCATCTTATGCAATGGTGGTGAAGAGAGCAGCTGAGGTCCTTGACCTGGAAATTCCCTCTGTAGCAGTCAAGACTAACCTTGACCGAAGTGCTTCAGCCTGGGGCTTCTTCATCCGAACCCCTATCGCCCTTTAATGAAGCACTGACTGATGTCTTTTTAGGAACTTTGTCCAAGCCTAGCACAGGTGCTCCTGTGACTAGGACAATTATACACTCTGCCCCGGGTGATCCTAGTTTCCTCAGCCAACCCCCACCTCTGAGAGCTTGGTAGTTCAAGCCTCGACTTCCCATGATGTTTTTCCTGCAACTCCCCCGGACAGGGAATCCAAGAGGCTTGACACTTGGGAAGATGTTTTCTTCCGCCAGCCTTGCATTGCAGTCGGTGAACACTGCGTGCCTTTTGGGCCGTTACTTCCATACTCTATGGGGAAACAGTTGCGCAAGTGCTGCCACAGTTTCTGGCGGAGGCCCGGGCCATCCTCTCTCTTCAGTGAAAGATGGGAGAGGTGCAGCAAAGTTCACCATTGGGTGTGGTCTGGATACGCCTGACTCGCTGGGCAGAGCGGTTTTGTCGACTGTGGCCCTGTGCCCGAAATGCATTGGGTATTAATACTTACGTCGCGCTCGTGGAACGGTAAATCCGCATGTACTTTGGATAAAGCCTGGATGGGCATATGTTGAACTTTATGACACATTTTGCGTATGAAAATGCTGGATTAATATGGATTCTGGATGATACATGATGAAATTAAACGGATAAAGTGAAGAAACTGTTTGAACTAATTTGTTCACACATTCTAGCTGTGCATCCTGTATTGGGACCCGACGAGGCTCCAGTTTATTTTCAACTTTATTTCACGTGCACGGACGGAGCGCGCTTCAGGGTAGCACGCTATAACATTCAGCCTTGGAGCATTCATTAAACTTCATTAACGTGGCGTGCATTCTATCACTGTTGTTGAAAGTTTAATTCTAACACAACTTTTAAATGCCTGTAAAATAACTGTACAAATATTTCAACAAATATCAGCCCTTAGTAAAGCACACGAGGCATATTTTTTTGTACTTCTATAATGTTATGGAAACAAAGATTTTACTAAGATCAAACAAATCAAGACACTTTTGTTGGTGATGCACAAATGATCAATATTTGGTGAAACCCAATTTTCATATATTATAGTATGTGCGCTATATAGTTTTATTAGTAAAACAGCATGTCCGTGCAAATTTAGTTTCCATTTAAGTGGAAAATGCGCGGTCTGTAAATGACAGTGCACTACCACACTATGTGTTTGTAATATGTTTGACACTGTGCTCCAAAATGTACTACGAGCTACATACTACACTCTTACCACTCTCCTACTGAATGGGCTTAGCTCATTTGCTATACTTCTTCTTCGTGTGATGCTTGGAGTTTTCACAAGCCCCATTACTTCAGTGAGTGATGTAACATTGATGGCCTCACCCCCACTGAAAATTGTTGCAGCACCACTAGATGGAATGGCAGGTAAATGCAGTGATGGATTGGCCAGTCTGCGAAAGTGTACATGATGGACAGCATTTCCTGCTGTTCAGCAATCTTAACTGACATTTCTTAGACCGCATCTAACTGGCAGTGGCTCAGATTACTCAGCTATTATACAAACATATACATTTTTGTTATTTGGAAAAAATTGAGCAGGAACTCTAAGCACTGAAAAAAGGGATGAACAGCAGCACCAGTGGCTGATGAGGGGTGAAACCCCGAAGCCGATCCTAGGATGCTTGTTTCCGGTCCCGGGTGGACCTGGCCTGGCGGTTCGGGCTGGACTGTTCCCATGAGGAGCAGGGTCGAGACAATTTTGCATATGGTTGGGTTTGAACTAGGGTGGCCTGGTGAGCAAAATAATGATTAATTCAACCCAGATCTCTTGACTGGGGGCGAGTGGTTGAAAAGTTTCAGCACTCCGTCAATCATCTTATTGTGTTTACTATGCTAAAGCCTGGGCTACACTTTTAAACCCACTCTCCACATCTGCAATTCTCTGCAATAGTAACCTCAAACGGCAAAGCAATCACCTTAAATACCTGGGTCTAAAACTTTGTAAATCGATGGCTGACTCTCGCACCCATATTGAAAACACCCTACTTAAAAAACGTAAAAGGCCCAGAATCTCAACTAAAGTTCTACTACTGGACAAAGAAATGTGGGGTTGGTATCCCCGACCTCAACAAACTCCAAATGGCATTTATTCTAAAAAAAAATCTATACATTGGATTCACCCAAACCCGTTGCCTCCCCTCCCGCCCCACCCCACCCATATGGGCGGACAATGAAAGAACATCCTTCTCCCCATTTACCCCCCAGCTGCTATCTCAATAAAACACTTTAAGACCATAAACTCCTCAAATATAATCAGAGACACGATATTAGCAGTTAAACATCTAGACAACAGAAACATTGTCAAACTCACCCCCTCTTCCTACCTCTCTTTTGCCCAACCTATTAATAAAAATTGGCAGTAAAACTCTCCACTGGCATATCTGGTCATCGCATAATATTATATACATTAAGGCTGTGAATAATAGAGCCAACCCAATCCACTTCTCCTTACAAATGGCCTTTAACATCCTGACAAGGAATTCTACAATTTTCTACAACTCGGAGCTGCGATTAACCGCGATCAAGCCTTCTGTTATATTCCATATAGGTACCCTATATAGGTGCAGGTAACATCGCAACCTTTCACCTACACCCTTCCCTACATTACATACATAACGGTTCTTAGGCACTGACCTTTTACCTAGATATGACACTGCATTCAGAATGCAGGTTTTTCCCTGGTTCGATTCTCATACATTATGCATGAGGCTTCTTGGAAGCACAGCAGGACTAACAGTAGGATTACCATCTCCTGTATAATATCTCTGTATAAAGTTCAGGCCCAACGTCATCCTTTAGGCCAACACAGTAACACAGCAAGGTAGGACCTCTGTGGGACCTATGGGTGTCTATATACAGCACATCTTGCTTAGGAAGATATAGCAGACCGTGACTTCCCGGCTGACACCCTGCCAGAGACGCTGAGGTTCCTGCATGCAGAGACTCCAGCTAGCAGTGGTCTAACATCCCTCGCGGGGTCTCCAACTCGAGACCAGGACGGGGTCCCATATTCACTAACTCTCAGGTAATGGGGTGGACTTGATACTAGAGGGATTCTTGGCATAACACCTGCACAGATGCTAGGTACATTTAGGTACATCTAGTTAGGGAGGCATCGTAGGAGTACGCACTTTTTATCATGTGTTTTATGTACTTGTATATATTCATGATTTATGCAAGATGGTAGAAGTATACCATCCCTTTACTTTCGTAGTATTGATAATCATATATCTCTGCTACTGTTGTTGCAGCTCATCTATGCTACACTAGAATAACAACTGTTCAATAAATACTTATTGAAACGCCCAGCCTGTTTATTCTGTGTATCTCTCTGAGACAAACTAAGTGAGCACGAGTGACTGAGCGAAAAGTAGTATATCGTTTCCACGATTCTGAGGGATCAGGATTGTCATGTTCTGAGGTTGCCAAGAACTATTACCTCCCCGATAAGAGGACTCTAGTGGCACTGTGAGCTAGCTAATACAGACAGGCTAACGTATCCGGTGGGGGTGCACGGAATCCGTCCGCCACCAATACCACAGTTTGTTATCCAAACGCGCAGATCCTGTATAGGTAATATAGGAACTACACGACATGGCGCCACCAACGATGGTTGGGCTCTTATTTAATAGTAGAATCTGAGTAGTTCAGTCGTGCTATTCTCAGAGACCCCTACTCCCAAAACACCAGAGACGTCTGGAGTGGGTGGGCACAAACTCCGCCACAGCTGAGTAGGCTAAAAAATCCTATTTATTGGCTGTTGGTTAATCAAGCTTGAAGGACACATTGTTCCTAAATTGTGCAAAAAACACCTTATCTTAGTTCCCTTGAAAAACGTCTTCTTTACAAAATGACTGAGGACAAAGATAACAAAGAATTAGACCCACTGCAACAATCTGCCCCTCACAGACGAGGACGATGCAGACGCAATACAAATTGCACCAAACTTTAGAAATACAGTCACCCTGAAACTACTTGCGCATGGTTTATCAGCTAGGGGTGGCATAGTAGCTTTCATTATTGAGGCATACGAATCAAACAAACAGGTATTTTATTCGTGGGTTACATTCCCAGCAGCAAATGCAAGAACAAAAACATTTCACTCCTACACGGAAGGAGATGCACCAGCGGAATATTATCCGTTCGAGGATATAGAGGTTCCGCTCGCGTACCAGGAACACTGATACTGGTTTAAAGGCACCCTACCCCACATAAGAAGAAGAGTAAGACTCGGCCCACTCGGAAGAGAAGGGGCAACATGGCCAATGTTAGCGGCTTACACACCAAATCCTGACATTGAGACAATGCCACCAGGAGACTTACTCATACAACAAAGATTTAATTAAAATCTATGGGAACTTGACGCAATTCGTCATGAGGACACTTAGTCTAACCAGCAATAGTTGCAACAAATGGAACTCAAATTCAGGGTACAGCAACTAAAATTACACCACAAACATTACACGCAGTGATGGGTAAAATGCCCACAAAAAGTGAACAAATACCATTCTGGGTAGCTCAAAATAACGCAGCTAGAGGCAGTATTCCCGAATACTACCCCGTACGAAAAACACAGAATGCTAACAATCTGCTTGCCCATGGGATAACACCACAATTAGAGGATTGTACCACTTGGGGTACAGTCTTTGCTGCCATTTATACCAGAACTCATGGTATCCCGTCATTAGCAGTAGTACCAGATGTATTGAGACAGATACAAAATGAGTACGGAGCAGAGCCTGCCCTAAACTTAGGGATGAAGTTACTAGGTAACTATGCCCAGGTATCAGCCATAATACTAGCTAACATTAAGGGGGAAGCAGCTTCAGTGGCCATCCGCCAATGCCTGAGGGAGTTCAATCCTTTAGAACAGGAACACGAACTACCAAAAATAATTGAAACTGCATATGCAGAATTAGGCAGAGACAGTTTGGGTGGGAAAGCTTTAAAACCACAACTGATGGGCGGTCCTGAAAAGGACACTTCCAAGCAGACACCTGCTTCAACTAAGAAGTGGGACAATAATACACAACAAAACTTTAAAGGAAATAGATCTCAATCCCAAGGTAGATCTCCTCCACAGGAGCCCTCCGAAAAGAGGTACAACCTTAGGAAAAGGGAAAATATTAGGAAACCTGACAGGTATCAGGATACTGATGCACATTCCTTTCAGGGTTCAACAAAAAACTCCGAGGGGGAAGGACGGTCCGACAGAAAAGAAGAGCGTACAAAGTCCAGAGGCAAGCAGCACGCTCAAGACTACACTTCTAAAAAAGAAGAAAAACCAAAGCAAAAGCCACAGTTCAAAAAGAAGAAAGTTGCAGGTCTAAAGATCAGACATGCCCAGAATTCTGAGGACTCGACTACTGAACTGGGAATGGGCTCGGACGATGCTAGACAGTGCGGCAGAAGTAACAATAGCTCGCCAGAACCTGAAGGAATTTCTGGTGACAGCGGACTTGAATGATTATATCACGGTAGAAACATGTGATACTAGGGTAAGCGTCCCACATAAAGTATATGAAATAACGCTCCAAATGGAGGGGGACAAATGTAGAACAGTGAGAGGTCTCTTTTGGGAGAACCTGACGTTTGGCTATCAAATTTTATTAGCTGAACAAGATTGGCCGCCAGCATTCGTCATGGATTGCCCTAAAGGAGAAATGGTAATTCTTCCGGCCTTCTCAGACCATATTCCCAGGCATCTACAACACACATATGCGCAGGAGTGGGCGGTAGCCCAGGCTCCGGCATTATATAAAAACCATGTTGGATGGGATGAGGATTCAACCCACCACATAATTCATATAAAAAATACTCCAACTGCAGAGGCAGTATCCAATAAAGCAAGAAGCTAAAAAAACAGGTCAGGGAGATCTTAGATCAACTTGAATATCAAGTGGTGATTGAAACTTGCACCTCACAAATGAACAATCCTTTGTTTCCTGTCATGAAACCTGACAACACATATGGTCTATTTTTAGATTACAGACATTTAAACACTTGCACTAAGACATTTGCAGTTCAAAATGCACACAGTGCCGCATTAATGAATATCATTGTGCGGAAAAAATATAAAACACTTGATATCTCAAATGGATTTTTCTGCCAAAATATAGCGCCTGAAAGCAGGTATCTAACAGCCTTCTCAGCGCTAGGGACTCAGCGTCAATTTTGTCGACTCCCCCAGGGGTATAAGAACAGCCCGAGGTTGTTTTCGGCCAGAGTAACTGAGTTACTTCAAAATTTGGACGAAGAGGCATTGTCCTATGTGGATGATATTTATCTAATGGACGATGACCTAGAGGAACACTTGAACAGAGTGAATACCATCATTTTGGGATTTGCATCTGAGGGCTACAAATTCAACTGTAAAAAATCAAAAATTGCCCACCTCAGTGTCCTGTTTTTAGGATATGAGCTTTCAAGTGAAGGAAAAAGCCTGGAAGCAATTTTTTAGAAAAATGCGCGCTGCTCCAACCGCCAAAATCATTAAAAAATGTACAATCAATACTGGGATTCCTAAATTTTGGTTGAACTTACATTTTGGATTACGCAGAAAGAGTAAAACCTTTCTACGATTTAATAAAACCTGATTTTTCAGTAAAACAATGGATACAGGAACATATAGATACACTTCGATCCTTACAAGCTGACATAACTTCCAAACACTTACAGACACGCGTAAACGTACGCAACCTGGTGATCCGTATAGTTTCGGGTCAATCTGGGTACACCTATCTAACATATAATGAAGGTGCGACAGTACCAATTGCATACAAATCACATTTGTACACAAATGCTGACATGCGCTTCGCATCCTCAGAAAAGATTCTGACAGCAGTACAGACTGCTGTAGTGAGAGAGAGCACTGGCTCAGGGGAAACGAATAATAGTAGTAACTCTGGTTCCAGCCTTAGAGGCTTAAAGGCAAGCGTTCCTAATGCTAAAGCTTTACATCCAAGATGGATACAATGGGCTAATTCTCTCACTGCAACAGATGTAGAATACAGGTACGACCGAAATTTAAAGATACAAGCATTCCTGCAATACGAACAAGAATATCCTCTACCAAACGAAATAATGCCTCTAGATCAGTATGAATATATAATTTACACTGACGGATCAGCTCAACCGGCCATAGGAAGTAAGCAACAATATAGCGCAGCATGTGCAATCGTTAAAGGTCGCATGCGGGATGGAAAGTACCACCCAAGTTGCACAAAAACGCAGTCTCTAGGAGACTGCACGGCAAAGTTGTCAGAGTTAAAAGCCTCGATACTGGCACTGGTAAATACGGATCGAGAATTCCCCACACTAATTGTGTGCGATTTCCTTTTACTGTGTACAGTCATATAATGAATATTTGCAGTACTGGGTTCAAAACTAATTCAAAGATGGAAAAGTTGGCACAATTAAGCATAAAATGCTATGGGAACAGGTAGTGGAGTTGAAATCCGAACTACCGAGAGCTCACGTGATACATACACTGAGTCATCAGCGTGATGGCGTTCACGTTGAAGGGAATTCATTGGCTGATGAAGCCTCAAAGTGGGCTGTACGCATGGCTTCAGTAGCTGCAATGACTCGTTCTAAAACGAGAATAGACAGTGAGATTATGGTAGCTATTAATGCAACCCGCAAAAACAGCAAAGCACTACCAAAGAAGTTTCCACTCAAGTACTCCTACAAGTTAGATGCAAATAACATTCCATTTGCTCAGATTCCTGGAGTGGGGGATAGAGTAATTCCAAACATGGATCGTAGGTTAGGTTTAATTCTAGCAGCACACGAAGGGATAGGTTCTGCCCATGCAGGAGTTACGGCGACTGTTTCATTGTTGAAACAACGCTATTGGTGGCCTGGATTGACAAAGCAGACTAAAGACTGTCTTGAAATGCGACATCTGCCAGCAGATGAAAGAT
This sequence comes from Calotriton arnoldi, assembly GCA_963921515.1. Classification (NCBI taxonomy): domain Eukaryota; kingdom Metazoa; phylum Chordata; class Amphibia; order Caudata; family Salamandridae; genus Calotriton; species Calotriton arnoldi. Next base: position 1,198,465 of record CAWUFW010003638.1, read on the forward strand.
TCCACCGTAACACGTCCAGCGCAGACACCGCTGTTAATATCTGACAAACCATTAACGTGTGTTTATTTGGACCACTGCGGCCCCTTACAAAGAGATGGGGCTTACAAGTACATCATGGTTGCAGTGGATTCCTGCTCGAGATTCCTATGGGTGTGGCCCCAGCGCCCGGCTGACGCTCGAACTGTTATAAAAGATTTGCGAGTCTTTATAGGGACATACGCAATTGGCACATTACATTCTGACCAGGTCCCTGCGTTTAGCTCTCGGGCTTACAAGGAGGCCATGCGAGGATTGGGTGTAGCATTGCGGTACTCATCTCCGTACCATCCCGAGGGAAATTCGGTAGTGGAGAGAAAAAACCGAGACTTAAAGCAATCTTTAACAGCTAGAGTATTAGGCACGGGTGAATGTTGGGTAAAACATCTGTATGGAGTCCAGCGTGCTCTTAACAATATGCAAAGAAGTTCTCTAGGGGGGGTCACTCCATATGAGGTCCTATTTGGGACAAGAATGTGGGTACCTGATCTTGATTGTGAAGGCACAGTGGCGGATGAAAAGCCTTTTGACATCCATGATCGTTTGGCTGTTTTACAGGATCTAAATGAATCCAGGACACAAAGTAATGTCCATCTGAAGCAGACCGCCACTGGGGAAGTCAAATCAGTCACGGCAAGACCTGTCTGGATCCCATAAGTCGGGGATCTGGTCAGAGAGAAAATAGCGGATAAAAAAGAATTTGGGCCATCATACAGAAAACCTGTATTGGTCCTAGCAATTGAAGGAACAAGAACTGTACTTCTACCGCCTGTTGCCGGAAAAATGGAGAAAAGATTTGTCTCAATTGACCTAATCAAACCACACTATGTGGCCGATACTAAGCAGTAGGCCACGTGGACTCCACAGTAGCAGACGACCTCCTCTCGCTACAATTCAAGAAGTTCAAACAGAAAGACTGATCACGTTCGAAGAGCCTCCAACACGGAATGAAGGACTAAGCAACAATGCTATGGAACTCGTTCCTCTTGATCCTGAAGTTCAAATTCAAAAACAACTCTCTATTCGACCAAATACAGAGGTCTCCGTCAACATGCCTCGACAAGAGGAAACCACGATTTCTACAAATCCTGATGCAATACCAACAATTGATCGAACTGCTTCTGGCTCTTTCATAAACTTTGATACGTTTTCTTTAGATCCAAGCGAACCGGAAACGACGCCAGCCAAAAAATCACGCAAACGGCAAGTTAAAGACTTTATGCACTTTCTTAAAAAGACTTACCTGGTGTCACCCTGGGTAGAACTATGGATAATCACCGGGATACTTTTCTTTCTTTTCTGGGTAGGCTTGGTAATAATTTTTAGTATGCTTATTAATGGGAAATACATTCGACAAAGCTCTGCAGCCCAAAAGGTAAACTTACTTTTAAAACCACACCAATCATCTCATCGAGAACAAAGAGTCTTGTCATCCGTGAACATTACAGCAGTTCCTATACCTGATGGTATAGTATGGGACATGGTTGATTTCGATATATT